>LR990490.1:649238-1295977 GCA_905147785.2 Thyatira batis
GACAAATAGAAGAGGCTTTGTCGTCGGCAACTTTGCAAATTAGCATTTATATTAAGTAATTGAATATATTGTTTCGCTACTTTAATATTTTGCAAGTGTAAATATTTGGATGGTTTTATACAATTGGTAACCATTTGTTTAGACTTTAGATTAAAAACTAAACTAGTTTTTTGTCACTGAATTTTCTTAGAACGTTAAGCCACACATTTTTTATTTGGTATTAAATGTAGCTAGAAATTTGGATGTTGAATAAAATACGTTTTAAAAATTAAATAACGTTCCTGTCAAATTGCTATTAATGGTAGGTACTTGATCGCTGTTAAATGTCAATTGATTATATTTGTTTATCTATGTCTAAAATGAACTGTAGATATGATTCATGCCATAAGTGGACAAATGGGCACATGTACACATGGACAAATGCCTGATGTAAAATAATAAGTAAATAAAATAAATAAGTGTTTTGACCACTGACGTCAATGTTTACATAACTGTAAACAGTTAAAATCCTATAGCTTTTGGGTAAGAAAAAGATTAACATTTTATTTGGTACCTAAATTGTTTGCTACAGAACACGCCGATTCTCAGTTGGAATATGAAAACATCGGCGCGGGTAATTTTTGTACGCTCCAAGGAGTTTCATTTAATTAGGCGGGCGGACGGGTCCCGTGACGTCACGGGAGCGGGTACACGCCCGTCTTGCCGTTTACTCGCACCAACGGTTCCCTCACGGGGCTCAGGCGTTTTGCTTAATTCGCGAAACGGTTATGAAAATTTTGGGTGGTTATACGTCAGTTTTGATTGCTTAAAGCCTTATTTCTTAGACTATGCTCTTAGTTTAATTATTGATAGGTGTCAAAAAGTTTATAGGGTAACTAGTTGGGTCGTGGAAGTTTGTCTGCGTCACGTTTTTGCCGTTTTTGCAACGTTTTTCATTGATGCTTCTTGCATTGTAGCGAAATGTTATATATGCTATAGTCTACCTTGAAGTAGGCTATCTAACACTTATACGAACTAGAAGTTTGAATGGCGCATTCATTAATATAGATAGGTACATTTTTGAGTGGAGAATTTTGATTGGAATTGTATTTTTACCTACTTCTATTTAGTTTTTTGAGGTAGGTATGCAATAACTAAACTACTAAATAAACTACTAAATTAACTTTAAACCTCATGAAGCACGAACGGTTACAGTAGACAACTCTTCAACTGATTAGAAACTTTGACATTGGGGGATTGTCAATGTACCTTTATCTAACAGTCACATATCTACAAATGATATGATTGCCTCCAACCGCCTGCGTCACCTGTCATAATTCACCAAAATAACGGTTATTGTGTAAGGTGAATTATTTTGTAGTAGCATAATCTATGTTTTTGTATCGGTTGGCAACACTGGGTTCGTTCCTAAGTTCATGCGTTCAAGCCTTTCGTCATTTCAAACCGTATAAAAGCATCAAATTACACTGCAATGTGGCATTCTCCTGTAAGTAGCCACACTAAACGGGTCAAGAACTCTTAATCTGAGTACGAGTAAGTTGAAGGTTAACTTAATTAATTTATTAATATATTAATTTGAATATTTAATAATTCGCTCTCTGCAATGTGGTATAATAAACATCCTGTCCAAGCAATTGTTACTTTTAAATTTAAATTACGTATGTTGTCTTGAAGAAACTAAATAACCTTTAAATCTAATATGAAATAATGTCTTTCTCCTTCAATTCAGAATTGGGATCAGCGGATATTTTAAATATCCGTTACACCCGTCCACTCTTTTTATTTTTTCTCACTTTCATTACTAATTAACTTTAATTTTTTTTATCATGTGATTTATCAATTTACAGGAAAACTTCAGTGTTTCAAATATAAAATTATTTGTTCATGTGTATAATATCCGTTGAAACATAAAGACGGATGTGACGAGAACGCACTAAGATACGAATAATAATTTGGGCAAGGGATACTTATACATTTGCCAGGGCTACTCCCTGGGTGTATAGGTTATCTTTTGGAAGACATATCATGGCCGAGCAATTCTCTGAGGATATGTTTAGTTCATAAATTATTACGCTAACAGTGCTAAATTTAACTAAAAGGTTATTTTATATATGTTTTTGAAGTGTGGTTAGTCTGTTCAAGGGCGAGGGATACTTATACATTTGCCAGGGCTACTCCCTGGATGTATAGATTATCTTTTGATGGACATATCGAGCCAGAGCTACCCTCTGGGGATATGTTTGTACATGAACAGACATTTTTTTATTACAAACCACAAATAGTTGTAAAACCTAACCTTACCTAACCTTTAAACTAGTGATGTGATTTTATCTTTGGGCGGAGGGAGCTCATAACTTGCCAGGGCAACTCTCTGGATTTATTAGCTATCCTTTGGCATGTTTGGTCAGAGTAAATTTCTACCAAATATGATCTGCACATTAATAATTTCACAATTCTCAAATACTTAATAATTAATTCGGTTAAATCTGGCACTACCTGATTATAGACTTTCCCCTTATTATAAATATTCTAACTGTAGTAATTTAAACACTAACGCTGTTAATTCCAAACCAAACCTAGAAGCAGCAAGCAGCAACGAACATAATGTAATGATCATCGATTAACTTGCGAGGGAGTGGATGGGAGTCTGTCTACAGTACAGGCAAGTCCACAAGCGCATACATAATTTAATATGCCTAAGCGGAGAGATTTCGCGGCAATAATTATTTAATAATCCAACCTAATAACCATAGTCGTTTAGATGTATATGTTCGACCGATTAATAACTCTTAACAAGAATATATAAGATAATTCTAGAAGGTCACAAACGTTTCAATTGTAACAAAACTCTAAATAATGTTCTTTCTGTACTAAGCTTCTTCATCTTGTATTGTTTGAAATTTAAGTTAACGTAACCATAATTCAAATTCATTTATTGCATAAATATGGGTCATTCGAAGATGTCATACATTTTACAGTAAGACTAAAAAAAAAAATTTATTAAAAAAACACGTTATTAATTTACATTATTATAATTTATATTACAAAAAAACCTGCATACCACCTTAAATATAATCTGTATTTAAATATTCCAGTATAAAATAAGATAAAATAAGATCTTATGAAATAAAATAAAAAAGATATGATAAATAAAAAAAAATATATATATATGATGAAAAAAAATTAAAAAAAAAAAAAAACAAAAAAAATATGATAGAATAAAGTATGATAAAATAAAATAAGATATGATAAATAAAATAAATTAGAAAAAAAAATGATAAAGAGAAATATGAAAAGAAAAGAAAAAAAATTATGATAAAATAAAATGTGAAAAGAAAAGAAAATAAAAATATGTTAAAATAAAATATTAACTTATTTAATGACTGATTTATTGATTTATCACTGATTTGGTGACTTCACTGATTTGGTGACTTCACTGATTTAATGACTTCACTGATTTAATGACTTTAATGACTTCAGTAATTTAATGACTGGACTAATTTGATGACTTGACTAATTTAATGACTTGACTAATTTAATGACTTGACTAATTTAATGACTTGACTTATTGAATGGCTTAAAAGACTTGGCTTACTGAATGGATTAAAAGACTTGGCTTACTGAATGGATTAAAAGACTTATCTAATTTAAAGGATTAACTAATTTAAAGACTTAATTAATTTACCTAACTTTTTCCCCAGCTTGCCCTGCGACGTAGGCCTGCTATAAAGATTTCCACTCAAACAATAACTCTCTTGGTAACGTATGTCCTGTCCATTGCCATTTTGTAGTTATCTTTTTAATATTTTCTAATCTTACCCTATCTTGTCTTTTTTTTTACCCCAATTACACTTCTTCTATTCCGTTTTGGTATAAATCTAATTTCCTTGTTAGTTTCATGGGTATTTATTAATACCCATGTTTGTTATGCATTATGTTAGGCATGGCAAAATGCACATAAACAAAAAAAAAAATTGCAGTCATATATGAAACAATAAAAATAAATCATTAATGCCATTAATCAAATATTAACTCATCTAAATAATGAAATAAATAAAAGAATAAAGTTGTAAATAAGTGTATATTAATGTACCTTATCACACGTTTAAGTTTAATGAAGAAATATGCCATTATTATTAAAACATTCGAGTGTTCAAATTTTGATACACTAAATAATAAGAGAACTACTAAGTGAAATTCTCGTCTAAGAGTCATTTTCAAAATTTAGGCATTATTAAAACAATATCAGCATAGGTCAATTCTGATAGCGTCAGAGTTAGATACGTAAATCTGTGCTTAAAAAAATATGTTTAAAAAAAAAAGGGGAAGATTTCATATATGATTTGAAGTTCTTTATTGATTAGTTCTACCTATTTATTTTGTAAATTCTAGTTGTGATTTAAAGTGCGTAAATTATGTTGTACTGTAATTTATTTTTTTTACTTTTATTGAGCAATGAGACTTGCTCCAAGCAGGATGGCCGAGCTGTAAGGTGAATTATTTTGTAGTAGCATAATCTATGTTTTTGTATCGGTTGGCAACACTGGGTTCGTTCCTAAGTTCATGCGTTCAAGCCTTTCGTCATTTCAAACCGTATAAAAGCATCAAATTACACTGCAATGTGGCATTCTCCTGTAAGTAGCCACACTAAACGGGTCAAGAACTCTTAATCTGAGTACGAGTAAGTTGAAGGTTAACTTAATTAATTTATTAATATATTAATTTGAATATTTAATAATTCGCTCTCTGCAATGTGGTATAATAAACATCCTGTCCAAGCAATTGTTACTTTTAAATTTAAATTACGTATGTTGTCTTGAAGAAACTAAATAACCTTTAAATCTAATATGAAATAATGTCTTTCTCCTTCAATTGTATTCATGAAAATATCAAAATTCAAAACTCCCCGCTCTGCAATGATCTCGGAGGGAGTTATACTGCACCATTGCTATAATAAATTAGACTCATTGCTTTACAATGCCGCATCGCCCCCTGTAACACAGTATTTTATTGTGTGCACTATAAAATAATTAAATTTCCATAACGTGTCTCGATTTTCCCCTTTCTCCCCAATTCGTGTCTACGAATTTACGTTTTATTTGTATTTAATTGTATTAAATGGGTTTAGTATTTGTCTTTTCTTAGGTCATAACTCATAGAAGTCTTAAGTTTAATTCGTGGTCTCACAAAGATCTACAGACGGACGTTGCACCTAGCGAGGCACTGATACCTTAAATCTCCTGATACCTTCATCTGCCCCTTTATCATTGATCAGAAAAATTTTAAATATCACCCGAATTTACGTCAAAAGGTTTGGTTAGGTGCTAAAGCTTGTTCATAATGATCTTAATTCAACCCCTTATTCACAAAAGTTATAATAACAGTTAGGTTTAAGATATTTTTAGTTAACTAGTAGGTATGTTGCCAGTCAAAATATGATATTTATTCAGTATTATTAAACCGTTGCCTTCCCATTGAACAGATCCGTCGAGGCAGACGTAAAGAGCAATGGACTTAAAACACAGGTCTGACTCAATGCAATATATTGAGAATGTATATTTTGATAAAATAGTTTGTTTGTTTATTTATATTATTTAGTTATTTAATCTTACTTCAACTATTTGTTATTTAGTGAAAACGGCTAAAGAGAAATGTATTTTGGCTCAGAGTTATAATAATATGTTATAGAATTGCATGAATGAATAAGGTTCTGAATCCCGGAAATGAGGGGGAAATAAGGAGGAATAATTAAAAAAAAATCCCTACTACTATTACCTACTCACTACCTACTACTGTTATTTACACAAATGATACCTACTTATTGATACAAAAAAATAAAATGTTAAGGAGTGTTTTCCTCATTGACACATTTTATTTCCTAAAATAAACTGAATTTGTTCAACGAAATTAAATTATTGTTATAAAATAAAGACTTACTGGCCAAAAATAAATGTGCAAATCAGTGTTTACACTAACTAGAACCATTGAAACTAACGAATCTTCGTCCAGCCAGCACATACATTCTTCAACCTCTCAACTACAATTTCCCATGTCCAAAACATCCAAGAGAAGCCGCGTCAGACAACAAGCGTAGATATTTCCATTCGAACGCCTCCCACCCTTTGCTGTAAATCATATCGGAGTATGAAGTTGCAATATTCATTGTTTAGATAGGAGCAGGCGGCGGCGGCGGCGGGCGGGGCTGCAGCCGATTTCATGCGTCGATGCGCCAGAGTTGATCTCGTAGTAAAATGACTCACTATAGCTGTAAAGAACGTACTGAAATATCTTTGTTGGCTGTGGAATCTGTTCAATCCATAACTTGTGTAGTTAATTTTTATAAGTGTCTTTACTTATGCGAAGATAATGTAAGCTTACGTCCAAACTAATTTTATAAATGCGATTAAAATGAACCGATTAAAATGAAATTTGGTACACAGACACTAATGAACCTGAAAAATAACATAGGCTACTTTTATCCTGGGAAAATGAACGATCTCCCGGGTACGCGGGTGAAACTGCGCGGAGCCACTAGTCTATAAATAATCTAGATAACGTAAGCACCTCAATTTGTCCACCACATTTTCTTTGACGTCCGAAGGCAATAACGGTCGATGGCGGAATAATGACGGCACAGAAAGACATTTAATTCAAGCGATAATATTAGTTAACATTTAAAGTAGCTATCATCAAATTTATTACCTATCGTACCAAATAAAATAATTAGTGTGAATTTTTTTGCATTTACAATTCTAAACTTAACCTAGCTTATTGACTACGAAATAATATCTACATACATTTTAATTAGCACACATTTTAGTTGCCATAATTAAAATTATTCGCGGAAACTCAATGAAGCCTCTAAAAATGAACTGAAATGAGTTCCGCCGCTTTTCCAGTTGTGCAGGGATTTGGTGAGTTACTCCCGACAACTGTTTTATATGGCTTCATAAAGTAGTAGTCATGTCCACCAGCTTTGACTGTTCTAGAATGCTTGTTAATTATGAATAACCCCACTTTTACTTAATTTCATTTAGAGTTTTGTGTAAGCTTTCCTTGGGTAATTGGACTTTTTTATTCTAAGTACTATGTAATGTGTTGTTCTTTAAGCTTTAAGAATTAAAACTCTTGATTTATATACGAAGAAAACAAAAAATGGGGGAAAAATAAATAAATATCCTGGAACATTTTTTACACACGGCCAATCTGATTCCAAAGTAAGCTAAAAAGTGAGCTTGTGTTATGGAAATATAATATAATATATATAAATTATCTACTCTATTTAGTTACATGTACCTACACATAGGGACACTTATATCGTTTCACCCACTTTGCCCAGGATAGAAACATAGTCTATATTTCTCAGAAATGCTAAAGCTTTCTATCTGCAATTTAATTTTTTTATCGAATTATTAATTTTTGAGTTTAATCATTATAAACAAAAATTCAAATCCTTTCCCTTTATAAATAACTAGCTTCGATTTCATCCACGTCGTTTTATGCCATTCAATATAAATACATGGATAAACTATACTGTGTGTAAAATAGCCTGTGTTACTCCCTGATAATGTAACTTTCTGTCAATGATATAATTATTCAGGGCCGGTAGTTTTGGACCTTATTGAATACAAACTCACATCCGAAAATCAAATCATCTTCGTATATATTAGTCTAGCAGAGATACTTACGTTTTACCTTAAACACCGCTACGCATTCTTCAAACTAATCTATCAAAAGCTCCATATCAAACCCTACATAGCTCTGCCTATAATGAATAATGTACTGAAATCACTTTACAGATAAGCTTGCTTACATACCTACGTGTACAGTCGCAGGCAAATATAATACGTACAGTCGGTAGTTAAATAAATGCAGTGTCAAATGATAATGTTAATCCGTCACATGCAATGTGTCGGTGTTGTCCCACGGGGTTTATTTGGCTGTGCAGACGGGCGGGAGAACCGCTGGCGAATTTTATAAATGAATAAAAAAAAAAATATTTTAACTGTGTATAAAATGCCAACCCAGAGTTGGTATACTAAGCGGATTGCTGAAAAACTGTACAATATTAGTAAATAGTTGGCCTGTGTCGATCGAATCCAACCAATCGAATCCACGACTTACACAACAATAACTTCGCCAATTTTGAAAATGAGGCATGCTGCTTGATTTTAGTCGCCAGTGTGTAGCTGTATAAATAAATACCTTAATATTGTATATAAATTTCTTATGTTGTACTTATCTTGTTGCCATTTTACTAGTCATAAGTTTATACAATTTATGCGATTTTGTACCGTTACAATACGACATATTTGCAAAACGAGAAAGCCCTTTAAATAAACAGAAAAACTATTTGCTTAATTAGGACCCAAGAATATAAATGTATTCCTTTTTATTATGTGTTTTTTAGATATCACATTCAGCTACTTGACTACTACAGCTTGAGCTACATGACTAATTCCAAAAGCCAACAAAATGTCCAACTAAACCGCAGCGTTCTAACCGTTCGTCTGGCTATCACAAATAAAAGGAATGCGCGCACAAAAGGGGTGCGAAATGACACGTGTCACCATCCCCCTGATTGGTCACATCTCGCCCGCGCCCGCGTGTCTGTTCGTGTGTCACCCCCAACCCCCAAAACCCTCCACCGGCACCCCGCGCTGCAATTAAAGTAATAAGCGAATAAGCTGATTTTGACACAATATTTCAGTTTGGATGGTCGAATTGCTGGTTATATCTAAAACGGTTGATGAAGGAATTAGTGATATTTTTAAAATTATGTATGCTTATGAGTCGTTTGTAAACTAAATTTAGAGTCCGATTTCCTAGGTTTTAAAGTTTGACTACAGAAGCATCCTTTCCGTACCCTAGGGCTCCACGTAGGTAATAAGGGTTTCATACAATAGGTAGTCTATTTTATTGATAACGTACCTATTATTATTTGTTTATCAAAAGCTCATTAAATAGGTAGGTAACATTACACAATTATGTATACAGGAGCTTTTATTATTAACTTTATTAGAAAATATGTGGTAGACCCGTGCAACTTAGTAAATATTTTTTTTAATCGGACCAGTAGTTCCTGAGATTAGCGCGTTCAACATGTACCTACCTATACAGAATTTTTCATAATCATTTCTTGAGTCTATTTAGCTATTTACTCTATCAATGTAGTTATATAATTATAATTTAGGCATATTATATTAGAATAATACAAACTAAATTTTTCACAAGAATAAATCTACATCCAACGAAGCATAACATACAGAACTAAATCCAATTTTATTTTGACCGGGTCAAAATAAAGGGGTGAAAAGCCTGTCCGTCAACATTGGCCAGTCGTAGGAAAGGTCAATTTATTTACGAATTGATAAACCCTTCCGTTGACAATGGGGCCTATGGGGCCCAGTTGATTATTGGTACCCCAACTAGTTTAACATGAACCGTTTCTGCACTCACTATTTGCTATGAATATTTATCATCTACTAGCTTTTACCCGGTTTTACTCACGAAAATGAAAAATCGGCCAACAAATAGGCCTCCACAAGCACTTATGATTAGTCAGACTCTAACGCTCGGTTCTGAAGGTTGGTTTTGCTGAGAAGAGCAGGCAATAGACTCAGCAATTACTTTTCAAAACAAACTTAGATTTAATAACATTTCACGTTCCCGAAGACCAACTTTTCCGGAAGAAAAGGTAACATTTATCTTTTCTTAAGCTCTAGTCTTTATTTCTATTTCATAGAAATTGATTCGGTGATAGGCGTGAAAGCTTAACAGACAGACTTTCGCATTCATAATATTAATAGGGATTAGTGACGGAGAATGTGCCTAATTGAAATTTTAAACGAGATCTAAAATAACAATTTTTTTTAAGCTTTTATTTATTCAAGACTAATAAAGTTCTTGTTAAGAACGACTATAATAATATTTTCTTTTGATATATTTTTTAATGTTTTAAAATTCGGGTGTATAATTATTATAACTAATGTTAACCTAAAACATCAATGGCAATGTAAGTAAATACAATACAATTTTTTTAATGAAATACTTAAATACACTGAAATGTCTTAAGAGTCAAACCTACATCTTGTAGTATGACGCCCATAGCATGAAACCACTGTACAAACGCTTTCAAAGAAAACGTATTTTCGAATACAAGCTCAAGATTAGTATCGAAAATCCTTCAAGGGTCAACATGCACTGGTCACGGGTATTCCCAATATAAAGAGAAGGTCCCTACTTTTCCCCGGGGAAGGCCCTTTTGATACTGCTAATGAAATTCGTGACCTTACGTCTACCAGATAAGTAGGTCTAGCTTAATACATTTTTTTTATCTTTATAAAACTGCGCATAAAAGCCCTTTATGGGTCGGTCTTTAGTAAAGTAAATAAATGAGTAAAAAAGTTTTTCTCTGTGTATTTTATCTAATTCTGTAACGCTGGGGTATAAGATTTTTTTATAGAAACCAACGTAGTTTCTTCAATCAAATGTTCTGTAGTTAAATATCGTTTTCGATCTCTTGATCTCACGACTACGAGGACTACTTAGCCGACGTACAATCTATCTCTTAACTAAACATCATCTTTATCAACTTCACGTATATTATAACTTCTTTCAATATCAATTTATAATATGGAAAAATTAATGTGAATTTATATTAATTAATTTTTATTAATATTTACATTGATTGAAAATCTTGTAATTTAGATCACAACATTATTATCTTTTTTTATAAAAAAAAACAAAATTTATATTTTCTAGTATTTCTAGTATAATTTTAATTTTGCCAAATATTCTATCTACCCAATCTCTTTACAAAAATCCGTTGAAAATACGATAAGTTGTATTAAAAATCTTATTACGAAAAATAAATTATTTTTATTATAGACAATAATGAAGCACGTCGGTCTGTCTATTCGCAAATTATCCGTGATTCCCACCGCGACTCGCCCGCACCCGCACCCGCGCCCGCTAGCATTACAATCACCTAGCATAATGTGCTAACTGCACATTTCATATTACACGCCTTTTTCAATTAATAAATATACGTTAAAACATGGGATTTTATTTAACATTATCACTTATAATTTTGACTTTCTATCAGTCTTTCTATTATTTTTAGTTAAATAAAGCTGCCTTGTTGTCGAAAAAGTATCGTTGGAAATAACATATGTATTTTTTTTTATTAATAGACTAGCTTCTGCACACGCTTCCATACGCGTTTTCGGAGGATCTTAAATTTTTCCCGGATAAAAAGTAGCCTATGTGTTAATCCAGAGTGTTAGCTAACTACAAGCAAAATTTTATAAAAATTGCTCCAGCCGTTTAGATGTGACTGAAAAATGTCCCAGGATAGTTATTTTATTATCTACTTATACTGCTCATAGAAGTGACGTGACTTCTTAGCAAAAGTAACCTTCCGGACGAGATTCAACGTTTCAAAAGGGCCTGTGAAGGCCAATTTGAATGAATAAAATAAAACATTCTGTGTTTCGTAATTAATAGATAATTAATACTTGATTTTAACTCACAATAAAGACCCATCCTTTATAACAGATTAATATGCTTGGTATACCGATTAGCGACATCATAATTCGTTTAAAATAGCAAGTATCAAAACGTTACTGGAATCCAAAGCGAGAAGATACAAATTGAATAGAGTAAAGGTAAATAAGAGCAGACGTGTCTACGCTTTGAGGTGTGCTAACTCAATCAGGCATTCGACGCTTTAATTATTTCACGAGCGCCGGCGCCGCGTCGCAGAATGCATATCCGATTTCTTGTTGTATTAATTTTATACCCGATTAGCGAGAACTAGCTTCGCACGTTTGTAACATAACACTGTACATAATTATATAAAAATACTAGCTGCCGCCCCGCGGCTTCAACTGCGTAATTCCCGTTCCAGTGATCACAGGGGTATCAAAAATAGATGTTAGCCTATTCTCAGACCTACCCAATATGCGCACAAAATTGCATGAGAATCGGTCAAGCCGTTTCGGAGGAGTTTAATCACAAACACCGACACGAGAATTTTATATCTATACTAATCTATACTAATATTATAAAGAGGAAAGATTTGTTTGTTTGTTTGTTTGTAATGAATAGGCTCCGAAACTACTGGACCGATTTCAAAAATTCTTTCACCTTTGGAAAGCTACATTATCCCCGAGTAATATAGGCTATATTTTATCCCTGTATTCCCACGGGAACGGGAACTACGTGGGTAAAACCGCGGGGAGGCAGCTAGTATTAGATATACATAAAACAAATTATATGAACTACACTTGAACTTGACTTCTGTATCGACATTTTTTTGAGTTCTATCAAGAAAATGTTTTTGAGTTTTTTTGTTTGTTTGTTTGTTTTTGTAGTTTTTGAGGTCAAAGCTTTTGTTACTACCGGATTGAAAGCACTGTTTTTATTGTGATCAAATGTTTTCTTGCTATTTTGTCGATTAAATGATCTTTGGATGACCTAACAGTAATGTAGCTTGTTTAATACTCTTATGATTAAAAAACGTATTTTATCGTAATATACCTACCTATATTAGCTCCGCTAACTATGTTGGTAAGTTACCAATGGTGACAAGTTTAGCAAGAACCCTTAGGTAACTAATCCATAGCCTTCAATATTATTATTTAATTACTTTCTTTTCAAAACCTACTTACGATTGATGCTTTAAACTTGATTAAAGATTCTAGTAAATAATAATGGATGTAAATATCTATATAAGTATATATTTAAAAGTAGTATATGTAGTATATCAGTTATCTGGTTACCATATCACAAGCTCTGCTTAGTTTGCAATCAGATTGGCCGTGTGTGAAAAATGTCCCAGTATATTTATTTATTTTTTTATAGTATAATTTTATTTTTGCCAAATATTCTATCTATCCAATCTAAATACTAATATCCGTTGAAAATACGATAAGTTGTATCAAAAATCTAATTACGAAACAGCTGTGATTGACACATTCGTTAAAACTAATACAGATTATCCTTATATCTTTAATGGGATCCTAATACAGTGGGGTACAAAATGTTGATTGTAAGTTGTAACTGATCAAACTTATCAATAAAGTAGTTAGGGTGGCAGACGTTGTATATTAGCCTGCGACTTCACCCGTGTTGCTAAACTATCTGTTGACAAAATATAGAAAGAAAGAAAGAAAGAAAAAGTATTTATTCGGGGCATTACACAACATTACACACACATATATATATGAAAAAACAAAAAAACAAACACAGGTAAATGCAATGCTACATAATACCCGGAATAGGTCGCGACTCAGCATAATGCAAGGGCTAATCATAAACTAGCCCTCACGCTGGTTTTCAGTCGCAACCCATGTCCGTGGCCTCACGAACATACAGTGACATTATATATTATTATAAATAAGATATATAAATTTATTATACTTCAAAATCAATCACAATTATTTTATACATTATACCTATGAGCACAAATAAAATAAAATCAAAATAAAACGGAACAAGAACATGACAAGAGGTGGCAACACTATTGACTGACGAGTCAAAGTAACTGACGGGCGGGGCCAAGCCTATTTGTATGTCGAAAATTTTACTCCAAATGACAATTTATGAGTAAATAAATAATATAAATACGTATTTATTGAGTAAATATGGGGTTTGTTTTAAATTTGTATATTTTCGGCTACATAGCATATTTAAATTAATATTAAGGAAAAAAATACATCGATAAAAGAAACATTGATAGCTTTAAATTTGATGCAATCATCAAAGTAAAAGAAACATATTTTTTTCTATATTTCACAGTTATATTTGCCATAAAAAAAGCTTTATATCTACGAGTATATCACAAAAAATACACGTACGTTTAGTATCTAAACAACGCGCAAAAATGCGAGTCCACCGAACGGCAAGTGTCACAAATCGAATTCCAAATACTAAATCGTTGTTGGAATTCAAACTATTTTGGTTCATAGATTGTCTTTTAAAAAGTTAATCAAAACTAGGCGTGCCGTTCAAAGCGGGAATACCTTGTTACTCGCATCGTTGGCCGTTTTCCATCACGAGTGACAAAAAGGCCTGAAGCCCCTGGAGCCAGCCCTATGTCCACATGATTGCACCTCGACAATACCCAATTCATCGAGCATGTAACCAATAGAGTAGAACTGTTAACAGTTTTGTTAGAAAACAAAATACGCCAAAACGCTGCTCCGGCCCCTGTGTTCTGATTGGCCGACTCAAGGTCAAGTGTTGCACTAGACGTACACACAGGTCTCTTATTGGTCGGGTACTGTTTTAGTTCGAGCGTGGCTTGTTAGTTATACGTGACAAAGCATCGAAACGTTGCTAAACAAATGGCTCACTATGGCGACTCTATTGGTTACATGCTCGATGACCCAATTCGACACTTAAAGTGTGAAAAAAAACTAAAAGTGAACGCAATTAGGGTTGGCACCATAGCACCATTGTGCCCCGTTCACGTTCGGAAGCAAGTATTTAAATTTCCATTAGCCACTTCGAATCGGAGTTGATAATTGGTGTCAACCCTATTCATTGACATTGTTCTAGATGTCACAATGTCTTTAGTGGTATTGTAAGGACAATGGAGGATGGAATTCTTTGGTTTTCAGTTGAAATCTTTGGGTCGTTATTAGTTTTCTTTTACTTGCTTTTTTTAACACTAGTAGATAAGTAGTAGTCGCTTATGGACATATATTACCTGTGCGATTTCGATCAGAAACTCAGTCTGAGAATAATACCTATAACACGTTTTGTTAGTGTTTTTGTACCAATAAAAGCTTAAGGCTTTTAATAATCCATTTTTTGTTATTCTCAGCTAACGACTACTCCCAAATCGGTAGTAACTTTAGCAGCTTGGTTATAAGTGTCCTTTTAAGCCCTTAACTGCCAACTAGCTTTGTTTTTAAAATTGTGTAAATATGTAGTTTCTGTTTTTAACAATTGCGAAGTGGAATAAAATAAAATGGAAAAAAACTGTCCGTTCAAAAAAGCAGTTAAGGTTAAATGGCCAATTAATATTTGAGTAATAACAGCGTGACTCCCCAACGACAGCCGCAGAACAAATGTGACGTCACGTGTCAAATTAGTAACGGTCGCGTTCGTCCATTTTGCTTTTTTAAAATTTCGAACGCCGCATGATTGGCGACTGTTATTGAACGCGCGTGTCTCTTCGCCTGGAAACGGATGCGTACGGCCAATGAGGAGCGACCAATTTCCCAGCATTTTTCACCAAATTGAAAATATATTGCCGCCACTGTTATATTACTGGCCACGCAATATTTTAAATTCTTAATAATAAAAAAATGCACAATAAAATTGTTATTGAAATTCTTGACTTTGAAACAAAATAATATCTCTGTTTTTTATAAAAAAACTAGTCGCTCCCCGCGGCTTCGCCCGCGTTCCCGGGGATCTTCAATTTTCCCGGGGTAAAAAGTAGCCTATGTCCTTTCTCAGGCTCTGGATTATCTGTGTACCAAATTTCATTTAAATCGGTTCAGTAGTTTCAGCGTGAAAGCGTAACAGTCAGACAGACAGAGTTATTTTCGCATTTATAATATTAGTATAGTATGGATACATGATTCATTTATATGAATTGTTTTGAAGTATCTACTTTAGTAGTTGCATGGTTATTTGCTTGAAAAAGCTGCAAGTCTGCACGGCCGCGGCCGACCGGGCGGTGCACCGTGCACGCAAAATGGAAAACTTTACCTTCTTTAGCAATATCGTAATATGTAGTAGCCGCGAGTCAAAGAATATTTAGACGACGAAATGTAAAGAGTAATAATGTCATCTTTATTTTATTCATACCTTACCTATCTACGAATTCTTAGTGTCATACATTTTACAAGAATAAAAAACTAAGGAATTTATTTGTATGATTTTAACAACAGTTTAATTTATCTTATATATAAAATTCTCGTGTCACAATGTTAGTTACCATACTCCTCCGAAACGGCTTGATTGTTATGGAATTTTATGTGCTTATTCAGTAGGTCTGAGAATCGGCTACCTCCAAGTGATCACGGGAACGGAAACTACGCGGGCTGATACTGCGGGCCGGCAGCTCGTACCTATGTATTATCTCGAGATATGTACTACACCAAATTTTTATATTTATTGAACCGTTTTGAATTTGCAACCTTCGACATATTATGATTAGTCATTTCACTGAGACCACACACGCGTAGGCACAAACTGTATCCACCACTAACACAATCGCATTAACCGTCCGGCAATCGGCGATCTTTGGATTATGCTTTTTAAAAACTGAACAAGTTTAGAGCAACCTGAACACAGTTTGGTTCGAAGTAATTTAATTTCATGAGTGGCCTGCCGCCGCGACTCGCTGAATCGTAATAAGCAAACTTTGAAGCGGGTTTGATAAGCTTTTGGGCCAATTACTATGATTTAATAGTATTACGTGGTCAATTTTCATGTTATTATAGTTGTGATAAATGATTTTGTGGATTCAAAGGTTATGTTGACTAAGGTGACAGTGAATTCATTCTTCATTTTATTTTAACTATTAATAATTTCTTATAGGTGTACTTTATGTATGTTTATAAGTAGCGCCTGTAACGGAGAAAGTGAGGAGCCATAGGTTGTCATACGGACATATAATGCGGAGGGATGAAAATCATGTTACGAGGAAAGTTATGAATGTGCAGGTGGATGATCGTAAATGTAGAGGAAGACCGAAGAAAGTATGGATGGATTGTATGTATGTATAAAGTTTATCAGATATTTTATCTACAGACAAACAGTGATACGTATTATATATAAAGCACATTTTTCTCACCATGCAAAAGCATTATTTTCGCAGACGAGTCGAAAAAAAAGTGAAGAAAAATATAGACACCGGCGACCTGCCAAATACAAGTCATAGCGAACTTCTTAAATGCTTTTGAACACAATAAACACAGGGTATGTAACAAGGAGTGATAGTCGCAAAATGTCCCCCAGGTAGCCAATTAGCGGACGCCCCCCCCTGTCCCCCCTTGCATGGTGTCCCTAACGAGCTGTCAAACTTTTTGCCCGCGCACCCTTTGTTTGCCGTGAAACCCGCCCAATAATGGCAGCACTGCCGCATTTTGGCATTTTTTTTTCAGTGTAAAACTGATGTAAAATATTGCCAGGTTAAAGATTTTTGAAAATGTCACTCTACTTTGTGGGGTAGGTCTTGATCATGGTAAGATTGGGCTTTTTTAAATAGAGAAATGAACATGATCTCAGGTTTGAGTTAGATCTTTAGGTAGCTACACAATTATGATGAGACAGAGCCACGCCGCTCCAGTAGGTATACCTGCATTCAGAAATAATCCCTACTAATATTATAAATGTGAATGTAACCTTATCCGTCTCTCTGCTACGCTTTCATGCCTAAACCATTGAACCGATTTTAATGAAGCTCAAGCTAATTTATTCAAAGAAACATGAAAAGTAAATTAAAACTGCATCGCACCGCGTTCATAAGCAATTTATCATTAAGTTTTATATCGTGAAAAATCTGTCCTTCAGTCGTTAACATTCTTATTTATGACGTCACAAAGAAAGTAGCGAAATGAGTAAATTTACAATTCCGAATGCTAAAGCCGTGTTTAGATTAGAAAGTGCTTCGTTTTTTGGGCGTAAAATCTCACGGCAATAAATTACAGTACGCGACACATTTTACGCGGCGCGGCGTGCCGTCTGCGAATTAACCTTGCATTGCATTACCTTTTTTTGTATATAAGCTAAGAAGCTGTGAGAAAAAAATAAGTATTTTTCTTAGAAGAAAAGTGTTGTAAGAACTTTTCATTTTATAATATAGGTACTAGCTTTCGCCTCACGGTTTCATCCGCGTACCCGGATTTATAATGTTAAATAACTTAGGATCGCTGTAGGTACCATGCATATATGAAATTGCATTAAAAAACATTTCGTATAGTACTAGTGTATTGTCACCACACCACGGTGTAACAACAAATGATTTTGTAAATGCGACTCGGTTGCAGACTGTTTGTTTGCTAGTTGTCATCTCATCGCCGCGGGCGTATGCAAATATTGTTCTCGCCTCGTGAGGACTGACGAGCCTAACTTTGATGATTATACACTGTTTTGCTTTGGTGGGTAAGATTGGGGTTTTGATGTGGGACGGTATCAGTGACACTGGTTTTTGGTATTATTTTTAACCTAATCTGATGCTACTAGTTATGAAACCCCCTCGTTGATAGGTTCCTTGTGGGGAGGTAAAGAGATGATAGATTTTTACAGATGCATTTATGATACCCTAGAAGAAGAGTGACACCGCGGGGTGGATGCTAGTTTTATCAGTATTTTGGTTTTATGCATTTGATGTAATGAATGAAGAGAAAATACCAATGAAGCATTTTTTTGCATACATTCTAATACCTATATTAAAAAAACTGCAAGCAGATGACATAGACTGTGAATTCAAAATATGATATTTCAATACTCAAATATATGCTTACGAACAATCGTCACAACTTAAATTTGTCAAAATTGCTTACATTTAATAAATTCAAAACTCAACTAAAACTTAAATATCTCCATTAAAATGGCATTTAATTGGTAAATCAGAGGGCTTACTCCCGACGCTTTCGAGAAACGAGTTCTAATCGAATAAATGTCATTTCATACATTTTTGATAGCGATTCTAGCGCACAATCGAGCGGTGACACTTTTTGGAACTAACTTCGATCAAGAATTTCGTTACAATCAAAACCGAATCGAGAAATCTGTACTCCTGCCACTATATGACATTTTTGAATCGAATGGCGGCAACGACTTTAAACGTCAAAATACACGATCAGTAAAAAGGTACTTTTTCAGGATCGAGTTATCTCATATAGGAAAAATTTATCTAATCTAAAAAATTACATCTAATGTACAAGATTTCAATTTGGAAAAAAATAAAGAATTAAATATTTATTTATTTGTGTAGAAAGTAACCACACACAACTTATTTTATAATTATGAAACCTCAAACACCGTTACCGATCGAATATATGTCAATCATAGCCATGGCCATCTTGATTTTTTATTCATGTTGGTTCGGAATTAACCAATAGGAGTTCCAGATGAAATTTTTTGGTTCGGGATTAACCAATAGGAGGTCAAATTGAAATCAAAACAAAATCAAATTCGAATCGTTTTCGGGAGTAAGCCCTCAGTATGCAAAGCCAGTGGAGATACCTTCAAAACAGAATTATGTTTATTTATAGGGATCAATGTACCGATCTCAGGAGATTGTTAGCTGCAAATAATGCAGTGTACACTTAAAGAAACAAATACGGGATTATGCTAATATAGATCTTATTCTCCATTCAAATCGGATCTTCGAGAGTTTGGATTTGGACCCCCAGGTATTTGTGAGTTGGTACAAGCCTGTCGACTTATACCAGACTAAATTGTCTCGAGAATCGAATAGAGCGTGCTGTTAAATCGAGTTGTACGATACTTATAAAGTACATGTGCTTTTGAAATGTATTTATATATAAGATACGTATATTTGCAATGAAAATAAAAAATGCCTTCACAAACACTTATGAATAGTCAGACTCTAACGCTCGGTTCGGAAGGTTCGATAATAAGGTTGTAATATACGTTTTCCTAATTGCTATCATACTTGTTTATTGGTAAAAACAAAAGATTCAGTAAGTCCTTTTAGTTCGTTAAATGTTATTATTAAAAATAATATGAATACAAACACTCAAATGGGATCGTTGCGTTTAAAAGTCAGCAGTTCATAAAAAAAATACCAGTCGAATTGAGAACTTCCTCCTTTTTTTTGAAGTCGTTTAAAAACTGAACAATACAAACAATTTTAAATCTTTTATTTACAGCGGACACATCTTAAAAACTTAACTTATATACTACGTTGATATACACAATGTTTAACGCTAGATAATTAAAACTGAATATTTTCTCTGTGGCCTTCACACTAGGCAAGCCTGTACCGTGAAGACAATAAAATGTATTTTCTTACATATACATCAAAAATAGTGCTACAAAACAAAGCACCGTTTAAATAAACCAATAGCAAATAAACATCCAACTACAGTACAACTAAATCACATAGGAAAACTTAAATCGGGCAACCCTTTAAAAAGAATTGAATCCGTCCACAATTGACCCGTGTGTAGAGATGGGCGGTGGGAATAAACCCGAAAGGAATAAACCCGGGTTAATTCCCAAATGGGAAAGAACCGGGTGTTTATGTGGGAAGATTCCCAATGGACGGGTTTTTTCAATTGAAATGGTTTATACGATATATCTCTTAAACTATTCATTTGATTAAAAAAAATTGGTAACATTTTTTGTTGCAAATCAAATTCTCTACAACTTTGGTCCAGTAACTTTTTGTCGTAGAACTATAAATGAAAAAGTTATAAGTGAAAATGTTCAGAAACTCGAGCAAACCGTTTCTTTTTGTGGAGCGATGTATGGATGTCGAAAAGCAGTGCTGAAATGTTCTGCAGTGTGCTTTTATTGTTCTGGAGAGACTAAGAGCAACGTAATGGGGCTCTCAGAATGAATAAATAAAAATGACTTTGACGATGAACCGCCGACATTAACACCCCTTCCTTCTCCAGTTTTCACACTGATGTTCAATTCAGAAAGCTGATCAGATGCTGAGCCGCAGCTTGGTCCATCGAAAAAACTGAGGACGGAGTTCAGAAACGAACTGTGGCAAATAAATGCTAGCATACCGTTCTGCATTTACCGTTCTATGTCCCTCAAGAGGAATAGTCGCAACATGGCCAGTTTTGGAGACAAACGTAGCCACCATTTTTTTGCAACACTCCGTGAACGAACAATTTTTGTTGGCTTTACTCATTTTCGAACACTCAAACTCGAGACTGGCATTTGAGGATCCTGCGTGTCTTTCGAAAGTTCTGACGCATCAAGTAACACGAGCCGCTTTTTGCTCTTTATAGAGCGAATGCGGTATCCATCGGGAAAACAAGTATTTTACACCTAATTGTTCATGCAAGATTATTTGTATTTGACTCATCTCAATGTCTAAAGTTGCCTGAATTTTGTGGTATATCACATGTCGATCTTCTTCAATCAGCTTACGCTCAGCATCAACGTTTTCTTGGGTGACTGCAGTTTTTGGACGACCTTGACGAGGATCATCACTGAACTTGATACGTCCACGTTGAAATTCAGCAAACCAGCGATGAATTGTGGTTTTGGATGGGGCTTCATCACCAAATGCAGAAATCATCCGGTCAACACACTGTTTTTGTGTTAAACCACTTCGAAGATCTTCGTCTCGTTCTTGAATTTTCTCGAGTCCATTTTCTCCATTTTCTCAACGACTAAACAAGTTTGACAAAACCTTGTGACAAGACCGAGAATCGTTTTTTAAATAAATAAACGGTATTCGATTTTTAAAACCAAAGAGTTTTCAATTTAAAAGATTTTAATATGACAGGAATTGTGGAAATATTCCATTCCCATACTTTTAGTGCAGCCCTCGTAGATATTGGCTCGTCATCATCGTCATTGTCATGATCTTTGTGTTTATGAAACAGGTTCCAATTGTATGAAATAAAAGGTATTTTTGCTGCCCTGTCTGTAGTCAATCTGTTTTTTTTGCGACTATGTATATGGACGTGCGTGCTAAACAATCGTTCTGTGGCTGCTGAAGTACAGGGAGCAGTTAGAATCCGTACTGCAACCCTACTCAGCAATTTGGAACTGCAGAGTCCTCTCGACCAAACTACTGGGTCCATTTCGGTGACATCCTTCCATATAGATGGTCTACTCTATAAACCCTATTTAGCTCTATAATTGGATAAATCAACACCATCGACAATATTGTGCGATTGCTTAACGTCGTGTATACACTCCATCCACTTAGTGTTCTTCTTCTAATTCAATGCCTTGCTATCTTGGATCCAATAAATATGCAGCATAATGAATGGTTGTCAAACATTTATTTGTTCAGCTAATTACAGCATTTTAAAATCTTGTTTGTGATGCTCATTTAGAATGGATATGTCCGGAAATGTCCGGATACCCGTGGTGGCTCAGTTGGGAGCGCACCGACTCACGATCACGAGGGTGCCGGTTCAAATCCCTCGCCCGTACCTCTGAGTTTATAAAAAAAACTTACATACGGATTCACACCACTGGCTTTCGGTGAAGGAAAACATCGTGAGGAAACCTGCATGCCCGAGATGTCACAATTAAAGGCATGTGAAGTCCGCCAATCCGCACTAGGCCCGCGTGATGGAAAATGGCCTACACCCCTTCGGTGTTAGGGGAGGGTCGAGCTCCTCGGTGGAGACGTTTATAAGCTGTTGATGATGATGATGATGTCCGGAAATGCAAAATTAAATGTGGACTTAATATCTTTGAAGGCCATATAAACTTCATTTATAAGTATTTCACTGCCTTCGAGTTTGAAAATGGTATCTGTTATAGGTTCCAGTGGTTTTATACAATTTTGTACTATTAACAGATCTAATTCTCCGAAATAATTGTTAAATGTGGTCGTTTAATGAGGTATGTCGTCAATAGCAATGTCGGAAAAAGGAATGTTTTTGATTAGGCGGTCATATAGCATTCAGCCGGGACCTTTGTTCTAAGTTAATATAACAGGTATATTGTTCTAAAAGATGTCGCAGTAAACGGCTTAGACTATATAACGTATTTATTGAATTATGGAAATAAACAAAGTTAAATTAGCTCAAACAAGTAGTAATAGTACTTAAATAGTACGTACTATTTGATATACACATGTATCTACACATTACCTATTTGTTACATTGCTAAAAATGAAAAAACCCGAATACTTTCCCATTTGGGAATCTTCCTCGGGTTCTTTCCCTCAATCTTCCCATTTTGGGTTCTTTCCCGGGAAGAATCCCATCACTACCCGTGTGAGTGAAAGGGCATTATCCCTTAGGGTCCGATTGTATGGTCCCCGTCGTCAGCTAGTTATAACGCGTCAGTTAACATATTAGGTAGGGCCTGACTGATTGCCAATTCTTTGCTGACCTTTGCATTTGTTGTCGCTGCTCTGTAATTCGTTTAAATGCTAAAAACTTGCAGGACAATAGAGCTATATAAAACTAATTTCTATCGAGCTTAGTATTTGATTCAACTCCGGTAATGTTGGTCTTTGTAAATAGTATATTTATGTCACAACTAAGAAGGGTAGGTGCATAGTTTAAAGATTTGTTCATGTTGTTCTATATTTATTGTTAATCGACATTATCTAAACTTATTCAAACTGGATGGAGACCGAAATAATTTATTTTGAATTTTTTTTATCCTGGGACATTTTCACACACGCCCAATCTGATTCCAAACTAAGCAGAGCTTGTGATATGGTGACCAGAAAGCTGATATACATATATGTACTACTTATTTTCACATCTATGTATATAGGTATATTCTTAAATCCCGACACAAAACAAACAGACACATGTTTATACAAATGTTTGTCCTAGGTCGTCTACGAATCTACGACCGGCGCTCACTGTTCTCCAGTCAGTAATAACAAAGCCAAAATTAAATTGGTAATGAATGGTACTTCAGAAAAAGACTAAATCGTATATTGTAACATAAATAAGTTCACTATTATCACGCTTATGGGTTACCATGATGAGGTTTTGGTAAAAAAAAACATTCACAAAAAATCTATTTGCTGTATTAGTGATGTACCCTAAGAAGTTTTTCTCAAGCGAATCCGTTCCGTCTCCAGCAGTTAACAGAAAGGTTTTCTTTTGAAATTTCCCCTTTAACTGGCGTCCATTTTCCTCAACTAAAATGGTTCAGTTATCAATTCCTTATATCGAGAGATGAGTTCCCATAATGATGGCAATACGACCCCTCCTTGTCTTCACCCAGCTTTGAAACCCCGTTTAAGTTATAAGCGGTTATTTCTGGATATTTCTTTATTGTTTCGAGAATTCTGTGGGTTATAAAATGAGATTTTAACTTAAGTATGTGACGTGTACAATGTACATCACGTATGCAATATAATAACGGCAAATTATAAGTTTGTACTCTGTAAAACTTAGTGGATAAGTGGCGTGCATTAGGGGAGGCCTACGTCCAGCAGTGGACGACGAATACGACGACTCTGTAAAACAAACTTATTACTGCGGTTACAAAACTCAAAACTGTAAATGTGTCATTAAATCCCTAAATTCCTACCAAAAACACATCTAATTCAAACTTAATCATTTTAATACAATGTCCAAAGAAGAGAAACACATAACTTGGACCAACAAACTCTTCTTAAGACGGTCATTTAGCCATAATAATCGCCTAGTGTGGAGTTGAAAGAAACAAGCGGGTCTCACGGCGCTCTTTATTATCTGCCCTCACGTGTAATTGGAGAGGACGGACTGAAAGGGACGCCAGAGTGGGAGGCAACACCGTGTTACTTTGAAGTTAGGATTTTGTACTCAAATGGTTTTAGTAATCAGTTTACTTTTATTTTTTTCTTTGTACAGATTTGCGGTTCAAGCTCAGTGAGATAAGTTTGGGTATTAATTTGTAGGTGAAGGAAGCCGGGTGTCATATAACTCTAAAATCTAATTAACAAGTCTTGGTACTTCATTTCGTACTTTACGTAATGCTTATGTACCATACTATTTTTAACCATTTAAGTTCATTGTGGGCCTGCGATCTTAATCATAAATGTCTTAGGATATTTATTTATTTATCATCATGGGACCTGGGACATTTTGCACACACGACCAATCGGATTCCAAAGTAAGCTTTAAAGTGAGCTTGTGTTATGGTAACCAGATAGTTGATATATTACATATACTATGACATACTATATCTTGGGCCATGCCATACACGATGACTTACTGAGTAGATCCTACCTATATCCTATCTATTTAAGGTAATTATAAGTATGTAATCATAAGTATGTATTTAAAAGTAGTATATGTAGTATATCAGGTATCTGGTTACCATATCACAAGCTCTGCTTAGCTTGGAATCAGATGTGTGAAAATGTCCAAGGATATTTATTATTATTATTATTATTACCTTATTCTGAGCACTAAATTAAGTTACTAATAAATTTAATTGTTCCGAAAGATATTTCAATAATTATTTCCAATAGAATAACAAGATAAAAGTACTTCACTTGAATCGACAAATCATGAAAAAACATCTTGGAAATTGTTCAGTAGTGAATTGTCTTATATTTTACAAACTCCACGCGAAGTTATTTTGATGAGTTTACTTTGCAATATCAAGTTGGTCTTGATGAAATCAGACTTCTTTTGCCTATTTATTGTTTTACTTAGATTTGAATTGTAATAAGTACGTTGACATCTGTTGAATTTGCTTTTTAAATAAATATTTCTTTAACAAAAAGGCAGGCTCACGCCTTTAAGGTTTCTAGAAAAGAGATCAAGGTCTATCTTTATTATCAAGATATTTAATTAACTTTACTCGCATAAATAATAACCATTTTCAAAATGTATTTAACTTACTTTGAACTTAGATATTTGCATTGTACAAAACTAATTCGTATCAAACAAGATTTTGCATACTAAGTAACCAAGTTAAACCCTATTCGATCAAATAAAGTGAGAAGTGCATTTCCGCTGAAACACCAAATGATCTAACTTCACGTGTTACATAGCTAAGCTATGACCCTCCAAGTTACAACTTAGATTGCTTACGCGTAATGGAATTGCTTTTAGTATTACATTAGTGCGCTCCTGTCTAAGTATGGAGCTATCAAATGCATAATGTTTAATCCAATTTGTGCTATACGAATCGCTTGTTGTATACCTATAAGTTAGTCGTGTACTTATGAAATAGGCATTGCATATACTAATGACAAATATTCCATTAAAATAAAATCAAATAAAAAAAATATTCGGTAATTTGGTCCCAAATTAAAACTGGGTACCATAACTCAAGCTCACTTTGAAGCTTACTTTAGAATCCGATTGGCCGTGTGTGAAAAATGTCCCAGGATATTTATTATTATTATTATTATTATCCTAGTATTAATTAAGAGGAATGATTTCATTTTGTGTTTGTTAGGCTCTGAAACTATAGATACCGATAATTATTTTACCAGTAGAAAGGTACTACAACAGGGAGTAACATAGGCTATATTTTAACCTTGTATTCCTTCGGGAACGGGAGTTATGATGTTGAAACCTCGTGGATGCAGCTAGTGTGTAGTCACTACTAAGTAATGCTCATATTTCTTTGGCTCGTTTGTATTTATTCATGGCAGTAGTCTAAATCACAAATTTTTGGAAACTTAAAAGACATTTCATTAATTTCATCCTGAGTTCACTAAAGTTTTTATTTGGGCATATTCATTTTTTTCGTAATGAAATGAAATATATTTGAATGCATGAATATGTCTGTTTTTTCTGTGTCGGGATGTAAATATCTATATAAGTATGTATTTAAAAGTAGTACATGTAGTATATCAGCTATCTGGTTACCATATCACAAGCTCTGCTTAGCTTGGAATCAGATTGGCCGTGTGTGAAAAATGTCCCAGGATATTTATTTATTATTATTATTTATTTATTAATTCAAATAGGCCTTCACAGGCATTTATGAAACGTCGATTCTAATGCTCAGTTCGGACGGTTGCTTTTGCTGAGAAGAGCCGGCAAGAAACTCAGCAATTACTTACTTACTACGTAGTTTACCGTTTTTATAATACTTTTAATTATTCCGCTAATCTTGCTCGTTCACTTTTCACACGTGGCGTATAAAAGAGTGATGTTTTTCTGTGTCCAAACACCCGGGTGTGTGTTACAGTACAATCAGGGATTAAGTATTATCATAATGCGAGCTTTTGTTAAGCTCAAACGAAGGGGCGTAATCGGGCGTGTGAAAAAAACTGCATGCTTTTTAATTATTTATGGCCCATGTTTTTTTAACACAGTTTTTGTCGAAAAGCATTATGAAAGGAACACATTGCGTGTGTAACTTTTCGTGTATTATACATAAATATCCTGGGACATTTTTCACTCACGGCCAATCTGATTCCAGCTTCAAAGTGAGCTTGTGTTATGGTAACCAGATAGCTGACATACTACATATATACTTTTAAATACATACATATTATAGATATTTACATCCAGACACAGGACAAACAGACATATTCATGCATACAAATGTTTGTCCTGTGTGGGATTCGAACCCACGACCCGCGGTTTGAAAGTCAGGGTCACTAACCACAAAGCCAACCGGGCTTTTTTTTTTTTTTTTGTCCCAACTGTTTTAATATAGGATTACTGTGTAATAACTAAAATGTTAAATTGTTTTTCAGATATGAGCGTGAAGTTTTGGGTGAAATGTTCCGGGATGAAAGGGAAGAAAATTAAAGGTAAGTGTAATTATAGATTTTGTTAAAGAAATCTGAATCAAATCAAATACTTAGAATACTGCATATGATTTTGACTCTTAAATAATTAATATTAAGATATTACCATTTGTGCGCATTTGATTTAATCCAAAAAACATAGGTACTGCAGCTTGTATGTTTAATGATTACAATTCGAAAATAATTTTCTCAAGGAAATACAAAATGATACTACAAATTACTCTTCATTAAAACGTAAAAACAATGAACACGACACAAAACACAATGTAGTTAAGTACTTAAATTTAACATGTAAGTAAAATAACACACTCTTGGACTGTGTGCATTCCAATAACAGTTTAACGCGCACACAGCGCCGCCGCCACCGCCGCCGCTTCATTTGATTTCGTCGCAAATTATAATTGCTGCTATTCGTTGCGATTTTTGAATAGCGTGTCACGCGAGCTGAATAACTAAATGATTTTCACGCTGAGACAACACTGGCGCGACGATATTTTTGAGCGGTAACGCTCTTGAACTGAGTTCGTGCTGGGATGTAGTCGAAATGAAAGGTATGTCTATTAAGGACTGGAGAAATTATCGCCTTCAGCACGCGTTTTGGCTTGGTTTTGGCTTTGATGTTAGAATGGTTAGGACCTTAATAAGTATATACTTAAACAAATTTATTTTGTCAGATTTTTAACACACTAAGCAAAAATTTGGTAATAGATGCTAGAGCATCCTATTTATATAATTTGTGCATTTTTTTTGTATTTAAGGTTGCCAGTTATTTCCCTGTCGACTATCTGTCACCTTTAAATTCTCACATCTTTTAGCTCACTGTATTCATGACTAGTAATTCATGACGAGCTAGATAAAATTGAGCGGTTTTTCTTCCTTAAAATGCGTACCGGTGTGTAACAGACGTAAAAGTTGATATTTTGAACACGTAAGCGTTGCGCCCGTTACGGGTTTGCGATTGAGTTGTTAATTTTCGGAACGTTCAAATTGTTTTATTATTTAATGTAATTTTAATTAGTCACAATTGTTAAAAAAATCTCGATAAATAATGTTTCAAACGCTTTTAAATAGTAATATAGAGGTTAATGGAAATTGGTTTGGTCATACACCTCATTCTTTGATAAATCGTTTATTAAAGAGCAAGTTTTTCTTTACAATTTACACTACAATGCCAAAGTAACTTAATACCTACTTAATTTTTCTTTGCATAGACTCTAAATTCCGTATATATTTTTTTTTACGTACCTACGAAAGATAATTATGCTTTAGTTTATAGATGATTATATTTTAGATTTTTAGGCTTAGTCAACTGTTTAATCTTCAAACCATATTTTTTTTGGCTTATTTGCCTATAAACATTAATGCCGTTTTTTATCTATAGCTACATTAGTAAAGTCCATCCCCAGCTTAACTCCATTAACGAGATATATCGAAAATCAAACAAAACTCGTTTGATTGCGATTCGTGTTTGCGGTCGCTAACTAGTCGCCGTCGACGTCGGTGTCGCCCGCCGTATCATTACGCACATTATGTCCGTCTGTCTATCTGTCCAATTGCATAATAATAATGCACTTACACGACAAAATGTATGATTTTCAATTGTGATTGCCTCGCTGTAATAATTTCATGTGACAATGTAGCAAATTGTAATTGTCGTTACATATATAAATGATTTTATAAGTAGTGCTTATGTAGTATGTGCTGATATGCATCATGTATATTTTATTATATCAATAAGTCTATACTAATATTATAAATGTGAAAGTTACGCGCTAAAACTATTGAATCGATTTAAATGAAATTTGATACACAGATAATCCAGAGCCTGAGAAAGGACATTAGCTACTTTTTATTCCGGGATAATTGGAGATCCCCGGGAACAAGGGTGAAACCGCGGGGAGTCACTAGAATTATATAAATGCAGAAGTGTGTATACCTATATTATGGATGTTTGTAACTCTATTAACTACGCCAGAACGGCTAAAAGTAAAGTTTGGCATAGAGTTAGCCAATATTTTAGAATAACACATGCTACTTATTTTCTTAAAAATTTAAGAGACTCCGAAACTCAGAGTATACGTAGTACATCAGCTATCTGGCTACAAGCTCTCCTTAGTTTGGCTGTGTGTGACAAATTAACCGCAATATTTTATTAGATACCTATATCAATTTCATATCCTTACTATAGTTTACATTCTAACTGCATAGTTGAACTACAATATCCATTATCCCACTTCAGTATTAGACGATCTCCGACCACGAAAGATACCTCACCAGGGTGGTGGAACTGGAAGACAAACAGCCAACTATGCAGACGGCCGTGTCTGAGTGCAATCCATTTAATTAATACCGATTTAACTGTTAGCAGTTGTTAAGCGACCTGGAGCATGGACGGATCTATATAAGGGCTGTTTGGGCTGAAGCCCAGGGCCCCGTGGAGACAAAATACCCTCGTCTGTAGTCAAAATGGACAGTATTATATTTTATTCTCCCATTATTTTGCAATTCCTTAACAAAATATCAATCAGTGCATTAATTCGTCAGTAAAATAGTTTTAGCCCAGGGCTCCACAGACTCACAGTCCGACCCTGATCCAGGGGACTAATGTCGTCACTTTAAATGATGTGATAAGAATATTATGGTCGATGCGTCTTGAATTAATATGGCACTAGTAATTGACCTCCGCCAAAACCGATTGTGATGATATTTCATATAGAGACAGACTAGAAGTTTGGGACGGATATAGGTTATTTTTTTTTCATGGGGAAATTATAGATACCCCGGGAATGTATTCAACCTAAAGGTTGAATGAAACCACCTACCATTACAAACCTAAGCAGAAATTATGCCATGGTAACTATTTAGACGAAATACTATTTTTGATTGCAAACTTACTTAGATAATTGCATCCAAAGTATAATACGTTTAATATACATATCCAAAGTTGCGTTATGTTTAAACTACAAACCTTTTTAAAAGTTTCAGGAAGCTCACGAGTTGATGATAGTTAAACAATGCCCGATCTAAAATTGACGAAAAGTTCTCGACTCGAGAACGGATTGGAGTAAATCTGATTAACGGAAATATTCCGCTCGTATTTATGATAGAACTTCAAACTTTTGCGTATCATGAGTAGGCACTTCAATTTATAAACACTTATGATCCGCCCCGGATTCCCATGTGAACACACACCATTATGTCAGATATTTTGTTCAATATTTTTATTTATAAGTTTCCGAGGTAAAGACAGATGATTAGGTCTTATACTATTTACATTAACACTTAAAAAAGAGGAGAGATTTGTTTTTTGTTTTACTTATATTGACTAGGCTTCAAAATAACTTTCTGGCATAGTTTACTTTTTATCCTGGGAAAGTTAAAGATGCGCTGGGCGGAATCTAGTGGTAAATAATGTTTGGAATCATCATTGGCTGAAAATATTATAATTATTTATGTAGTTAGCGGCATTAAATAATTAAAACATTATCTAGTAGACTAATAAAAGGAAAAAAGCTAAGCTTATTTAATTATGAAGAAGTCGGTTAAAAATAAGCCAATATGTCATGTATACACCTTTATAACATTCTCCTAAAAGAAGTTTTTATTTCAATATAACCTTTTCACTTATAACGTGAGTCAAGGCCGAAAACAAGAAAAATACCCAGATACAGTTTCAATAAATATAATATCAATTCCCCAACCCGTCGACACGCACAGTAGAAGTCGCGTGATGAATTCTGTAATACACACAGAGTTATAATCTTACTAGATAACGTAAGTACCTACCTCAATTTGTATGAAGACCAACCGTGTCACTTTTACTATGACCTGGGACATCCTGGGACATTTTTACATACACGAATCTGGTTCCAAATAATAGATTCCGGGTTATTGGAGTTTAATCCAACGCAGTGACGAAGTAACAGGAATGAAAAAGTACAATTTAACTGATAAAATGATTTATTTAATGATTACAGTTTTATACTCGAGCGAGGAATGACCGAACATCGGTCAGTAAAATCTATCGCCAGAATGACATTCGCGCCATTCGGTTCATTCCTTTCTCTCACAAATATACACCAATAGGAATTAAGCTTAGTAACATCCGTTTTATAATTAAATTAGAATATCATTGTATTAAAGTCTTATCTACTGATACATTACTATAATTGATGAAAGTAATTAATCTGATTATAACAATATATAATTTTTAATCTAACAATCGGCCATACTGACTATATTAAGTTTGTCCTCAAACTTCTTGTCATCGTAAAAAAAATAACAACAACACAACAAACAATCTCACACCCATATATTCATTGTATGGATACTATTAGAATTTCGCCCCTCGTCACCTTCTAAATCATATGACCGTGCGAACCTTTCTAATAAGCAAATCAACATGAATTCAGTGAATTAGATTAGACCCTTCATCACTGAATCCTGAAGCAGACTTCAAGATTCCGTGACCATGTCCAACTTCCAAATTGTCAACTCTCAATCAGTTATTGCAGCGGACCCTTCATCAACGATTCAAGAGCTCATGCTACAGGAATCGGTGACCCTGCCTCACCTTCCAATAACATTATCAACATCACAACAAAAAATAATTTAAATACAGGTAAATATATATATATTTTTTTTATAACTGAAATTATGTTATATGGCATACTTAATCAACTAAATGGACCCGTAAACTTAGGCAATAGTTTTCTACTTTTACCATCATTACTGGGTGTATTTTTTAAAATCTTTACTAAATCACCTATTGCGTATACTTTTGCAGCTTTCCTAGTCCGATCAAACCTCAATTGTTGTTTTGCCTGATCTAATTGAATATGCTCATTGATATCTTGTCTTATTTCTTCTACATTTTTGTCGTTTAACCTAGTTTCCATTACTGTAGTCCCCAATATTCCTTCACCCTTATTTAATGGTCGTTTACAAAATAGCGCTTCAGCTGGAGTTTTACCTATGCCTTTATTTAGAGTGTTATTAAGGCCCCACTGTACTTTACCGATATAAAGATCCCATTTGTTTTCACCAGAATGGTCAGAGTATGTTCGTAGACTATCTAAAACGGTACGATTGTATCGTTCTACTTGCCCGTTCGCGCGAGGGGCTGACACTGCATTCAATACATGTCTAATTTCAAATTCATCACAAAACTTTTTAAATTCGGCTGATGTAAAACAAGTGCCTCTGTCTGAAATAATTCTAGCAGGATGTCCAAATGTATAAAATGTGTCTTTTAAGATTTTAATTGTCGGAGCTGATTTCGTATTGCGTGTAGCTCTAATTATACAGAATTTAGTATACCCATCAACAATAAGTAATAAATATTGATTACCGTAACCGCTTTTAACAAATGGTCCTAAATGATCTATGTGAACCGTATGGAATGGAATATCAATTTTGGGTATACTATGTAAATACCCCTCTTTTGGACCAGATGGTTCTTTTCCAAATGCACAATGTAAACAAGATTTGACATACTTAGAAATAAATTTGTTCATTTTGGAAAACCAAAAATCCTTTTTAATCTTTTCAATGGTTTTTTCTGTAGAAAAATGTCCTATTTCATCGTGGTTCCGTTGACAAATTTGCCAGCGAGCAGTTTTAGGAACTACCCACTTTAACTCTTCACCTACTTTACGATATAGTCTGTTATTTTTAACAACAAAATTTTTCTTAATATCTACAATTTCTTTATATTGTAGGTCTTCGAGGGCTGATCGAATATGTTGAATTTTCGGATCAGATAACTGTAAGCTAAGCAGCCAGTCGTCTTGTGTGATTTGTAGTACCCGCGAAAAATGATCAAAAACATCTCTATCATCTGCGCAAGGAATGGGGTTTCTACTGAGAGCATCCACGTGACGCATGAATTGTCCTGGTTTGTATTCTATAGAGCAATCGTATTCCTGCAACGCTATCCACCAACGTGCTACTCTTGGAATGATATCTCTCTTTAAAAACGTGGATCGGAGAGCGCTGCAGTCAGTGACGATTTTAAAGTGTTTGCCGATAAGATATACTCTAAATCTGTTAAGTGACGCGACTACTGCAAGGGTCTCTAATTCATATGCATGTAATTTTTCTTCGTCTAATGTGGTTTTCCTACTGAAATATGCCACTGGTTTCAAAGGAGAATTTAGTGAATCTTTTTGAAACAAGATACCGCCTAGTCCTCCCTTAGAGGCGTCACAATGTAATTCTGTTATAAATTCTGTATTATAAATGGCTAAAATAGGTCGTTGAGTTAATTCTTTCTTTAAGCTTGTAAATGCATCTTGCTGACATTTTTCCCAACGCCAGGACATATTTTGTCTTGTGAGATCAGTTAAAGGCCTGGCTTTAAGTGCAAAGTTTTTGATGAATTTTCTAAAAAAACTAGCTAAACCTACGAACTGTCGGATTTCATGAGAATTTTTTGGTGTGGGAAAATCATCTACAGCCGCAATTTTTGTTTTTCCAGGTCTCACACCCTCGTGTGATATTTCAAATCCTAAATATTCTATAACGGTTTCAAAAAAACGACATTTTTTTACATTTAAAGTTAGTCCTGCCTCGCGTAATAAAACAAAAGTTTGTTCAAGTTTAGCTAAACATTCGGAAAAATCTTTCCCAGCAATAAGTAAGTCATCCATATAGGCAACAGCACAGTTATCGCGAGCTCTACCAAGCATTTTATTCACGGTTCTTTGAAAAATGGCAGGACAATTGACTAAACCGAAAGGGGCACGTTTAAATTGATAAAGACCGTCTGGTGTTATAAATGCTGTCAGGTGTTTACAATCATTTTTAATTGGTAGCTGATAATACCCGCTAGACATATCTAAACATATAAAGTAATGATTACCACTCAGTAGATCTATCTGGTCATCTATTCTAGGCAACGGAAAAACATCTTTGACAGTTTTTCTATTAAGTGCCCTATAATCTACACATAAACGATAACCACCAGTTTTTTTTGAAACTAATAAAATAGGACTGGCGTAAGATGAGTCCGACTCTTCAACAATATCACTATCCATTAGTTCCCTAACCATGTCTCGTACTACAACTTTTTCGGCATGACTTAATCGGTAGGGTCGGTAAACTACAGGACTGTCATCAGTTAATTTAATTTCTAATTCCGCAATATCTGTTCGACCTAGTTCATGCAAGTTCTGTGCAAAACAATCGCGAAACTTGTTTATTAAATTAAATGTTATTTCTTTCTGTTTGTTTGTTAATTCGGGGTTAATGTTAATTTCATCTTGGGACAGGGGAACTAGTGTGCTTTGTGACCTTAAGCAATGGTATACCGGTTCAGAATTGTCTATGTTTTTGTCTATACAAATTGGGTATGCACGAATGAGAAGATAATCTTTGAGGAAATAAATAGGGTCTTCCAAACCATTTAAGTTAAATACGAGTATATTACAGATTCCATTTTTGAGTGTATAGATGCCTTCCTGAACACAGTATTCTTTTCCATCTATATTGCGATAACTACCTTTTATATAAACATCTATATTTTTGGAATCATTATTATAGCAAGTTATTTTATTTATTTTCCCTATAACCTCAGAGTCAGACAAAACGTATAATTCTAGTTTGTTATTTTTGAATTCATCTAGTTGGATATTCGATAATTCTGAATTTATTAGACGGGAAAATAAATTAAGAGATTTATCTGTCTTAGTAATTACAACTTCTGGTAATTCTGTCAAATTCTGTCCTACTAGAAGTTGTGTATGTAAATATTGATTATCTATAACAAAAGCGACTATGTCTGACTTAACTTCATCGATGCACAGGGAAAATGTTGTTTTTCCTAACAGAGGAACTTTAATATTGCCAATACCACGAATTGAAGGCAAATCCTCAACAGTAAAAGGTAAGTTGAATTTTTTAACAGTTTCTACCGTGATAAGTGTACAATCACTCCCCAAATCAACATAACACTCAATAGAATAACAATCATTAATCAAAGCCATTTTATGATATTTAAGATTATTTGAAGCTGTACTATCGACGAGTAAAACGCGTTTATCATAATTAGGTTTAGCACTATTCTTTTGATTACAATCACTAGTTGTATGTCCAAACTTTTTGCAATCGTCACATTTAATTATTGGTTTCGTACAATGTTGTAATCTATGTCCCTGTCCGTTGCAATTAAAACAGAGAAGATGTTTAAGTGACTGATTATTTTGCGGAGTAGTTGTTCGGCATTGAGCTGCCCGATGTCCTACCTCATTACACCTATTGCAAACTATGGAGTTAGAAATGATTGGCCTATTTTTTAGTGTATTTGTAGTTCTTATTATATCTTTATGTTCCTTACAAACATCTTTTAAAAATTTAAAAAGATCTTCCGGTTCGGTAAAACGTGCTGAAGATGCACCGGCACGTATAGTACGATCATCTATACCGTGTATTATGCAATCAACAGCTCTCTTGCTATTAATCTCACAAGCATTTAATAGCATAATTTTGTCATAATAATATTCGTCTAAGTTTTCCCCGAATTTTAACCGCCTATCAAGCATTTCTGCCAAAAGTACACCATAGTTTGTTTCGGATGGAAAGGCTTTACCCAAAAGATTTTGCCATTCCTGCCAGCTATGTAAAACGGACGTTTGACCTTGGTACCACTTTTTTGCGTTACCAATTAATTTAGGTAAAGCATAATGCATAATGTGAGCCTCGTCCCAATTATATATTTTCGCGCATTCATTTACCTTAGCTAACCATAGGTCTATTCGATGGTTTTTTATAGATGGGTCAAATTCGGGAATCATATTGTTTACGTTAGAATTGGTCGAGGAGGTAATACCGGGTCTGATAAGGGACTGAACCATGCGAGAGAAGTCATCGAAATTCATATTAACACTGGGAGATATCTCAGTAGGCTTATTAATTTCAAAAGGTACCTGTTTTCCGGAACTCAGCATAGTGACATCAACTGTTGGTATTGTTGCCGTTCCGGACACCGTCGCACTATGTTCGACAACCGGTGACGGGATTTGAACAGCCAAGGAAACTCCTGGGTTGCCTGTGATTCCATCACCATTATTATCACGTCCGGTCGCAGAACTTCTTGATTGAATGCCGTCTCTTCCGCGGCTACTGGGCTTATCTCGTCCGGTCGCAGCATTTCTTGATGTTGACTTGGCTCGGCCACGTGGTGTTTTTTCCCGTCGATTTGGTGATTTTCGAGAATAACGATATCGAGAATTTGAGGGTAGTCTCGATCGTTTTCTGCTGCGTCGATAATTTTCTCGTCGAAATTTGCGAGAGGTTCTTCTTGTAGAATCAGGACTGCCACCACTTGAATCTTCATTATGTCGTCTTCGTTTTTCGGAGTAACGTGATCGCGATGGGCGGTTATGGTCCATAACCACGGTGAGCTTGTTGATTTTCGTGTATATCCCGCTTCTGATAATAGATTCCGGGTTATTGGAGTTTAATCCAACGCAGTGACGAAGTAACAGGAATGAAAAAGTACAATTTAACTGATAAAATGATTTATTTAATGATTACAGTTTTATACTCGAGCGAGGAATGACCGAACATCGGTCAGTAAAATCTATCGCCAGAATGACATTCGCGCCATTCGGTTCATTCCTTTCTCTCACAAATATACACCAATAGGAATTAAGCTTAGTAACATCCGTTTTATAATTAAATTAGAATATCATTGTATTAAAGTCTTATCTACTGATACATTACTATAATTGATGAAAGTAATTAATCTGATTATAACAATATATAATTTTTAATCTAACACAAACTAAGCAGAGCTTGTAATATAGTAACCAGATAGCTGATTTTAAAATAATATTCTGGGACATTTTTCACACACGGCCGAACCGATTCTAAAGTAAGCTTCAAACTGAGCTTGTGTAATGGTAACCAGATAGCTGATATACTACGTTTTAAATACATGCTATATAAATAATTACATCCAGACACAGAACTAACAGACATATTGATGCATACAAATGTTTGAGTTTGAGATGCTTGAGAGTCAGGGTCGCTAACCACAAAGCCAACCGGTCTGTCTGAAGGCAATAACGGTCGATCGCGGACTAAATGGCGGCGTGGAAAGAGGACATTTTTACTGGTTTTTCGGATTTGACACGTGAAGTAGTATCGAGACGTCTAGTCGACAGCCCGGTTGGCTTTGTGGTTAGTGATCCTGACTCTCAAGCCGTGAGTCGTGGGCTCGAATCCCACCCAGGACAAACATTTGTATGCATGAATATGTCTGTTTGTCCTGTGTCTAGACGTAAATATCTATATAAGCATGTATTTAAAAGTAGTATATGTAGTATATCAGCTATCTGGTTACCATAACACAAGCTCACTTTGAAGCTTACTTTGGAATCAGATTTATCGCGGACATTTTTGCTGGTTTTTGGGAATTGACACGTGAAGTACTCTCGCGACGTCTAGTTAGATTACATATCTGTGGTAACATAACGATATTACCCGTATGTTACCTTATTACCCGCGGGTCATCCCATATTCACGGGCCGCTAACACCGTGGAATGCTAATAGACCTATCATATGCCTATTTGCAGTCAGATTATATACTTTAGTTTTTATTGAGTATCACGTTACATTCCGCTTTGGAGATCCGATAGATTAAGGGTATTTGGTCCGTTATGGACGCCATTTTTATTTGCGTTTTTTTGTGCGTTTGTCGCATAGTGCGACACTATAAAGGCATATAATTATTCATAGAAATTATTTTCATTGAAATAACTTCTGTATTTTTTATTACAATTTTACTATGATTAAAATGAATAGGATCTTAATAAAGCTGTGATGTGTGATTTTGCATTGTAACATATTAATGATGAATATTGTCATAGGGCAATTGAAAATATGCTACAATATAGTTACTATTTATAAATCAAATCAAACTAAGTAAATCAAAATCTTTTTATTCAAATAGGCCTCAATCAAGCACATATGAATAGTCACTATTAATGCTCGGTTCTGAAAGTTGGTTGAAAGTTGTTTTTATATGCGTGAGATGTAGTATGGTGTACCTACCATATACCTACCTATAAAGAAAAATATCTAGAAATCCTAGAACATTGTTTCTATATCAATCTATGTAAGTAGTCAAGAAACGATTGGTCGGTTGGCTTTGTGGTTAGCGACCTTGACTTTCAAGCTACTATTCGTGTGTTGGGTTCCCGTCTGGGACAAACGTTTGTGTGCAACATGTCTGTTTATTCTGATGCTTTAAATGTGTGTTTTATAGGAGCTTGTGTAGTATATCAGCTATCTGGTTACCGTGTATGAGCTCTACTTAGTTTTGAGTCAGATTGGCCTAATGTAAAAAATACTCAAGTATATTTAAGTTAGAAGCTGTTTCTCTTTATCTATGCTTCTGCACAAAAATGTCTGTAAAATTAATGACGTCATATTTTAAATAAAACATATTATGTAATATAGGCCTTCTGAAAAATTTCCCATTCAGTTTATTATGGTGATGAGGGACAGACATACGTAATAGTGTGCAGTTAGAGTGAGACAGGTGTATAGTGTGTTCGTCGCCATTGCACGAGTGAATGCACCGGCTGCGGGTACGGTCTGCACAAAGTATGCTATTAAATAGTTAAACTAAATGTCATTTGGTAGGGTGTACAAAATTTTAATGGCTTTGCAATTTGGTTGTTTAGTAGTTTGTGAAAGAAGTAGTTGTATTTTTCGTGAAACAAAAGTGCACTGTCTTATTGTTATTTATTTTTAAAGGTATTTAAACTGACAGCAGATTAAGATAATTAAGTAGTGACTGTGAGCAATTTGTAAAAAAATTCCATAAAGAAACATAACAAAATACAGCATCTATAATATACATAATTAATTTATAATTCTTGTTAATTAAATAAATATGGTATTTAAATATACCTAAAAGAAAAAAAAAACAATCGGACGACTTGAACATCTCCTTTTTGAAGCTTATTAAAAACAATTTCGAACTTATGTCGTAATAACAAATATTTATCACTAAAAAACAAAAACATCTCATTTTGTTTTTAATCTCACTTTACTCTACCGTCACTCAAAACCATCACTGTCTCACTAACCCCACCTTCCAATATCCATATTGCAATCAGAGTTTGGTGTAGCCACTGCGGACACTACCCACTACCCCACGTGTGGCGCAAACGGGCCTTATAATGAATAGCCGTCGCTCGCCGCCATATTTCAGCGAATTAACAAATGGCCGCCTGTCATTGCGCGCGCGGCGAACAATTTTTCTGCGCGCCGTACCTAACGTTGTGATGTAGGTGCGGTTGGCAGTACTGCTCGTTGGTGCCGCCATGTTGGTGCAAATTAATGTTGGGTTTATAGAGACGTTGTGTGGACCTGTTTTGGGAGGCTTCGAGAATATGATGGGATGGGTTTCCTTGTTTGAGGAGATAAGAGTTTAAGAAACACTTGGAGTGATTATTGTAGTCACCTATATAAGTTTCATGTAGATTCGAATTCAAAGGATTTACCAATCTAGGTCTGCGTCTGGATGTAAATATCTATAATATGTATGTATTCAAAAGTATTATATGTAGTATATCAGCTATCTGCTATCTACACAAGCTCGCTTTGAAGCTTACCTTGGAATCAGATTGGGCGTGTGTGAAAAATGTCCCAGGATATTTATGTCCCAGGTCTCGGTGATAGTCTGCAACCATTGATTTATTTACGATATTCCTAAAGTTCAATTTTTTAAATAAAATCTATATTATACTGAATGTAGGTATTTTTAAACCCTAATATGAACGCTACCTAACCCCCGTACCATGTTTCCTTATCCACCGATAAAATCATCCCGGTACAATCCGGTTTGTACCGGTTGAAATCGGTCACGAACCGTTCCAGGATCAGGCTAGGTACCTAATTGAGTCCCGGGGGAGCCCGGGAGATGTCACCTGTCGGATAAGGACCCGAAGATTTCCACTACGCCACTAGATATTCGAATGAAAATCATTATATTTCATTTTATAAGCCGACTTCGGAGGTGAAATACCTGTGAGTAGATATACTTGATATATTTTTTTATCAAGGAGATTTAAATGGGAATTTATTTTCGATCGCAATCGAAATCGCTTTTGCTATTAATAGTGGCTAAGCCGGCACGCCGCTGTTCGAAAAAGTATTTCTAACAAAAATAAGAAACAAAATTCTTACATGATTATTTTACCAAATTTTGGTATGTTCAACTGAAATAATCATCATATTTTTTTTTCATTATCATTTTTATTCTAAGCCCAATCATAGACTTAATTATATTAAATGTCCAAAAAGATATTAATAAAACGCATGAAAGAACTTTTCCTTTTCCACCCTTCACACTGCTCAACAATTTAAACTGAAATTATTTCAAATTAAGTGTCACTATGAAAAAATAATGGCTAACTAACAAGGCACGTGTCGAACGCGTGTGTGTCGCATTGATAATAAATAACCTAACCCCTTGTCATTAGGACGGGGGGTTACGTCAAAGGGGTTGATTTAGACCTGTTAGTGACCAATTACCTTGTGATATTTGAATGACATTGTTGTATTAATTACGCTACATTTGAACTGTTGGGACACATTGGTCTTCAGAATATGGATTATATGAATAAATATCCCGGGACATTTTTACACACGGCCGAATTCTAAACTAAGCAGAGATTGTCCTGTAACTAGATATCTGATATTTTAAGTACATACTTATATAGTAGTAACTTCTGTCCCACGGTTTCACCCGCGTTCCCGGGATAAAAAGTGTGTTATTTCAGAATATATTCTAACTCTGTGCCAAATTTCAAGCAGATCCCTACAGTCGTTTTGGCGTGAAAGAGTAACAAACATCCATCCATCCATTCATACTCACAAACTTTCGCATTTATAATATTAGTAGGATTTACATCCAGACACAGAACAGACATATTGATGCATACAAATATTTTTCTTGACTGAGATTCAAACCTCAATTAATATGACAAAGTTTGTCTTTGTTTCTTAGTGCTTATTCTCACTTAAAGTATAGCGTATTATGTCCATGGTGTGTTCTCTTGGCTACTGGTCAATTTAAACCACCAACCCCAAACAGATCAATATAATAGCTTTTGATTACAAAAACACCCTACAGCTATTTAAATAAAGTACAAATTGTAATGCATACGAAATGACAATGCTGTATAAATTGTTTCTAAAGTTGAAACCCATCAGGGGGTATTCATCACTTGAGGCAGAAATTATCTTCCTACCTTAGAAATATCCCTTATTAATAAATATCCTGGGACATTATTCATACACGGCCAATCTGATTCCAAATTAAGCACAGCTTGTGATATGGTAATTAGATAGCTGATATACTACATGTACTACTTTTAAATACATACTTATATAGATACCTTCTGGGAGTAAAGCTTTCTGGTCCCTTGCCAAATCGGTCGAAAACAACCTCTGCCGCCCGTCGCTACCGCCGTTGCTGAAGCCTGACGGAACACTGGCCTACACTGCCGTAGAGAAGGCCAACATGTTTGCCTCTCTATTTGCGGAAAATTCACGTCTAGATGCTGGGTTACAATCTCCTCCAGTGCAATCCCCAAGCAGCAGCCTAATGCCGGACATTCATATCCGGCAAAAGGAGGTTTTAAAGGTACTGCGTGATCTAGACGTGAACAAAGCCAGTGGTCCTGACGGCATTCCAGCCATTGTCCTACGCAATTGTGCGCCCGAATTGTCTCCTGTTCTAACTCGCCTGTTTCGCCTCTCGCTCCAACAAGGTCAAGTTCCGAAAGTCTGGAAGCTTGCTAATGTGCAGCCTGTGCCCAAGAAGGGCAGCGGTGCCGATCCCTCCAACTATCGACCGATTGCGATCACCTCCATACTCTGTAAGACTATGGAGCGCGTACTGAATCGGAGGCTCCTGGCGCACCTTGAAGGTAACGAGCTCCTCAGTGACCGACAGTTTGGTTTCCGCCAAAAACGGTCCACTGGGGACCTTCTGGTGTATGCCACACATATATGGAGTGAAGCCATTGAGAGGTTCGGGGAAGCGATAGCCGTCTCCCTCGATATCTCTAAGGCATTCGATAGGGTCTGGCACGCAAGCCTCTTAAGCAAGCTTCCTTCATATGGAATTCCTTGTGGTCTGTGCGCCTGGATTTCTGATTTCCTGAGTGAACGGTCTATACGAGTCGTTATAGACGGGTGTTCGTCGGACCTATTGGCAATCAATGCCGGAGTTCCTCAGGGCTCAGTTCTCTCTGCAACCTTATTCTTGCTGCATATTACTGACCTGCTGAAGCCCGGCACCTTTGGGTATGCAGACGACAGCACAGTTGTGGAGAGATACATCTCCAGTGCGCAAGCCACCAGTGACGAGACCCGGTTGTTGCGTGAGGCCATGGTAGAGCGTTTGAATGTGACCTTACAGGCAGTCGCCGATTGGGGCGAAGCCAATCTGGTCACATTTAATGCTACCAAAACGCAGGCGTGTCTATTCACCGCAAAACGGAGTCCTTTTCATCTGACTCCTACTTTCCAAAATATATCCTTGCCTGTATGCGATCGGCTTGATCTCCTTGGCATGACCTTAACGGCCAAAATTAACTTTGGCTGTTCTATTGAGTCAAAAGCTAAAACCGCTGCCAGAAAGCTGGGTATCCTCTCTAAGGTTAAGCGGTACTTCACGCCAGGACAGTTGCTCCTTCTTTATAAAGCACAAGTCCGATCATGCATGGAGTACTGCTGCCACCTCTGGGATGGATCTGCCAGGTACCAGCTTGACGCCCTTGACTCAATAGATCGTCGTGCCAGGAGACTCATCGGAGATGAGTCTCTTACTAAGGCAAAGCTCACGAGCCTAGACCATCGACGAAAAGTCGCTTGCTTATCGGTTTTCTACAGGATATATTTTGGAGAGTGTGCGCAGGATCTATTCGATCTTATTCCACCATCCCCTTTTTTACACCGAACCACAAGACGCCGGGATAATTTCCACCCATACGTTGTGGACATACCGAACATACGGACATATCGGTTCGCTTCCACATTTATAATGCGGACAGCGAGGGAGTGGAATTTGCTTCCGGCGTCTGTGTTTCCCGACGCCTACAATCTTGTAATTTTCAAGGCTAGGGTGAATAGGTTTCTTCTGGGCAAGCATGCTCCATCCTAGGTTTCGGCAGCGTCTTGTAAGGACGGGTCAGAGACCAAATGCAAGCCCATCATTAATAATAAAAAAAAAAAAAAAAAAATATATTTACATCCAGACACAGAACAATACATATTCATGCATACAAATGTTTGTCCTGGGTGGGATTCGAACCCACGACCCGCAGCTTGAGAGTCAGTGTCACTAACCACAAAGCCAACCGGGTTGTCAAACTTTGATTACCTAGCTCTTATACTAACTATGCAGACCTTTGTACTAAGCTTACTGAATAGCTGACATAGAACTTTTAAATTCATAGTTAAATAAATAAATACTGCTCTATTTTTAGTAATCAAAACTTGACTAGCCAGGTGGCTTGGTGATTAGTATATCTTGACTTAGGGTCAATTTCTACAAAAATTGAGGACTTCGATCAAATATAATTGGTCAAGTCGTTTCGGAGTTCTACAACAAATAGTGTGACACGAGAATTTTATGATATTAGGTTAGAAGTTATTTAAAAGTTCTATCAGTTACTGAATACAAAATAAATAAATTCTTTGTTAATAAATAACTTATTATTTGAACTTTTTCTTCGTCACTTAGACTTTATATATTCACTGTGGTCCATAATAAACACCGTTGAATAGATCATGAACTTCATCACCGTCTTCCAATGTGACTATGTAGTAGAACGGTCTGTCAGCTTCGAACTCGTTTAAGGGTTGGGAGTACGAAGTAGTTGTGTAACCCATGGAAGCCATCAATTTCATTTCAGCTGATGAACGTTATGTGTATTAAGGTAAGGTTTAAATTAGAGTGATAGTTATATAGTAATAGCTGCCACCCCGCGGTTTCACCCGCGTAGTTCCCGTTCCCGTGATCACAGGGGTATCAAAAATAGATAGTAGCCGATTCTCAGACCTACCCAATATGCAGACAAAATTTCATGAGAATCGGTAAAGGCGTATCGGAGGAGTTTAATCACAAACACCGCGACACGAGAATTTTATATATTAGAAATTCTTATGTGTTGGATATGACATGATTAGAGAAGGAGGATTCATGGCCAAGTTAATCGTTAGTGATTTAACTAAAATCTCTGATAATTTTTACTATGATTCTTATGATGAGGTATTATGTTTTTCGATGTTATATTTATAAGGACTAGAGAAGGGAAGATATAATTTAATCTATAGCTAGCGACCCGCCCCAGCATCCCACGGGTGCAATGCTTATACATCACATTAGAAACCTCCAAAATTGTCAGTTGTCTAACATATTATGCATGTATTGTACCTATATAAAAACCTTCCTCTTGAATCACTCTATCTATTAAAAAAATCGCATTAAAATCCGTTGCGTAGATTTAAAGATTTAAGCATACTTGGGTATATAGGGACAGAGAAAGCGACTTTGTTTTATACTCTAGTGATAAGTCCCAAAAGATCTAGAGAAGGAAAGACTTAATGTACCTACCTAGATCTAAAATGGAGGATTTTTATCCATCAGTATGATAAAATAGTCAAAAATTACCTGTTTGGACAGTGGCAACTTCATCAAGTTCAAAAAACACCTTTTGTTTTGCACTGTTTAAGCACATAGTTTTATTTTGACTGTTTTTATTCAAAACTCGTTTAAGCCCTGTAGAGTTTTTGTCGAATATCTTAATAAGCCCCATCTGAAAACAAACTTTCATGACCATAAAAAAAAAATTACTATTATTGTAATTATTCAAATAGCTTTCGCCTTATGGTTACACCCGCGTAGTTCCCGTTCCCGTAGGAATATGGGAATAAAATATAGTCTATGTTACTCCCTGACAATGTCGCTTTTCATTGGTATTTTTTTAAAAGTTGTGGCTTAGGCGTGAAAACGTTACAAACAAAGTTACATTTGCATTTCTAATTAGTGAGGATTAAGATCGAGCAAAAACGGGGGAACTTACTTACTTACTTTATATATTGACCTGCCCTCGCGTCGCCCCCGGGCTTCGCACGGGTGCAATGCTTATGAGCCGACGTAACATTAGAAATATATAAAACTAGCTAGGCAGCTAGTTTTATATATTTCTAATGTTCTAATTTACCCGCGTAGTTCCCGTTCCCGTGGGAATACAGAGATAAAATATAGCCTATGTTACTCGGGGATAATGTAGCTTTCCAAAGGTGAAAGAATTTTTGAAATCGGTCCAGTAGTTTCGGAGCCTATTCATTACAAACAAACAAACAAACAAATCTTTCCTCTTTATAATATTAGTATAGACTATGCAGTCATATTGGCCTATGGAAATAAAAGAACTTGCATGTCATATATTTGGTTTTACCTCTTGAAGAAATCCAGTCCAGTCTACATAAGTTTTTATTTTGAACTTGGGTAAGTATACCGTCATGACCTTCCATCTCATACGGGACCTAGCATGTTTCAATATGTCCGGATTCGCGTAGAGTTTTTCAAGAAATTGTGGCAAACCGCTGTTGGAGTATGGAACGACAAAGGTTATGGAAGCACCGAGACTTACATAATTCATTTTGAGCATCTGTAATGAAGATTCAATATTTATTTTATGGTATTCTTTGATTGTTAGGGTTATTTGTTTTTTTTCTAGGCCTCCGTGGTGGATTATGGCCTAATACCACTTACTACACGTTATTAAGGGAGGCTTGTGCTCCTACTTTGGAGACGTAAATGAGTTTTGAATTGAAAGAATGAGAATTTGAATTTATTTAGTGACACTCGAACTTTTTTAATGTTATTAATATTTTTATGTCAACATATTTTATGTTATTTCTCTCTGAAATCACACCAAAATCACAGCATCAAGATCAAATTTAAGTAAACCATAGTTCAGTTTACCCTGATTTTTGGATTATTTTATAAATCTCGTCTCGTTCTTGCTCACATCAGCCGTTACAAGACAGAAAGGGACGCCGAAGATTAGTTAAGTTTTCATAAATTACGGGGACAGTTTTTTAAGTTGTACCTACTTACCAAACACAACAAACTACAACTTAAAAAACTGTGAGCATAATATAATTTATAAACATACCCTAAATTGATTTTTGACGTCATCCAAATAAAGGTATGTTTCGTCATGACTCATCATTGGAGTTTGGACAATTTTTGTCGTGTTATGTAGATGGAACTTTCTCATTTTGGTCTTTGCTATATCGAATGGAAATTCAAATCTTCCCTGAAATTAATTTTGAAATATAATTAAGTGATTACATAACTAATTGACTCAGCCGTAACCTTGGGGAAATCCATTATATGATTCAGCAGATTTTTACTAAATATTTATTATTATTGTCCCGTATTAAATAAAGGTACTCTGTCCATCTTGTTGGAAATGATGGCTCTATAATATTTTATCTATTTAACCAATACATACCTATCATTATGAAATTAAGCTTATTATATACAAAAATCTGACAATATTTTAAAAAGTTGAGTAGAAATGTGGAAAATCCACGTAACTAAATGCCACCATAATACTGCGACATAGATATGATAGTCCCTAATATGTTTTTTTAGAAAAATAATATATTTTTTGGAAATATGCTCTACAAGATTAAAAATTAGTAGTGAGTACTTACTCTAAAATGCAAACCACTTATTATAAGCATAGTTGTTTCATTATTGATATCATTAGCTTCTATAACGTCTTGTATTCGTTTCAACGTGTATGCAGAAAACTGAAAAAAGAAATTGTCTGTTTTGAGCATACTGTTTTTAAAATTATATAAATACCTAGTTACTGTAGAAAGCATTATTAGCGAAAGTGCCGACTGATGATCATGAGAGTTCAAATTCATATCAATGGCATTAACCAAAATCAGAGATGTTGCCAATTAAACTTAAAAAGTTACGTATGGATTCTTACCACTGGATTTAGGTCTAGGAAAGCATCGTAAGAAACCTGCATTTCTTTTCTTTTTTTTTGTCATATTTAAAGGCATGTTAACTCAGCCAACCAGGATAAAAATTGTTTTGTGTCTACATACATATATAAGTAGTATATCAGCTATCTGGTTTACCATAATATAAGCTCTATGTAGTTTGGTATCAGATTAGTCGTGTGTCAAAAATCCGTGTTAGCCTCAGTAGGGTTTTACACCCTATAAAAAGAAAGTAATCTCTGTCCGTCTATCTCGCTTTTACTATAGGTACACTACTGAACCGATTTAAATGAAATCGCACAGTCGCTAAGCTAAGTCGCACAGCCCGAGAAAGGACATAGGCTACTTTTTATCCCGAGAAAATAAAAGACCCTTTTATTTTCCCCGATATATATATCGATATATTTATTTTACTTACATATCTATTAATGTGTTGGGAAACAGCAGTGGGATAGTTAAAACCGACTTTTTCGACAAGTACTCCGAAGTTCCTTTTAGGGTCCTTCACAAAGGTGTTGTTTATATCGTCGCTATAGTTCACATAAATCTTGTTCAGCATAATCAGGCTGTATTTAGATATTATTGTGAAAATATTGTCTAATTTTTCATAGCATGTATCGACCTGTAATGTTTATTGAAATTATTATTTATTCGATATAAAAATCGAATTTATTATTTACATTATACGAGAATTTAATAAAGTTTTATTTACCACTAATGGTTTCTCCTCGGTTTCACCCGCGTAGTTCCCGTGATCACTTAGAGGTATCAAAAATAGATAGTAGACGATTCTCAGACCTACTAAATATGCATATAAAATTTCATAAAAATCGGTCAAGCCGTTTCGGAGGAGTACGGTAACTAACATTGTGACACGAGAATTTTATATATATAGAAGATTTATTATTAGTTACCATTTTATCTTGACTGTAACCTAATACTGATAGCAGTTCTGATTTAGTGTCTCCTTCAGCCACTGAAGCCAGCTTGCACATAGTGAAGCGCATTGCAAGAGATGATACAACCATATTCGTCGGTCCGATCTTTAGAACTTGCTACGAAAAGAACATTCATATTCATGGTGTTATAACTACGTATTATCATCAACAGCTCATATACGTCTCCACCGAGGAGCTCGAGCCTCCCCTAACATCGAGGGGGTTTAGGCCATAGTCCACCACGCGGGCTCAGTGCGGATTGGCGGACTTCACATGCAAAGGCATGTCTGAGATGTCACAATTAAAGAATTGTGACATCTCAGACATGCAGGTTTCGTCACGATGTTTTCCTTTACTACGTATTATACTTCCACTAAAAATCTATTCAAAGGTGTGATAAAAAGAGTACCTATTCTGTTTCAAGTACTGACTAAGTCTGTAATGATAGTTTTAAGGAGTTGTAAAAAAAAAATAACCTCTTTGAACTTAACCCTTGATGATTGGTCCGACCGATTTCGGCCATGGCGACCACTTTGACTCCTAGTCAGACTGGCGCTGATGCACCCAAAGATGGCTTATGTAGCCTATCTTCACGGCGTAACTGCGTGCACACTGGGGGCACGTGAGTACGCCGTTCTCATAATGATATGATATGGCAGCAGGCGGGCGAGCCTTTAACTGGTCGCGTTTGGTATCAAGGTCAGCTTTACGCTGAACCTCGAACTCGCGTACTTGGCTGTTTACCATCCTGCGCCATTCGTGATGTTATGAAACAGTAAAATAATTATTTACCAAAGCCATTTTCCTATTTAAGGAGTTTGTCACTACATTTGTATTTCCAACCGTGAAAAGAACACTTAATGTTATTGCTATCTGTAACGTCATTATGGCACTTTAAAGTAAAATCTACAAAAGCAGTGTTTGCTTTTTTCTACAAAATACTAAACTAAAAATAAAAGGAAACGTTTATCACATTCATACTAATATTATAAATGCGAAAGTAACTCTGTCTGTCTGTCTGTCTGTTACGCTTTCACGCTAAAACTACTGAACAGATAATCCAGAGCCCGAAAAAGGACATGGGCTACTTTTTATCCCCGGAAAAATTGAAGATTCCCCGGGAACGTGGGCGAAGCCGCGGGGAGCCACTAGTAGTATATATAACGATGCAATGAAATGTGGCAATAAAAATATTATTCAACAAGAAATCAGACTGTAACCTCGATACCTCGATAACTGTAAGTTATTCATATGTAATATATTCTATGATTTATTCATCTATAGATTTGTATAAATAACCAAAGTCTTGATTTTCAATCTGAATTGAATATTACATAACGATTGTTAACTATCACTTGTGTTTGTTGAAGATAAACTTTAAAGATTGAATTTATTGTAATATATATACATATGTAGGTACTCCGGCTGCACTTGCGTTCCCGGGGGACCTTCAACTATGAAAAAACGGTCTATGTCCTTCCGTAGGGTAGAGACCCTAACAAAAAAAAGAGTCTTACTCTGCACCAAAAAGCGTAACAGACACAGAGACAGATAGTTAATTTCGCAATTGTTTTATTAGTAGTAGGTAGGTAGTATTAGTAGTAGTAGAGTAGTAAGTAGGGTTACAAGAATCCCTATTTCCCTTGGTCTCGCCATAACTTGAGAGCGACTTACTATTTGGTTATGTTTGTAGATGTACAAATGAGGTTTTTATCGAAAAAAATAAGATTCCTTGATATAGTATCAATATTTCTCATTCCATAATTATTAAAAGTAGGATTATCTGAAACATGACACACTGTGACATTAACAAACGCAGATATAAAGACATTAAAAGTAAAAAAACACACACAAACATTTGTATGGATGAATAATATGTATGTACTTAAAAGTATTATATGTAGTATATCAGCTATCTGGTTACCATAACACAAGCTCACTTTGAAGCTTAGGTACTATGGAATCAGATTGGTGTGAAAAATGTCCCAGAATATTTATTTAACTATTTAAAAAAAATCTCAATAAGTAACAGGCACATTTCTAAGAGGCGCATAGACACTCGTTCCTCGTCCCACAAAGGCTCGGATGAAGATAAGCCAGTAAGCGAGCCGTCTAAAGAGAGCGATAATGTAACCGAAGTCCCCGGTAGGGACGTTCGCTTTGACGGGTGAATCAAATAAGTCTTCGGTAGAGAGAATAGTAATAAAATTGAACGGAGCGCCTGCCCAGATGTAGCTACGGATTTATCGCTCCGTTAGGGCTGTGGTGCAGCTGGTTATGTGGCCTTAAATGTTCATAGGCAATGAAACACTTAACATTAGATGGGCCGTCTATCTGTTTGTCAAAATCCCAGGGCCACCAGACGTCACGTATTTTCTGACGATAGAAATGTGGACCATTGAGTAGTGTTTATATGTAGGTACTAAGAACGCAAGGTAATCAAGGTACGTAAAAGCATTAGGTTCTTACTTCATGTAGATTTTCCAAGCTGTTTTTTACCTAGGTACGGCTCTGGGATCTTACTCTATAAAAAATGCGATAATAGATAAGTTGAAAGTAAACAACAATTCACATGTTAAAAGTGTTTTATGCGGGAATCGTAAACATCATATAAATACAGCAAACACTTATTAAATATTAGTCCAAAATTTATAAATTGTCTACGTATTTTGGCGATCTTATTTCATTTTGGTCTTATGTTCATATACATTTATAAAAAAGCGTATGGTAAATTTAGCCTTCATTGTTAAAAAAATTGGTACCTGTACCTTAATACACTTTTAATCTACACTAATATTATAAAGAGGAAAGATTTGTATTTTTGTATGTAACGAATAAACTCAAAAAGTACTGAACCGATTTAAATATTTCTTTTGTCATTGGAAAGCTTCATTGTCACTGAGTAACATAGGCTATATTTTATCCCTGTATTCCCACTGGAACGGGAACTACGCGGGTAGACCCGCACGGAGGCAGCTAGTAATATATAAAGTAAAAAAACCTTCTCAAAGTAATATTTGCTCTCGCTACACCACCGCCACGTTCAAGTCGTCGCCGCGCGCTCGCTTACACATTCGTCGAGCTGCATCCAATATGTTTCCTAGCATATTGTCTTTAACAGCTCCATTATACCGAGGATAGATTGTGTGGAAACCTTCCTCCTCCGCATATTGCTCACGAGCAAGAAAAATCTTTATCCTCTTGTACTATGAATATTTCGTTTGTTTACCTCCGCTACCGATTGCTGTCTGCGGCGTGGATCGGTTCTCTATTGATATCGCTGTTGATATCTTATATAAAGTGTTGAAATGATTTTGGATATCGTATTTACATTGCAGTTTACCTCTTTAGGTCCACGTAGGGGAAGGTAGAAAAATTATTTCAATCTAAGTGAATTAGAAGATAAATTTTATTTCGTTTGAAATAGAAATATTATTATTATTAAATTTAATCAGTATTATACACTAGACACAAAAAGTTAGGGATATAAATAAAATTCGAAAATTTTGGGCGATTTTCAACGAGCTGTAACTCCGAGGAAAATAATCCCGCAGCAAAAAATAGAAAACCAAACTGTAGCTTCAAGTGTCTTGTTTTTGGATATGGTTTTGATTTTTTTGTATCATATTTGGATCTGGAGAAATTGTATGGAACCTACCAAGGGGAAAAAAATGCAAATTTTTTGTCATCGAAAAAAAGGTCTATGGGCTTCAAAAATGATTTTATTATTGTTTTTGTTAAATGTTCTGTCAGATAATTTAATGCCCTTTAATTTGTTGTAATTAAGAACCCTGTACAATGATTTATCACGGAGTTATTGTCAATCAACCGAAAAAAGAACTTTTTAACTTTGTCAATCAATAACTCTGAGAATAATGATCGTATAGGAAATCGAAGATGGGTTTTAAAAAGAACACAGTATTCTCTATAAGAAAACGTAAACAACTTATGTCGAAAACATTTTTCTGGAATTTAAAACTTTGATTGAAAAAATGGCCAAAATTTGCATAATTAAGCAATTTGCAAAGCAATTAAGGTTATTGAGAAAAAAATAATGTTTTCTTTGAAAAAATGATTAAAATCCAACCATCGTTTATAATCGTGATTTTAGCGAAAACAATAAATTTAAAGCCTCGGGTCACTAAGAATGAAGAATTGCAGCGCTTTGAATTTTTCAGGGATTTTCCGGGATACTTTAAAGTTAAAAAATTACCGACGATATCCTTCATTCATTCATTTTATCCCAAGATATACCAAGTTATCTAAATATCCTTAATTATGCAAATTTTGGCCTTTTTTTCAGTCAAAGTTTTTGAGTGAATAAAAATGTTTTAGACATAAGTTGTTCACGTTTTCTTATAGAAAATATTGTGTAGTTTTCAAAACCTTTCTTTGATTTCCTATACGATCATTATCCTGAGAGTTGTTGATCGTCAAAGTTAAAAAGTTCTTTTTTCGGTTGATTGACAATAACTCCGTGGTAAATCATTGTACAGGCTTCTTAATTACAACAAATTAAAGCGCATTAAATATTCTAAAAGAGGATTTGACAAAAACCATAAAAAAATCATTTTTGAAGCCCATAGGCCCTTTTTTAGACGACAGAAAATTTGTATTTTTTTTTCCTCGATACTTTTCTTTGTATTTCTCCAGATCCAAACATAATACAAAAAATTCATGGTCATATCTGAAAACTAGACACTTGTAGCTACAATTTGGTTTCCTTTTTTTTGCTGTACAATTATTTTCCGCGAAGTTACAACTCGTTGAAAATCACCCAAAAATTTCAATATTTTTTTATATCCCTAACTTTTTGTGTCTAGTGTAATTCGATTCCTACAGAAAAAATTAACTTGTGTTTTTGTAACACATCAATTCATGTAATTGGACGCGAGGGGTTTATATCGTAAAAGACTCGTGATTCTTATTCATAGACCTATAAATTTAATTGACAAAAACAAAAGTTTTCTTTTAATTGTAAATAAATTTTATTTTGAATACACAATATTTAAGTTTCAAACTGTAATCTCCAAAAAATATAGAGCAAAGTTTCAATTACCGTCTTATGAATAAGCAACAAGCAAAATTAGATACCAAACATGAATATTTCACCAAGTTACATAATAATGAACCTCAAATCAAACACAAAAACCACTCTTCAACCGTAAACCCGGGGTGTTTCATCAGAAAACCGCGCTGGCATATAATTGAATGAATATTCAAGCTTCTTAATCAATAGAGGCATTACTACGGAGCTGGGGGTCCTATGGAAACATTCAGCAGCCTGTGAAATTGGACTAGAATAGACAGGGACAGGTGTATGTGAACTTCGAAAGTAGGAAAGAGAGGAACAGCGGAGCAAGCTTTTATAAATCATTTTTCCTGGCACGGCTGGGATTTAGGCTAGTTGCATACTCGATGCTGGATTTTTAAACTCTTGGTTGGGAATTCTATTTATGGTAATTTAACATTGGGCTTATAGATGGGTATTTAAATTGGTAGACAAATTCAGTTTTTCTTTATATTTATTGGATAATATAGAATAAAACATATACGAGTATATTGATGCTTATAGAATGTCGACAAATCAGTTTATTATTTGCAAAAAAATACATATAATGAAACATGAAAGCATTTCATAAACATGACACGATGGCTGACAAAATTCCCTCTATTCTCAGTTTAAATATTATTTTCTCTTAAACCAAAATATTATGCATTAGCCACATAGATAGGCAATTGAAATTAGAATAAAACTAGAAACATTAAAATTTTATTGTATTAGTATTTAAACATGACCATCAATAAATGTAACATTAATATCAAACCACCGTATTCTAAAGTCCTCTAGGACGAGGTAAGACCTATTTGTACCTCGTAAACATCCACCCATATGCATCTCGCCTTATTTGATAAAACGCTGAATCGCGATTATTTCTCTTTGCGTTTAGTTAATCAATTATTCTAATATTGTTGGCGGAGACGTGTGCACGTTTGTGTTTCCATCCGACATTTTTACTTAACGAAGCTGCTCCGGAATATTTCGTTTCGTTTTTCCTTTACACACATGTTGGTATTAATCAGCTATTAGACTATATGCCTGCTTTGGGATAATGATCATTTGCTTAAGCCTGTGTGGTTTGATATCACATTTATCTCATATAAGTGGTTCCCTGCGGTTTCACCCGCGTACCCGGGAGATTTTCCATTTTCCCAGGATAAAAAGTAGCCTATGTCCTTTCTCAGGATGTATACCAAATTTCATTTAAATCGGTTCAGTAGTTTTAGCGTGAAAGCGAGACAAACTGACAGACAGAGTTACTTTCGCATTTATAATATTAGTTAAGATGGACTGGTTTCCAAATTTCTCTCTTACTATCTAAAGTATGACTTCAAACTTAGTATTTTTTCATTTTCTCCATTTTTATTTGTAAGAATTGCCGACATATACAGAATATATGTTACAAGCTTTTTTATGTCAGTTTATTGACATATCTATACACGGTCTATCTGTCAAGTGGTCACCGCCACCTGTAGACCGCAATACCAGGAATATTGCCGATATTATGCCAACCTTGAACACAAAGGACTATAAATAAAAATAAAAATAAAAATGCTGTATTTTTATATCCTTAATGGACATTTCAAATTTTGGTGTTTGTTTATGTTTAGTTAGTTATTAGTGTCTTGCTTATTGTCCAAATGTTAGTATAATAAGGGTTAGTTTTGTTGGATATTGACCCCTCCTCGGGTGAAGGCCTCCTCCAGTCCTTTCAAACTTATTTATGTCAGTATATAGACATATAGACGGTCTATCTGTCAAGTGGTCACCGCCACCTGTAGACCGCAATACCAGGAATATTGCAAAATATATGAGGTTTTTCCTATAGGAATATGTATAGGCAAAAACTCAGTTCAGCTCGTTGAGGAGACTCACACAAAACGATTGCGATCAGCTCGTTACTAAAACGAATCCAAAGATTCACCAATCCAAACGTTGACACAGAAAATGAGTCACGGTGGCAATCAATCGGTGCACCGAATCAATCCGACCCCGGCGCACCGTCACTTGGAAAAAAGTAAAAGACGACACCCGATAACCCTCCCGTAGCTGGCTAATAAGTTTGCTCACTCTTGCATGGCAAAACGGAATTGGAGCCAATTCCCTCTTAAATTTCCCAATCGAGAGCGAAATTTTTGTGCAACTTTTTGCGTGTTGGCGTGTTTGTTTTTCTGACACTTGGTGGTTTGTTCCGGACTGTGGGTATCTTGTCTTCTCACAAGTAAGTGACACTAGCTCTGTGTTTCAGGTTATGTCCATCCCTTTCATTGTCTACGTAATCGCGTGAGAGGTCCGTTCTTTGAAACCGCGCGTCGGGAATATTCTGTAAGAGAATGCAACGGTGATTTCACTGATTTGTATTTAAATCTATTTTTAAAGAGGATACGTTTAATTAATGTATACCATTCGACACTCATATGTGACTTAACTTATCTACATAAGTTTAAAAATATGAAAGCATTTTACAAAAATTTTAACGACGGTACATAAAAATAGTATTCATATTTCTTCTAAGATACCTATTTCATACTTAAACCTTATTTCATCTAAAGTATATAATTTATGTATGTAATTTGTATGAAAATATACAACAGTAAATTATATAATAAGAAAAATTGACATGTGACATCTTTTTAGATTAGGTATATTTTTATCCATCAGCAACTCAGAAACACTAAAATTTCTAGATATAAATAACAGAAACTATTAAGTTTATGCGTAACACTGTAAGGTGATATATTGTACAAATTTTTAATAAACACTACATAGATTACTTAGTTCTAAAACCAATAACTTTAAAGATCATTATCGATTATCATTTAAAGTTATCGAAGGTATTGCTTTTACAAGTGAAAATAACTGTAAAATGGTTATGCTCACCGTGTCCAATCGAACGTTCTGATAGGCTGCAGTCAATCGCCCTAGTTTCCATTCGGTTCTGGTTTTATTTTAGTCTCTACATATGAGTTGTTTCCTGACACTTTCATGTCTCTTAAATGTGTGTATTTGTCACCTTTAACAAGTTTCTTGCCTTGGAAATCATAGATGGTTTTAGATGACAATTAAAACGATATACTTAGATTGGTATTTAATAATATTTTAAAATATAATTACTTGCCAACTTTTTCAGCAATAACAATCTTCCGAACCGAGGGCTTAATGATATAAATAATATATCTATTTAATTTTATAATATTTATCAATGTGTGGATACGTGTGAAATGACTGCTAAGACTTTGTAGGTGTCTATACTTATTTCGTAAAAATGAATTTGATTTTGTGTTTGTTATGAATAGGCTCCAAAACTACTAGATCGATCTGAATAATCCTTTCACCAATAGAAGGCTACGCTTCAAATAACATAGCTTATTTGTAAGTGTCATAGGCTATATTTTATCCCTGTATTCCTACGGGAACAGAAACTTGTTCTCAGACATGTTGCCAAGCTTTATTATTTTGTGCCTTAAATTTAAAGCTACAACCTTTTCATACCCCCAAATTTCCTCAAAGCCTAAATAAAACATTTTTGTTCTACTCCATACAGTTTGTTTCCAATCCTCTTACAGTCCAACCGGCTAATGCTCATTGATATACTGTAGCAATAGGTACTGTGGGCTTTGCATTATCACTGTCCGGTTTTGAGACGATTTGAATTTCAATACATTCTGGACGTCCGAGGGGTGGGACGTGTATGTTGTGTCTAGAGATAGCTTTAGCTTCTGTATAAGTTGGAACTAGCTTTTTGTTAAGCTAGGTACTGGAACTGTAGTTTCATCCGAAGGTTGGTACTGCTTTCTGAATCGAGCGTAAAAGTATGTCAGTAATATGATTCTGTGCAAGTCTATTTGAATTAAATAGGTATATTTTATTTATTTATTTTTAATATGGTTATAGTAGTTTTCTCCGGTTAATTTTGCTTTTATAAATTTAGCAAATTGCATTTAGTGTTGTAATTTTTTTTATTTTAGACCAATATCGATTTTGAAAATGGTAAAAAGGGGGAAAAAAAGTAGTAGGATGAAACCCGTCTTAAAATGACGAGAATATAACAAAAATTAAAGGAAAAATAAATTCGGTACGGGCGATCTGAGGTCGTAGTATTTTTTTTGTTTCCAAAATTATCGACTCTGGTCTATTAGTCCAGTTTTTCATCTAAGTAGGTACCTATATTAACTTTCAGAATGACTAGTTTCTGTCCTACAAACATTATGATATATACGTTAGCGAAACGATGTAATAAAAAAAATATATCCTTATATAAATAAATATAGGTAAGTATGTATATTGATTATTATGCTTCGTTGCATTTACTTTTGACTATCAAATATTTTTCTCAGAAACTCTCCTACAGCAATTTCCACGGGACATTGGCTACACATTGTCTTTCAGTATACATAATACTAGTATGTTCCGTTCGCAATCTTAAACAATAAATCTATTGGCCTCCGAAAGGGGCTTAGCTTCGTCCCCTTTGGCTTCACTTTGGAAATTCCCTTCTGGTATCTTTTCGCCCGAGTGCCGGCTATCTCCAGTGTATTGGGCGGACCGATGGTGGATGTATACCGTCGGCTTAACTACGCCTTTTGTGATGTTCGACCTTTTAATTTGCCGTATTTGCAACGTTTATTTTGGTACCTTAAGTACATCTCTGATGAGCACAATTGGCGGGGAAACGCCTTATACTGAAGCTGTAATGAGTTATGATAGATTTGAAAGAATAACGTTGGCAAGTAAAGCAAAAAATAAAGGATTTTTGAGTGTTTAGAATAGAATGTGATACTTAAGTTAAGGGGAAGATTATAGGTCATTTGTTTTCTATACATACGAAAGAAATATTATGGCAGATGATTGAAAATCTAAAAAATTATAATATGTATTTGTGTGAGTTTTATTATATTTATCAAAGATATACATACAGTTAGATATTTACGTTTATTTACTGGATAAAAAAGGTTATATATGTGTTCATGAAATGTATTCAAATTACTAATCCATTCAAATAATTTTAGTTACAGAAAACTAAACCTCATCTAGCGGTAGGTAGTCCCCTCCCATCAATGTCTGTTATACTTATAAGATACACTTATCTTGAATAATGCATTTCGCTACACGGAAACACTTTTACTATAAATCTTTGTGATGACATTTCGTTTTTTAATAGCCTTTTATCCTTACCGATTAAGATTTGAGAAATTTCAAACTGTATATTAATATATTAGTTTGGAATCTGATTGGCCGTGTGTGAAAAATTACTTAAGATATTTATTTACCTAACGTGTTACTATAATAAATATCTGAAAATATATTATTAGATATCCAATCAATTATTCCAACTGATAGCACAAATGGGAAAGTAACTCTACCTGTTACGCTTTCACGTCAATACCAGAACTGATTTTGATGAAATTGGTACAGATATAGACTAGAACTTGGAGAATAGTCTACCTTTGATCTTCCAGAACGCGGGTGAAACTGCGGGACGGAAACTTGTTATAAATATATTCTCAGACTTCGAACAGTAAATTATTAATCAAAATCTAAGATAATCAAAATAAAAAAAAATCTCAAAGCTAAATATATAACAATAAAATTCAAATTATCGCGAAGGAGGTAGGTCCTTTATATGAATACCGATATTCATATAAAGGATACCGTTATTATATTTTACCCTTTAGTCGTCCGCCTTCAAAATCCTCTAATTCAACTATTCCTATACATAAATACATTCTAACATGCTAACGAGCGAGTATGTTTAAACGTATATCTGAAACCTACCAGCCGCAGCATTCTAACGCATCTCGTATTTTCACTAAACTGCCTCATATATTTTACAGTTTAATTACACATATAGTTTTTCCTGTGGCTCCCCTTCGTACAAAGTACCATTTTGTAAATCAAACAGCCATTACCATTAGCTTTCACTATTTACCATTTACCATCATTGGTCGACCCCTCACCGACCGTTGAATGGACCCAGACATATCATTATGGGGGATGTACAACTCACATTATTTTTATTCTGTGCTTCTAAAATGTTGCATTCATACAGTTGGGGTATTTTAGTATCACTATATATTTTTCGATATATCGTATTATAAATGTGAATGTTTGTTAGTCATTTACAAAAACATGTCAAATATGACGATGTAAACGGTGCATTATCTGAGGTATTAAATTGGTTTACTGTTAATAATCTAGTTTTAAATGCAAGAAAAACTAAATGTATAAAATTTGCATTACCCAATGTAAAAAAGATGGCCTCTAATTTAATGTTAAATAATGAAGCCCTCAGTCTTGTTGAGTCTACAGTGTTTTTGGGTATTACGTTAGATTCAAAACTTCAATGGGGCACCCAAATATCATGTCTTGCGGGGAAGCTCAGCTCAGCAGCTTACGCGGTTAGAAAAATCAGACTACTTACGGATGTAGAAACAGCTAGATTAGTCTATTTCAGTTATTTTCATAGTGTTATGTCCTATGGTATCTTGCTTTGGGGCAGAGCAGCTGATATAGATACAATTTTTATTTTGCAAAAAAGAGCAGTCCGTGCTATTTATAATTTAAGCTCGCGAGCTTCCCTCAGAGATAAATTTAAGGAAATTAACATTCTCACAGTTGCATCACAGTACATTTATGCAAACATAATATTCGTCCGTCAAAACATTAGTCTTTTCACGAAAAATTGTGATTTGCACTCCATTAATACTAGAAATAAGCATAAACTTGTAACATCTGCTTATAGACTACAGAAAGTGCAAGGATCATTTTTAGGACTTGGTGCACGGTTTTATAACAAAATCCCCACAAATATTTTAGATTTGCCTATGAATAAATTTAAGGAACGAGTTAAGTCAGCTTTGGTACAGAAGGCTTATTATTGTATAAACGATTATATTAACGATGGCGAGGCATGGGTATAGCGCTCGTTCTATCAGGACTAATATTATTATTGTTAAAGAAATTGTTAAAACTTGTTTTTAAAAGAGTAATTGCTGAGTTTATTGCCGGCTCTTCTCAGCAAAAGCAACCTTCCGAACCGAGCATTAGAGTCGACGTTTCATAAGTGCCTGTGAAGGCCTATTTGAATGAATAAATTTATTTCATTTCATTTCATTTCATGGTTAAAGAATCTCGACGATATTTGGGACGTAGAAAGAATTTATTTTTGGAATTTAACATGCTATTCGGAACACAGATAAAACCGCAAGTTGACACTAGTACCTGTATACCTGTAGTATGTAATATTTTTCAATGTGGTTAATTTTCTCTGAAAGTAACTTTATTTACGTAGGTCTTGGCAAGCTAATATCAAATTGATATTTCACATAGTATTTTTCCAAGTGCAAAATCGAAATGCGGTTCTTTTCCAAAAATCTATACTTAGTCTTATTACTTATAAGCATATTGCTTACTTCTATTTAAAAAATATATTTCCATGTGTAACACTAACTTAAGGAATATATTAAAATTAAACCTACACACTGAAGTCGTTCTGAAAATAAGAACAATTTGAGATGATATGACAATTTGACAAGTCAAATTCGTATTATAGCTCCTAATGTGGCGTGGAATGAAATCAAATCATGTCATGATTATAATCTCAGATTGAGGGGATCATTCATGGAAATGAGGACTTTTTTTTCATATAACATTACAAATGTCTTTAATAAAAGCTTAGTCGTTACTCGAAATTTGAGACATTAATCTGAACGAGATACGATTTGCTCTGAAAAGCAGTGTAATTTATTTGATTGTTCTTACCATTTGCAAAATAAATTTTAAATAGTATAAGTAATCTTAAATTATAAATGCGAAAGTAACTCTGTTGTGTCTCGTTTTCACGCTAAAACTACTGACAGGATTAAAATTAAATTTGGTACACAGATAGTCTAGAGCCTGAGAAAGGACATAGGCTACTTTTTATCCCAATTAAATGGAAGATCTCCCTGGTACGCGGATGAAACAGCGAGGGCCACTAGTATTAAAATATAATTATTGTTAATACCTACGTTACTTTTGATTTTATAATTATAGTAGGTATGCTTTGTTTTATAAGTAGGTATTTTTTCTTTGTGAAGAAACAAACTTGTTCTATATTAGTATGTAAATAATTCAAAGTACATATGAATTACAATTATCACTTTACTTATTCATATATATCTATTTATAACAGATCCTGATTTCAAATGTTCCACCAAAGTGGGCGTCAAAAATAACGCTGTCAGCGGAGTTCAATTCAGTAAGGCAAATGACACTCGATGATGTTATGTATGCTCTATCTCTTTCCTTATCTATGCTACCAAATGAGATATCCGATGTATCAGTGCCGACGCCTCAGTTTACGGTAGAGAATACAAATACTTCTCATGAATATTAACACTAATTAAGACCCAAACGTACATTTATGTAAAACGGGAATCTAGAAGATACACGAAAAGTACATTTCTATGTTAATTCCGAATGTCTAGGAAAAATCTTAATCGCAAAGTTTTTATTGAGATATTAAGGAGGAATATGAAATGAAAATGGAAAACTTTTTTTCAATGTTGGTACATTTCGATTTGAGAACTCCGCGAACAATTTACATGATGAATAATAAATTAACGGTTTATCCGCAAATAAACTGGAGAATGCTTTTAAAACTCTCTTAAGATTACTTAAGAATAAGTTTTGTACTTCGTTTAATATTAAGTGAGATTCGGAATTTTTGTGTCTATTTTTTTTTACTTGGCGTTAATAAATCACACGTCAGGCTTTAGACAGTAAGTGCATCGTAGAAGTCTATCTTTAAACCCATTATGCTTTTAGAGGTAGACAGAGGTCTGGGACTTATAATATATACCTTATAAGATATTTTAAATTTGAACATGACATATTATGATGAGCGTGAAAGTAATTTTTGATGTATTTTATGCAAGTAGATTTGTTTATAGGTATTATATTTAATCATAATCATATTTTTTTTAATTACATTTCAACTATATCTCTCTATTTATGCTGATGTACTTTTTGACATCTGATCAGATTGAGGTTTTTTTTAAATAACTTAGATATACATATTTATTATACATTTATTTATTGCAAAATAATAGCTTCAAATCAATCCATATTCCAATAATATCTCATTGAAAATTCCTATAAAAATATTTCTAAAAGTGTCAGTAGCACACTGCATCATTTTGTAGGGCAAAAGTCACCGTAACTAGCCCCAATGATGGCATTAAAAAAATCACAAAATAATTTGAGCTGTTGTTATGTTTGATTTAAATAAATAATGTTCATTATTAGCGGTATTTAAAATCCTACTTGTAATATAAATTCGACAGTTTATGAATATGGATTTATGTTTGTTACTCTCTCACGAAAGAAGTACTCAACAGATTTGGATGGGATTTTGATACAGTTAAACCTGGATTAAGTAGTCTATTTTTTATCCTGGAAGCCTCGCAGATCATCGTGAACGAGGTTGAGACCGCGGGTAATCACAAGTGAAACTATAATAAGCAGCCTGCTTGCCAATTCGTAGAATTTATATAATAATATTGAAATTAATTTTAATACCACATTGTATTAGCTTTTACTGCTATTTTAAGGCATTGATATTAAAAACTGCGAGTGAAATATGCTAGATTTTTTATATTCCATAATATTTTGCCCTGTCATTGACGCGGATTTTATATATCTAGACTTTTGACATTAATAGGTCGTTATATATTACTTTATCTGACGGCTGCGAAAAATTTGCTTAAGCATATTTTTATTTTATAATAAACGTTCAATGACTTCGTTACTACCAAGTGTGTGTAGTTATTATTTGAATTCTACTGGTCGTGGGCTTAATTCCTACATATGACAAGTATTTGTGGGAACGAACATGTCTAGTTTATTGCTGGACATGCTGGACTATGGCATAACTCTCTCGTTGTTAGGAGAGGCTAGTGCTTCTGCAGTGGAGAAGTATACAAGCTGATAGTTTTGATAATAGTTAATTTGGGTTCGAATCTCACCAAAAAAAAACCATTTGTGTGCAACATGTCTGTTTGTTCCGTGTCTGGATGTAAATATCTATAAAAGTATGTATTGGAAAAGTAGTATATCAGCTATCTGGTTACCATGTCACAAGCTCTGCTTAGTTTAAAATCAGATTGGCCGTCTTTGAAGAGTATTTTTTAATTAGATTTTTCACATAACAGGTCAATATAAAATGCAGTACAAATAATAGTGTAGCTTACCCTATCCCGCGTGCATTTACGTTCATACGTCAGTAATGGCGGACGGAAATGGCGGCAGTGCCAATATCCGGTGTCGATAGTGTAGCTACGGTGCGTGCTGAAATTTGTTTCAGCGTCATTTTCCGATTATCCAGAGTTCAAATCCTGGAAAATGAAAATTTCATGTCATAGTTACATAGTTTACTTGTAAGAAAATTTTTGGGTTTTATATTCACGTCTCTGTAATTTTCTAACGTTAAAGTAACGGTTGATAGAAAGTTTTTAATGAATAAAAAAATGTATGTATTATTAAACATTATATTATTTATGAAACTTTTTTGTTTCCTGTTATACAAAGTTCAATAAGAAATTTTATTATTTCAAATTTTCACAAACTAAGCGAATAAAAGACTTGTATGAAAGAAATACTCAATGTATAAATGTATATACCCTTGGGGAGGCCTTTGCCCTGTAGTGGGACAGCTTATAATAATAATAAATATAAGTACTTCGTAGTTGAAAAAACATGATACTTACTCTCAGAAACATACAAAAAAATTTCAACAACAATGATTATCTAATTATTTTTCAATCTTAACCACATCTAACCTCTTCAGAGCTAGCTACACTAGCTTTAAGCCGTTTATACAGATATCCCGGGTCATTTCTGCGAAACACAATAGCCCGTTAGGCTTTCGGTGGCAGAGCAATTTGCATATTGAGGAGTTCAGACCCCCCCCCCCCCCCCTCAGACCCCACAACCCTCCAATTGGCCCCCGTTTGATTCGATGACTGAATCGATGATTTGATGATTGCTTACCGATTATAGGATTCAATACTGTTGCAACGTCAATAAGTGAATATTGTTTGGTGTGGTTGATTGGGTAAGGGTTATGAATCGCCATTTTGGATTTGTGATGGCGTCACCATTAGTTAATTTATACTAAAACTTAGTAAACGTGGGCTGTAAATTCGATATGTATAATTAAATCTATAATGAAAATTGTTCTGCTTCTTATTATAATGCTAACTGACCCGGCGAACTTCGTTCCGCCATATTTTCTTAATTGATTGAATTTTATATATTTTTGGATGCATACCTTGCCCTGGCTATACCGAATACAAAAAAAAAGAATTGGCTGTTCTGAAGTTATGCGCGTACCTACATTTCGCAGATTCGTTTTTTATTAAATAATATATAGACTTGTATAATCAAAATTAATTAATTGAATGATGATGATAATGATTATTATTTAATATACATTGTAGAACTTAGGGACAAAGCAAAACTAATAGTGCTTTTGTAAACAAATAGCTGAAATGTTACTTTTACAGCAGGCAGAGTTGTCCAGATTTTTACAGCCCGAGTCGCAGGGAAATCCATGACAAAATGCCACAGGCAATATGAAGGAATAGCAAATAAATCAACAAATTAATATGAACCGATAAAATTATCCAAACTAGATATAAATTAGGTAATCCGCATAACACACTGTTTGTTCATGTTGTGCCGGTTTTCTAGATAACGTTTATTTGTCCCGTGGGTTGCGCTGTGGTAATTTTAGCTGTAATATCGGTACTTGCCTGAATTTCGTACGTGTACATAATTATAATGACAGACCGGTTGGCTTTGTGGTTAGTGACCCTGACTCTCAAGCTCGTGGGCGAATCCCACCCAGGACAAACATTTGTATCCATGAAAATCAAAACATCAAAATCAAAATCTTTTTTATTCAAATAGGCCTCAATAAAGCACGAGAAGAGCCGGCAATAAACTCAGTAATTACTCTACTCAAATGAAAATGTCTGTTTGTTCTGTGTCTGGATGTAAGTATCTATATAAGTATGTATTTAAAACGTAGTATATGTGGTTTATCAGCTATATGGTTACCATAACACAAGCTCACTTTGAAGCTTACTTTGGAATCAGATTGGCCGTGTGTGAAAAATGTCCCAGGTTATAATGAACTGCTATGTGCTTTTGATTTTAGGATCCGGCTGTGTAATAAATTTTAGCTTTTATATGCTTACTAGCATCTGCTTTGCGGATGTAAAAGAAATATTTCAAAATTACAAAAAAAATGACATTTTTTCAGTCATATTTTGTTAAATCTCTTGTTGAAAATTGAGCGTTGAATTTATATCTTTATTTTTGGAACTCAAATAACTATTTGACATTAAATCCGCTTAAATAAATTCTATGACAAAATCAAGCAAATACTTTTTGTCACCATAATAATAATAATTTTTTATATATAATCTTAAAAGTTGTCAATAAAAATATACCTTCACCTAAAATAAACATCGTAAAAATATTTTTTCGCTTTCAAATCATTACAAGCGTGTACCAAAAAATATATAATAGTCATCCAACCCGGCCATACAGAGTGGGCAATTTTACGAAATGCCATACAAAATAGTATTCGAAAATAGATAAGTCCAACAGTATTCGAACAAATTTATAGAGTGGCAACATAGACCGACGGACCGACGGACGGACAAAAGATGCATTTACATAACAAATTGAAGGGCTACGAATGTGCTACGTACGAGCTACGAGCTACGGATGCCGCTACGAATGCTTTGTGATATCTACGACAGAGGTTGTATTAGATGGTACAAGTCTTCGGTCCTTCATTATTGTGCTGAGAATAGTTTCTTAGTTATTTTGATAGTAGCTTTTGAAACATATTTATTATTATACATAGTTAATATAAATTAAAATGCTGTGACCTAAAAATTTTGTTATTTCAATTAGTAAATTACGAACCTTATTGATTTTAGTTAAAATCATAATTTTAATTTTTCCTACGGTCCCTATATTGAATTTGCTATGACGTCACATAACTAACTGCTATAATAAAATAAACATAAGAAAGAGCTTAAATTTTATTACCCTGCTTCTTATATTTGCAAATTTTAATATGTTACGGCTTTAACTTACAACTTATTGAGATATTAATATTTTTAAATATCGTAAGTAATTTACTGTACCTAAGAATTGTAACTATTTATGAATTATTTCTTACGTGTTACTGGTCTTAAACATATAAATTAATACTATATTTTTCAAATGACTTCAAAAAAAAGGAGGAGGTTCTCAATTCGAGTTGAGTGATTTTACATATATAAAAACAGTTTTACTTCCTTGTGCATTTAGTGAAATAGTACAGAAGTTTTCCTCAATTGTATTGTACAGTATATATGTATATATATATAGCTATACATACATATGGTGTCACATTAACTGGCCCGTAGTTTCATTAGTTCAACTGCGCCGTTGTTTCCACCCAATAGGTTTTTATTTTTATTATTATGAATATTCGCTAGTGCCACTTTATTATTATTATTAGTACTATATTCCATTTTGTTTGGAATAAAGTTTACTATTACTAAATAAGATTGTAATGAATTTTTTTTATCATGGGATTAGATTTATGTCATGAAAATTTGAAAAGGAAACTTTGGTGTACGGTAACATATTTTTATCTAATTATCTTCAAGAGTATAATGTATTTAAATTTAGTATATTGAGCTATAATCAACTACATATTTAGTTTTCTACCGAAAAAATGACTCATTTAAAAATGAAGTTTAGATGTGTATGAAGAACGTCCTAGAATGTATTTTATTTTTATCGTTTAAACTTTAGACTATCATAAATTGCAGCATATGCTTACAGTAATTTGTTTTTGTTACAAATAATATTTAAAGTTGGTTTCTATCTATTCTCGATCACAGTTTTAAGTGTTTTAGTTTCAGCATCTTCGTTTCCCATCATTATCGTCTTACATTTTATGTCCCACTTAATTACCAATATACATAGTTTATTTCTAAATAATTATAACATCAAATCTATAATATCAACCACCCTATCATACGATGTTTATTCGCGATACCACGATTGTTTTAACAGAAACATTATGCACCCTCCTCTAGACTCTCATACAAAGTTTAATGGAAAAACTAGATATCATTAATATACGGGACCCCCTTAACAAATGTACCGATTTCGTAATCGTGTCGTGTGGAAGTTTGTAGTGGATATAAATTATAATAAAGTGTGTTCAATGGATGTCTTTTAGTTCGGAAGGGGATTCGATAATTTATCAAAAATATTGCTAAAATAATCTGTGAGATACACTTTGTGTTACCAGCTTCCGTACTGCGGTTTCATCCGTGTTTTTGTATGATTTTATTTGTTTTAGAGAATGTTGTAGTTAGTGAATTCTGTCTGTAATTCCTTCAGCCGTTATCGCCTTAAACTACATAAGTTGGATTGAATCATAATTATTTGTTATGCAAACAAAAACTGTAAATAAGTATACAGATAATAATGAATAATCAGAGACAGAGACAAATGCTCGATTTGGAATATTACAATGCTGAGAACAGGAGCAATAGTAATTGGACTTAGCAATTACTCTCATCAAATCAATCTTCTCTCTACTATATAACTTATTTCAACCTTGCACCACACGTTTCCCGTCTCAAACCATCACAATATTTAACAATAACTTTATATAATCACTATGATAGTGTAACAAACAATTATACATACTAATCACACTAGTTATCCAGATAGCAAGAAGCGTGTAGCAAGATAGATAAGAGCCTGCACCTGCACGACCGGGAAGCGGGGAGCTTATCTCTAAACCCACAGATAACAGTAAAATTTTACAACTCTGCCGCCACAGAACTAGCATTCTGTGTTTTGACAATTATTACCATTTAAATATGTTGTATATTTCATATGGTAAAATAGGCTTTGACTAAGTAGAAACATTTGTCTGTCTGGTTTTTCATAAAAATATTGTTGAAACGAAATATTATGAAAAACTTAACCACTTATTAAATACATTAAATATAGAGAGTATCTTAATAGCTCATATATTTGTTTCTTTTATAAATAACTCTCTATATAAATATTCGAGTATCACACTAAGTAGGTAATATAAAAAAGGCGAAAGTTTGTGAGTGTGTATGTTTGTTTGTTACTTATTCACGTCTAAACGGCAGGAGTGATTTTTATAAAATTTGGTATATAGTTAGCTGGCACTTTGGATTTACACATAGGCTATATTTTATTCCTGGAGAATTAAAGATTTCCCTGCAACGCGAGTAAAACCGCGGGTAAAAAACTAGTTTATATATAAATTTAAAGCTTCACTTATAAATTAAATAATAACATATTAGTGGCTCCCCGCGGTTTTGCCCGCGTACCTACCTGGCATTAAAAGTAACCTATGAAAGTTCGACTTTCTATCTGGTTGTATACCATCTGTGTAGCAAATTTCATTTGAATCGGATAGTAATTTTAACGTGAAAATGAGACAGACAGACAGAGTTACTTTCGCATTTATAATATTAGTTAGGATCTATATAAATATTCTATAAGTGTATGCAAATAAAACAATATAAATACAAAACGAGGCGCAATTAATATCCAATAGCCATGATGGCGCTCGTATAAGTTAAATCGGCATCGTCTCATTATCATTACGGTAACGTCCCGTCGGGTATCCGTTCCGAATTGAATCGTTCCCGTAATGAGCCACTATCTGTATCGAGTGCAACGCCATGCTAGCGCCAATGCGCTCCGATAATCGAAATAAAACTTAAAAGACCCCCCCCCCCCCCACATTGTTGCCTCTATGAACCCCCCCTTTGTTGCCCCTATGTGCCCCCCCCCCTCCCGTTATTGTTGCTAGTCGGTCATTGATAATCGAAATTATGTCGTGATACTGATTGAAGGTAACTAAAGTCAACTAGAAGAACAACTTCAAGAAGAGATTTTTACAGGGTCGGCAACGCGTGAGTAACGCCCTTAGTGTTGCAAGCGTCCATAGGCAGCGGTAATAGCTTCCCATCAGGCGGACAGTATGCATGTTTGGCATTGTTTGCCACCTTTGTGGAATAAAAAAAAACAAAAAAAATTCTTTTATAGAAGCTATTTATTAGTGTAGATAAAGACGAAAGTTTTTAGTTTGTTTGTAAGGTTCCGAAAGTACTGAACCGATCTGAAGAATTCTTACATCAATCGAAACCTTCATAATCAGGAAGTGACACAGGGTATATTTTATCCCCATTTTCCCATTGAAACGGGAACTACACTGGTGAAACCGCGCGGTAGAAGTTACTTCTAAAATAAATCAGATATTCTATGTTACAATTTTTAGTCTGATAATTTTTCGCTCATTATTGTCGATCTTTCACCCCTTTCCACATGAAACTTCACACCAACTCAAAATCGCGCATTTATTCCAATTCTAAAACAAACGGAGTTCTCCAGTTGCAGGTTGCGTTGGTGTCCACCTGTGACCCAACTTTGTCCCCGCAATTTAATTAGTTATGGTAATCGAGATAGCCGTTTCTGCCGCCGCCACCGCCGCCACCGCCGGCGCAAGCGAGCTCGCGTTTCATGTAAATTGTTTTAGAACTTGTTAGTTTGTCTCAGCCGCTTGTGCTGGATTTATTGGGAGTTTCTTGGTTTGAGGTTATGCGGAAAATTATAGGCGACATCTTGACGGGACTGTTGGTTTGTGTGGTGTATTGAGAACTTCATGGTCGGCGTTTTCTATACCTTGAGAGGTGTCACATTTTATGATTGTCACATTGCATTTTGAACACGATCTGTCAGTTTGGTTTGCTAGTTTTCAGTACTAAGGTCCTAAGGTTTCAAGTCTAATGTATGTGTATTCGGGATGTGGGTAGGTCTCAAAAAAGACAACAAATTTGCGTCATAAACAGGTCTCATCAAATTGGCTGTAAGTAAAAAAAATCCCAGCTTACCTATTTTTTTTTTTTATATTTATATAAAAACAGAAGCTTTTTGTCTACTAATGCCATGTGATTTTTCTTTTTTCTGACACTAACTGAGTAGGTTACATTTTTGGCTCGAAAACACCCAAATAACACAGTAAAAGTACGTAGAAATAGCACACGTTTTGGTACTATTTTAGAGGTGCTAGTTTTCAACGGAAAGGCTGTAGATATACCTACTTGTATAAAGGATTTTTACATTGACCTTTTTGAACCTAAATAACTGTGGCAATTTTTGTCTTCAGGGGCATAACTGACGACAAAATTAAGCTTTGAAGGTTGAAAAAATATTTTTATACAATACACTGTATACAATTTTGCTGCTTAACTCTTCGCTTATAATACTCTATTTGCCAGACCCAACAGAAATCCCTTAACTCTGCTGCCATAAGTATACCTACTAGATGAATGCCTCCCAAGGCAACATAAAACGGCTGAAAACAAAATGCCCCCATGAAACCTAGATGTGTGCTAGAGCGTTATGTTACACAATTTGGCCGCAATAAAACTAAGGTAATAGAACGAGCCAGGGGCGTCCCCAGCGCACGGAGCGGCGCATAAATAACACTAACAATATATAAACTGGCCGAAAGCTAGTGGCGACATCTGTTACTTTGTTCGCAAAAATCGCCAGGGACCGGCGCCGGCTCATACTAGCCCGTACAATTTGTTATGTAAATTCATATGTTTGCTCGGTAGTCGGTGTGTTGGCGTTTTATAACGATCATGCTTATTGTGAGGGGATTTAGATTTGAGTGTTTTAATTGAGTGTTGACATTTTTTTTTATTGTTAGAGAGTTACAAAATAAGGTCGCTTGATGTAAAATGCTTTGAATTGTAACATAGTAGCTTCCGCGACACTTTATCCGCGTAGTTCACAGTAAGTAGGAATATGGGGATAAAATACCTAGGCTATTTTACGCTTTCATATGGTAGCTTTCCATTACAAAATTCAATCACCAATTTTAATAATTTGGGTGTCAAAAGATAACAAACAAACAAACTTGCATTTGCAATTATAAGTAAAGTGGCTCCCCGTGGTTTCATTCGCGTTTCCTATATCCATTCTCTGGCTCAAGACTATCTGTGATCTGTGACCAGATTTAATTTAAATTAGTTCAGTAGTTTTAGCGTGAAAGCGAGACAGACAGACAGAGACAGACCGGGACATACAGGCAAAGTTACTTTCGCATGTGTAATATTACTCAGAACACATAGACATAGGTATACACAAAAATTTGTATATTCGAACTCACGACCGTCAACCAATAATAAAAACCAAAACGCAGCTTTTATACCGCATCGAAACAATATGAAGATTATTAATATGAAAACTCATATGACATCATGTGTATTTAGGGACAAATACAAGGATATTACATTCGAGCAGACATTGCAAAGTGTATTCATTACCTAAGGAAAACTACAATACAATATCGTATCGTCCCACAAAAAAAAGCCAACACACTGTAGCTTAAATTGCAATTCGGCTGCAGCAGCGAGCGCGACGCTTCAATCAAGGCGCGACTAAGCGGTACCTATTTCCGCTCATAGATGGCGCTGTTCGAATATTCCTCGATGGTTCGTATCTGAACGCAATCACTCCTTTGTCCGGCTATTGTGTCGAAATACGTAAACGCTCCCCCGGCCTCCCTTCCGGCCTTTATTTCGATTTGAAATCACAACGCTCGCTTTGTACCCCAGAACGTTCGTGATTTCGTAAATTTCTTTGGGCGGCGACGCAGAACGCAATAATGGTTCAAGTTTGATTCCGAATAGTTTGGAATTCGACGCGTATTTTTCTCTACGCGCACAATTGGCCGTATAAGTTTTGTTCACCTTTGGAATTTGATGGTTTCTTTTTTTGTGATCAAAGTGAATTTTGTCTATTGCCCGCCGAGAACCTAAGCACGTAGCCGAGGAATTCCCTTTTGTCCTAATTGGAAATTACAGGACTTGAACTTCGTACTACATTCCAGAGGGAATCTATCAATTTACTTTTAAACTGACATATATTTGATTAGGGTTGTTAAATATACCTCAAAATGGGCATTAATTTGATACCTTCTTCAATTCGTGTCTTCTTGGGGCTGGATATTGTATCTATTTATACAGACAGACATGCCAGTTAGCTTTGTGATTAGTGACCCTGACTCTTAAGCCGCCAGTCGAGGGTTCCAATCCCACCCAGGACAAACATTAGTATGCATGAATATGTCTGTTAATTTTGTGTCTGGATGTAAATTTTTACATGTATTCAAAAAGTAGTGTATTAAATGTAGTTTATCAGCTATCTGGTTACCATAACACAAGCTGACTTAGCAGCTGACTTTGGAATCAGATCGGCCGTGAGTTAAAAATGTCCCAGGATATTTATCTATTTATATAAAAGGGATCTAGATCTGTCAATGCTGATCTATCAATTAAATTATGAGTAAAATAAACTAGCTGCCGCGTGGTTTCACCCGCGTAGTTATCGTTTCTGTGGGAATACATAGATAAAATTACCTATTGTTACTCCTTAATAATGTAACTTTTCATTGGTGAAAGATATTTTTAAATCAGCACAGTAGTTTTAAAATAGCAAGATGCAAGTATTGACGAAGAGCACTAGTATTACCACGTGTACTCGCTCGCCACACACGCAGCCAGTGGTTAGGCCGCCTGTGCCTACATCTATTCTAGACCCATATCAGCCGTTTCAGTACCTTCCCGCCGACGACACACGGAGGACGCGCTCCGACCATACAAAATCCCCATTGGATACTCGAAAAAAGTTTTCAAAAAGAAAATATTTTTCCAATTTTAGAAAAACTAACTTTTTATTCATATATCACCAGTATATTCGATTTAGGTAGTTGTAGATTTAGTCAAAGCTAACTCAAATCGGTTGTGAAGTTTTAGTAGACGCTTATAGTAACGTGTTAGTATATATAGTATTTAAATTAGTGTTATTATATTTAAAGGACTGTATGAACTGTGTAGCTGATTCTCCAATATATAAATCGGTAAGTTGTAAATGAAAAATGAACCTAAAACTACGTAATAACATACATGATACATTTTATATCTATATATATATATAACAAAGTCCCCGCCGCCTCTGTCTGTCTGAACGCGATGAATACAAAAACTACTGAACAGATTTTCATGCGTTTTCAAATTATGGAGTATTTCATGGGAAAGGTTTTTATGTATAAATCATTACGCTATGACGAATAGGAGAGGCGCATCAATCAAAACTGTTGTAAAAATGCAGGCAAGTGACGCTAACGAAGTTGCGCGGGTCAAGGCGTTAAGTCATTTAGATGAAGTATCGCGTCACTTTGACATTTCATTCTTAAAGCAATACAAAGTTTGCCGAGTCAGCTAGTGGGATGCATATAAGCAATAATGTGTCAACCCACAAAAGTTGAAAACAAAGGTTTTGATATATTTTTATATTGCATAGCGTATTTAACATTCTACAAAAGTGTTTCAAGTCATCTAAAAGATAAAAGTACATAAAAAAAATTATATTAAACGAAAAGTCGTAAATCACATCTGATTCGATTGTAATCTTTAAACGTCATTTTCTCAAAATCAAGTTTATCGGGGTTAACACATTATTGCTTATCAGCATCCACTGTTATAAGAAACATAGTAACATAAAACTAGATTGAATAGTAAAAGTTAAAAACAAAATAATAAGTATGTTAAACTAAATGGGGAACTTTGAAAAGTTTACGTATGATGAACTAAAATCATTAAAAGTCTCATTTACAGAAATAATTTTTTTAGAGCTTTTAATAAAAGGCGGTAAAATCACAGCTTTAATAACATAACATCGGAAGTACCGATCTTTAACAACTTTATGTCTTAGGGTTGGCATTGCATTGGCTTGGCCTCTAGTGCTAAAATAAAAAATAAAATGTCAAGAAATGACCATTTGCCAAGTAGACAAGTTAGATTATGTACCTACCTGCATTTACTAACTAAATATCTAGGTAAAAGATCTAGAATTAAATTCCAACACCAAATGTATAAGTTACTAGAAATAACAAGGTATATACAAATTTTAAAAAATCATATATTTATTATTATCACACTTTACAAAATTATATTCTTACACTAAATTAAAAGTTTACAGGCAAGGGAAATAATAACTAAAAAATTAATATATTTAATATTATCACACTTTAATATTCACACATATACATAATATGCAATTCACAAGCGATAACTCAAACGCAACCTCTACGCGTGTACCGCTACGGGACTCGTAGCCTCGTAGCAATGCTACGCCGTAGCACCCCCAGCAATGCATTACAGTAATTATTCAGTTATTTAAGGGAAGGCCCTTAAGTCATTTATGTTAAGTATGCTGTAAATTATGTTTATTTATTATATCGAGTTTATTAATTTATTAATGAGATAATATACTGATGTAATATCTGATGTTTTCTAATTTAAAGGAACTTTTCCGTGTATGTATTTAATGACAAAAATAATTTATGTAAAAAGAAAACATTAAATTTATTACTTCAACCAGTTAAGTACTTATATTAATTTGTCCTAGCCGTTTCTACCTAGTAGGTAGAAACGGCTTTTTATGATGACAAAATCAATCACTATTTTGTTTTAAATATTTTTTTAGTTTAATATTTTAATAATATTGACTAAGTACATGTACAGACTTTGCACATGAATAATATCATACAAAATAATAACCTTCCTAGTTTATCTTTATATAATAATAAATACTATATCAAAATCTGTTGCGTGGCTTAAAAAAAGTAAAGCGATGTTTTTATTCTACTATGAGAAAAACGATTTTTCGTCCAAAGAAAACTTAGCAAATATTAAATAAAAGGGATATAACTGTCGAATGGTTGAAGATGCATTTTAAGTACCTCAGGCGGATATTGTTTAAATTTTCATAAATTACGTATTCCTGGGACCCTTTCTGACTCGTCTTGTGATTGTTCATTGTTTGATAAAGACTTCTGACTTTTATAAAATAACTAGTGTATACCCGCGACTTCACTCCCGTGAAATAAATGAGTTACAAAAAAATATGGATAACAGGCCGGTTGGCTTAATGGTTTGCTACCCAGATCAAGCCGCTAGTCGATTCCGAACTATGACAAAATGTCACTTATACTGCATGAACCATCGGTTTACTTTTGTCCAAATGTAAATATAGGTTTTTTAACTTATATATCATTATCAGCTATCTTTTTATTAAATCACATACTCTAGGCCGACAGAAATAAATGCTTTTTTCGTTCAACGAAACAGTTCGCATGTAGGTATAAAACCCATTTACAGCTCATCTTCTAGTCTACAAAAAAACAATTTTGTTCGTGTGCAAAAAAGTGCTAATTTCAAAATTTTCATTTAAACAAAATCAATGAAAAAAATTGCTACATAAATATTTTAATGCACAAAGACAAAAGTCATAAAATCCGCAATATCTGTACACAGGCTGATCGCAACGCGGCGGATCTATTTACAATCTCCTAATGAATATTGACATTGATTGAAATGCAAATCCGCCGGTGCATTCATTCCTACTTGAAAACACGGAAGGGTTTAATCGCTAAATGGATTTCAGAATTACGCTCGCGAATAGAAATGTAATCCCGAATATTGTGGCTTATTTTAAAAGGCTGTTTTGGTATTGAAATGTTGCTGTTTTGAGAGTTTAAAAAGAGTAAAAAAGGGAACTTCACTACCACATAAAAAAGGTACATTTTTATGTGATTAATGTAGTGTAGTCAGGGGTTCGAATCTAAGCAACATAATGAGGATGCACAGGGTAAAGGAATGTTTCACAAAGAAACCATAGAATAGTGGTAGGGTGTTTTAAAACACTGTATGGGAGTGTAGCAGACTATATTTTTATGTAGAAATAATTTTCATGAATTATTTAAGATCATGAAATAACTTGGAAAAGAGGTGGTTTAGAAATATAAACTAGATTTAAACTAGCTCTCAAGTGCATACTACCGCCAACTATTTTAAAATAATATTAAACAATATCAAAATGCACAATGTTAAATGATCAGAAATAGAATCAGACTTACAAATACACTAGACTAAAAATTTATATGAAAAAAAAAATATCAGCAAATGGTAGCTACGTTCAACTTTTAGAATCCTATTACAACATATTATGCTGAGCAGCGACAGATCTTAAATAAAGAAGAATTCAGTATCACAAGACAGAAGCAAAAAAGTCCTTATATCCATTAAAAATGTCCTAAGACTTAAAACAATATTTCACCACAAAAACAAACCCTGAAAGGAAACAATGCATTCAGTAATGGATTTGTTTAAACTATTACCTCGTTGAGCTAACAGAGCCCGGCTTATTAATACAGCTACCGAGACGCTTATTCCATATAAAAATATTTGCCGAGCTTTTAAAGTAATTACATCATTTCGAGGTACTCTTGGTGGTTTGCGGCGCGGACGCGGACGCGGTACTATGAATTATACTCTGTCGAATGTTCTTAGCTTGGGGTAATAAGCTATATGTTTTTTTGTATATTACGATATGTATTTGTTGTATAAATTTGATCTTAAATATGTTTAGTTTTAGTTATTGGTTATGTTTTTTGCAAAAATGAAATAAAAAAATCTGATATTTGGGATTTAGATTTTTTGTAGTCTAAATATTATATGGCTTAAGAATTTTTCATTTGATTTTATACATTCGTGCGAAGTACTCAACCATAGTGGCCAACCCACACAAAATCGCTAGGGCTGGTACTAAGTAAACAAATCTATATTTTTAATTGTCATATTAGGTAACTTTATAAAATATGTAACAATTAAAAGACAAATATACGGCAGATAATTCTATTGGATTTTCTTTTGTTTCTACAATGTCAATTTTCTAAAAGAGATAGCCTTAAAAAGCTCTTTCATAAAATGCAACCATTTTTAAAATACACATTTAAAAATTCATTTTCTCCTAAAAAACTTTTCACCTCAAACCTCAATATCGTAAAATTTTAAAAGGTACACTAACTTAAAATTCGCATCAGCGAGCCGGCACTTAACTGCAACAGCTTAACTGGTAATATTGTATTAATTCGACGTTGCGAGGTGGTTCTCTTGAAATACATTGCTGAACCCGTGTACCGCTTACAAATAGCGAATGTTCATAAGAATCAATTTACTTAGTGGTCACGTGTGATCGTTAAATTGTTTAAAACTTTTCGAGCATCATAAATCGAATTAAACTGGAATAATTTGCAAAGTCAATAAAGTTATACCCAAAGGCGTCTCAAGTTTGACTTTAAGAGATACGTGTGATATAATTTGATTAGATCGCATTGTGATATAGATAGATATATACCTAAAAATACTCAAAAATATTTACCTATATCTCTAACTAGCTGCCTCCCCGCGGTTTTACCCGCGTAGTTCCCGTTCCCGTGGGAATACAGGGATAAAATATAGCCTATGTTACTGGGGGATAATGTAGCTTTCCAAAGGTGAAAGAATTTTTGAAATCGGTCCAGTAGTTTCGGAGCCTATTCATTACAAACAAACAAACAAACAAACAAATCTTTCCTCTTTATAATATTAGTATAGATATATAAAATTCTCATGTCACAATGTTACTTACCATACTCCTCCGAAACGGCTTGACCGATTTTTATAAAATTTTATATGCATATTCAGTAGGTCTGAGAATCGGCTACTATCTTTCTTTTGATACACCTAACGAACAAAAATTTAACGTCATCTGAAGGACATCGATCCAGTTCAAGCCTACGTGGCGGACTATGGCCCTGTAACCCCCTCCTTATAAGAAAAACCTCACGCACCTAATCATATCAGCTATCTGAACTATAATAAAAATTCAGCTTAGCCGTAAAGTATATCCTATAAAATAAGAAGTCCTGAGAAAGCGACCAAAGCCGAAGTCAGTAAATAACAAATCATACCTACAAGTTTAATCATATTATTAAATATTTCGCGTCTCTTATCATCTGCCTAGTCATTTGGTTGGATTGGAGGCGCTCCGAACGGTGACGTCACGAGTGGTGCTCACAGAGTGACAGTACGCCGCTGCACTGCCTTGATGACGTAATTACTGCGTTACTGAGTGCTGAGTGCTGATGGCAACGTCAAAAAGTTATATTTTTGAGTAAAACAATTTTTATGATGACGTTTTACTTCACATTTGAATTTCGATGTAGGTTTTTTGGAAGATACAAGCTCTATCTATTTGGTGATAATTTAATATTTTTTTATTAATATAATGCGCCTTAATGATGTCTTAATTTCAATCTAATACCAACTAAAAAAGTGCAGAGAGATTTTGGAAATTATTAAATGCACATAGTGTGTGATACTAGGATAAAGGCAATAAATGTTACAATTTTGAAATGTGTTAAGGAATAGTACAACATTATGTATGTAGTATGTAGGTATGTAGTAAGTACCTATTTCAGGTTATTTATTACCTTATCTGCGTTAAAATAAAATGAAAAATGAATGAAAATGAAAAATGTTTTTTATTAAATTAGCCTTCAAAGACACTTAAGAATAGTCAAACTCTAATGCTCAGTAAATAAAATATCCCGGGACATTTTTCACACACGGCCAATTTGATTCCAAACTAAGCAGAGCTTGTGATATGGTAACCAGATAGCTGATATACTACTTTTCAATATATACTTATATAGATATTTACATCCAGACACAGAACAAACAGACATATTTATGCATACAAATGTATGTCCTGGGTGGGATTCGAACCCACGATCCGCGGCTTGAGAGCCAAGGTCACTAACCACAAAGCCAACCGGGCTGTCAAAAATTTCAGGTTACCTTTTCGTCGTAACATGATTACCTAGTTGGTACATATTGTTATGCGGGTGGGATGTTAGCCTTTAACTGAGCACACCAATAAAACTAAACAATAAAATTATACACAGCGGAAACAATGTCAATGTCTGACTAACCCGAAGTCCAATACCGACACATATCTCAGAACACGTCATAAACACAGTGTGTAATTGGAAAACCGAAGTGTCCCAGATGTGAATGTTAATTAAAACAATAAATTAAATACACCCCCGGCGAAGGTTGGCGAGCAATGAATATGTCAAACGACGCCGACACAGGTCGCCAGTTAGGCATTAGCAATGCAGAGGTCGGCAACTATTTCTAAATGTGCCACTGCCTTTAAACTATTGTGAATTTCGTCGTTAATTTGTGGCCATTTAACTAGCGAGTTGTATGAGCGATTTAATGGAGAGATGTTATAATATTCTGAAACCATCTAAGTCTGAAATCAAAGTAAATTTTATAATTTGATACTGTTTAGAAAATTAATTTTTAATTTTCCATGAAAACATTTTATAACTAATATATTTAATACTGGTTATTGCAATGATTTTATGCATTTAATATAAACAGTTTTCTTTTATTTATCATCATTCCATTAACATAATCGGTCGTAATAAGTTTTATATCGTTTTTCAACGTCATAGTCGTTTTTGAGTCTTTGTAACGCTAAACGTAATTATTTCACGAAATTCAGAACCACAATCAGCTCTAATTAGGAACTTAGTCTATGAACCTATTGTAAAATGTTTTCAGGTATGAAAAACCAGCAAAACTCTCGCAAGGTAAATTTTTTCATCATTTAAGGCTATATTCTTAATTTATCCCACCGTTTAACAAAAAGCTTATACCCACTCGCCGAATTCAAAGCCCCAACATTTGTCTGTCTGTCTGCGGCGAGCCCCCGCCCGCGGAAGACACTACGGCTCAGCGGTTAGCAGTGTATCGTGCAAAAACTAATTCAGACAGCAAGGGACCTCCGGCTATAAATTCACAGAAGGTCTGTAGGAATGTGACTCCGTTGCTAGTTAACTAAAGTTTATTATTTAGTTTATATCATTGGACGTAGCGCTATTAGAGAAACAGTTGGTACCTTAAATTTATATCCTTATGGTGTGAATTTATGAGCTCACTAGTGGCTCCCCGCGGTTTCACTTTTCCCGGGGAACTTCAGTTTTCCCGGGATAAAAAGTATCCTATGTCCGTGTCCTGGTTCTAAACTACCTCCCTACCAATTTTCAACCAAATCGGTTTACCCGTTCTTGAGTTATAAATAGTGTAACTAACACGACTTTTATATATAAAAGAAAGTCGTATTTTATAGATTGTATGTCTCATTAGATTAAGGAGACTATTCGATCAAAATGTGTGATCATATATGTAATACTGATAGTAAGGTAGCCTTTTTACCTGTTCGGCTGTATAGTATTACCAACTTCTTCTAATCCAACCTTTCATAAGTACCTAAGACAACGTATATATATATATAAATTCGTGTAAAAGTATAATTTTCATTGTTACCTATATTATGACTTTCCTATAACGAACAAAAAATCAGTGATGTGCCTTTGTCATACAAAGAAACGATCTAGGCTAAAATACAAATTTTCTTTACACTTATCTTAGATTAAGTATTTCTGAATAAAGATCTTTTTCAGTATATTCATGACCTACATACATGCCCTTGATGCTAAACTTTACATGTTGTTTTGTACGCGTAATTGTCAATTTGACTTACCCGACAACTTGGCGAACAACATAACGCAAAATATGAATTCGTTAGCGAAAAAAACATCAGCTGACAACGGAAAAAAGGGAATACAATATTCAGATCGTCCCACGCACATAAAAATAGTACAGATTTACAAACAACCTACGTTCTCGACTATCGCCTATCCATTGTGTGAAATACGAGGTTTTTTTTTCTCCTATTCACATATATCTCTTGGGCCATTCAATTTAACTGTTTTCTTACCGAATTTATAGAGGTTGCCTTCGAATTATTGCACCAGGTGTAGGCCAACGCGATTGCTTTTGTACTCCCAGTCTTATCGGAATATTTATAAGGTATTTTTTTGCTTTGCATCTGTAATTGCCATTATCAATCTTTTAATCTGTCCGATTTGTATTAGGCCATTTTATTGCACTAGCACTAAAGTTTGTTTGTTTAATTTAATTCTAATATATAAAAAGAAAATGGCTGAATTCTTATTTTTACCATGTTACTTCAATGTTATTTTTTTCAATATTACCTCCTTTTGCTCTCTAATTGTGGTAAAGCCATAACTATAGGTATTACGCTTTCATAGGTTACGGCCAATGCTTAGTATGTAATTCTATTGGCCGAGTGTGGTAAATATCCAAGACATAAAAAAAACCAAGAGCTCATCCGTATACCCTAAGATATAGAGTTATAATCATTATAATCATCAGCTCATGTACGTCTGCACTGCCAGAGTACGAAACTAAGGGGTTTTAGGTCATAGTCTAGTGCGGATTGGACTTCCATGAGGAGACTCTGTAGCGGCAGTGGGGGGACCAGGAATAGAGTGGCATCGTAGGGGTATGCAGGAGTGACCTACCTGTTTAGCCCTTCGACGAAAAGTATATTGTCCTTTGTCCCTTTCACTGCCTATACAGTTGCCTTTTTTACAGCCTCTAGTATTGCAAGCGTCCATAGGCTACGGTAACCACTTCCCATCAGAACCGTCATCCTGTTTGCCACCCTTGTGGTATACAAACGTGGTATCTTAGGCACGTAAGTTCCCTCACGATGTTTTCTCTTTCAAAGAACATGAGTTATGTCGTAGACATTATTATTTCTTACTTCTCCATAACATAACTATAGGTATATATTTTGTATTATAATATATTACTTAGTGAAACGCCATCATCCCCGCCCCAGAACACGCGTTATCAGCGGATATTAATCATTCGCTATGCTAATATGTCGGTGTTGTAAAGTGATTATATTCAAATTGGCGCTGTAATTTTATTCATGCTTAGAAAATGGTGCACCGATTTTTAGCCTATGTACTGTATTAAAATGGATGGCTTCATTTTCGTGTTATTAGGTAACGCTATAGAAAATATCTTCAAAAAAAGCTTATACTTTATGGAATTATATTTAATAAACTATTGTATCCTTAGTTTAATATCTTCAAATATACAGTGTTAATATTATAGCTTATTTATTTTTTATATTGATAGAAAAAGTTCAATGTATTGTCACTTATTTAAAAGTTTTAAAAGCTTTCAGAAATAAACTTTTTAATTAAAAATTTAATTGATGTAGGTACTGAAGCATCGAAGTTTTTATGACCCTTTGTGACTTATTAACAACATATTTGCAAATAAGTATAAGTTTTTTTTTTAATTTTTAAGTAATTTCTTGCCAATTTTTACAAGATTATAAACACAAAGCAGACTTATGCTTAAAAATAAGAGTAACTTTTAGAAGTCCACTTTCTAATATTATTCTATTTTTAACTGCACAACCATGTGAGAAGTTTTCTCTGAGGCTTGTTCTCATCTGCTGATGAAGTTTCTATGATCATGGATGGAGCATGACCCTCCCTTAGCAACGAGGAGTTTCAGGCTATAATCCACTACGCGGACCTAGTACCGATTGGCAGGCAATACCTTTAGTGACATCTCGAGCATGCAGGTTTCCTCATAATGTTTTCCTTCACCGAAAGCCAATGGTGTTTTTTTAAAAGGGTTTGAATCTTCACTCTCATGATCGTAAGTCGGTACATTCCCCATTAAGGCACAGCTCCGGTTTGTATAACAGAATACAAACTGCTGAATTATCACACTACAACTGTTAATGTCTAGAATTTTGTAGCGGGGTGCAGTAGTCAATAAATCTCTATATAGTAACCCCCGCGCATAAATAACCTTATAATTGCTGTGTCATTTGATAAACGACCTGCATTCTGTTGTTTGGGGACTTGTTGAAGTACTATGTTTGTACCGTTAAGGTAATCTTGTGGATTGTTTAGTGTTGTAGCATTGTCTTAATAAATAGGTAGAAATGTATAAAAGAAAAAGTTCTACGTAAATAATCAAGCTTCCAAATCAAGCCAGTACTCATCATTTGTGAAAGCCTATTTCAATGAACAAATTTATTTCACTTGCTTCCGCACGCGGTTTTACCCATTTCTCAGAGGACTTTTAATTTTCCCAGAATAAACGCTAGTCTAAAAACGTTCAGTGGTTTAGGCGTAAAAGCATAACAGACAAACAGGCAACATTTATAGTATTAGTAGGGATAGCAGGGATATAGGGATTTCATTTAAACGCTAAACCAATACATAAGTCAATATTACCAAAATGATGTTAAAAATAATGATAAAAATCTGTAGGTACGTCTTCGCTGAAACAGAAAAACCCCAGTATTCGAGTCTATGATTCATCTAAAAGATTTCCCCAGCAATAAACTTATTTTTCCAAAGCCAAACTATGTATATAAATTACACTTTACTACCATATTCATCCTTAGAATTGCAATTCATATTTTTCACTGTCGTATTCAATAAAAAAGGTCAACATATTGTCTAACTAGTGAACCGTGAACTCCAAGTGTGCATATCGCGATATCAAACGTTTCCCGGGATCCCGGGGTCTTGGTGGATCCCGGGCCGCGCATGTCGGCAGTGCCTAGTGGAGCGGCTAACACGAGCTCCGAGATATCGTAGCTGATAGAATAAATTTCGCAGAAGGGATGTTGGTGATTATATTTTATCGGGCGCCCGTGATTTGTCGCCTGTTTTGTTTTTTCGTGGTTTTCGCTGAGTATTTTTTTGCGGGGATTTTTTTCTGTTTGTTAAGCGTTCCTTATGTTGAATGTAGGTAAACCTTTTATTCCAATGAGTGTTGTGTACTTATCATCTCCCTAATTAATATTATGCGAAAGTTAATGAGTAGGGATGGATGGATAGATATTTGTAATTTTTTCACGCAATAACTACTGAACGGATTTGGATGAAATATGAACAAATATAGTTAACCTGGATAAATACATATACCTACTTTTCATCCCGGGAAAATTGAAGATCCCCCGGGAACGTAAGTGAAACCGCGGGGAGACACTAATTATGATGATGCCAATTTTGAACGCGTATAATAATTGTCATTAAAGACTTAAGTTGTATCGTGATTATTCTTATTTTCAGGTAAGTCAACCATTAGCGACCCCAGTGGAATCCTTCAACTAAACACCTAAACTCAGGTAATATTCATCTGGCCACAAATAAACTTTTTTTTACGCTCGCAACTTTGAAATTGCTCGGCGCGCGCGTAAAATTGCAACGGCTAGAACTGGTTACCAGCAGTTACCAACTTTCCCTGAACTTTCCGCTGCTATTTTATTGTTGTCAAAGGGATTGTATTATTTCGTGCAATAAATTCACTGCACATTATTGTTACGAATGTTCAAGAAATTTCAGATGAATCTTGTATTCTTGAGGCAATTTCCTAACGTTTTGAAAGTGTTTCTTCAGTTGTTTCTTCACACTATTGTCAAAGTACAAAGTAATATTTAATATACATACATACATTTAATTTACTCTACGCGTAAATATATAACTCACTGTATATTGCTTTTAAGATATAGGTATGTTCCCTGTAAGTACCTACCCTGTTATTACACTGAAAAGAAAATCGGCGATTCAGAACGCATAATGGCAGCTACGATTTATGATGAAAATACTACGTTTTTTTTTACAAATAAATATGTTATATTATCATATAGATTACATTTCATAAGATAAATCTATTACATAACTAGTTTAATTGAATACTTTAAGGTTATATGACATGAAAGTAAGAGCCCATATTTTGCTTTTTCTATAGCTCCATATCATCATCATCTTAATATATATAAATCTCGTGTCACAATGTTTGTCCTCAATGGACTCATAAACCACTTAACCGATTATAATAAAATTCGCACACCATGTGCAGTTCGATCCAACTTGAGAGATAGGATAGCTTACATATACTTGGACCCGGTAGGTGGCGCTGGTGGGCAGAACGAAGTCTGCCTGGTCCACTAGTTAGTTTATAAATAAATAGATTTACTGCAGAAAACCTTTCTCTCCCCTAACAACAAGGAGATATAGTCCATAGTCTACCACGCGGGTCTAGTGCAGATTGGCAGACTTCAAATGCCCTTGACACACAGGTTTCCTCACGATGACGAAAGCAAGTCCCTACGTAAAGGGATCTGAACCTGCCCTCATAAAAATCTTTTAAACCCCACTGAGCTTACAATAAAAGGTTACAAAAACCTCGGTATTTAAATCTACGATTGCAGTTTTATTTAAATATTCTAAACCGCTACTAACACTATCTTCCCGCTCTTACTTAACTTTAACTGACTCTACAACAATAATTCATATTTGCCCCACAAAAAGAAATCATCAACCAACTAAAATCTCAAACGAATTTTAACTTTATTTGAATGAAATAAGAGTAGTTATACATTAAATTAGAAAGTTATTGTCGTGGAACGGGCGAAGCTGAGTGCATGCATTTTATAGTTCAGCAAAAATGAGAATAAATTAAGAAAATGTGACAAGTTTTGTTCGTTTGTACTTTCTACTTTATTAAAGTGATTTATTTATATTATTTTGATATAAATGCTTGTTGGAATTCTTGAAATTAATAATTGTCTACATCATTTTTTATTTAATTTCATATTTCTATTCTAATATAATAGAATATATAGACGTTTGTTTGTATTAAACAAGACTGGTCAGCCTAATGCGGACCTAGCCTAGACATTTTAGGCTATAATCAAAGCTACCTATAATTCTTCGAGAATCCGAATAAATTGTCACTGTAGGTAGCTAGTTTTATAAATAGAAGTAACTATTCTAAACGACTCAAAACGGTTTCAACGCAGTCTCAACAGTGGTAGAGGTGAGTCTCACTGAAATGCACCCACATGTCGGCTTGTTTGCAAACGGTAGAGCACCAGAATTTATCTATCTAGAAACATATTTTCAACATACATTATTTTCTTACAAACTCAAACAATTCTACACTCTACCCGCCGCAGATAAAGTTCGATTTTCAATGGAAATATATTTTTTCCATGTTGTTTATTACCGTTATATTTTCGGTAGTGCATGCACTTTATAGTCGCGAGGTGCGGACACAAATCTTAGCGTTTCATATTTCCACACGTTTAAGTTGTGCATCTATTTTGTATTTACTTGAGGGGTTCGATGGAAAATGTATTATGGAATTTGTTTTACGATCTTAGTTGGTAAGATTGGTGTTTGTGTTTGGTGGATTAGATTACTGACATTTTCTACTTTGATTACTTCATTACACTCACGAAAGTAAGTAATATTAAATATCCTGGGACGTTTTTCAAACACGGCCAAATTGACTCCAAACTAAGTAGAGCTCGTACTACATATATTACTTTTTAAATACATGCTTATATACATAGATATTTACATCCAGACACATATTCATACATACAAATGTTTGTCCTGGTTGGGATTTGAACGAACAGCGGCTTGAAAGTCAGGGTCACTAAACATAAACCGATCTGTCAAACGTAACTAAAACCTAATAGACTTCGTCCTCAATATATAAACACCCATTTCTTTTTTAAATCATATGAACATCTCGGGACGCATAAAATGGCGCTCGTCAACGTTTTTGCCAAAAATAAACTTTTGAAAGATGAAGTTGGGCCATAAAAAGCCTTAGCTAAGCGTCTTGGTGCGACGTACGTAGTCGCGGGCGCAAGCGGGTATCGTAATCCCAACAATTTGTTAGGGCGTCGTTAGCGCTCACGCTTAGAACCTGCGCTTACTTTATCGGTCATAAACTACATGATGGTTTTTAGAAGCTTTTATTTTACTTGCATTGTATGTTTGGATGAAATCTTGCAACTCAATTTTGAGGCAGATATCTTCAACCAATTGAGCTGATGTTTTGTATATTGCCGGCGTTCTCAGCAAAACTAACCTTCCGAACTGAATGTTAGAGTCTGTTATCCTATTAAAATAATATTTTTAAACAATTTGGATCACAATGGATAATAAAACTATTCAGCTGTCAATCTTTATTCCCAGTAGAACTGAATTAATAGTATTTTTGTTATTTTATAGTCGATCATTGAAATACTCTAATATACAAAAATGTATTATAATAAACAAACTTTGTCCTGTCAAAATGCCAAGGAAAATTAGCACTTTAGTTAACCTAATTAGAACATAATTTAAAAAACCATAACGGCTTAGGACCACATCACTGTTTAGTAGATACTGCATCCATTTTTTATATAAATAAATATCTTAAAAATATTTGTTCGTTGACGTCGCGGCGCTACAGTGTTCTCGGGCCTTTAACTTGATTTATTACATTGCGTTTTTGCCGTATAATATATGCGTGTATTAACATAGGCACGCTGCGGCGGGAATTAACGAGAAATTATTAAATTGATAGCGATAAAGTGTATGCCATTTAGGAAAATGTATTTTACCTAAAATACTAGATTACATTTTTAGGGTTCCACATTGCAACACTATTATTAATCCATCGTACAAAGTTACAACGAACTACTAGAATTTTTATATTATTTTACTTGCTGCTACGGAACCTTTCATGAGCGAGTCCAACTCGCACTTTTTACCCACTCACGTATACTGATCATGTAAGAACTTTTTGAAGTTGTTTTCTAGGTGACAAATATTCTATGCAATATTTTAGTATAAACTATAGGTAGATTTATAAGAATTTATATCAAATGAAGTGTTACATTTAACTATATAATTAGTGCCAGCCATGGCGGCTCAGTGGTGAGTCCACCGACACACTATTTTGAGGGTGTAGGTTCAAATCTCTGGCCCGTTTTACTTACGTACGGATTTTACACTTCTGGCGTTTAGTCATGTGAAGTCTATTCTCCACTAGGCCCGCGTGGTGGACTATGGCCTACATCCACTCGAGGATAGGGGAAGCTACTGCCCCTCGGAGAAGATACACTCATATAGGTACATAAGCTGTTAACGATGATTTTATTAGTATCAGCTCTTTTGACAATGGTCTCGCTGCTGGCCAAAGCCTTCCCTCTCTTTAATTATTTTCCAGTTTTGAGCACTGAGGACTTGAGGACCACTCATTTACAATAATTACCTCGTCATATATGTTAGCAATAATGTAATAGATAAAATTACCGTGTGCGAAGTAAATGTAAAGGTAGTACAGTTTTCCCACAGTTTCGTCGAGTGCAAATTGTGTGTCATAAAATTGTTTAGTGCCTCGTAAAGTGGTGGCTTATTCAACCCCTCTAAGAGTTGGGATCTTTGGCACCATTCCATGAGTTTGGAGGACCTTTAAAATCTTATGTTTAAAAAATAGGAAAACCAACTGATGCTATGGTAGGAAAATGTGAACCATAGGCTTTCGTGAACATATATGAAGGAATGAAGACCATGTTTTATATATAACGAAATGATTCGCGCGTAGACCATTATAAAATTACTAGTGGCTCCATGCAGTTTTGCCCGCGTTCTAAGGAAATCTTAAAAGTAGCCTATGTATTAATCCATGGCGTCATCTAACTCAGAAAGTAACTTATAAAGATCATGTAACGACCTGAGTTAAGCACGTATGCAACGGCATCCCTTTCTACAGTGACATTGAAGATTTTCATGTAAAAAACATAGCATTTAGAAGCTAATCAACTTATCATTTATCCAACACAATAATTACGTCACACAATTTGAAACCAATTACAAATGAACTCCACAAAGATCCACCCACTCATTACGAATGGGACATTCAGTCACTGACCCACTTTTCATGAAAGCAAAGTATAAAACAGTCCTCTTTTAAGAGTTAATTTTCCTGTTTCATCTATGGGTGCAGTTTGCTATTCAGTGTCTGCCCACCCTCATTAAGGCTGGCTTGAATATACCCTCGTTTGAAGCACGACCCAGATATCGAATGGAAGTGTGCCGTCGGCATTTTTGTCAGAATTCCTCGTAATGAAGTATTATGGGCTTGATAAAGTGCCTGCTATCAGTGCTCGCATCTCATTGATGTAATGTTGACTCTATTACGTGGCAATTAAATTCAAATTAGATTGAAGATGTAGCTGGTGTCATAGAAGTGTTTTATTTGCTAGGTGTTTTCTTCCAATTGGATCTGTTTCTAGAGGAACCCTGGAAGTGTGGGGAATATATGTGGATAATAAAAGATCGATATTAATCAGTACATGATTTAACGTAGTTTCATAAATAATTCATAAATATACTATGTTTAAGATGATGCGATATAAAAAATGATGTAATACCAAAGCATATTTTTTAGTTTAGGCACTCATTAAAGAACAAAGCTATTTCAATCAAGTTTAGGATTAAGTTTGCTTTATAAAGATATTTTAATGTACCTATAGAGAAAGGATATGGGTGGATAGTAGGTATATACTTACTATAATAATATATCTTTATTTACCGTAAAACCATTCAATATAGTTAAAATAAATGCTTCATTAACTGATTATTGTTTATCAAATATTATCTTATTGACATATTTCCGGTGCTGATGATAATCATTATGAATTCAAATGTGGTTTGGTTAATTTTCATTAAATAAAGCGGCATATTTAAATACAATTAAGTACGTTTATATTTGCACGTGTTCATAATATTTGTATTTAAGTATAGTTTATTTTGGTTTTGTGATTTTTATTTACAATAATATTTTCTAGAATAATTTTCCTTTTTATTTGTTTAGGTATATAATAAATTGATCTTAAGTCCACCAAATTAGTTAAGAAATAAAACCTCTTTAAAAAACTAAGGTTTTGAAAAAGTGTTTACTAAGTTTGATGCCGCGAGATCGCAGCAAAAGTACTTATTTTAATAAAAATATATTCCAATATTAACCATTTATAAATAAATAAATAAATATCCTGGGACATTTTTCACACACGGCCAATCTGATTCCAAATTAAGCATCAAAGTGAGCTTGTGTTATGGTAACCAGATAGCTGATATACTACATATACTACTTTTAAATACATACTTATATACATCCAGACACAGGACAAACAGACATATTCATGCATACAAATGTTTGTTCTGGGTGGGAATCGAACCCACGACCCGCGGCTTGAAAGTCAGGGTCACTAACCACAAAGCCAACCGGGCTGTCGACCATTTACCATAGCTATGTACCTATATTTCTCTGAAACCACCTTTCAAATAAGAACTCAATCTATTTGAAACCTACAATGCCCCTGCCATATATATACACCTTAAATTTACAAAATTCCTAAGTATGAAAACCTTAAAATATTATAATGTACACAATTGTAGAGAACCAAAAAAACCATCTCATATATGAAGGTAACCTAACAGCCCACGAACGGTACTGAACATAAAATTGCCCTTAAAAATGCCCAAAGGTGATTAACCCTTATTTTTATCACCCAAGCCTACTTTGTACATACTTGCGGTACCTCAAAATAGTTTTACCCTCTCGTACTTAAGGGCTTACAAATTAATTTGTTGCTACATTTTTATTAACACAAAGATAGAATAAATAGTGAAAATCGGATTTGAAAAGATGCCTGTGAGTTTGAAAAAAAAGAAGAAAAAATGTTTAATTCAAACAGGCATGAATAGTCAGACTCTAATGCACATTTCGGAAGGTTGGTCCTGCTGAGAAGAGCCGGCAATATACTCAGCAATTACTCTTTTCAAAACTTTGATTTATACATTTCAAGGATTATCCTTTTAATTTGATTTTTTTTTATTATACCTAGTCTTTTAAGTATCTTTTAAGTATGGTATATATAAATATGGTATAATAATAATGACAGTAATTTCTTCACCTGCAAAATATTTTACATAAAGCTCAAGACCTTTAGGCCTTACTGCACCATTTATTTTAGAGTTAAATTATTCATGATTAACCCTCCATAATTATTGTAAAAATAATTCATTTATTTGTTGAGAAATGGTGTTCAATATACAACAATATCATTACATAGTGTCACAAATTTCGACAGGGTGGCATACAAAATTAAATTTAATGTTATACTTTATTTAGTTTAATGTTTCAAGTTATAAAAATTATCCTTTTTATTTTTAATGGAAAATAATTCTTAGAAGTTACAGTTATAAATCGCTACAAAAAATCTTGTAATAAACATTACTTAAACAGTAGCAGCGACATAAGGTCACATGCTGAAAATGTTTACATTGACCTCCAAAGTAGAAACGACCTTCATTCCTAGCAAATGTGTCTAGCCTATATAATAAATAAGAAACGTAATATAATATACGAATATGTATTATTGTCATACCTACATGTATATGTATTGTTTGTTACAAATTTTATTGAATGAACGTCGTATATTTCTAGGAATTTGAATGTTAAGATATTGGAAAAGAGGAATAGTACTCGCTAATACCACACTGGCATTTGACACAAAATAGATTTAAGTTACAGTTTGCTATTGACAATTACAAATTAAATTTAGCTTACTAAAGATCTAGTTATTTATCAGCCGTGTTTGTATTTAGAACTGGCTTCCGCCTCACGGCTTTACCTGTGTTTCCGGAACTGCCATTTATATTTTTTTAACCTTTGTTTGATATTAATGCCAAAACTAACATAACCAGTCCAACTATTTTCAAGAGTTACGTTAACAAACATAATATTTAATTTAAATTTATTTCATCTTTGATGCATGTTTGTTTTTTAGCAATAAGTTTTGGCGGCATTAAAAAACTCTTAAATAAGTATCCAACCAATTGTAGTTGCAAATAAATACATACCTATCCTCCTTATATATATATATATATATATATATATATATATATATATATATACAGACACAGAACAAACAGAGATATTCATGCGTACAAACATTTGTCATGGGTGAGATTCGAATCCACCCCCGGTGGCTTGAAAGTCAGGGTCATATACTACAAAATCAACCGGTTTGCCAAAATAGCCAACTAGTATTTGTTTCCTGGTTCCAAATGCTTCTAGGATTTCATAACATAGCTCTAAGTTATTAAAGCAATATCACCAAGTTACACGTTTTCTTTGTTTTACGATTTACTCTGCGCTTTTATTGTTGGTAATATACCAGTTTCCGCGAAATCTAATATTTTCCCATCATAAGACGTAGCCTACATCTATTTCTATTCCAGAGGTACATGCGTGTCTAGTGACGTCACGGGGCTAATGTGTTTTAGATCTAAAATATAAATATGGGTTAATATTGAAGCTAAAGATGCAAATATATTATGTAAATTTAAAAAAAAATTACATACCTAATGTATTTTTACATTTCATATTTTTTTTTCTAAAATCTTTAATGGAGTGACTAAAAATGGTTTTGAGAAGCTTTATTAGGTTTAGGTTGGTGAGACATGTAGCATATACCTAGGTAAGAATAAAATAAAAATATGTATGGTCTTCTACACTTAAAGCATTGGTTTCCATTTAATAAAGAGTAAACAACAAATATTTTTGTCAACTCAAACAATTGTCTTTTTTTTACAATTCTTAGCAATTTCTCAAATATTCTAACGGATTTTTTTAATCAAAATTCAGTAATGCACGACCAAAGTACAGTAACGCAACAATTTAAGCGCACAAACACACCGTGTGAACATCCGAGGCGACGCGCGACGCCATCCGCGATCGTTTATTAGCGCAAGTAATAAGAAAACTTGGGACGAATCTTTGCAAATTTGCATTTTATCAGCCAAAGAACACAACTTACTCGGCGGATGACGGCAACCGAGATCAAAACAAGCGTTTAATTATGTCGCTGTAGGTTTGTCTATCTGTTACCTTAAGCCACGAGGTTTTATTCGCGTTTAAGATGTAGGTACGGAGTATAGCCAAAAGTGCTATGAATATTTTTTATGTAGGTATCAGGGTCTCGATTTTTAATTACGACCTGTATACAAGTAAATTATAAATTGTGAAGTTTAAATCGTACTTATATTATTAATGCTAATGTTTGTACGATCGTATAGATGCATATTTGACACTCTTCACGCCAGAACAGCCGAAAGGTTGCGATGAAATTTGGCACAGTATTAGGATATGTTCTGGAATGACACATAAGCCACTTTAAATCCTGGGAAAATTGAATATCCTCTAGAAGCTTAAAGAATATGTTCTATTACCGTAGCGAGTTTCTATAATATCATTTTGCGTCATATAAAAGAATAAAAAACATTATTACTTATTATATTAGCAGGAAGTAGAATTACTGTAAAACGAGGGGGTTTTACAGGGGGTAGTTAGGGGAGGATCGAGCTCTCACGTGGTAGTAAGCCTAAAACGTAGGTATATAAGCTGATGATGATATACATACGCACATACCTTTTGAATTAATTTAAGTCTTAACAATACCAAACTGTAAAACTTATATAAATTAAAGCCGTATAATAAAGTCTAATGTAATCTCAAACTTCACGAGGTAAAAAGTCCTTTGCCTATTTGGTTATCTCTCGCGCACTCACCTCCGGAGGGCGGAGGGCGGAGGACGGGCGACGTCTTATGATAACAATTTTCCCTCCGCTTTTTTTATCTGGTACTTTCATGTTATTGCGGCGACAAGTGCGGTTGCGATTTGCCTAAAGCCAGTTAGCTTTTGGTTATAGCTAGTTTTACCTGAGTTCCATGTCTTTAAGGATAAAAAGTAGCCAAGACAATTCAAAATTCAAGTCTTTCAGCTTAGTTACTTTGAAGGTCAAAGCTGATGAAGATACTGCCCTATATGTTGAGAATAATTTGGTATTCCAAATGGGGTAAATCATGGGTTCTTAATGAAGTGTCAACTCTTTCTCTAGGGTCGGTAACGCGTGATCCTGGCGTTGCAAGGCTACGGTAACTCCTTCCCATCAGGTGCCTAACAGGCATACAGTTTCACCTGGGCTATAAAAAATATGTATTCACATATGCCAAGTTTAGATGAAAGTGTAACATACATTGATATATCGTCGCAAACTTTATCATATTAGTAGAATATTAAATAGGTTAGGATAGTAAATAATTAAGTAGGTACGTAAGTACATTATAAATCATTACTTATTTTAATAGCACTAAGTACCTACTAAACAAACCGTTATAAAACTAGACATTTTATTTTACGCATCAATCACCTACTCACTTGTCTTTCAAGAACAGTTTCTATCTTTCAAAAACAATGAAATAATAACCGATTTCACCACGAATAGAAGGGTGCCTATTCTGTAACTCCACGGAAGCTGCGAGTAAACCCTATAATGAATTCGTAACACTCGATAATTGACACGTCTGCGAAGGTTTAATCCGGCCCCGGTACGCCAGCGCTAAGATTTCGACAACTTCTGATATTTCACACACGAATTTTGCTCGGTTTGATGTGTGGCGACGCTGAGAATTGGCCCGTGGGGGAATAGTTTGAGGGTTTTATTATTGTATCACGACTATTTTTGACGTTGGCACTGAGATTATTTTAGTAAGAAAAATATCCGGGGTGGAGATGTATATGACCTGATGATGATAAAATATCCAGAAACACTAAACCCCTAAAATAGCTTTGAGTGCTTTTAAATATGTCGTCAGTGTTTGGTAATATTTTATTATTAGGTACTTTTTGATTATTGGAAGTAACTTTTTTATATAAGTACCTAGTTTAAATAACCTACCTAATTTAATAAAATTTGCATATTTTTTTTAGTACCTATCTAATTTTTTTTTAATCTACTTTAGGTTTAGCATTAAACTTGATGTTAACACGCTGTTTGTGTTTGTACTAATATTTACTTTAATTCGTTCGGTTTCTAAACAACATACGTTTTGTCTGTTTCATATACAGCAATAAATCAAAATCATAACCCTTCTCTTTACCGTAGTCGAGTAAAATAATAAGCTACATTTATTTTCCTCCACCAATTAAGATATCATTTAATTTCATACCAATACACACTGAGCTCACATTAAGCCTTAATAGTAGAAAACGTAATTAACTCAGGTAAATCGGATTGGGCGAAAGTTTTCGCACGATAACTGGAGCGGAAAGCCCCTTCGCCCCCTTCGCCCCCTCCGTGGCCCCCATCCCGCACGCCCCCGCAGCTTGAGCCTACCTAATAAGAGCGGTTTATGACGCTCATTAAAATTTTAAGTGTAAAACAAGTTGGTTTTCGGTGCAACGAAAACAACCGTTTCATCGTTTTATTACTTTTGAATTTGTAATAACCCTTTATTTTTTCTTTATAGAACTGGCAGAAGTAAACTTGGATTTTAGTAAGATTAAGTAAAAGTATTCTTAAAAGTTAAATAAGATATTTCGGTAAACACTTTGTGTAGAGATCTTTTATATGGAATGCTTATAGCTTCTTAGTTATTCCGTTAGATGTCGCATTGTGTCTAGTCTATTACAATTTACATAATATCTACGTATATCATTAATTAAATTTATACCTATACTGCTTCTGTTTGATTTTTTTCCAGATGCTGCAAAAGCAAAATAATTTAGAAAATATTTTTTTCGTAATAAAAATATGAACCAACTTAACGAACTTATTTAAAAGACATATCATTATCTAAAGTAATCTTCACCTGTGCTTTTTACTGATTTATATATTTAACCATTAATTAACGACTCAAAACTGCACCAACACTCGACTGGGGAGTCTATCCAACTAAGGTATTTCCACCCGACACTAATTACACCCATAGATACAACCGCTTTGCATAATGAAAATTTCATCGTTTCGACTTTCAATATTCTCAAGCAATATTTCTCGCCAACAATTTGGCCCTACCAAGATTCTCGGCGTAAATTAATACCCACTAGGTTGCAGATTCGCCCGTAATGAGTGCTATAAAACAATGTAACCATTATGGGTGCCGCAATATATGCCTCCTGCGTAAAATGTAGTTTACTAACGCCTTTAAAATATACGGTCGGGCTAAATTAAATATGTTTGTTTTACGGCTAATGTAGACGAATTGTGAGTTAAAGTATTGCTACGTTTTGTTTAGTGGAACAGGTGGAACGCAAAAATTTGGACGAGGAAATAAGTTGTTGACGCCATTCGACATACATTTTTTACCTATGCATAAAAATTATAATCAATATATGTCTTGGGTAATATATTACATGTAAGTTAACCAAAAACATAACCTTGTCTCCAAAGTTCGCGGATAACCTTCAACTTTCCGAAGATAGAAGATAATTTCCTTTCTCAAGCTATAGACTATGTATGTACCAAGTTTCATAAAGAAACAGTACTCTGATTCTGGCGTGAAAGTTTTACAATCAGAGTAACTTTTACATTTCTACATTAATATTATAAAAAGGAATAGGTACTTTGTTTGTTTGGTTGGAATGAATGGGCTCAAAAACTACTGGACCGTTTTTAAAAATTGTTTCACCATTCGAAAGCTACATTATCCACGAGTAACATAGGCTATATTTGTCCCTGTATTCCCATGGAAACGGGAACTACGCGGGTAAAACCGCGCGGAGGCAGCCAGTGTAATATAAAGTAGGTATTGCTAAAAGCATCACCGAAGAAATCGCACAGTCCAAATCACAGTCGCTTAGTCCAAGAAATAAATCGCAATTGTCTGAAGAAATAGTAAAGTGAGAACGATAAATTGGATAAAGCAGCAATATCGGCGTGCTTCAGAGGCTGGTAATAGGCAATTTTCGACATCCAATCCCCGTACAATGGGTAGACTTTTGCCTATTTAAATATTTCGTAGATGGGCTCGTTCCTTCCATGGTTGTCACATTATCTTGTATATGTTGCAGTGAACTTTATAATAGCCTTTTACTGATGGATCTGTTGGCTTTGTGGTGGGGCCCTGACTTACAAGCCGCTGGCTATGAAGAACCAAGGCCTTACCCACCTCGGCTTAGTTTGGAATCAGATTGGCCGTGTGTGAAGAATATCCCGGGAAATTTGTAGGTGTTTATTTATTTATTTGATATTAATTTGCAGGACATAGGTACATCACTTACGCATGTAAATCTACTGTACGAATATTTTCTTGTACGTATTTTACTAAATATAATTACAAATATCAAATCTAGAAGATTATCATTAAAGTATTTAACAATTAATATTTTCCTTCCTAATAATTGAGAAGTGTTTTTGATATCCCTTGCCGTCTATTAGCAAATATTAATAGTCGGCAAGGAATATAAAAAATCACAATAATTCCAGGAAAGCGTTTAGTTCGGTTGAGGTTGTTATAGTTTCAATTCAAAATTGAAACTCTGTAATATTAGAACTATTCCACCAAGATGCATTTAAAAATTCTCTCACGTAAATAAAAATTAAATTCCACAACGCTGCATACCTATTTTGTAAATACATAAAAACTCATTCCGCCGTGAAAGTCCCGCGTTGTTTCGTACAACGCCTCTCGGTGCGCATTGTCTGAAATTAATTTTCCTTTTCCGGTCGATGCATCTTTTATAAGATAGTTGAACAAAAGTGGCGAGTGGAAAAAACCCTCCCCTCAGCGGTTATTTGAGTGAAATTTAATTTGTACTCGCCTCTGCCGCGGTTTGGATTGCTTATGATTGTCAGATTTGGGTAATTGTTGGGTTTGCTTTCCATTTTTCGATGTTTGTTATTAGGGTTGCTTTCTGATGATTCCTTTTGTGGTTTTTATTCTTTGTGAATTACAAGGCTGTTGTTTTAAGGCTTTGGTAGTTACATTTTTGTTTATTTATGAATACTTTTGAGACCCTAACTAACAGATGAATTCTACCTAAGGTGGAAATGTATAAACCCGCTTTAAGCATATGTTATTGACATTAAAAATATCTTCAAATTTGAAGATGTCTGTGCTATTTCAAAAATTTAAAGGAGATACCCCATTACTTCACGTCGAGTCGCTCTTGCTTCCAAATCGTTCATATAATATTGAAGTATTTGACAAATACCCTCATATATTTTTACACTGACCTTCCTTTGTGTACGAACAATTGAAAATGACTTGGAATATCACTGAATGGCCGTCGAATAAAGATTTTTCTGGACTTCAAGATTATGGCATATTATTGTAAAAAGATATTAAATCAACTATGGTAAAAAAGGCCTTAAAGAAGGCAATGGAACATAGAGACTGCCAAAGTATGATAATTGTCCATGTTTTCTTATAAATATTTACATCTGGTATTAGTACTCGTATGCGCGTGCCTTTGTATATAACGTAGCCTAGGTGTTGTTTTTTTATAGATCTATATTTTAAATTGTTTAGATAGAACTGGAAGAGTTCACAATAACATGGTGGGTATTCCTAATGCATGAAATTCAAGAGCATCTAATTCTGTAACTCATTCGATGCTCTCAAGAGTGTATCAGGTACAATGTACATGTGTTGTTCGCCACCTGTTCATTAGCATCAATGATTCAGTGTACCCGCGTGAAGCGATCCGCTCTTAAATTCAACCGCGCGTGAAGCAAGGATCTATGAGTGTGTACGATTGTCGTTGCATTCTTAATTTGTTATTAGGTCTTATGTTTAATTTCTGCTTCAGTTATTTTTGTTTAGTTTTGGTAAATGTGATTCTTAAAGTCTATGTTAGCTGCACCATCTGTTAATACATTTTTACCATTGTATATCGTTGGATAGATATTATTTTCTAAGATTTCGAGGTCGATAATCTTAATGTTTGTGAATATGCCTTGAAGAAACAAAAAAGTTGTTAAAACTATTTATAGCCCTATAATGTTTTTTTGCAACGTTATTTTACCTATATTTATCAATATAACACTATACTACAATTAAATACATAAATTACCGTTTGAATTAATCGTTTTTTCTGAGAATCAATGACTCCATATTTGTAAGGTACCCAATGTAAAGAATGCTATTTATTTTTTAAATTTTCAATTTCTCTTCATCAATTTTGTTTCTATCGTTTCTCATGTTACAAATATCTATTTTCCATAAATATCTATCTCATTTTACCACAAGTTCCATTCACGAATTCATCTGATCTTTAATTCAGTCCTTATGAAATGAAATTAAAAATCTCGAACCGCAACCCTCTGCAGTGGGCATGAGCACTACTAAGTGTTTTGTCGTGTTGAGAATAGAACATAAGGCTGTCTGCCCAGAAAAATAAACCTATCTGTTGGGTATTAGCTATAAACCATTTAAACAATTTTAAAACAGTGAGATTATTGCGGTTTATTTTGTAGTTGTATAAGTATAAGTGATCTTGTTTTATTTAATTTAATAAATATATTTGAGTACCTTCTGCCCCGCGTTTCCGGGGGATCTTCCATAATCCCAGGATAAAAAATAGTCCTTTTTCAGGGTCTAGAAGTGTAGACTATCTGTGTCCCAAATTTCATTTAAATCGGTTCAGCAGTTTCAGCGTGAAAACGAGACAGGTAGAGTTACTTTCGCATTAATAATAGGTTGAGAACTTCTCATGTTCAAGTTGTCACTTTAGAAATACGATTTAATTTTGATTCTTCTATATTTTGGACACTGTCGTTACTGCCATAATCAGAAAGTAACTGAGAAAATGCGTAAGTATATCATCGATAAAATGCATCCTAAATTACCTACCTTTTTTGTACCTCAATTAGTTTTAAAGCATAAACTATAAAGTTTTGTGTCAGATACAAATACTTACATATATTGGATGGGGTTTTTTAGACATATCTATTAAGCTTGCTTTCATAGTTTTTAAAGATATTATTTTATTAGATTTATTACCTAATTGATATTTTACTCTTTTTCTATTCTTATTGTACTTTAGTAGGGTATTAAAAAATTCATTTATTGCATTAGCACATGGTTTAAAGACGATCCCTCGCCAGGTTCCTTGTGAGATGCGGTCGCGGCGCCGGCGCCACAAATGGCTAATTTAATATGTAAAACAGTTTCTTGTGCATATTTGGAAAGGATTCGCATACTGAATAGGTATATTCTAAACATTCACTTTTTTGCATTATTAACGAGCTGGTTAACAATGGAAGAGATGAATTTATTATGAATGTTGCCAGCTGGGGTGGGGTGACCAGTGTTTATGTTTGAGTCGAGAATAATTAATGCGTTTTGGACGTATGAATAACTATTGATCGGCTGTCTGCCTTGTCCTTGTAATAAGTAAAGCTTTGTGGCTGGTGGCCTTGACTTTTAATTTCATCATCATCATCATCAGCTCATAAACGTCTCCACGGAGGAGCTAAAGCCTACCCTAGCATCCAGGGGATTTAGGTCATAGTCCACCACGCGGGCATAGTGCGGATTGGCGGACTTCACACGCCTTTGGCTTTTAAGTTGCCTGTTCTAAATTCTAACCCCATTCATTTAAACCCAAGACTAACTAATATAAGAGAAGAATTTTATAAATAAAATGAAACAAGACTAACAATCTACGTCTATTTTCATAGTAAAAAGAACGTTTTACAATTTGCGGCGATCTCGATATCTTTATGATAAAATTCTTTGTTATAAAATCTTGAGGGGCCATTAGTTCTATTGGAAGCGTTTTAATTTCTCGACCGCTGCATCGTGCCGCTCGACGCTGTGACCATTAATTTATTTTAGTATAGATACGACATCTTCTAAATTTATACACAAAAACAGAACTTAACAAATTATTTTATTTTAGTTTGTGTTGAAATATACAATTATTTATAAAATAAAATCTATGTAATTTAATTGTTTTAGGTTTGAAATAATTTGTTAGACTCAAATTGCTGGTAGGTGATCCAGATATGTTTACTTGCTTTTACTTTATACACAATTGCTAATGAGATGTACAAATCTAAACACGGGATATCTAGGAACTAAACGAAGACATTCATCACTAAAGTATCAACATCTTTTGGCTTATAGGCCTCTCCATATTCTCTCATTTAACAATTAACTATATAACAATCTATACTAATATAATATAATTATAATTATAATTATAATTATAATAATATTATAAAGGAGTAGAGTTTGTTTGTTTGTTTGTTAGTTTGTTTGTTTGTTTGTTTGTTTGTTTGTTTATTTGTTTGTTTGTTTGTTTGTTTGTTTGTTTGTTTGTTTGTTTGTTTGTTTGTTTGTTTGTTTGTTTGTTTGTTTGTTTGTTTGTTTGTTTGTTTGTTTGTTTGGTTGAACGCGCTAATCTCAGAAACTACTGGTCCGATTTGAAAAATTCTTTCGCCATTGGATAGTCCATTTATCGAGGAAGGCTATAGGCTATATATCATCACGCTATGACCAATAGGAGCGGAACACCAATGAAGAATGTTTCAAAATCGGGAGATTTCTTTTTCTGTTGAGAGCTTCCGCTGCGTACGCTGCGTAAACAGTTGAAGTCACGCTAAAATGATGTATGACAGAATTGTTTGCCTTCAAAAGTTCTAAAAAGAAGTCCGCGATAGCATATGTCTATCTATTAAGGTTGGCTCACTATAACCATTTTTATACTAATCAAATTTGTTCGAAAATGAAGCATTATTTGTGAAGGTGTTTTTATAAAGATGATATTAATCCTTATCCAAATAAATACGTTATTCATCACAAGTATTTAATTTAAAACAAAATTGCCATTTACAGCATTCGATTTCAATTAATATCTTCGGAGATATCGCAAATTTAAAATAACATCGCAGCAAAATAATGATCAAGTACTGCGCGCACCTTATGTGCCGGGCCGGCGCGGCGCGTGCAGTCATCAGTTGGCTTTGCGCACAGTTTGCGAGACCTTCCTTCTACATAAACGAAGGGGGTTAAAAGTTAGCGTTAGCCCAAAGTAACTATTCCACGCGGACGGAGTCGCGGGCAGAAGCTAGTTAACTATATAGTAAAATAGGTTATTCTTTCCACTCGGGTTGCTGCATCTATGACATTTCACATCGATGTCCAAGATCGCCCGTGGGCGCGTACAACCAGCTAACTTCTCGTTGGCAAATGTAATTGGTTTTTGAGTATTGGGCTGATCAAATGTATGTCTAGGATTATTGTCCATATTGTCGCTTTGCTGTATCGATATTGTAGCCTCGGGGATGATATGGTGACGCTAAATGGATTGGTCGCTTAAAAGATATGGTTTCAGGGTTTATGTTGGTTTGATTTTGCTCGAAATTTTCTTTATCTTTATCTATGTCTCTTTTAATATTGTCGTTCTTATCTCTTAGTCAATCAGTTATAATTGTGATTAAGTCTTCAGCTAAATTTTTGGATTTTAGTTTCAGTGTAACTTTACTGTTCTACAGTACAAATACAATCTTTTGGTATGTAAGTATGTTTGTATTTTATTTCTGGACGACTTCTTAATATTGATGCTTCTTATTACTAAAGGTATAAAATTTGTGTAACATTAAATTAATATTATATAATTGGACGATTTATTGTTCACTATGGCTTTACTTATCACCCTTTCTTTTCTATGTTATATTTTATTATCCTACTTAGCATAATAAAATTAACAGTAATTAAATGGTAAATTTATCCTACACCGGCACAATTCCCGCGGGAACGTGATAAATCTAGTTACGAATAACAAATCGCAGGCCGCTGCACCTCACACACTAAATAACCACAAAATTTACACTCACTGCATTAAAGGTGTTAGTTTAGAAGTTTGAATGAAAGTTAAACAATATGAAATCTATACTAATATTATAAAAATGCGAATGTAGCTCTGTCTGTCTATCTCGTTTTCACGCTAAAACTTTTTGAACCAATTAAAAAAAATTAAGTATATTAAAGTCTAGAGTCTAAGAAAGGACATCCCCGGAAAATGGAAGATCTCCCGGGTAAGGGAGTGAAACTGCGGGGAGCAACTTGTATTTTTATAATATTACTAGTTATTGTATGTCTGACGGAAAACTGAGTAACTAACATCCACACATATTAGGTACCTACTAGCTTTTCTGCCCTTCAGTTTCTGCTTTCCTTCATCTTTAATGATTTTTTTAAACTAGCAACCACCGCGTGGTTTCACCGGCGTGGTTCCCGTTCCCGTAGCAATACGAGGAACAACACTAATTAAAAATGTGGATTTCTATTGGTAAAATTGTTTTTAAAAGTAGATCTATAAATTACCCCCCGAAAAACTTACCTCTTTATAATATGAGCATTAAAGTTCTCCCCATTTCAGGATATTCACAGGTACCTACGAATAACGGCTAGGTATCTAGCTACTACATAAATGCAGTATTTCACAAGAACTGAATAGTAACGGACTAAAACTAAGCATTTTGCTGTTAAACCTATTCAAATACACAAAATTGACATCAAGAGATTTATTATTCTAATTAGATTTTATAACACGAATGAAAAAGCGCAAATACCTACTCCACCTGGCAAATAAGGGCTGAATTAACATTCCTTTGGAAATAAATTAAAGGGAATCCGCGAACACACTGAGCACCTTAAATAGAAAATAATAGGGTGACCTTAAATGCAGATTTTTGTGTTTTTTTTTTTAAGTTAAACTGGTTGATAAAATTAACATTATTCTACTCCTATCCAATAATGGATTTTGGTTGTTTGTCCGTATTAGCCGTCGTTTTGAAAGTTTTGTACACAAGTGTTAAATGAATATAATCTATCTACAGAATATTATAGAAAGAGGATTGATTTTTTTTGTTTGTTTGTACCCAATAGGCCAAGAAATTACTATACCTACTGTTCATGTTCCCGTGGGAATACAGGGACTAAATATAGCCTATGTTACTCCCGATAGTGTAGCTTTCCAATGCTGAAAGAGTTTTTGAAATTAGCACAGTAGTTTTTGAGTTTATGCATTAGAATACACAGTTGAAAGTCAAGGTCACTAACCACAAAGTCAGGTTGTCCTTGTGTTACTTTCTATTATATATATATATAAGAATTCTTGATAATTTTAACCATGATCATGGTAACACTAGCCGGGAAGTTATGCGTACCATGGTCTCGGATGGGGGTGGGATAAAAAATCGCTTTTTTAAATAGGTTTTGTGGTGCGATGTGATTTAATGATCTTTTCGGCGATTCCCATGCACCGTGGGGTGACGGGCGGATTTTTTTTTATATTATTTGTAATTGATTCCTATAGCCAATGGGGAGGTTAAATTGAAATTCTTTCGTAGAGTGTGATGTGAATTATAAGATTAGGTAGTGTTTGGTGGGACATGTGCAGTCAAATTTAAGCTTTATATGCTTAATACCGTTGGCACATAAATGCTATGATAGGAGAGTTGACGCGTCTATTTTAGTTAGGTACTAGTCATTTGAACAGATAACGATTTTTATTAATGTTGACTACTTATTTGCTTGTTTAGTGGCATACATAGAAATATATTTTAGTCGGCAAATTTCGGTAGACATTCAGTCATCCTAATATTTTATGCGAGTTTGTGTGGATGGATGTGTAGGCTGTTTGTTAGTCTTTCAACCAATAACGACTGAAAAAAAACATGAAGAAAGTTCGCTTACTGATAAAATATACTCTAAATCTAAAAAGTAACGTAGGCTGGATCGCATTCGAAAACATGTTAATGATAAAAAAAATCGTAAAACCCTTAAAGCTTCTGGACGAAATCCAAAAAAAACATAAACACTGTCACTACAGACAATCTGATAGATTACATAGTAGATATAAATCTTCAAGTCAAAGCTAACACGAAAACAATACGTAATATCAAACTAATCCCAACAATAAACAAACAGAGATGTTGTCGATAACATTTCTCTCCAGGCTCGTATAGGTCCTAGGTCATCTAGCTGGGGGCTACATGACCTGGATGACCTAACGCGCCGTCTAGATAAAGTTACACCTCAATTTAGCTCGTACTATTATAGTAATAGAACATTATTTTTAATGAATGTTTGTATAATGTGATGAAGGTTTATTATAAAAATGTCAGATTAGTTGTTTGTAAGCGTTTTAAAATTGTGATGAGATATGTCTGTATGTCATTTTATAAACGAAGGTATATTTTTTTTCTTTATTACCCTTTTTCTGAGTTCGGGGATTAAATATTAAAAAAATATATTTTTCCATCTATATACAACTACATATAATTAAGAAAAATCTAATGATTCAACCTTTGTTGATAACTATATTTACACACTATAACTATTTTTATACAACTAATTTTGTTGAGGAGAATTTTCCTCATACATATTCCGTAAATAAATTGTCAAGTATGTATTTAGAATATAAAATCTTTTTCAGTCAAATCTCCAAGTCTTTATCACTTTCAGTACCACCTGCGAAAATTTCCACCTTTATACCAAAAGTGAATCGAAATAGGCAGTTGTGAGTACTAGTCCCCTTCGAGGTGCACCAGACTATGATAATTAACGCTTGACGCGTATCGTACGCGTGGAGTCTGACTTGACTGGTATAGTCTGACAAATGAAGGAATAGGCTCAGAAGATTTAAGTCTGAGTACAAATTTTGTATTTTTGGCACGAATTAGGGGAGGCCTATCTGATTAGGCTGAAGACGACGACGTCAAATTTTGTATGAAGAGGCAGAGGTTTTTCACACGGTCATTTTGATAGCAAACTAAGCAGACATTGTGCAATGGTAACCAGATAGCTGATATACTACTTTTAAATAAATACTTATATAAATGTATCTGGATCTATTCTCGCACACAAATGAGTGTCTTAGGTGGGATTTTAACCCACAAAATAGTAATTTGATAGACAGGATAGTAGGATTTTGGATTAACACAAACTTTAAGATAGTAAGTTTTCTTTGTATTTCCATATTATAGAAAATTTTCGTGTAAATAAGTGTTATCTTTATTTATTGATTGTACGTTTGTTTGTCACCAATTTTCTCCTGATCAGCTGGACCGAAGTGTATAAAATTATGTATGTATTTTAATGGGTTTTTGGATGGTTTGAAAATATAATTGGACCCGGTAGGTGCGCTGCTTTTTCGCTAGTACTTTGCTATTTAATTTTACAGAGATATTTTTGCTGCCGGCTGTACTGTAGGGTACCAGTCAAGTTACTCGAGTCTATGAAACTTGAGCTTATTGTTTCTCTGACGATGATTGAAATGGGTGTTTTCGAACACTATGTTAGGCGTTTTTAACGAAATCCATACGAGTGAAGTAAAAGTAGACTAACGGAATTCTAGGATATATAGATAGACTGTAATACATTGTTAGGGGTTTTATTTATATTAAATCATTCATACAGTAAGGTACTTTAAAGAACAGCCGTTCTACCGTTTACTGTAGATGTGGTGCAAGATTTATTTTCGTAGTAAATTTAACTTCAAACCATGCGGATACGATGTTAAAATAAATAGGTTTTTTTTAAGGGACTTGAAGGTGTTAGCCTCTGATGGCTGTTACAACTTTACGCGGGCAATGAAATAAATAGTTAATCCACATTTCTATCTACACTAATATTATAATGAGGAAAATTTTCTATTTTTATGTGTGTCTATGTTTATAATGAATAAACACAAAAACTAATGCGGCGATTTCAAAAATTATTTCACCATTTGAAAGTTACATGATCAGGGAGTTACATAGGCTATATTTTATCCCCGCATTCCCACGGGAACGGGGACTACGCTGTTGTAACCGCGCGGAGTAGTAAAAAATAAAGATAGGTAGTCAACAAGTTTTCACTGATAGAATACACTATTAGTTATGTTCCTATCCAAGTAACCTTAAATCTTACAAAATGCGGGTGAAACCACAGATAGATAGTAAATCATGAAAAAAGCTTCAGAAATAAGCCCCAATAAGTACTTGAGAGGAAATTACAGCAGCTAATACCTCAATGGTTGCCCGCGATAACATTGTCCAGATTAGTTAGAGGTTCGATCCCTATAACTATCTACCTAGTACTAAATTACTCTGTTAACATGGGAAACATAGAACTAGTTAGGACGTAGGTATATAAAATAGCGAGAAAGATAGAGTAATTTTTAAATAGGGTATTTGTCCACCAAGACGCTAAGGCACCGTTTTAAAAGTAAATTATGTCCAGAAAATTTATTTTTTGAAGATTATCTATATCTATATTAATATAGTTAATTAGGTATATATAAGTTTTTGTTGATATTAATTTAAATTGTAGTTATAAGATAACTTTGAGACCCTTCTATCGCATTGGGTACCACCCGTAATGATAGTTTTAAGGAGTTTGTAAATAAATAAAGCTGAAGATTTACCTGAATAATTCTTTTAAATCAGAGGCCTCAAACCTCAAAAAGACGACCATGTTTTTGTCTCGCATTTTCTCAACAACTGCTACCTATATTTAATTTTATGACACCATAATTAAAACGTTTACATCTGCGACCCAATCGGAAAAAATGCTCAAAACTTTAAGCACCTTAAAAGTCAAGTCACAAAATAAACTTCATAGAAATACTAGCTTGTTAATAACATTAGTTCAGACAGAGATGTTTTCATTGACTCGCGAGAGGGCGTCACTGTGGCCGGTCACTACCGCAATCCCCTAATTTTTCGCTTCATTTAACTGTCTTATGGTGTATGAGGACGGCGCCTCGATAGATTTACCATTAGATTGTCCGAATGGGCACAGCCCTAGCAATAAATTCGCCCCACATCAAAGGAGCGTTGGAATGATAATAAAGTAGTGCGGGTTCTGTATGAAATAAGAATATATTTTTATTGTGGAATATTTGCATAGAGTTTTTAGTGCTTTTTTGTGTTCATCTTAGGCTTCGCCGTCGCTCATGTCAGACCATTTCTGAAGCCAAATGTAAGCTCATTTGATAAAAAAAAACTGATATATTTACAATCAATAATAAGAAATATAAGTAGCTACTCAAGTAAGCGATTTATCAAATGATATTAATTCATAAACTGTGGGATTGGATGGGATTTTTATTTACAAATATTTATTCAATGTACATTGTACATAAAAGTCAAAAGTACTACTTATTAAGTTACTATCACGAATTTGAGGAGTATCAATATTTTTATTTTCTTGAAATAGTTTCTATCTTTTATGGGTTTTTATACGATGCGGTACCCAAAAATTACCATCGTCCCTTACCTCCAAACTTCCAATGCACTAGAAAACGTCAAAGAATAGAAAAATAAATATAAAAAAAGACACATATGAATAGGAATCCCCCACCCCTGCCAGCGGAGCGTGGAAAGCGGACTCGATAAATCCAGTACTGTCTGGATTATAAGAACTTATTGTTCGGATGATAGGTAGGTAGGTAGAATTGGTAGATAGGTAGGTAGGTGGGTACCTATTGGAAGTCCCGCATCGCTGTCTTTGTGCGTTCTTTCGCTATGAGTTACGAGATTCCAAATTTTTTTGATTTATTTATTTCAACGATTTTCATATGGTTTACTTTCGCCTTCAAGTATTATCGGATATATTTTAACTGTTATTATTTGGGTAGTTAGATGATATAAAGCTCAATTTAGTAAAGTAAATTAGAAACCAGAAGTCCTGGATCCCTTTTGATTTCCTAATCAATGTGAATCTACTTAACCTTTCATATAGATTAAGAGATTGGTGGGTACCTACTCTTATTGCTAGTCTTTTAAATATACCTAAAATAGCATAAATATTATATTTTACTTTCATGAATATATCTTTTAGCTGTTTATGAAAACATGAAAATTTACAACTATATTCAGGGCTACAAAAAATATTGTAGTGCTGTGTAATCTATTAGCAAATTTTAAGGACAATTTTTTTTTCTCACAGCATTACTTATTCATCATAAATCTATATTATTACTCATAAACTATGGTGTTAGTGTTCCCCTTTCAATAACTCATGGGGCCCATAGTTTTGCCATAAAGCGGCACCCAATAAAGATATCCGTCCTCTTCCCTGACTCCGTATCGGCGTGATCTCACGTGGGACGAGGCAATTCTGTCCCGAGTTCGACTCTGTACTCGTACGTATCTTGCGTTTGGATCTCTTTCTATGGCGGTGGCGACATTGTATGTAACTGTGGGACTTCCTCATTCGCACGAGAGTTTTTTTTACCGGATGTTAAAAAAGCGTTCAAACAACAAATGCATTTTAAAGTACCTATGCTCTCTTTCCATTCATATAACAAATAATCAAATCTTATAAAATTTGTGTAGACTAGTTTCTACCCACCGCTATAAAAGTAGTTCTTCTTAGTTTGTTTTGATATAAACCATATTTATTCAATGATCTACGTCACAAAAGGACAACTAAACAATCTCACTTTTATAGCTAGGATTCCTTTCTGAGAGACTAGTTTCTATACTTTAATTAATTTGACAGCCCGGTTGGCTTTGTGGTTAGTGACCCTGACTTTCAAGCCGCGGGTCGTGGGTTCGATTCCCACCCAGGACAAACATTTGTATGCATGAATATGTCTGTTTGTCCTGTGTCTGGACGTTAATATCTATATAAGTATGTATTTAAAAAGTAGTATATGTAGTATATCAGCTATCTGGTCACCATAACACAAGCTCACTTTGATGCTTAATTTGGAATCAGACTGGCCGTGTGTGAAAATGTCCCAGGATATTTATTATTATTTATTTATATTTATAAAAAAATCATAATATCGTCCCAAGGCAATGACAATACAACTTTTATTGCTACTGTTTACTACTACTTCTTCTTCTTCCTGTCCTTACCTGTCTAAGCAGGGTCGGCACAACATGTGTTTTTCTACCAGCCGTCATTTCTGCCATCACTCTGTACTTACACATATCAGCATTCACACAATCCATCCATACTTTTTTCAGTCTTCCTCTACTTTTGTTACTGTTTACTAAAAATGATTTACTTGATGCTACTTACCATTATGCGTTTTCCTTTTACGCGTGCCGCGGGTGCGTGTACGACGATTTTTGTCTCCTTACGTGTCTTTAGCCCTATGCTATGGGGTGATGGTGTAGAATTACCACAGAGAGTACCGTTTTTAGAAGTGATAGCTATTTATTAAGAAATATATTAAACTAGCGGACCCGGCAGACTTCGATCTGCCCACCAACGCCATCTACCGCGTCCAAATTATACATAAAAACCTTCCCCATGAAATACTCCGTAATTTGGTGAGAACCGCATGGAAATATGTTTAGAAGATTTGGGTTCATCGCGTTCAGACAGACAAGACAGAGGCGGCGGGTACTTTGTTTTATATATATAGAGACATGTTGACGTGTCAGGCTATTTTGTTAGAGTGACTTTTGGTTCATGCACATGTCAATTAAATTTTTACTAAGATTTTCACAAACATGGTCGGTGAAGATTTGTTTATTAAAAACTGTGTACCTATCTGTAATGTATAATCTAACTAAAATAAAATATTTCTTTGAAAGCACAAACTTACCAAAGCTTTTGTGTATAAAATTTATTGATAAAAATCAATTGTTGTTACTAATATAGGTACCTATTAATATCTTATCTGAACCAATTTAATTTTTCATACCCAATTTCATTCATAAATAAAGTATTTGACTCTATTTAAGGATTCACTCCATATGTACCAGATTTTCGCACACAATCATGGACTAAGGGTCTTTCTTTGAGTTGCTGTGTCTAAACATTAATAAGTCTGTACACCCATACAGTAATTATCAGATTATTTGCCTCAGTCAATAAGACACGTCTGACCAGATAAGGTCGGCTTTATAAATCTCACGCGTCCACAATAGGATATATCTTAATTAATCGCATTGTAAAGAAGCTGCGGAATAATGAGGAACAGATGGTGGTACTAGATAATTGGTCTCTGCCTAATAAATTGAATTGAGGTGAAGATTTAGTTGATATTAATGAACTTTTTCTCTTATGATGTTACTAGTGGCTCCTAGCGGTTTTACCCGCGTAATCTTCCATTTTACCGGAATAAAGTGTAGTCTATGTCCTTTCTCAGGCTCTAGACTATCTGTGTACTAAAATTTCATTTAAATCGGTTCTGTAGTTTTAGCATGAAGGGAGACAGACAGACAGAGTTACTTTCGCATTTATAAATTAATAAGGATTTTTAGCTCTAGCTCTATGTTAGAGCACTGCTATTGGTTTTACAAGTACATGGATAAATAAATGTCCTAAGACATTTTTTCTCAAACGGCCAATCTGATTCTAATCTAAAGTCACCAGATAGCTGATCTTTCTACTACATACACATGTCGACATATTCAGGCATACAAATTTTTGTCACTTACTACAAAGTCAACCGTTCAGTTAAGGGTAGAAGTATGAATAAGGGCTAATTGATTGTGGAAACTTTATTTTTAACTTAAAATTTTATAAAATCATGACAAACTTGACATGAATTTTGAATAACATCTTTATATTGCATATCACTATCATGCAAAATTCAATTATATTAAACACAAAGAGAATATAAATAGATTCATACAATGCATGCTAAAAGTCAAAACGCAAGTTCCAAAATACTCTTCGAAAATGAATTCCACAAATTGTTGGGAGGAACCTCAGAGCTCTTTGTGCTGGTATTAATTTTGTACGCTCGACTGCTCTTATTTTACTCTTAAACTATTGCTCAATTGTACAAAAGTGAGCCGTTTACATCAAAGGAGTTATTATTGTTGGAGCTCGGAGACAATTTTGAGAGGGTAGTCGCTATTTTATTAGTTGCTACATTGTTGCCTATCATTACTCTGTTAATTGATGCTTTAACTTTGCTAGAAATTTTGGTATTTAAGTTTTCGAGGACTTTTTGTGACTGGTCCCTGCTAGTCAATGGTCTTGATATGATAAAGGTAATTAACTAAACATTGGCGTTTCTTTCTTGTCTTAGGATTTAGAGAGCATTTTAGAATTTTCAGTTTACTTAGTCGTATTTGTAATTTACAAAAACAAGTTTAACTTGATAACTTCAATGAAGACTTCCTATTTATTTCAATTCATTTGAAAGAGATAAACATAGTTTATTATACCTAGTTAACAATGTAGATTCCATAGGGCCAGGAATATTTTTTTTTAATGATTAAAAATTTTTACGTTTTTAAAAATTTCCAAAATTTCTACTACTTTGGTAAGTAGGGGTTTTTTCATTAATTACCTCGTCTCATAAAACAATAAAGCTACAAGTACCCGCTTCCTAAAGCTGAACACTCGACGCCGTCGTTGAGAGCAAAATTAATATTGATGCTGCCAACGGCTCAGATGTTATCATAGGCGAGCCTGTTTTCAAGTACTAACTTTACTGTTATAATGATAAAATAATTTTTAATCATTCCTAGATACAAATTAAACAGTTAAGATCTAATAAAAAAAATGTAAGCATTTAGAGTGAAGCATTAATAACAATCATGTATCCAAATAAATTGATTGACTTATAAGAACGAAGCATTTTTGAATTGAATGAACTTTTGAATATAGGTATTATATGTTATGATATTTTACGTATGTAACAAATTGGTGCCGAAAGATGCGAGATGACTTAATTCATATTTTTTACTAGATTAGGTATAGTGACAATTTTTTACTTAAGTTCTCTGTTTGCCTACACTTGATCTGTAAATCTTCTCGAAATCACTATAAATACTAAAGTTTCAAGCAAACGCACGGATCATATAACACAACACAGGGCAAACTCAAGAAAAAAATAATAATTTAACAGTGAAACACTATCGTATGGATAAAAGGAAACGCGAAAGTGGTAAAGTTTGAACTGTGCAGGGCTCCGCGAAACTACTTTTGATTCCCGCTCCTCTTTTGTCTAACTTGGTATTTGAACGAACTTGCAAGTTTCATTGTACAGCGGTACTTTGAGCAAAAAGGTGGGTAGATACAAGTTTTGATGGTACAAAGGAATTGGGAGCCGCTATGGCGATATCGAAAGATTCATCCAGATCGGTTACTTCGTCTAAATTAAAATTGTTTTGTGTACGGTCTAGACGTTTACTTACTTATATTGGTAGTGTTTCATTATAAAACTAATGGTTTTACCGTTGCGATATGTTTGATGTTTTCTTTGATGGATAGTCGTTCGAAATTTTGGTGTAATTATTTTTGTAAACGGATTTTTTTTAACGGAATTTATGGATTAGGTTTTAGTTTAATACCAATGGTATAAAATTTGTTACTTCCTAAATTCAAATGTGACTAAGGAGTTATGATGGTCACTCTAATGCTCATTTCGGAAAGTAGGTTTTGCTAAGAAGAGCCGACAATATACTCGGCAAAAACTGTCGTCAAAACCAACGGGATATTTATTTTTATTGCATAAGTTTTAAACTTATGCAATAAAAATAAATATCCCGTAAATGTCCCAATCTGTCAATTACACAAAAGTTAAATAATTGATAGCAGATTATAAATCCAAATTTAATACTTGTATATCAAATTAATCTCTGGGAAAAGATACAGAGGAACCTACAGATCAAGGTATAAATGGTATAAATCAAAAAACTAGTGTGACACACAAAGATTGCAGACGGGGCACGCGATCCAACTCTTAAACGAGTTTCTTGAATTTGAATTTTGTTCAAAAAGTAAGTAAGACTTGAAAAACAAATGGCGATACGGTATGCAGCCGAAGTATGCGACAAAGCTTTGACAATTCCGGATTCCTTGTGGATGCGAGTCACGGGTGCTTGCATACCGAACGTTAGGTAACTCTAATTCGAATAGCTGAAGTGGATTAACTTTCGATACGTTTACTACCTTTTTAATGTACATAATTTTAATATATTTTATACTAGTATTTTCCTGCGGTTTTACCGGCGCTCCCGCTGGATGAATATTCCCGACACAAAAGGTAGCCTATGGCCTTTTATAACTTTAGTTTACTTCAGTAGTAGTCAACCTACAAAATTTCATAAAGATCGGTACTGTGATTTAAGCCTGAAAGTGTGATAGGCTGGGTAATATAAATTTTTTGATTATTCTAGCTTTAAATAAGGGTTAATAGAATTTCAATCCCAGAAAAATTATGGGTAATTTAGGAATACGGATGAAACTGAAAAATCACGATAGAATACTCAAGATTTTTGTTATTGCCTTCAGTAGGTTAAATATCGCCTTTTTTGGATCTGCAAAGTTATTACATTCTTTAATAATATTTTTTGTATTTTGTTACAGATTGGTGTCAACAAATAACTAAAAGGTGAGTTTTATTGCTAGTCCAACTAGGCAGCGAGGCGTGATTTCAATAAAATTAGAATTTTAAAGTCAAGTGTGGCAGATCGACGCTGGGTAAATATTTATACAATCTTAGTTACAGCTTCGGAAAAGCGGCATCATCACATCTCATAAAAAGTTTTAACCTTATCTTACATTATTATTAGTATTTATGTAGTTATCTAGGTATTATATTTTATATTAACATTTTCAAGAGAAACTTACAGCTATTAAAAAGTAGAAAGATAGATACTTACAGATAAATGGGCCATTTAAGAGTTTATATTACATATATAACAAATTTACTTATTTAAAAGAAAACACATGAATTACCTGAATTTACTTATTAACTTATCTCTCTGCTAAAATAGAGCGACTTAAACTACCTACGGTAATTTTTTTTTTGGATATTGTTACATAAAAACGGTTAAGCTGTTTTGTAGGAGTTCGATAACCAACACTGCGAATATTATATACTACAAAAAGATATAAGGCTGTGATGGTAAACTATAGCACTTCCTCGAAAACATAATGCAAAATGAACTCCAAACATTCACCTATTGTTTGAACACAAGTCGAACATCAAAGGTAAATCCAAAGCTGAAATTCGTTAAACAAACTATGAGCAAAATCTAATTTATCCAACGTTATATACTTTGAAGTGGCCCTTGCTGCACCCAGTCTGGAGTGAAGGGGCTGTGCTAAGCTGTGCCAGGAGTATGGCAATTAGCTACCAATGTAGAATCTACATTCATTGCCCCCTCTCAAGTGCTACGATAATATTAGTCCTTTATATATTTTAAGCGAAATCGTTGCTAGATTCGTTGTATGTTTAGTCTTGCGTTAATTTCATAGATTTGAGTGAATTTGGTTGGGTTTTATTTGAGAATTTGTTTGATTTGTGGTTCTAGAAAAGTTATTGGAATCATCATATCAGCTATAGGACGTCCATAGCTGAACATAGGCCCCCATCGACTTCCATGCAGACCGGTAGGACGTTGCCTGCATCCAGCGGGTTCCAGGCAGGTCGTCAGTCCACCTTGATCCACCTATGTTGATGATGAGGAATATTTTATTAAAGATGGCTTTTATACAAAAGACCAACTGAATAAAGCTGATGAAATATACTGATGACAAATAATTATTATTACATGATTAAATAAAATTAAATAAAAAAAAACCCAAACCTCATTTTAAAATCAAGATTAACAATCGTATGTTTGATTTTCAAGTATTTCTAAGTTCAAAACAAAAACAAATCCACATGAGGACCCCAAGTAGGAGCAAATGAACGATGACAGTCCTCCCTCCAGTAGCTGAACAGAATAGAAAACATCCTCAATGATAATAATGATGTATTGGGTTCCGCAGTACGTGAGGCAACATCAAATTAGGGATTTGCCTGCTCGTTGACGTTTTTTCTTGCATTTTTAGGGTTCCGTGGTTTTTTCAAAAAATAATATAACCTATTTGACATAATTTTTTAAAGTAGATATTTATTTCTAGATTTTTTTATAGTAGGTATTTCTTAGGTACTAGAATTTTTTGTAGTAGGTATTTATCGCTAGAACTTTTTTTTACGATAGTTGCATTATTTACACAAAAAAAATTGTTAAGTTTTGACACTGTTAGACAGTTCATTGATCCCTTTATTACTTGAATAAATATTCTATTCATTGATATAAATATTCTAAGCATTAACGTAGGCGATGGCATCTTCTTGGTCGGCAATCGACCGACCGATTTTTACAGACCTTCCGCTTTTATCAATGAATCTTTAAATTAGTCATCAAAATTTCAGTAATATTAAATACCTATACGGAACCCATATAAAATCAATTCCGCTCGCGCTTACATATTTTTTACCGACTACTCGGGTTAGACAATTGATTTGTGTGTATTTTGCTTGTTTATTCGTCCAATAAAGGGAGATTTCGCCAATTGTACTGCGTTAAGTCTGGCTTAGCGGTTCGTCGGTGCGTATTTTCACATCAAACGTCAGAGGTGTGTATTATTTTGTGTAAAAATAAATCGGCCAATCATGAAAAATGTACTTTGCGTGTTCCGGGATAAAAATGTGTTAATCCAGGTTATAAGCTATATAAGATATGTTCCAAATTTCATATAAATCCGTATAGTAGTTTTTTTATGAAAGACATACATACCTACATACAGTCATACTTACAAACTTTTAAATTTATAATTAGTATGATGGATTCGTAAGCACATGATTACAGTTTAATGTACCTAATTATAGATGTGATTAGGAGATAAAATTTTATATTGACTTTTTGCTCCGATTTATTTAAATGACTATTTCAACTACCTAATATTTAATCTTTTACATAGTTGAAGAGTGCTTAAGATCAAAAAAGTATCACGTGTAGCTTTCAATGGGTTAAATAATATAACTAACTTTATACTACACAAAAAGCTCTCAATACAACTAAAATAACGTAATTCAATTTATAAACAATATTATTTACACCAATTAATAATTAGTTTCGTCCAAAAACGCGTGACAATCAAGTAAATCCGATAAAAAGTAATCCAATCCAACATCGGATAGCAAATAGAATCATTGCTTCGTGTTCATTTATATAATAATTGTACAAACAATGTCCATTCATTCAAAGATAACACGATAAATATTTATATGTTGAGGCATTCTTTACAGAAGATTTATAAATAAATAAATATCTTGGGACATTTTTCACACACGGCCAATCGGATTCCAATCCAAACTAAGCAGAGGTTGTGAAATGGTAACCAGATAGCTGATGTGCTACATATACTGCTTTGGAATACATACTTATATAGATATTTACATCCAGACACAGGACAAACAAACATATTCATGCGTGCAAATGTTTATCCTGGGTGGGATTCGAACCCACGACCGGCGATTTGAAAGTCAGGGACACTAACCATAAAGCCAACCTGGTATTGATACTAATATTACAAAATTTAAGACCACCTAGGAACACAAATAAAACTGCGGGTTAAAGCTAAATATAAATTCAAATAAAAAATTATATAAGCTTAAAATGAAATAGGTAGCTATAAAACTCTATGTTCTAACAATAACTCGACTGTTTAAAATACGGCAAATTCAGTAGAAAGTGAGTTAGTAAATCTATGAGTTATTATTTTGTATTATGCCATGAATAATTGAATCTGACAAGCGTGGCGAACAAACCCGGAACAAATATTACTTGCGAAGCGATTGTGTAGATTATAGTGATGTTCCTTTATTGATAAATAAATATATCGGTAAATGAGGATTTTAAAAGAATTATTATTTATTTAAAGGTTTACGTTTTGACTGAAATTTTTTTAAGAAAGTATTGTCAAAAAAATTTTGGTGTACCTAAGTAGGTAGGTAATACATGAACTATCATATTTTTTTAATTTTTTTGTAGTTATAATTATATTTTTTTTATTATTCATAAGTGTTCGGTGACAGATAAGATTTGCTGAGCTTATTGACGGCTCTTCTCAGCAAAAGCAACCTTCCGAACCGAGCATTAGAGTCGACGTTTCATAAGTGCCTGTGAAGCCCTTTTTGAATTAATAAATACATTTCATTTCATTTCAGTAACAACATACTTTGAATATAACTTTTACTTTAACGCCATTATTTAATTTTGGTTAGGATCTAGTAACCGTCCATAAATTTTAATATATGTACCTGTTAGACTTTTATATAGCATCAAACCATTCGATACTTTCCTGTCGATATATCTACATCCCATCCCTACAAGACTGGGGCACCAAAGATTTTCACAGCTAAGTTTCTTCGCTGATGGTGTTTCTATGTAATCTACACTATTTAGCCGGCTCACTCCGCTACCATGGCGTGTCATACGGGATTTGAATAAGTAACGATGTAGACTTGCGACTGGTTCTTGGAATCCAATTGAAAATGTGTCGTATGAGGGGTAAGTTGTGAGGTTTCTTTAGTTTTGTGTATAACGACCAGTGCAAATAATGAAAAAAAAGATGATCCAAGAAATAGGTAGGTCTTTAATAATAATAACAATCTTAATAACTTATTAATCTTTATTAATATTATAAATGCGGAAATAACTCTGTCTGTCTCGCTTTCATGCTAAAACTACTGAACCGATTTAAATGAAATTTGGTACACAAAAATTCTAGAGCCAGAAAAAGGCCCTAGGCTACTTGAATCCCGGGAAAATGGAAACTCTCCCGGGTACGCGGGTGAAACCGCGGGGAGCCACTAGTGTACCTATAAAGATAAACATTAAGTATTGTCTTAAAATAACTTAGACATGCGAGCCATACCAAAAATCCTTTCTACCCACAACTAAAATCGCACATACCTACTTGTGATCAAAAGCTCGTCTGTGCGCCACGAAAGCTGTGTCACTTGGGATTTGAATAAGCTCCCCGCGCAGCACAGAGGAGAGATCGGATATTAAACACCACTGAGAATCGAACCTAACAACGGATTTATATATTTTTAACAAATACCTAAGTCTTAAAGAGGGAAATTCTATGGTAAATATTGCACTTTTTTCTGCATTTGCTGGGTATGAAAGCCTATGTTACATGGGGGTATAGTATATATAGTAAGGAATTGATTATTACTTCGTTAATTAAAAACGGCTAAGGTATCCTGGAACATTTTATGCAAATACAAAGGTACATATAAAATTAAAAATATACCTACCTGCACAGTTTTGCTATAGTCATATAAAAACGGGCGATTCCACTATTGTATCACTTGCAACAATAAAATAATAGACTTTAGGTACCTAATAATTTTCTACTTTAAGTGATCATTTCTTTTGCATTAGTAGCCACTAAGTACTTGTTTATAAAGTAATGTAATGTAAATATAGCATAAGATTTCAAAATATATAAATAAAATTTGCAGCAAGTTAATTCTATACCTACTTTACACAATATTTCAAGCCACATCTGGATAACAAATTATGCTTTCTGCATGAGAATAGAGTTTACTTTTGCATAGCCAATATAAACACCGGATTGAAGTTTAAAATAAATCGCTAAAAAGCGTTCTATCGTTACTAAAACATAATTTTTCACGCATAAAAGGCGACATGTTAGAAAAATGACGTGTCAAACGTGAAAGATAAATCCGAGGCCATAGTTAGATGCACTCAAAAATTGTTACAATTTATCAACCCTTCCAACTGAACCGTGACGGTACAGTCGCGGGAGAAACTTGTATTAGATAAATCTATTCTAATAATGTGGAGAGTTTGTTTGAACGCTCTTATCTTAGGAAATACCAAAAGATTTTAAAAGATAAAAAGTATTTCAGACTAAAGGTAAATAAAGTATGCGGTAGCCATTTTAGGTTAAATAATATAATATTGATAGTCCGCATATAATTATTCGAATATTCTTGATATTTTAAAATAATCGTTATTGCGACATAAGGAATCTTATTTTAAGTAATAAGGTATTATTATGAACTCTATTGTTCAAATAATCAGAAATTTCTCTGCAATGGAAAAAGTGCCAACACAATAAATAAATAGTTAACAGTTCCATGATTTTATAAAAAATATATTTTGTAAAAGTAAGTTTATATCACTTTTGTTCGCGACAGTAAAAGCATCGGACATTGGCGGATAGCTGCAAAAAATATTATAAACGATATCCGTACTGAAAATCTGAATGCCATCAATAATGGTGCAGCCCGCCCTCTATGATACTATGAGGGGTGAAGATTACTTAAGTTTTTATATTATTATAGGGGATGTGCTTTTTGCACGACACACTTTGAAAATAGTCTTATAGTCGATAAAAAGGAAACCAAATGAAGTAAAATTTTCCATACTAAAATATACTTATATATACTTATACAGAGAAAATAATAGTTTTTTTTTTAGTTATGAATAAGCCTCAAAATTAAAACGGACTACGGACCGATCTAAATATTTCGATTTAAATATTGTTCACCAATCGAAAGCTACTTTGTTGTGAGAGTCATAGGCTATATTTTATCCCTGTATTCTAACGGGGGAACTACGCGGGTAAAACCACTTGTATGCAGCTAGTATGCAAACAAACCTTATGCTTGCAAATTATATTTTACTTGCTACATACTTATGAATCGTCAAATACTATAGCTCGTTTTCGAAAGTGGCTTTTTCTGTGAAAAGCCGGAAATATACTTAAGCAGTTTTCCATCTATTAGTTATTTAAATTGTGAACCTTAATATCTGGTTTTGACTCAAAATAGTACTACTACTACGTTGAATTCACGCGTAATATTTTCATATCGCTGCACTATTTCCACCAAAACTCCAAGACAGCGAGAATCCATTAACAGCATAGCTTTGTACTTCAATTTAATTACTTTAGTCCACAGTATCGCATTCCTTCACGCGAAAAAATAACACCCCGCGACGGGAATCGGCACGTTTTCTGTTTATAAAAATCATTTCTCGTCCATTGTTCGCGGTCCCATTGTCATCTTGATCGATTGCATTGTCCAAAGACTATTAGTTTGGATTGCATCCAGATTTCGGTTCACGGCAACGACATTATACCTTGTAGACTGCTGATACTGGAACTACTGCAGGCTCAACTGACTGTGTGCGGGCGAGGGGAACAGAGCGCTAGTTCTCTGGACGTCAAATCCTACTAGTTACAAAAAGTTACAAGTTTAATACTGGTCGTGGCTATCTTAGTGCCCAACTAACGATTGGCCATTCTAACTGTGACTACATAAGTGTTTGCATTATGAACATCATCATCATTATAAGCCATAGGATATTTACTGCTCAACATAGGCCTCTCCCATCGATTTTCATGACCTTTGCCAGATCGTCAGCATCGTCATTTGCTCTAAACTACGAGTCTACTGACTGTTATGTCAATGGTTCAGTTCTAACGGATCTTTGGGGAGCAGGTCGTGTGAGACGAATCTGTGAATGGTCGCCGATGAGTGTGCCGTTCAGTTTAATCGTTTGCTTGAATGCCCAGTGATATTGTTTACTTTTATTCGTTTTTTTGGGGTTGGAGATCGTCGTCGAATATGGATTGAGATATATGGTACTAGATACAGAGTAAAGTCTCTTCTAGCATTTTTTAAAACACAAAAGCGATTCCTGCAGCCTATAAGCATTTGCAAATCTTATCCCACTTTGCACAAACCATATCATGTTTACAATGAAATTCGTTTTTTGACAGAAATATAGAGCAACTGACAAACTATACTAAGTCTTGTCGAATTTTGATATTTCAATACATTTGGTGATTCAATCGGGACCTAGATTTATATAGATTAAAATGATGTATGTAGCATAAGTTCCATGTCAAATAACTTATTCAATATGGTGCAAATACGTTGCTTACTTTGCTTAGTCAGGGGTCAATTTGGATATATGTATGTAAACAAAATAACCAATCGGATGCATTTTACTAACAATAACCGTTGTATGCCTCTTAAAAAAGTAAACGTCGAAACAGAGGCAGCGTCGTTAGCGATATATATTATATAGAATAGTTTCTTCCGACGCACAGATTTGCGCAAGAGCAACACAAGCACTCCATTATCATAACACAGAATCTAATGTCAAAGCTGGCCAATACGTTAAGCCAACACAATGCGGCCTCATTAGATATCAAGTGTATGGCAAATATTGAGGGTTTGACCAACTGTTTGGACAAATGGAGTGGTCACATCCGTGCAAACATTCATTAGGCCGATTAATTGTTACTGTTAATGGATCACTTAAGTTTGAGTGTTGGCCAAACACAGATCATCTGGAGGCTTCGAGTGCAGGTGCGTTTGGTGGCGCTTTTTCTGCGGCAGTAAAATTTTGGTTTTCTTCTGGATATTTCTGGGCTCACGTTTAGGGTTCTTAATCGTAAGTCTTGTATGACCACTCCATTTGATATCCATCTTTTGAAGTTTGTCAAATGTGACCCAAGTGAAAATTTACATGGGAGAGAGAACCGCTACAACATATTTTAGTTTGTATAAATACTTTTATATATTTCTCATATTTTTTTACTATACTTGATCATTATAGAATTTGATTTTGAAATGGAGATGAATAAAGTCAATATTAAATCTTTCATAGTGATAGTCCTGCCAAGATAACCTTTTTTCAATCCACCTTGCTCTGAAATATCAAAAGCAAATGGAAAGACATACAATTAACTTCAATTGGTTTCAGGCTGAATCAGTTTTGCTATATGATTCATGTTGTAATTTTTTTATTAATATTTCTGATCATTTTATCTGTCTATCTTAATGTAACTTGCGTCCTTAGCCATCCTCAATCTCACATTTAACATGATGACACTTACATCGACTAATAAGATTGCCAATAACTTATCTCGACCTCCGCTTGGCTGTTTACCTAAATCTCCATCGATAAATCATAATAGAACGTTAGATTACAGCGGTAACTTGTCAATAAGTCCGGCACCGGACCGGGCCGGATCGAGCCGGAGCGGGCCGGACCGGTAATCACTCAGTGGACTATCGGCCGGCAGTCAGGTCACCCGGTGTTGTTTGTATTGCTCTTATCACGGCGCCGTGTACAAACACGCGCTCGCTTCTAGTACGTGGATGGATAAAATGATTGAAAATTCTGATGCGGTTAATAATGAAATTTGGATGGTCAGTAATGGGGGTTCTAAACAGCTTGTCTATAGGAACTGGGTTTCGGTCCTTAAACTTTGTAAGCTAAACATGAAATGGATTATTTAGATGATGTAGAAGATGGAAAATACTGCTCAATTAAATCTAAAACTGATACGATATTCACGATTAAGGTTAAGTTCCTTTATTCCAGAGTCTATCTGTTTTTGATACTCATATGAAAGTTTAAGAAATCGTCAGAAAAGACAGATCGTTGATTATAATTTAACAATAATCTTGAATTCAACCACAACAGCAGATACTAGTTTATAGTATCATCCTAGTTCCTAGTTATAACTTAATTAACGTAATATACCAATGAACCTACATCGGATCAATTATTAAAATTTGTCCATGCCTCATCCACAAACATCCTGGCTCCCTACTCTCAACTAGGTACAGTCAAACAAAACAGTAGCCTGACTCGGACCTGATTAATAGCATCCCGACAGTGCACGTTCAAATGAATACTGTTTAAATCTAGATATTTAGTCTGTAGATACTGTAACGGCGTGATAAACGACCTTAGCTGAATGTACTGCTTTGTTTAGGAGTCATGCTGCAGTTCAATATTCATTTAACTTTCACTGCGAGCTTTGTTGAGGGAAACTTTGGATGGAATCTGACGGGACTTGAAATAGTTTCTGTGCAGTCATTTGGTCCTAGTAATTTCTTTGAATATTCTAGTGATTTAAAGCTATCAATTATTATAGTTTCTAACATGAAGATGCTGCCAGCATTCTTGGCACGCTTCGGCAGGGTAGCGATTTGGGCCATAATTTCTATTTATGATTACTTTTTTTAATTATTTAGTTTTAGGTGTAAATATAGATAATTAAATTGTATAATGTGTATACTTATATTGATGGTTGTAAACAAAGAAACATAGATTAATCAATCAAAAAGTTCTAACATGTAATTGCTCCGATTTATAAAATGCATAACAAGCCTGTTTTTGAGGGGTAACAGCACTAGAGAAAATTAACTATAATCAAAGTTTGTCGTCAAATAAACAGACAGCCAATTGATTATCGGAACAACTGATGGCAATCAGTTAAGTCAGTACTTAAGTAGTGATCACAAGTAATAAATCAACAATGGCATAATGCAAATGAGCAAACAATATACACACAATAGACAGACAGACTGTCTGTCTGGTCGGAGCTACCGGAATTGTCTTGTTAAGTGGCTTATTGAGATAATGGAAAGATTTCATACAAAAGAAAGATGCTTTTAATATTATTAATGTCAAAGTAACTCTGTCTGTTACGCTTTTACGCTTAAACCACTGAACCGATTTTTATTGAGTATAGAGATAGAGAAAAACTTAGGAAAGGACATAGGCCACTTTTTATCCCAAGAAAGTTTAAGGTTCATAGGAACAGGGGTGAAACCGCGGGGAGCCACTAGTTGTCTATATTTTATAAACAACAATAAATATAATTATAGCGACAATTAATTTATTGATACAGATTATGTAGATAAAGTTATTCAAAATAAACATAACGTAAATTTTGCAAGCGCGTTTGCTCAGTTGCTAGATATTTCTGCAGCAGAACTAGCTGTGCCTGCTAGAACACAGGTGCTGAGAGCTCCCCATATCTCCCGATCAGGACCAAATGAAGACGCACAACCTGCACCAGATATAATAATGACCCCTATCTCCCAACATACGGTGTTATTTCATATTAGACGTTATCCCGTACTAACATTATGTAGACAAATGGCTTTCATTACTGGAACGGTTAACTGGGCCGTTTGGTTGGCTGCAGATTTATTGTTGTTTTGCTCCGGTCTGATTTGATTGCTTGAAGGATTGTGATGCAATCTTTGTTATTGGGTCGAGGCCTTCAAACTATGTGATATTGAGGAAGTAGTAGAAGTCTTAGAAATATGTTTATTATTATTGTTGCCCAAATTATTTACAATAATGTTATTTATAACTGAATGAACTACAGCAATTGGAGCTGGTTTGGTAATTAGTGATCGCAGGGGTATCAAAAATCGCCGCCCCCGGAGAATAAAATGACAACTGATATTACCATAGTTTTAGTGTTATCCCATTTTGGCAATCTATGGTGCCTAATACATCTACCCAATTTTTTTCGTAAATTTCTAGCCATTATTCAAAAAGTTATAAAAAAATGCAATAATATTCGCCTGTTTTTCAAGCACAGAAGATTTCTTGAAAAAAAATATAATGTGAAGTTAGTGAAACAGTTTGTTTATTAAAGATACAATAAAAACTTTAGCAATAATATTCTCGGAAAAAAAATCAGCGAAATAATTGTCAATGCTATTATCATTTTGTTCTCCTAATAGTCCGCTTAGGCGTGACTGTACAATAATTGGTAACAATCGTCTACGTCTAACTAAGGTACTTTTACACATGTAACTCAGTTAGACGTAGACTATAGTAATTATATAAATAACTCTAAGAATAATAATAAAGATGCATAGAAATGAAAATTTATTAAAAAGATCCAAAGAAATAACATAAATATTCCAGAGCATGTGCCAACACAAACTGAAACTGCTGTTGGCACCCCAGAAGTTGACGTATCATGTTCAATTGATTCAACAATGAGTATAACTAATACTAAGAAATTGAGAAGAAAACGGAATCAAAATGAGAGTGAAAGCCTAGACCAGAGAAGTAAAAAGGTAAAGAATTTAGGAGAAGTTTATGTAGAATGCGATAAGGGAAAGTTCGAAAGACAGACTCTGAAGGCTGAATGTAAGTGTAAAAAGAAATGTGGTGAGAAAATCAATCAAGCACAAAGAGAGGCACTTATGCAGCAATATTATGAACTTGAAGATGACGAGCAACGGTGGCATACATCACCCGTTATACTACAACTGAAGAAGGAAAAAGAGTACTAGTCCGAAAAAACAATCGTACACAATCTAATAATAACAACAATTACACATACTACATATTTCAATTAAGACACAGAGAAATTACAAGTGTGTAAGACATATTTCATCAATACTTTAAGTACATCACGTCAAACAGTATAAACATCATTAGACTGTTAAAGGATAAATTGATAACAGATACCGTCATGACAAAATACCACGTAAAATGTCTATCCGACCAAAAGAAGACATCATCCAGCATATTCCTACAATAGAGTGCAATGGCATGGCACTCTTTCTTGTGTGACGATGACACAAGAAAAGGTTCGGCCAGACAATATCTTTCAGAACTGCTCAATATATCTAAAATGTAGCAACGCATAAAAGTAGAAATCAGGTTTGATACAGCTGTACCTGATTTCAGGAGGGAAACCAGAAGAATAAAGAACGGGCACGTCAAATCAAAAAATAGGAAAAGGAATTTCATCAACTCTCAAATACAACTATAGCAATCAATGATCTATAGAAAGTGTTGAACATTCTTCAATCCCATCTAGGAATGTAGAAAAAGTGAATGATGAGAAGTACAATGTGAAGGAAATGGCGCAGAATGAGTTTATAGATATAAAGCAATTAATTAAAAACAAGAACTGTGCTAAATATGAAGAAGGAAAGGAAATAGCATAGTCTAAAGCAATAGAAGTTAGCGTCTTACATTCACGCCCAACAATACAATTTAAATATGACTTTGATCTCAATTATTCACAATTAAGTAAATGTCAAACCGCATCAAAAATGACGGCAAGAAAAAAGCGAGGCACCAGACAAGCAGCAAACAACACTTCTGCTTATTTTAGTGAATCCCAATTGAAACTTTTATACAACAAACCTCTACCAGTAAGCAAGGCTTTATACACCGATCTTCTGAGTCTTTGTAGGACAGAACCCATCCCGGCTTACTACCATAGCTTGTACAATTCCTTCACTTCTATGAATAGTTCTGATGACCATTTACATGACAATTATGATGAAGATGAAGAAGATTAGGTTCTTTTTTAAAAGTTTATTTTGACTATGTTACCCTTACAAAATCGATTGGGTACTTTAATGTTGTTTATTATAATATTTCCGAAGATGTTTAGGAATTCTTTTTTTTATGTTAAATAATTTAGAATTTCAATAAACCAATAGTTGATTACTATAACATTGTTTTACAACAAAACCCGGAATAAAAGTTCAGGGTTCTATTACCGTTTAATGTATTTTCCGTATAAACTAGAATAGAATACTAAGTGATATTGTTTTCCGTTAATTTAGCTTCTATGATACGTTGAATACTATTGTAAAACAGTAATGCAATAATTACAATCTCTGGAAAGTAACGAGAATAAAATGCTAAAATGTTATTAGTAAATTTAAACAAGAGCAGAAATTTGGTATCTTTTAAAATTCTAAATATCTTCAGTACGGATAGCCATAGTGTAACATATTTTAAAGCATTGTATAAATCAAAAAATCAGCTATAATTGACCTTATTTTTATTTTTCTGCGTCTATCGGTTAGCAAGTTAAAGTAAAAAAACGGTTTTTTATTTTTCCTGAAAAATCGTGTTTTTGCAGTTATCATTTTATTCTCCGGGGGCGGCGAAATAGATGTTAGCCGATTCTCAGACCTACTGAATGTACATAGTAAATTTCATAAAAATCGGTAAAGCCGTTTCGGAGGAGTATGGCAACTAACATTGTGAAACGAGAATTTTATATATAAGATGTATTCTCACTTCTCTTCTGTCAATAAACAAGTGAAGTCCCGTGACCAACTACATTTGTGAATGTATCTATTCATTACAATTCTCTATCACCATTCCAACATGCATCCAACAACTAGGTAGGTACATAAAGCAGTCGCAACACAGCACTGCACTCGCCACAAATTGAGTTACCAAACGATTCTTTCCCGGCCCGTACAAGAGCGTCCCTCAAACTTTACAAAGGCGGCCCCTTTTTGTTGCACACAACAAAATAATGGACGTTCCACCGGTTTAGGACTTGGGACAACATTGCAATGCTAAGTGTGTTGGACTTTGATGGCGGTTTAATCTTTTACTTGTGTTTGTGCGAATAGCTAAAGTGATATATGTGGTTATATGAAAGTCTTTGTGTTTTTAATGTTTAGTCAAAAATTATTTTACGTCAGAGGCAAGCTTAGTAAGGATGAGGTAAACTGTTACATTTGTCTAATTATTCACTTAACTTATTGTTACCATTATTCTATATTTTGTAAAATCAAGAGTTTGTATTTTATTAGTATACAAATAAGTTAATCATGCTTGGTTAAAATTTTGCCGTGTTCTTCTCATTTGTACGTACATAGACTTTGTAACCAATTTTATTTTTGCCTATTATGAATCGCTGTAAATCCTTTTACATAGGCTTTCAAGAGGTTCTATGTTTCCCATTAATAAATACCTTAACGGATGTTATTAATAAGTCTTATGTTACAGCACAGTTTAGTGATATATATTAAGCTTTTTTTTATAAGTTTGAGCACCTCAGCGCGACAGTGGAAGCAGGTGACGTCAGCGCGCGTTCGTTACCGCGCTTCATTACGACCCGCCCTCAAGGGTGAGGGCGGGACGCAAATCTCACACTATTGCACCACTGTTGTACTAAAACTGCCGTTTTTATGAGCTAACTCGTATTTCATTGGAATATTTGCTGTTACTATTGTTTATTTATTTCAAAAATGACGAGTAAAAGTGAAATAATAATAATCTATGAGCAAAAGCTGAGATGTGTTTTTTCTGCTTTCAATATCTTAGTTCGCTTTATTAGATTTTTTTCAGGAACATTCTATTTTTGTAAATCTACCTATTCAATTTTAAATTGGTTTTTATCTAGTGATAATCGGGCTACAAACACAGATTTTATGGACAAAAGCTGCTTTCTGCTTTAGATATTAATTTAGCTTGGTTTGTGTTAGATTTTTTTCAGGAAAACTCTATTTTTGTAAACCTACCTATTCAATTCGTAATTGCTTAGTATGATTATTGTATGTACAACATTACTTGTATTACGTCGTTATATTGCAAATTGTTTGAATTGACACAAAATTTGCAAGATAAGTTTATCATGCTAACACTCACTAAAGCCAAAGTTCTACATATCAATTGCCACCCCATAAAATATATGAATGTTGACTTCAAAGAAAAGTGAGTTCCAGGCTATTTCCACGAAGTTCCCTTCGGCAGAAGTTTCATTATACCGTTGGCGAAAATGAAGGCCCGAATCGATTCGACTTTGAAAACAAAACCGATATATCTCAGAAGTTTAGTCGCCGGGAGTGCTTTTGGGGACTCTAAGATTCCAATAGACTTAGGTAGTTTGACTTTAAACAGTTTTCAGTCTATTTGCTCGGAGGTTGAGTTACTTTGTTACTTAGAAAAATCTTATCTTTGTTCAATGCAGGTCGTGTTATAAAAAATATACGTTTATTTATGAAATCTTGAGCGTGTAGATGATATGGAAGAATACTAATGAGAAAACATTACATTATACATCGACAAAATACTCTATAAAACCTAATATATAAATTCAGATTCTTAAGGTTTTTTTATTTAATTCGATATATAATTCCTCTTCTTTTTATACCTGAATGTTATCTATGTATGTCACTTATGCAAGAAAATTGTAATTATATAAGAAATTTGTTACCATCTTTCGGACACGTTACTAGTTTCTGTTTAAATATCAGACTCTTAAACTAATATTGAAAACCCTGTGTATATACGTTAGGATTTATCTTAACAAAGGATTTATAGAAAAAAGGACTATAACATTCACTCTAAATAAAATAAACACTATCACCGTCAAATTCAATGATACACACAACAGAACGTGGGACATCACAAATTCCAATCATAACCGACGAATGTATCAACTTCGCACCCGAACTGAGACCATTTTGTTTCAAGAGGCAAACTGCTAAAGATATGGGGGCCTTTCCAAACTCAATCCACCCACATTTACATAGGCGTGAGGGATGATGGACTAGAGAACTAACAAAATTATTCAAAGTGCCCCTTCGAGTTTTATGGGGCTCGCAAAAAAGCGTAGAGGTCACGCCGAGCGAGAATATTTTGCGACCGTACCTAAGGTTTAAAAGATTACGACCGAGTAACGTCATTGTATGAATAACGAGTGTTTTTTCAGTTCGAATTCGGTCGCTTTTATCGGTTGTAATAATAAAAGCGTTTTAACGATTCCGAGAATCGTTTGTCTGGTTGCCGCGCCTCGGTGTAGTTTTAAAGTTTGCTAAAATAGATGGAGCATCTCCTGAAAAAGAAGAAAATAAATTAATTTTGTCAAGCTTTTTACAATGTTCTAGTTTCCATTCCGGGGAGTCTTCAATTTTCACGGAAATTAGCCTATTTTCTCTTCCAGAACATATCCTAACTCTGTGCCAAATTTTGACCAGATACCGTTAGCAGTCATTACAACAAACATTCGTAAATTTCTTACTTTCGCTTTTATAATATTATAGTTAGTGCTTTAGTAGGAAACACCTTGAACACAATTAGCAGTAGCTTTGATCTCCTATGGAGCTTGATTTTGATTTTCCGGTAAGCTTGGTGGTATCCTTGTATTAAGCTCATGTGTAAAAATCACACTTGGAATGAATTTGAGTGCATATACAGCTATTGCTGTAAAAATATTCATATAAGTATATCAGCTAGCGGAATTCCATGGTATTCCCAATGGAGTACAGTATAGGGTTCTTCAAGAAGGGATTTTTACAGGGTCGGCAACGCGTGAGTAACGCCCCTAGTGTTGCAAGCGTCCATAGGCTACGATAACCGCTTCCCATCAGGCGGACTGTATGCCTGTTTGCCACCTTTGTGATATATAAAAAAAAAGAAAGCTAGCGGAATACAAGTTCAACTTAGTTCAAATGTTTGACCAGTGACAAAAATTTTCTTCAGAAATATTTTTATCATCAAATATAATAACAAAAGAAGGACCTAACAATCAATTATAATTCTTCCGAATCTTACAGATGTCCAAATCAGACACCCTAGGCTTGTTAATAGCTTGCTGATTGGTAAGAAATGATCGAAAATCTGTCATTCTCACCCCCGGGGGTGACCCCCACTGATACCGGGGTCGGCGGGGGTCCGGCACGCCGGGGGTCGGTCTTGAACACTCATTACGTAGACACTTGGAGAATTGCACAAGACAGTAATATGACTGAGGTAGGCGAGGAGCTGACGATCCTTTATTTCGTTTTGTTTGTATATTTTTATTTGCTGAGGAAACTTGGTAAACGAGCAGGTTTTGGCTGCAACAGATTTAAGATTGCAATGTCAGGATATTCTTGTAATTAAGACTCATAATATTGATGATTTGACCTTTTTTATGACAGTAGTCTTTCGCTATGACCGACCATAATTAAATAAATGTCTAAAAACACATTTATTTTAATAAATCTAGTCCCTTTTTTGATATTATCATTACTTGCATGTTTATGTATTTCGATTGTCCGTTCAAGTTAATCACTTTTACTTTTCAAAACATTACATTTTGTGCTTTAAATATATCATAACATAATCATGGAGTAAAAAAAAGAAACGTAATCCAAACATACCTCCTATAGTCCATTCAGCCTCTGGACTACATCCATATGACAAGAGGCTTTCGTACAGATTAGAGGGCAAGGGGGGCTTCCCGACCAATCGCTAATGAGCGTGGACTCCTAATGATTTATGGACGGTCCCTCTCCGGGGCCATCCAAATCGGAATCCACTTTACATTCGCCCTTCAAGTTAATTGTCCTCAACGAAAATTACAATGTAATTTGTTCCCATTTTTTGTCTTTTGTTGTAAATTTATTCGTATTAATCGCGCTTAATACCTCATTTTCATTTTATGATCGTCATTCACGTATATTGTCAAAATTTTTGGGTTGAAATTTAGAATTATAGTGAAAATTCAGAAATTTTTGTTCTACCAGCGCACAAATTTCTAAATTTTTATTTAGTTTATTTTTTGCGAAAAGTCATTATTAATATATAATATATCCCACTACAATAAGGTTTAAACAGAATCCAAAGACAGTCTCGGTCTCCGCCCGGGGCGTATGAGAAAAAAGGAAAACATCGACTGATTGAAATCCAGGCAGAATGTCGTCGTGCGAGACTGTATATAAAACGTCGCCGAATTTCGCCCACCAGGGGCACGGGACGAGTGGGAGACTGCTCTATCTACAATCTTATAAACAGGAAGGGTTGAATTTTTCATTTGTGTGTTTGTGTATATTAAATAAATTAAATGAGTCTATCTGAGACATGAATTTTATATGTCTAACTAACTTTACAGTCAAATATTTTGTTTCAATAATGACTGTTTTAACTTTGTCTTTGATAAATATACTTGAATTACCAATGTCATTCTTTACCAAATTACTGCAAAAATTGCTTTAATGGCTTAACGTAGTAACATTTAAACTAGATATAGCGCCTTCATTGGCATCTCGCGTTTAAGGTAACTCGATCAAAAGGGAAAAAAAACTAACTCACATTCACTTTAAATAACGTAAGTAAGGATTTATCGATAAATAGATAGTAGAGCATATTCCAATACGAATTGAATGCATTAGTCCCTCCGGGTGCCTTGCGATCTTCCATTTCGGTTTTGCGACGTAATCGCGTGTATTTGAACAGTGCACACTTCATCTGTCTCCCTCGCACTGTAGATCTATCTCCTTCTTTATAAGACATTAAACCTATTGCGCGAATAATATCTGAAGTATTTTACGAGTGTTTGTATAGTGATCCTACCATTGGTACAGGTGAGTCGAATGCGAAATAAAATTATAAATGAGAAAGTAACTGTCTGCCTGTTAAGCGTTCACGCCAAAACCTCAGGAATAACTTTTGTGAAATTTGGAACAGAGATAGACTAGAGCTTGTGTAAGTAGGGCTGGTTATTTTTTATCCCTGAAATGTTGAAGTTCCTCTGGGAACGTATGTTGTGCGAAGTAATACTTGAGAACGGGTAAACCAATTTTATTTTTTTAATAATAATGTTTAAACTGGCCTAAATATGGTTAAATGGAAAATAATGAGAGAAATGTGTGAAACCGCGCGTTTGCAAAAAAAAAACACTTTTTGCATTGGAAGATACTTTAACCATGAAATTTCATTAATTATACTCAATAAGAGCGAAACTATTGATCCGTATTTATTATTATCTCTCTTTACTTTTATGGAAGAAAATAAGCACGACGGAAACACTTATGATATTAAAGTAAAAAATTCGAGTTTAAAACGAAGGTTCATCGTAAGGCCCTGCGAATCGAAATCCATCTTTCTACTTTATGACTCGAGTAGAATTGAATTGTTGATTTTTGGCGAATTTTAAGTAAGCAATAAAACGTTTTATCGTTGCCCCCATCTTTCGCGTAAATTTTGACGATTTTCTACCTTATTTACAGATGGAAAGGTAAGCTGAATTACTGGATACATTTCTTGTTATTATATGATTGCATTTAGGTTTATATTCCTATTTTCCATGGTTTTATTTCAAGTATCAATTTTATTGCATCGATTCGGCTTTCTATATAAAACTAAACAAAGTTATTACATGTGATTTATGCCAATTATATTCTATTTAAAGTTGTTTAATTGTATACAACGTATAATTTACTCACAAATTCTATATTGTGAGAGAAACTAAGTTTCCACCTAAAAAAATACAAAATTAAATCGAAAAACCTACGCTAGTATATCAAACAACAAAAAATAGGTACCAATACCAGCATAGTCCGGGAGACGAGCACCAGTTTTAGCCGGCTGCGTTGCGCGGTGGAGCGAATTTTGTTTGAGAGCTCATAAATCTGTCAAATGTCAAAGTAAGCCGCGTATCGAACGGACCAGCCCTCCGGTAAATTATGAACTAACCGCCTTTTGCTTCGGTCGCCGGTGGTGGTGCCGCGCCGGTGGCGAACGCTGCGTTCACAAATTTCGGAGGTTTTTGAATCAGCCCAATAATGGATGTATTGATTGTATTACTAGACAACAATGGAGGTTGTATACACGTATCTGTTTAATTAAGATGTATTTTTTCGGCGTTTATTGTGTGCAATATTACATAAAGTGAATGAAACAGAAATATATTTATTACAACACAAACACTTTTTTTGTAATAAAATTTTCTGGTATATTCTTACACATTGGCAGCCTAATTCTAACTGAGTAACATTTCCAGTAACTAACCAATGAGCTAACCTACCTCTGTAGTTTTTATTATGTAACTTATTCTATTCATTTGGTGTTTATTGTAGGAAATAAGGAATAAACAGTCGAAAATACTTACGAACATTAGAAAACGTTTAAGCTGATCAAACAGGAAATCCATCAGTGAAACGGGTAGTTCCACCTACCAGAATCTAATGGTACTAAAGAAAATAATACCACTGCGATAGTCACGTGGTCGGCACGTGACCACAATTAATGAGACACAGGTAAGGAAATTACGACGGCACAGCTCTTGGACTATCGACCTGCCACTTTTTATACATTTTTATTTTCTACCTACAAGGTTTAAGACTATGGAAAGACGCCATTTTTAACACTTTTTTAATTTTTAATAAAATTATGCAATAATAGACGTCTGTTCATGAACTAAAGGGCTAATTCCGCCATTTTAGCAAAATATTAGAATGAATTGAAATATATTATTTCATCGAATTATTGTCTAGAAAGTTTTCATTTAAAGTTCGCTATATTACGAAGTACAACAAACACAAATTCAAGAGCGACTTGAAAATTCTTGTTTCTAAGTGCTTGCCTATATGAATAAAAAATACTTCGATTATGATTTTTAAATTTTTAAAAATAGGCTGTTATAAAATGGTAGTTAACGATATGTACTTTCTATTCGATAAAGGTATTATTCTATGACAGTATTAGTCGAGTGAGTGCGCATGTTTAAGCTCCTACTTGTTCCGTGGGACGTGATGCTCTCTGCTCTGCCTACACATCTGGATTTGTGCGTTAATTTACTACGTTTTAGTCTCTGCTTAGAAGTATTATATATACTTACAAAAAGAATAGAGAATAAAGGCTTAAATTTATAAAAATTAAGGTTTTAAAATTGTCATCGCAAAGTAAATATGCTAAAATGAGCATTAGAGTCAACGTTTTATAAATGCCCGTGAAGGCCTATTTGCATTAATAAATATATGTCATTTTATATAATTTATAAATATAATTAAGCATACATTAAAACCCTTTTAATCTCTGGTATTGGTAAAAAAGACCGGTCTTTAATTGGCGTTCACTCTTTTTTGACATAAATAGTCGTACCCCTTGATACTTTAGGAATAATATAATTGTTATTTTTCGAACCACAATTAATACATTCAAAGGCGTCGTAATTCAAAATAACATTTCATTCTAATAAAATCGAACATAGCAATTTAATTAAAGCATTATCCGAAAACACAGAAAACAAATTCGTTCTCTAAATATAAAGTAATGGATCTTAATTACTTAACTTGAAACTTATTTAACATCAATCGCCCGTCGAACCTCTTTGTGTAAAATCGATATTGAAGTGATCTCGATGTTAAGCGAATGATTCAATCGAGTTTTTAAATGAAAAGTTTGACAGAGTTGAAGCGTTTTTTAACGTAACAGTTATTGGACTAAAAAAGTTTAAGTGCTCTTGTTAAAGTTGTCAATCAACTAAAAAGTTTTGATATGATAGCGAATATAATCCGTTTTTAACATGGGCTTTTCATTATATAATATTCTGACATAATCTCTTCTCTTTAAAGTATATCTCTGATAACTAGTATATCTATACCTCTATATTTTTCACCAAAGTGTATATCTTTCAACACATTAAAGGACTGAGTTCTCTTTTGGATCTGTGTCATATTCTTTTAGATGTAGGTATAAGGCGTGTGTTGCAAAAGTGAAAATCCAAGAATATACACCACTATTTATGAATACCGCAGAAAATCCGTTGACTAGTTTCTAGTTTATTACGAACAGACAACCGTGGCGTCGGACTTTGCTATACCTTATGTACTATAACAATTTGTATTTTGCCATTGCATACACAGTAGGATGTAGCAAATTATATGCTCAACTGACGCCTTAACAAGTCAGGAAGCCTGTATCTCAGAATTCAAGATGCAGGATACAATAGCACACCTCATGGCATATCCTATAGGCGTCATTAGTAAAGCCATGCATGAACGGGAGTGACGTCACAATAACTCAGAGTAGCACATCGTATTAATCAGCAGTACTAACACCTGAAAGATCACGTGTCGCCGCCGACCGAGCCGACAGTTAGTTGGTGTTAAGTAGTTTGTGTGGTGGCAGTTGTAGCGGGGGCATAGGCGGAGAGAGCAGCGGGGAGCGGAAGCGGGAGCGGGAAGTGATGCGTCTGTAATCTGGTGATGTTTGTAGTAAGAATGACAGATTTTTTGGTTGTAATTACAATTTAGTTGGGTATTAAAAACGAGACTATCCATCGTGTTTCCTCAAAAGATACCTATATTAAATTTATAATACTATTTACTATACCACAGCCCATGCCTTTATTATAATTTTCTTTATAGTTATACCAATTTTAATCGGAGGATTTGGGTCGAGACTTGATTGAACCAACTGTGTAGTTAAATGAAACATACCTAACTAATATACAAATGAAATATAATTATATAAGGGATTATTTATATTATGTTGATACATGAAAGCATGATCAAATACCTAATCAATGAAAATGTCTAATGTAATGACTATGCCATTAAAAAAATACTTGTAGGTATATATATCTATACCTTAATACATTACTTGACTTATAGCACCTTTATTTACTTGTAAATCGTTTAAATACAATCAATAAATTTTCTGAAATAAAAATGATCGTGTCCGCTATAAGTGGGCCCCCGTAGCCGCCGCCCGGCCCGCCCCGACAACGCATGTTAATCAGACAGATCACGGCTAATTGCCGACTCGAGTGTGAAATGCGGGCTTAGCGATGAAATTATCAGCAGTTTAGCTTTGATTTATGCTTGATTAAAAGCTGTTGTTTTATCAGCCTTTGGTACGGCTATTTGGTATTATTTTGTGATATAATTGTATTTTGATTTAGTGATTGAATTTTGGTTTTCATGAAAAAAAAAATATGTCATGATAAGCTTCTATCGGTCGATTCGGAAGGTTGATCCCCTTTGTGACTCTAAACTATGATCTGCTATCTTGCTATCAGTTTGTATATAGTTACCAATTTGCTAATAAAGGAACAAATTTTAGAAACTAAACAAAAAATAACCTTATTTATTTCTTTTTAAAGTTTAACGGTAAAGGAAAACTTTAATCAAAATCGTTCAAATTTAAACCGAAAAACATCACGAAAAATTCTACGGAAAAATCTGAAGCTTTTCATTCATAAAACGCCTTTTCGTTCCTTTGTACTTGTGTTTCGTTTTTGTACTTTCTAAATTTTTGTCTCTATGTGTGTACATAAATAAATAAATAAATAAATAAATAAAACTATTATATAAAATATTTTTCTAAATACCAATCATATAAATTAATAAGCATCTAACCGCACTAAAGACGATTTGTGTGATTAAATATCAGGTGACAGCGGGTGGGCTCAATTCTACTACATTAATTGCTAAGTTGTCGACCCCTGCCGACAGACTTTTGTATATTTCTTATAGGAAAATAATTATTGTACGTTTTCACTTGTATAGACGTTGGCGGCGGCGACAGCTGTTCTTGACAAGTAGTTGACTAACTAATATTATAAATGCGAATTTGTGTGTATGTTTGTTACTATTCAGTGCCATAGCAATATATCAAAACGTGACAAAGTTTTCAAGGCTAATTAACTATAGGATTGAGAGAAATCTAGATAAAAAAATACAGGTATATAGTTGAAAATATAAGCTTTTATGAATCATTTCACACATACGATATTTAAGCTCTACTCACATTTTTTTGACAGCCAGTCTTTACGCATCGTGTCACTCTGAGCTGTCAATCAATTTCAAAATGGCGCTGATTTATGAATTATTTGAGTTACATAATCAATCATGATGATAGTTCAGTGATAGAGAGGTCGAATGCCGTTGTCAGGGGTTCAAACCCTTGAAGGAATACATCCTATCGAAACAATAGCTCGAAGGTAGGATATACTGTAGTACCTATTGCTAATCTAACAGTCTACTTGTTCATTTATTCGCTTCCCTTAAATATGGCGATGGCTGCGGATATATGCTTCTATTGTTACTGGTAGAAATCGGTAGCTACACTTAAGATCCAGTTTATTTGTGCCGAAGGTTTGATTATGATTTTCCAATTATCATCAGTAAATAAATAAATTAACTCCTTGAAATTAGCAGACATTTTGACAACCTTAAATATGCGTAATTTTGATCCTCAGACCACAGAAAAAACACATTTTTATTGGTCTGAGTGTTGATCATATTTTTATAGTTTAAAAAATCAGGTTCAACAAATAAAAACGTATTTTTATCTTTATGCATCAACAAGGGCTGTTAATATTGTTCATATTTCATTTTCACACGAAATATTTGCAATATGCTCAGATGGTGTACAGTGTCTAATACATCAAACGCCTCATTTTGTACAGCCAAGTGCACATAACTGCGGCTGCATATTACCGGAATGCACCTGCGCAGCTGCGACTCGACCGTGCCTGTTGTGAATCGGGAGGCTGGATTGGTGTGTCATAACCTTTATTTTGATGAGTATTACCTTGTGATAAATCCTTAAGAATATTATATTTTATAGTAATACTGCTACTGTAATTAAAATATTATACGTTTTGTAATATTTTAATTTTGAAATAATTAATTAATACTTGCAAATAATAGAACTGACAATATTTTACGGTGATCTCAATAAAATAAATACATATTATAGAGACCAGAGTCACATACGACATAGAGCATGTTTTGTTAAAATAATAAATTAGTTAATGCACCCTTTCTAACGACACTTTTAATTCAATTTTTATTTCGTAGGTGTACTACTTATACTAAAATATCAACTCTAAGACCATTCTTACGTATCATATAGGTAACAATTTAGAATAAGTCCCATTTTCAGTTCATCTTTTATCCGCCTAGAATGCCAACACAAAATAAAAAAAAACTGAAACAAACCATAAAACTGAGCTGCAACTGAAAATTCAAAGACTTAGCTGTAACGAAACTTTGTAAAAAAGGTATCAAGACGCGTGTTCGCACTGCCTTAGCGATTCCATCGTCAATTGCACCCCAGTGGGTATTCAAAGCGATCTCACCATTCAGAGATCACGTCCACAGACGCCGGTGGGAGGCGCAAGTAGAGAGAGAACAGCTGGTCTGCCAAATAACCTCGATACACTTTATGAATGAAATTTAAAAATATACATAGCCGTGTTTGTGAACGCACCAACTCACGATCATGAGGGTGCAGGCTCAAACCCCTGCCCTTTACCTCTAAGTTTAAAAACTTGAATGAATACATAAAACAGGCAATCTTCGGAAGTCCTCAAGACCAGCTCCGATTAGGTTTTTTTTATATTATTTAAATTCTCTTTTGGAGCGGTGAAAATTATATTGTTTAAACAATATAATAATAATGATGAAACAATATAACTTTTTTTAACAAGTATTTTCCATGATAAAATGAATACCTACATGTAGAATATTTGCAAAAAAATTACACCAAGCTGAATTTTTCAGTTATTGTTTAAACAATATATTTTTTTACCTATTTATATTCCTAAATAATTAACAAAAAATCATAATGAACAGTAAAATCGCTCGCCTCTTGCACTACAGATCAAAGCCAACCCGTTCCGCAGGCGGACGGCGACGGGGGATAAGTTCTGTCTAGTGAAGGTAACAATGGTTGGAGGTGCTCCTTAGACAGACGTCGCGGAACCGATATGAAAGAGCGTTCTTATTTAGTTTTCTTACCTTTGCCATTCTTTTTACGTTCATTTGGAGATCGCTGGAAAGATTATCTGTTGGTTTGTGATGAAATGACTGTAGGTACCTGTGAAAGTTACAATAAGTAATTTTAAGCTCTAGAAAAAACGATGTCTAAGGAAATGCTTACTAATATTATACATGTCTGTCCGTTTCACGCCTCAACTACTGAACCAATTGTTATTAAATTTGGAACTGAGATAGACTAGAGCTTGGGAATCGACGTAGGCTATCTTTTATCCCAGGAAAGTTGAAGGTCCTCCGGGAACGCGGGTGAAAACACAGGGCGGTAGCTAGTATGAATTAATTATATATTTGTATTTTCGCTTACGCAATAACATTACGAAAGAATTATGACGATAATAAATCTTTAATACTCAATTTGTTTATAACATTAGGTAGTATCTAGTAATAAGTATCAAAATCAATTAAAACATTAAAGTCGCTACCAATTTTCATTCACCAACCATTTCATACACTTGACTCCTAAAACGCAATCTTAAAGCAATCCCATTCGTCTCGTTTCATTCAAGCATCTCATTCACTCGGGCCGAGCCAAACTCGTTCTAGCTTCCTTAAGCCACGTCTACAACTGCCTTATTTAAAAAGAAAATGTTCTAGAAAACTCGAGACGTGTGCTTTGAGTGTAAGCTCATTATATGGCCTTTCTTTGAATACAGGTGAGTTCATTAGAGGGCGTATATGTACGGGTGTGTGGGCGCAAAAGAATTTTTCATTACGACTTTATATTGAGTTCCTTTGGCGTATTGAAACTTGAATTGAATTTGTACGAATTAAATTATATGCTCGGTAACTAGAATTAAATTATATTTTGCTTGTAGTTTTAAATGTTACCGAGTTGATTATTTTTTTATTTGCGACTGGAAATGTTGGCCTTTTATTTGTTAAGACTTAAACTGAGCATTTATTGCTGGTTGGCTTTGTCATAGGTTCGGAACCCACCCTAGACTCACTTTTGTGTGCATAATCCTATTTGTTTGTTCTGTGTCTGGATATAAATATTTATTTCAGTTCAGTATATCATCTATTTGATTACCAAACTATAAGTTCTGCTCAGTATATAATCAGATTGGCTATATGAAAAATATCCCAAGCCTTTTTATTTATAAATAAAATAAGTACTTATCACTATAAATCACTAGCTGCCTCCGCGTGGTTTTCCCCGCGTAGTTTCCGTTCCCGTGGGAATACAGGGATAAAATATAGCCTATGTTACTCAGTGATAATGTAGCTATCTAATGAAAAAAGAATTAATAAAATCGGTCGAGTACTTTTTGAGTTTATTCGATACATACAAAAATGCAAATCTTTCCTCTTTATAATATTAGTGTAGATTAGTGTAGATATAATAAAGATGCTACGTCACCATATAATTTAAGTTATTAAATGCGAACAAAGTAAAAATATATAACGGGGAAAATAGAATGATAAAACAAATAGTAAAAACGTTCCTAAAAGGTTAAGTTTTATCCAAGTTGAAGTAATGTTTGAACTGGTTTTAAGGAATCGTTGTAGCGAGAGAAGGCAACAACTAAAAACAACAATTTTGTTTCAGGACGTCGCTGTAGTGTTCGCTTCGCTTCGCCCTAATTTAGGACATCAAAATTAAAGGTAAGATTTATACTAACTTTAATATAGTATTAAAGGATTTTAGATCTACAACTATTTTAGTCTTAAGGTGGGACTTTAAGTAATAAATTATAGGTATAAGGTACATCGACTTGTTATGGATTTAATTTATTTACTTATAACACTGTTAAACAAACAGTTAACAAATATAATACTGTCGCAAATCCTTACTAATATCATAAATACAAAAGTAACTCTCTATCTGTTTACGACTAAACTACAGAACCGATTTAGATTTACTATACCTTTTATCCCGAGAAAAATTATGGTCCACAGGAGCGTGGGTGAAACCGCGGTTCGGAACCTAGTTTCTAATAACGGTGACAATATTATTTCTTGTGTTATTGTAATCAAAAACCGACTATAAATTTTATGAAAACTCAATAGTCACAAAAGGATATAACAAGGAGCCGCCAACAAGATCGGGGGCATTCATCTAGACAGAAACAATCTAGGGACCCCCGTTTCTCATGACCTTGCGTTATTCCAAAATTTCTTCGCGCACTGGTAGCGAGAATTTATCGCGATTCCGCCCACTTAAATAATTTTCTGAGAGGCCAATTTCTCACTGGTTTATTGTTCGTAGACTTCTACGGGGCCGTTAACGATGTTAATTTGGAATTAATTCACGTGATACGCCCCCGCGTTGATTAAAGTCTGATTAGGGGATAAATCTTGGCAGTATTTTGTGTCTACAAGTCGTTTTGATTGCGACGGTGAGGCACTACTCAACTCAGCTCAGACAGCGCTGGCTGTCTTTGACGATGTCAATTGATTAAGGTATAGCGGCGACAGACGAGACAATTTATTTCTGTTCCTCTTGGAGCTGAAAGCCTAATTCGTGTAATAAAAAATAGTCTATAACATTTTCTATATTGCTTCGCTTTATGGCGTTGAAATGAGACTACTACTTACTACAATAAATCCATTTTAAATATCATCATCAACATCAACAGCTCATATACGTCATTTTAAATATATATCTAGAAAATTTTACTCTTAACCATATCAGCCGATTCAGGTATTTTTTTTGATATATCATTTTCAATACGTGACTGCTTCTGATATAATATCAGAAATATATCCCTTATTAAACTGCACATTCAATTACCGACCGCGCAGCTTGCTCATGCGTCAAAACCTACATACCTACCTACCTACATACATATACGCTACAACCGTACAATATTTCCCTTTTGAGCTTTGAAATTTAATAAGCGTTTAACACTTCAAAGCCTGCGTGTAAAGCAATTTAGCGTACTCGTCGAAAAACACCGGAGTTTTCGGCTAGCTACGTAATTGGTTCAGTACACCGTCCCTAGGGAAAAGATTAATTAGCACTGCAAACAGCGGAGGCAGCGCTTTTAAGCGCTACCACCGCTGAGAACGTAATGGCGGCGCGGCGGTGCCTAAATGCACGCCCAACTATTGCATTATACAAAACCTTTATTCATTACGCGGTAGAGTTGAAATTGAATTGTCACGAATGTGAAATAAATTGGTATTTGTGGAAAAGAAATGCAGTGAGATAGTAGGCGTTTAAAGTCCCATGTTTTAAGATTTCAGAGATGAAATTGTGTCAAGCTATCGCAAATTGTATAGTGCTGTAATTATGTTGATGCGCGAAGGAGTTTTGTGCTTTTATATCAACGGAAATCGTTTTGGAAAATTGCAATGTACCTACCTATAGTCAGATGAAGCGATGTATTATTCATCGTATATTTACTTAATATACGGTTTATCTAATATTATAGAAAAATACAAAATGTCTAACCTTTCCACTTTATAATATTATCTATTATAGAAAAAAAATTTTGGTACAGCCTATACGAATTGGTAATGAATCCTTAATAATACGTTAGTTAAGCACTCATACACAAAATCGAGGTATAAAGCCTAAAGACCCAAATTGAAGCAAAAATATTAAGCCTAACCAAAATGTCCCGTACAAAAAACTTAAGTGAAAAAACAAGATTCCTGCGTAGATATTTTTTCGCCGAGATTATTAGAACTAATTTCCTTTTACATTGAACTTTTCTTAAAGCACTCCTGGCTTATTTTATGCTCATCTGAATCCTGAAAGTTTGATGAACTATCCCGGAGAATGGTTGGCGTGAAATTAATTTTACACTTGATAAGCCGTGCGCTATTTTAGGGACCCACACTTTTAAAGTTGAAAAAAAGTGTCATTAAAATTGTTTGTTTGAACGCCTGGAGTTTTTGAAAAATAAGAATAAGTACACATCTAAAATAGAACAATTAACAAGGCCATTCAATATTAACACATAATTTAGTAATTTAATAATAATAATAATAAATTTATTGTCACAAATATAGTACAGGAAACACCTTTTACATAATGCACAAAACAGAGTTAAATTTAACGAAAAATGTAGTGTTTTGTTGAACTCTGGTACCCAAAATAAGATTTAACTTGTGTTATGGGTACCAGCGCTCTCACATATGCATGACTTAAAAATAAATTTAAATTTATTTGTCACCAGGAGGTGGTATGATATGAACCAAGAAATAATGAACAATAGTAGGTACATTCTATTTGTTATTGAGTTATAATCAAAAGTAGCAATCTAATTATAATAATTTATGTATACAATTTTAATAAGAACGAAATAAGAAAATAAAAAATAAAAATAAAAATAAAAAAACTGTTAGTAATTAAAGTGAAGTTAGTCTAATCATATTTTCAGTCTCGTTATAATTTAGTGAAAAAAGCCAATTACATATTTTGGTTTTGCATTCTTTTTTGGAGAGTGGATATATATTACAGTATTTGTTTGCCAGGTTATACAGGTGAATTCCGATTATATTGTAGTGTCGCTGGGCAAGGCTTGTTCTATATGTTAGAGAGGGGCATATTCTGTAGTTACTAATAGATAGATAGTTAATAATAGATACTAATTACTATATGTATAGGATTTTTATATGCCTATAGGTTTATTTATTTTATTTATATGCCTTATTTCCAATGCCATACTTATATACAAAGGATAAATCAAAATCAATAATACTATTGTATAGAATAACGTCTTACATTATATTTCATAAATGTACCAAAGAAACACTCCACATAAATCCATCAAGCGCCAGATTCCAACAGGCCCCAAAACTACTATCCAACCAAACAAAAATTATAACCCATTCAATACTAGACATTTGTATGTATTACAAAATTCAATAGGATACGAACAGTGTCGACTCATCTCGACCGTTTCTCGGGTTATGAAATTGGATCCACGACAATAAAATACATAATTTAGGCCCCCGGGCCCCAGCCGCCCTAGCCTACGGCCCCTACGGCTCGGGAAAGCCAACTTATTGTATTAGATATAGTAAATTTTCGTAAGAACCACACGTGCGAATGATTGTGCGGCGGGAATTGGCTGCGAAATAGGTTCAGGCCTCCCAGACAGGCGGGATAGGTTTTAATTTACTTTATACCAAGACTAGCTGCTTCCGCACCGTTTTACCCGCGTAGTTCCCGTTCCCGTGGGAATACAGGGATAAAATATAGCCTATGTTACTCGGGGATAATGTAGCTTTCCAAAGGTGAAAGAATTTTTGAAATCGGTCCAGTAGTTTTGGAGCCTATTCGTTACAAACAAACAAACAAATCTTTCCTCTTTATAATATTAGTATAGATATTACCGTAAAATGTACAGGACCCATGCTTGAAATTGGCTTGACAAGCTGCCGCGTGTCTAGATCTTGCATTTGTCAATTGTATGGTGTAAACAAAGAGTGATACCATCATACTGAAAGAAACTTTGTGTAGGTAATACATATGTACGATTATTGATAAGCAAGAATAATTGCTGAGTTTATTGGCGGCTCTTCTCAGCAAAACCAACCATCCGAACTGATCGTTAGAGTCTGACTATTCATAAGTGCTTGTGAAGGTCTATTTGAATGGACAGCATTATTCATTTTTACATTATGAGAAAATGCTAAGAAGAATAAAAATAATACTGCTAAAATAACAACATCAAACTGTTTTTGAATCATTTATCACAATTTATAGTGCAATCTTAAAAATATTTGGCTCAAAAATACTTCAATTTCAGGTGTAATATTATAAGATAGGTCTTCGAAACCTAATTCGCTTTGGGTTATAACAATAAAATACGCACATGCCGGCATTGGCTTGAATGGGGGCCGACATCGAAATATTGTGTCTGAATTTATTGCCACCGCGGTCAGCCGACGAGACAACCATGCGTCGGGTGGCACTTACAGCGATTTGTACATGCAACTATTGAAAAACAAAGATGGCGGAAATCGATAAATAAATAAATATCCTGGGACATTCTCACACACGGCCAATCTGATTCCAAACTAAGCAGAGCTTGTGATATGGTAACCAGATAGCTGTTATACTACATATACTACTTTTAAATACATACTTATATAGATATTTACATCCAGACACAGGACAAACAGACATATTCATGCATACAAATGTTTGTCCTGGGTGGGATTCGAACCCACGACCCGCGGCTTGAGAGTCAGGGGCACTAACCACAAAGCCAACCGGGCTGTCAATCGATGAATCGTTTGTTTCTCTTTCACGTACCTAACTGGCTCAAGGGATTATAATAAAAAATAAAAATATCATCATCATCTTCCTGGGCTTCATGGAAGTTTATGAGTTCTATTTCATCCAGTCACCAGACAAATCCACATTAATTCCTTTTTTAAATACAATGATACCTACTATATTTTCTTTGACCATCCAATTTTACATCAAAATTAACTTGATATACCGATAAAGATCCTAGATTGACTCAAACACATAAGGTTCTAAGATACCTACTATTTATTTCGGTAATATTTCCACTATAAATTAAAGTAAAAAACCACATAGCTGAAGATATAATTGACAATGTTAATGATAAATCCATGTCACTAGATGTGAGAAATTTTATATATATTGTTAGTTTATTTACTCATCAGAATATTGTAGTTTTCAAGCATTTTATTTGCATTTAATCAAACATTTTGTCCGCTTAATCTCTACTTCCTACTCTCCGCTACTCGCTCCAACTGGCGCCCCCCAACACGTTTCAGCCGGAACAAGTTGTCTACTGCCGAACTTGTCTATAACTGCGACTGATAAATTAAACAGCTGCGCCGGAATACGACTGTTTTGAAGCGCAGTCGATTTCAATGAGGTAAACACCGAATGGGGACTCTGGCGGCAGATTTCCGGTATTGTGTTGCGTTCCGGATTAATTTTGGAACTTATCGCTTAAGGTGTATGGCGAAGATGTAGTTTGCGTACGAGATATATAGATGTGTGGGATGTATAGTTGAATACTGAAGTTATAGTTTGTCTTAATTACAATTGGTATAGGATTTATACCTACGGAGTGTGCATAGAAAATTGAATTTACCCCCGATGAAATCAACTTTAATAATTGGACAATTAAAGCTAGCTGAAATAAAAAAAAATCTCTATTAACTTTTATTCTTCGTTATTTAACAAATTTGCAGTAACATGCCAAGAAAACAATATTATCATAGCATGGTCATTCTGAGTGACAAAACATGAACAAAATAACCCCATTTGAAAAACAGCTTCTATAATAAAACGAACTTCACAAAGATCTTTTTAATGACGCGCCGTGAAACAAAAAAGGGGCCCTTTAAAACGAAAACACGACTCATAAAAGTCGGTCAGCTGATACTACTATGGTATGAAATTACTGGATATCTCCGTAGTAATTTATCATAATGACGGCCTCTGTGAATTTTTTTTTTGTCCCACCAACGCCCTCTGGCTGCGACCCGGGTGTTAAATCACAAACCATGAGACAAGAATTATCAAATAAGTCAAGATAATGAAAAATATAACGTTGTTTTTATACTTGTTGGAGCTGATAAGGTGGTTTGGTCGCATCGTGTTCGGTAAGTTTTATTTTTTCTCCTGTAAACTTTGTGAGGGGAAAGTTTTTGTGGACACTTTTAATTGACATCTTTTGTTTCTTTCTTGGAATAAATATACTGAGACGTGGTTTACGAAACTGATTGCGAAGTAAGCACAGTTTATAAAAAAGTAAGTCTTGTTCATAGACACAAATGATAGTCCATAATAGGAGTCGAACCCATGACCAGCAGCTTGGTAAGCAGGATGTTTAAACCAAAACTGACCAATCAGCCAAATTTTGTTATTTAGCTGAGTTTATAAACACTTACTTTTTTCTTCAACTTATTACTTGAAATTATATCAGAATCTAATATTAACTTAAGTTTTATGATCCCAGCACCACATAAAGTACAAAAATACTGAAGTAATTTACCAATAAAACTACCTCAGACTATATTTACAGTAGATTTTAGTAAGACCTTTTCAAATAAAATCTAACTGAAAACTGCCAAATATTTTCTCAACCTGCTTGTTTGTCTAAGTCCTTTTATATTTGTTTGTCTAAGTCCACTTATATTTTCCCATATATTTTTGTTGCACATTACACCAATATAAAACCCCAAAGGAACGCAAGTGGTATGCTATGGCCACAGACCTATAAATCTAACTAGATAACGTATACCTCAATTTGTATGAAGACCAACCGTGTCTACTTCTTCTTTGACGTCCGAAGGCAATCGCGGAAAAAATGACGGAGTAGAAAGCAGACATTTTTGGTGCTTTTTGTACACGCGAAGTATATACACTTGCGACGTCTAGTCATTCGTCATCACTACATATTATAAAACAATGTCGCTTTCCGCTGTATGTCTCTATGTCTTCTTAAATCTTTAAAACTACGCAACGGGTTTTAATGCAGTTTTTTTAATACATAGAGTGATTCAGGAGAAAGGTTTTTATATACAATACATGCATAACATGTTAGAGAAACACTGTCAATTTTGGAGGTTTCTAATGTGATGTCTTTTACATTGCACCCGTGCGAAGCTGGGGCGGGTCGCTAGTTAGATTAGGTCTGTGTTTATGACAGTTGTCTTGGGCATGTTAGTTTTTTATGGGCATATAAAATTAGCCATATCTCGTGCATGGGGAACAGAGGACGTGGGGTTTTAGCTTTTATGTTTTGTCACGCACATAAAATTGGGACCTCTTGTCGGATTTTGGGCAATATCTTAGGTGTCATTTTTATGTTGTAGCTTGTTGCTTGTGTGATTTTTATTTCCTTTAAAATGCGTTTAGTAAAATTTTTACCAACTTAAATAAAATTATGAACTATTAGAATCTTAGATACATAGCACTATACAAATCACTCTACCTATTGATGAAAACCACGTTAAAATCCGTTGTGTAATTTAAAAGATCTAGCAAAGTTTAATTCTCTTTGTGATAGACTAGTCGATTCCTGCTGTTTCACCCGCGTTATCAGTGTCTATCAATTTTCCGGGTATAAAAAGTAGCCATTTGTTATTCCAACCAAATTTCATCGCATTCCCTTCAGCTGATTTGGTGTGAAAGAGTAACAAACACACATCCATACAATGGATTCTCACAGACTTTTGCATATATAGTATCAGTAATAATACTAAAGCATGAGTAAATAATGTTATAATCTCATTAACATGTTCATTTCTGCAATAATAATTGCATCTATATCTTGCAATGTAAAATAAATCTCAAGTGACTCTCTCATAACCATAACATAAAGTGTCACATCTTACTTTACCTGCCATTAATACGCTATAACCCGGCGGAATGAAAACTGTCGGTAGTTATAAAAACGTTACCCTACGTGGAGTGGTTCATTGCAACCGTTCGGGTAATAAGACGAGAGGCCAACTATTATGAGAAACTTTGACACGGGAAAGTGGGAATTATGTTGCTCTACGTGATCGCAAAGTGTGGATGTGGTATATAAATAAATTAGTGGCAGAATATTATTATGAAGGACTTTGATTTGGGCCGGGCAGTTTAGCTTAATGAGTGAATCAATATTTTAAAAGTAAGAACGGATTATAAATAACCAGTGGCTCTTCGCGATTTCACCCGCGTATCCGGGAGATCTTCAATTTTCCCGGGATCAAAAGTAGCCTAAGTCCTTTCTCAGGACTAGTTGTGTACCAAATATCATTTAAATCGGTTTAGTAGTTTTAGCGTGAAAGCGAGACTGACAGATAGAATTACTTTCCCATTTATAATATTAGTATAGATAGATATATGACACTGACGATTATGTAATAAGAAGAATAATAAAGAAATAATGTGGAAAACTCTATTAACAAAATAGTATTTCGAAATAATAAATAATATAACGCTTGGATGGTCTTGGGTTCTCAAAAATCTGCAAGAAAATAATCTAGTCATTATCGTCACGTGACGTATTTTTATTTGTATGAGTTCGTAAAACATTGATATGAAATTATTTCATCAACAAATATCTCATCCACAGTTTCCCACATCGTCGCCAGCGCCCTCTTACCAAGAGGTTCTTCATTACACCTCCTCTCAGACGAGGTAATTGCAAGGCCGACACACGCGAGCATAACCTCTTAATTTATTGAACGAAACTAATGAAATTCCTCAGCAAACTTTATTGCAGGAGACAGCCCTGTTTTGCGCTAACAATTTTCGGCTACCTCCCCCCCTCGCTTAAAGGGGTAGAAACTCTCTAATCGTTTCTTTAATTATTTGGGAATTAATGTTTTGTCTCTTTAGAAGCGTTAATTTCGCCGGATATCCGGTGGAGTCAAGTATTTATTGATGTCGTTTTAAACACTGATTACTTTATCCCAACATCTCATTTATTTGGCCTTTTATTGCTTAAAATTTGCTTGAAATATTTCTTCTTTGTGTCATCGTTTACCAGTAAAAATTGTGAAATATTTTTCACACATGGCCAATTTAATTACAAACTAAGCAGAGCTTTTGTTATGGTAACCAATACTTCTACCTACTACATAAACTACTATTATATCCACAAAGAACAATGTTTGTTCTGAGTGGGATTCGATTCCACCAATGTTAGGATCACTAACCTCAAAGCCAACTGCATCTATCACATCATCATTCTAAAGGCTACAAAGCTGAGTAACTCTAATTTTTTTAGCTTTTATATAACTTTGGTCTCAACATTAAAGTGGTGAAGTGAAACGGCATAATTTGGCTAAATTATATGGCAATAATACCTGCCAGTTACCTAATGGCACCACTAAAGTTTATCGTAAATGTTACAGCGCAGGTGCGCTTGCACTAAACTATTTTGGTCATATTCATAAAGTGTGGCGATAATAGCGTCAACTGTGGGTGCTAATTTTGTGAGGAATTTCCTTTAATAGGTCCTCGAGACCAGCTTGGTAGTTGAACCATCTAGAATTTGTTGGAAGTTTCAAAGATAATTCACCACAAATTCTGATTAAAAAGTGATTGAGAATAGCAATTTGGTCCTCCAGTAAACCTGTACTTATCACGGTAAATTTAAGCGCAGTTCCTCGTCTTCGGAAAAGGTACATCTTTGGACAGGGATAAGCATAGTGCCAATTTCAATAAATCCATTATAATTGTGAGATTTTTTTTTAATAAACACCCTATAAAGAAAATAAAAGACAATATGTGTACATATAAGAGCTAATGAAAAAAGATATGAAAGAATTCCATGGAACTATTTTATTAAACAGAGTGCTTTCCTACGCAGAATTCATTTTGTCTTCTATTTGTATTTCACTGTAGTCATTGATCTGTACCACAGTTTATTTTAGTACTAGCTCTGCCCCGCGGTTTCACCCGGGACTTTGAATTCCCGAGATGTAAAGTACCCTATGTCCTTGCCTCAGCTCTAGGGAAGTAATTTTATCATAAGCAGTTCGATGATTTTGACGTGCAAGCGTAACAGACAGAGTCACTTTAGCATTTAATATTACACAAAAAAGTATATTTCGTTGAAGTAAAAACGCAATTCTCGAGAATTTAATCCCGGGACAATCTCGATCTCTTACAATTGAAAGTGACACAAACAAGACCTTCATTCGAACATTAATTCAAGCGACAAAACAATTACTCTTTGCCCGTAGATTTAGAAACGTAAGCTTAATTAAAATATCTCCTTAACAATGTTGTCTAGTGAAATGCCGACTTACTCTTAGGGTAAAAGAATGACATCTGTGGAGTGTGGCCCAAGTTATAAAGGATTTACTGAGGGGCACAACTTTGATTTTTTATGATGATCTGCTCCTATTGGTCGTATGTCTTTATATAAATGCCATCCTCGATAAATGGGATATCTAACACGTCAAGATCATTTCAATTAGATGCATTATTTAGCCTTATATCGGTTAAGTCATCTAAGCAATGTTCTGTTTTTTTTTTTTACTTAGAAAGTCCATAGTCAACATTCGTTTTTATAAACAGTGTGAAATATTGTTTTATTAGTATAGATTTGTACTGCGCAATATACAAGCAAGCAGTAGGTACTATTGGATTTAAAGAAAATTAGCGTACTTAATTCATTTCGCTTAAAACTTGGACTGCATCAGATTAAGGGTTTAAAAGTTTTAGCAGAATAAACAGTAAATTTTGATGATCAGTCATTCAAAGAATAAGAAGTGTACCTAATGCAGCGAGGGGGCGAAAAGAAATGCAAAAGTTGCTAAAAACACTCGCATTAAATTAATTGATCGAGATTGAGTCGAGAAATTTGTTTGAAGGCTTCTTTTCAATTTTGAAGAGAAATGGATGTCTGTAATGAACCCCTTTTTAATCTTCTTAATTTTGAAAGTTGCTGTCAATCGTTCATCGTATTTTAATTGCTGATTTTTATTTTATTTAAATTAAACAAGTATTTTTGCCATCTCGGCCATCTTTGATTTAGTGGATACTCTTTATTCCTGAGCTCGCATTAGACTCATGTGTTTTCTAATTAGAAAAGTGTTAGCTATTACTAAAAATATTGTGCTTTTTTGGTTCTTTCTATGATATAGGTACAATCATTTCTATCATCATCATCATCGTCATCGTTATTATCAGCAATCGGAGCACGACCTTCACCTGGCAACGATGGGTTTCAGCCATAGTCCACCACGCACACATATGACATTTTGGGCATGAAAGTTCAAGACGTTTTCCTTCAACAAAACCCAGAGGTATAAAATTCTATAGAAGTGGATTATTTTTAATGGAACTTCACCAAGTGCTAATTGAAACGCAAACTTCACGCCTAGTTCAGTAATGGCGTGACCAGATTACCGTTGATTGTGATTAATAGCCGACTAATGACCGACTTGCATTGGCCGATCCATCATCTGGATTTTATCGTTTTCTACCACTTTGAGAGTTGGGTCTATCTTGCTTGATCCGCTTTTGCAATTCCCGGGAATTATGACTTGTTGAACACTCTATTTAGTTCACTGTGAAGTCGTCCATTGATATTAACTTACTTAGAACTTTAGTTAAGGCGTGGCATGTAGCAAAATTCTCATTATGTCGCGCATTTGACTCTAAAAGTTGTATAAATGAAAATATTTAAAGTAGATACGTCTTTAATGGTTGGTTCGGAAGGTTGGTTTTGTTAAGAAAAGTTGCCAATGAACTTTTTACATATCAAACTCAAATTTATCACTTGTTTATTTGGTCTTACTGACTTGATACAGTAGATATTAATATTAAGAATTAGCAGTTAACGTAGCTAGGTCTATTAATCCTTTTTTTATAAATATCTGAAAGAATCATCAAAATTCTTTAACCTCTGAAAATAATATGAAAATATCTCGGCAAACAACTTATATTTAGAAATAGTTATACCATTCCAGGAAAATCATAAAGCTATCGAAAGTTCAAACAGACGCACTTAATCATAACTTAATTAAAGTCGAGTTGTATAAACTCAAAGAATAAGTCAGTTCTTGAGGTAGTTTTAATAAAACAGTTCTAGATAAGTTTAGTAAATAGTTGTATGAATCAACTTATGTACAAACTAGTTGACCCGCGCAACTTCGTTAGCGTCACTTGCCCGTTTTTGCAACAGTTTTGATTGATGCTCCGCTCTTCTTCGTCATAGCGTAATGATTTATACATAAAAACCTTCCTTAAGAATCACTTTATCTATTAAAAAAACCGCATCAAAATCCGTTGCGTAGTTTTAAAGATCTAAGCATACATAGGGACAGACAAACGGCGGATAGCGACTTTGTTTTATACTATGTAGTGATTATGCACATTGTTCTAATAATTTAAATTTGAGAATATTCTTGATATTGAAGGTGCTTATTCCATTGAAGTTATCAATTTTCAAAGTTTACTTATGTTTGACGTTTTACAGTATTAAGTTTCTAAACTAGTCAATGGACTTAGCTTTTAGGTTAACCCTGAAACTTCATCTAGTAACTCTCCGAAAGTATAGTTACCTAATTATTAATTCATCATCATCATCTTCCTTGCCTTTTCCTATGTAGGGTCGGCTTTGTGCGTCATGTCCCTCCATTTCATTCGATCACCAGATTATTAATTAATTGTTATAAATAATTGTGTTTGTTTTAAAAAGTGTTTTTGCTAAAGTTTCATCATTTACTGATCTAAAAAAATTGCGGTTCGCATTTCGTTATATGTACATGTATGTCAAATATGCACAATGTTCTGTTTCAACAATTTTGTACGTTCCATATAAGTATTTATTTAAAAAATGTTAAATAGCTCTCGGGCTATCATAGTACACACAAGCTCTACTTACAAATGAATCAGAGTTGTCGCATGTAAAGAAATCAAGGACTAAGGATTATGTTTTATTATTAACACTGCCTTTTTAGATATAAAGCTTAAACTTTCTAGACATAAAGTTTTAATTTATCCACATTATCCCCACACAGAATATCCGTAAAGACGTTCCTAATCGTGAAATATGTTCCGGTTTCAATTTCACTATTCACTATTGACGACTTAGGTGCCGAATAAAATAATGCAGTACCTATTTAAAGGAATTGGCCAGTCTAGACTGGTGAACGTACTGACTATTGGTACCTATTGGATTTGCCTTTGTTTGCCTTGCCAGATAGTGGTGAAGATCAGGGCTGGTCGATTTTAGTTTTTATCACCTTGACATAAAGTTTTATTTGAATCTATGTTTGAAGAAACTATGACAGCTTAGGTACTTGTGTGTGTTAATTTTATTAGCTTTGACCCTATATTTTATGTGAAATTTGTGAGTATGGATGGATAGATGCTTGTTACTTTTACAGCAAAAACTACCTAACGAATTTGGATAAAATTTGAAACACAAATATTTTAAAACCTGGAGGGTTACAGTTCTTCCTTCCTAGACATTCATGAATTCGGAGTTCACGGGAGATGTGAAGCCACTAGTATATTTATAAACCCATATAAACTGCAATATATTTGTGACTTTAATTAAAAAAAAAATAATGTAATCATACTAAAATAATAAATAAATTATCTTATCAAAACTATAGGTATACAAAATCTATATTACTTCGTTTATGACTGTACAAAAAATTTCAAAAGCAAATTACTTTATAATATTTTGATAACCCTAACAAGAGTATCTTGGGAATTCATGAAAATGTTCACAGTACCTCTTACTATTACAGTTTAGGCGCTTTAGAATTTTTAAAACAGTTGAGTCGATCCTATCAGAAGTTCAGAAACCGATGGTTCAGCACCCTTTAAGCTTAATGAGTATTTTATTGACTCCACCCTTTTTCATTTTATCCTTTACTATAAGATAATAGTTTGTATTCAATTGTACGTTTTATTGCTTTGTTTCAGTAGATTTAATTTTGTTTGCACTTGAGCTGTGACTGAAATTTTAAGTTATTTTAGTTGATTTGACACGTTTGGATGACCCTATGTTTATATTAGAAGTTCAGAACTAGTGACTCGCCCCGGCTTCGCATGGTTAGCAGAGCATCATTGTCATTTTACGACAAATTCATATAAAATAATAAACTATACACCTTCCTCTTGTATCACTCTATCTATTGTTGAAAACTGATTTAAAATCCGTTGCGCATTTTATAGATCTTATAGTACAGAGAGCGAAAAGAGCCTTGTTCTATTTATTCTAAGTAAAGATTATACACTGTATTTGAACCAAAATTTTATATTCAAGGATATTTACCCTTTTCTTTTTTCTCATTTATTTCTTTCAAATCTGTTTAAAGACGATGGTGGTAAGCCAACAAAACCTAGAAGGAAACTCTTAAGAGCAAAATACAAAGTCTCACAAATTTTCAACTCTATCCCCGTTCAATATAGAAAAAGCTCAACTGATATTTTTAAACTGGATAAATAGGTACCTACATACGCAACACGAGTAAACCCATAGGGCGGACTCAGTGCTGTATATTCCCTATCATACCCCAATACAGGCATCCAGTAAACGTAGCAAATGACGCCTCCTAATCTTCACAATTAATCCTGTGATTGCACTTAATTGCCCTTTGTCCCGGAATACGGAACTAGGCCGATGGAATACCTACCTGTTACCATATAATTATGGTACTATAATCTGACGAAGTAGGTAGGCCTTATAGATTCCAAAATTTTGATAAAATTGTCCAAGAACCGGGTGAAAGAAAATTAAACCGCATTAAATATCCTGGAACATTTTTCACACACGGCCAATCGGATTCCAAAGTAAGCATCAAAGTGCGCTTGTGTTATGGTAACTAGATAGCTGATATACTACGCTTTAAATACATACTTATATAGATATTTACATCCAGACATAGAACAAACGGACATATTCATGCATACAAATGTATGTCCTGCGTTGTATCGAACCTACGACCCGCGGCTTGAGAGTCAGGGTCACTAACCACATAGCCAACCGGGCTATAGGCTATAAGGCATTTATCTATGTACTATATAGACTTGGAATTATTTATGCATAGATACAGTTGACACCAGATAGACATTAGGTGACATGTCCCCAGTGGCATAATCCGTTGCGTACATTATCACGTACAGTCAGCGATAATATACACACTAACTGTTTACTATATGTACTTATATTGATGAAAGAGTTCTCGATTATAAGTTCCAATAAAATGGTTAGGTATAGGTAAAATAATTTAATTTTCGTATATAAAAATTACAACTGTAACCAGATAAATTGACAGGTAAAAAGCAGCTGGATTCGATCGATTCGAACTGGTAGTTTCTGAGATAAGCGCGTTCTAAACAAACATATTCAGCTTTCTAATGTTAGGTATAGATCGGTTGGCTTTGTGGTTAGGGACCCTGACTCTTAAGCTCCTGGTCATGGGTTCGAATCCTACCCAGGATGCATGAATATGTCTGTTTGTTCTGTGCCTGGATGTAAATATCTGTATATGTATGTATTTAAAAGTAGTATATGCAGTATATCAGCTATCTGGTTACCATATCACAAGCTCTGCTTAGTTTGGAATCAGATTGGCCATGTGTGAAAAATGTCTTAGGATATATACCTACCTATTATTTAATTGTCTTTGATAGAGAGATGCAACCCCTAGGTCACACGGGGTCTTTAAGTCGATGTCTGGGAATATTGTCCTATTTATACTTCTATACTGATATATAAAGCTGAAGAGTATGTTTGATTGAACACGCTAATCTCAGTAACTACTGGTCCGATTTGAAAAATATATTTTACCTATATGGTAAAACATCATCTTAATAGATGTAAAAACTAAATAATCTATGTTTCGACGTGTTACTTCCGCAGCATTTTTTTTACTGAAATGTGCATTTAGTGAGAAACAAAATAAATGATAACAACATTGGCCAAATAACAAACAATATAATATTATAAATAAATAGATGAGATGAAGATATCGTTTTGGGTGAACGTGCTTATTACGTTAGTGACCATTTTGATACAGAGCGACTTAAGTTACAAGATACCTATAGCGGAGATCGCAAATGAACAGCGTAAAAAAATTATCAAAACAATTTTATTTGGAGTTTAGTTAACATTTAGCTAGAGACTATAAATTGGTATTCTCAATAAGTTTATTATATGCTTACTTAAGTTGAGCATTCGTAACATAAATTTAATTTAAAAATGAAATAATTTTAAAATTGACCGTTAAATGAATTTTATTCTGATTTTTTATTAGATAGTACAACGAAATAGAAATGGATATTTTTTACTGTATTTCTATTGTATTTGTATTATTTTATAACTCCATTACCACGTTGTTCTAAGATTGAGTATTCAATTTATATGAAAAAGAACTATCCTATGTGATAATCCAGAATATATCCTATCGATGTGCTAAGTTTCTACTAAGCTATTGTCGCTGTGGAAAGGATGAAAGAGAATCGATTTTTCATACCCTTTAGCGTTACCAATTCTTCGTATTTCATTTATAATGTATCTACATATCAAGATGTTGATTCAAAATTTAAATAAGAAACTTATATACTACGAAAATATAATCAAAATCGCTTACCGCTTATGTCTCACAAGCGGCGAGCGGGTTCGGAATAGGCGTGTAAAAAGCAGGGGCGCAATGCATGCCAATTCGGCAGCGCCGGACACTGCCGGACGGCGCGGCCGGTCGATCGTATTGAGTACAGGTTGCAGATAAAACTAGACAATTTTACTATATTTTATTTATTTATTTGACCATCTAACAAGTGTTAAACTACTCATTATTTGTACGTATATAATTTCTTAATTTTCACAATGAATTTATAGATAATTGTGTGTTTTTTTTTGTTTGTAAAAAAAACATAACAGAGTAGGAGGACTGAGTACTATATATTTATTATTACACAAACATTTGTATGATTCAACATTCCAGTAAATTAATAGTTATTTGAACAATGCTCTTTCAATAAATAGTAACAACACTTTCTTATTATACTAGCTGCAACTGACGGCTTCACCCGCGGACCGAAGGTTAAGGACCTTCGGACCGCGGGTGAAGCCCAAGGTTTAGTCTCTATACCAAATTGCATCACTTGGTGTAGTCACTAGGTAGTTTAGGTGTGAAAGCGTAACAGACAGAGTTACTATCAAATTTATAATATTGGGGACGTTTACACTAAACAAATACTTGAGGCGTTTGAAACGTAATAGCTAAGCGATATTATTTTTTATTATTCATCATCATCATCAACTCATATACGTCTCCACCGAGGAGCTCGACCCTTCCCTAACATCGAGGGGGTTTAGGCCATAGTCCACCACGCATTTTTATTATTATGTAAAAGTTGTTCGTATCATAATAATTAGGCATTATTAGTCATGCTCTTGATAATATTTTTTTTATTTAAAATCAAAGTTTTTTACGCAATCCCTACATCAATCGTCCCGCCGTGACCGGTGTGTGAATCAAGCCGGCCGGAGGGTAGTTTCAATTTGCCCTCGGCACTGCCCTCCCGACACCTTCGGCCATCTCCGGCCACCCCAACTGGCTCTAAGGTGCATTTGGTAGCATTGCCATTCTACTTTGACACTGTATGTGAAGTGAATGAGTTTCTAAAGGAGTGACTTGGCATTGATTTTAGTACCTACCTATAGCTTGCTCTCAAATTTTATTGGGTCATCTTTTGTCAAGATATAAAGTATTAATAGGTTTAATCAAATTTTTTTAATATCATTTATATTCAAAAGGTACCCTGCAAAGTGATTTTAATAAAGTCTTTCCCATTTCGTATGTTACAAACCTCTAATAAGTATAAATGTAAAAGTTTCATGATCTCTCTGAACATAAATTAATGCATTTTTTTCATGTAAGTTTAAAAACTACATAAAATGCAAACAAGCAAACATATCATTTTCAGCTGCAATTTTTTGCAACACAAACAAAAATACCTAATGTCAATTATCTTACTGCTATATTTTTCTTCAAACCTGACCTCAAGGTCAAAAATTACCTGACCCTGTAAGGTCAAGGACACTGGACTCTAGATATAATGAACCTTCTCATAGTTTATTTGCTAGCATTTTCTCAGAAGCTCTAATTTTACTTTGTGGCTTAGCAAATATTTTTCATCGGTTTCTTTCTAATATTTGACCTTTTATATAGAAAGCCATTTCAGAAATTTTGTACTGTAACATCCCTAATGATTTGTACGCGGAATGTTTTCTTCGACTATGGCTCGAGGGATTTTTAAATAAGGAGTAAAATGTAGTGATAAAAATAGATATAGTAATAAAAAGAAATATTTTAGGATATATAAGACCACTAGTATTCGTAACTAGCAGAATATATACTAAGAATATTTATTTACGGTCTACCTCTTTTGCTATACTTTTATGTTTTAAGTATGTTGTGATTATTATTTTGATTTAAATGGAGAAATATTAATTATTTTTCATTGAAATTTATGGCGATTTTAACTACAAATTTGATTAACAGTTTTCGAAATGGTTAATACCTAGGTATCGATACATTACCGGATACTTCACTCATAGCAAGATTTTGTCTTTATTTTCGATACCAACCTTAATTGTAAGAAATATCCATATCGCAATATAGAAATAAGTTTAAAAGTATTATGTTACATAAATCGTTATTTACCGGTCGACCTGCGATTTCAGATTTGGTTACAAATTGTCGCCTTGCCTTGCCTTGCGAGAAATTCTAAAATATCTCCACGAAACGTATGGTAAATAGAATATTTTGTGTTGCAACGACATTTTGTGACGCGTATTCTATATTTAAAGGTGGAAAAATTTCAAACGAGATTCGTGTGTAGATATGCTGAATATTATATTGAGATTTTGAAAATTTGCGACGACGAAAATAATATTTTTCATATAAAGTTTAAGTTCCATTCTCAAATTTTAATGAGTTTTCATGACATGATTCGGCGATTGATGTCCAACTTTTAAAGTAAAATAATGAGTTTTACGGTATAATATTTAATCAGCAATTTAGAACTTTGAATTTGATCAATGGATTCATAAAATTTATTACTTTTTGCACAAGTAGTAAATTATAAATTTTACGGTCTGTAGTACCTAATTGGACTTTTGTTTTAAATATAACACAGACGATAGATATCAATGACCCCTTATAGAATTTAAGTAAATATTGTCTGTCATCTCTATCATTTCTTTCTTTTAGTAACTTTATTACAATTGCTAGTTTAGGGTAAATATTGGCTTTATAAAACGACTTGCAATTTTGCTTCTTTTTCTTCTGATCCATCGACTATGTACATTGACAAATGCCATTTCAATTTATTTATGATTGATTAAACTTTAAAAAACGATAACCGAAGGTAGCTTCATTATATTCACGTCCGCTTTTTGAGAATACATTGCTTCGCGTTTTAAATTATAATATGTTAAGTACCTCAATTTGTATGAAGACCAATCGTGTACCTTTTGTTTTGACGTCCGAAGGCCAACTGTCGATCGCGGACTAAATGGCGGCGGTGGAAAGCAGGAAATTTTGCTCCTTTTTGACACACGAATATAAATTTTCTTTTTTATACCACTAAGGTGGCAAACAGGCATACGGTTCCACCTGATGGGAAGCGGTTACCGTAGCCCATGGACGTTTGCAACACCAGGGGCTTAATAATGCTTTATTTGAATGGACTAGAAGGTGTTAGCTTCACATGCCTTTTAACGTCCTTACACGGACAGTTGGCACGCGAAGTACATTCAGTTTTGACGTCTAGTAAGATTATAGGTCTGTACATAGCCTTCGGTACCACACAAGTGTCAGTTGCATTGCCAAAGTGTCACAATCGATCTTCGTCCACCGAGCGAGATTTACGAGCGACACGGCGACCATTGCACGGTTAGTTGACGTTTGAAGCTAACATGCGTGAAGCAGACGGGCAATGTATCGAGTTGTGTGAAATCAAACAATAGCATCGGTTATCTATATATATAAAACAAAGTCCCCGCCGCCTCTGTCTGTCTGTCTGAACGCGATGAACACAAAAACTACAGAACAAATTTTCATGCGGTTTTCACAAAATTACGAAGTATTTAATTGGGAAGGTTTTTATGAATAATACATCAATTTGGACCCGGTGTTGCATAACAAAGTCTGCCGGGTCCGCTAGTATAAGCTAAATGGTTTAAGATAATTCTTAAAGCAAGTGATAACATTTATCCTACTTATATTATATACGCGATAGTTTATAAGTATGGATCGATGTTTGTTTCTTTTTCACGCCAGCCGTTCTGACGGGATCGTGATGAAATTTGGCACAGAATTAGAAGATGTTCTGGAATAATACTACTTTTTATCCCAGGAAAATTGGAGATTTCCGGGAACGCGGGTGAAACCGCGATTAGCCCACTGGTGTTTTATAAAAGGAATATCATAAGGAATCACTGGTTAGAGAACAAAAATATTGAAGGGCTTAACTAACCACTTTTTTAATGTACAAATTTATGTAAAATACCTTCTCTAGAGGTACAATCGCCCAAAACGTAAAAAAGTGCCTCGAGCAAAAAGAGGAGTCATAAAAATTACCATAACCGTCACTTTAACCCTTCAATCGCCGTCGACTGGAACCCATCATTAAATCCAATAGCCAACAATTTTGTAAAAATAATTATGTTTATGATCAAACTATAATTTAATAATTATTGAACGATAAAAATCTTATAGGTACTTTAGGAAGTTGGGCCCGATCCGTTGTGTTTAGTCATCCGAATTAAATTTAATATTTTCGCCATGTTATTGGCTACAATCTCCTTTTGTACATCATTATTATAATGATCCTTATTTAGTTTAACAAGCTTTTTATTATCTTGAATTGTTCGTTAGTGAGTAACCATTTTCTACCAGTTGGTTTCCGATTTACTTAAAAATTGATATGGTTATATATAGTACTAAGCTGATGATAGAGACGGAAGGTGGCTATAGAAACTCAGCGATTAAAAAATAATACTTCTACTTGGGCTCGTTTAATTTGTTATGACATAGTATAACAATCTAAGAGTATAACCAAAAGACTCAGCTGAACCTGAACTGACCGGGCTGCATTTCGGCTTATTATCTCCCGGGTACGCCACTTGCTTAATTATATTTACACGTCACACTTTTAACAAAAACTTGAACAATCTAATTCAATTTATCAGTAATAATTGACAAGCAACCCATGACATTTGCAGTTAGACGGCTACAATCGTATCGTACCTCTGTGACCACATCAAATCTATTTAGTGGTTGTGGTGGTCTGACCACATTGACACGTGTATTGAGGCTAAGGCTATTGATCTGTAAATATAATTGGCTTGACTATATAAACTAATCAAGATCAGGTTTTGATATACTTGTACCTTAAAATTATAGTAACAATATCTTGCTCTTGGTACCTTGTATGCATTAAATTTACATTATTTCTATTTGACTATAATCTGAAGAAGATATTCTCAAAGTTGGTAACAGATAGAGCATTTTATTCTGAAGCATTTATTCAGTTTATATGGTGCTTATGAAGACTAAAGCCGCAAATAAAAGGCTAGTAAGTATGAACTGACTCTTAAGTGTAGCTGCTGGTGCAAAGAGACAACAGGTCTTAAAGGCCAGTGGGTGGCTATTAAAAATTAGGAATTACTGCTACTAATGAATTAGTAGTAATTTTTTACTTCTATTTGGATGTGTGATTCATGTTTGTTGTAGATTTTTACTAGGCTATATAAACTACCTTCGAATGCACCAGCGCCAAACTGACTAGGAGTCAAAGTGGCTGCCATGTCCGAAATCAGTCGGACCAATCATCATCATCAGATTTATACTAGCAAAAAACAATGTTTCATAAATTTTATGAATAGCTACATTAATCATCACAAGTCACAGAACTCCATAATACATAAATGCGTCGTCAGTTGCGGTCGTTGGGTAAATTAGGTGTTAATTTGTTAACATTACGCCACACTTGGCGGTTGACAACTTAACATTTACTTAAAATTATGGAGACATTAATAAATTTATGCTCTCACTTACGCGAGGTTGATTTTATTTTGTAACGAGTGCTGAGTGGTATTATGTGGTGGACAAAGATTTATGCCATTTTTGAAAGGCATTTTGGATACAAAAAAAAGTGATACATGCTTTTGAAGATTTTATTGTCTTTAGCTTGATTTTTTTGTTTCACACTTGTTACGCAGTGTTCTATAAGACATACTCATAGAATTTATTTGGATTCTACAATATTAAAATTAAATATTCGGTAGTAAATTATGTCTAATTAATTGTGTACCCACCCTGCAAAACACAGCACGTGCCTACTTTGCGAATAAATCCAAACATATATTTTGATGTGCAAGCAAATCCTCCAAAACATTTAAAATTTGACTGAACGTTTGTTCACAATCTTAAAATTTGTTACAAACGAATATAAGCTCGAAAGAAGTTACCAAATTCAAAAACTCTATAACGACAAACACGCCAGCGTCACGCTAACTAGCCGAGCGAACTTGTCCAAACTTCGTCCCAGTTTCCAATTGTAATACAAAATGGCCCCGGGCGATTCGCAACAACTATTGTATTCTACACACAACCTGTTATCGAATACGTACACGGTTATTGTTTACCGAGTTACACTTTTCAATGTTCCTTCAATCAAGTTCAATTGGAATTTATTATAATGTTGTAGTTTGAATTTTAATGTTTCTAAATTCTGCTGAATCATGAATAGTATAAGATTTATTGTATGCAAACTATGAGTCCATTTTTGAACAGCTACTGTAATTTTTATTAGAATGCCTTTATGCCGGATTCTTCTGTTCAAAGACATGGGTTAGTAGATAGTATTTGGTAAAAAAGAGAAGATATAGCTAACTCGTTATATATTTTTTACAGCTGAGTCCTGTTTATTTATTGACAAATCTTTATCAATTTACTTGTCCTTACCATTTTATTAACGCTTAAAGAGGCAACCAGACCTTTTTAATGGTCTAGGGCCTCTAGGCAGTCGCCAAAGTCTCTGACAAGAAGTTACGAGTCAGTAATTTCACAAGTCTTATCTTTCTCACTTATATTGTAACACTAGCAAACATAATCATGTCGTGTTCCTCACTTACTTATTATAACTTATACAATGAGGTTTCCTATTGTAGTTTCAACCCTTTGTTGTGATAGGGCTAACAATAGGATTGGGAGGTCACGGAGGATATTAAGAGGCTCGTGTCTTGAACGGACGTGGGAATTGACGATGCAATTTGTATCATCAATTTAGATGCGTTTTAAAATAGAAATAAAATAAGACAACAAAGTCTTTTCAAAAATTTTGATACATTTTTGAATGAATGATTTGTTACAAGGCCTGCTAATAATTTTACATTTTGTAGGCATCTAAAAAGATTGCGAGAAAAATAATCTAATTCATCAGTTCAGTTCTTATTTCAAATCTCCATGAGTTAAGTTAATAGGAGTTTTAATAAATAAACGCACATACATTCATCGTATGGATACAAAGAAATGTAAATAAAAACTAACACAAAAATAGTGTCGTCCGAACAAATAGATCATCACAAAGAGGATGCAGTGAAAAAAGACGCCAAGTTATTATACTACCCAGTTATGGGACATAATTTAACGCATAACAGCCTGTCGTATCCATCACGACCGTCCATTAGTTTTTTAATCTATTTTTAAATCGCTCCTCAGCTCAGCGAGTGGATTTTTTATTTTTCTTATTTCAAATTAACGGGTTATTTATTTACTTTTGTTTGTTTCAGCTTATAAGCATTTTGACAGTGCTATTTTTATGATTCAGATTGAGATGTTATGCGTATTAATGAAAGAAGATTCGAAAAAACTCTTAAATAGTTACCTCACGCATCACCAGATGGCGCTACTTGTCGAAAGCTTTTTACTTCTTTCTTTTTAACTTTTCGTGTGTTATTTTGTTTGTGCTTTCTGTGATGTCCTGTAATTGAAGAAGCACTAGAAGCACTAGTGTAAGCGCCAATGTTATTGTTATTTTTAATTGTAAGGTGTATTCTTTGTTGGATATCCAAATAAATAAATAAATAAACATGAAAGCTATTCTGTTTGAAAACTATTTTCGACATAATCATGGGAAAACAAATAACCTTTCAAATAAGAGTGTTATGAAGTGAAATTTAATTTAGTAATGTCAAGATTTACGCAGAAAGATGCTGTTCGGTATGACAGACGACGTTATTTCTTGTTTTTTTTACGTTTTCATTTTAGTTAAGAAAGCTTCATTCAATATATCACACGACAGTCATAACAAATCATACGAGACGTTATTTAGTGTTGATTATTTTTGTAAATTGAATTTATGACCGACGACAGCCGAGCGGCGAAAGGGTTGGAAGACACGCTCCGCTTAGTTTCGGAAAGATAGACATTGTGAGTGAAATATTACTAATTGTAATTAGATACTGGGCTTTTGAAAGACTCAGATAATATAATTTATAGATGTGCTTGCAGCAAAATTGGTTTGAAAAAAGTATTTATGTTAATCATTAGTGCTTCTTAATATAACAAACAAAAAGTTATAAAGATTTTCGAATCAAATCGAACATCAGATTTAAACTTTTCTAGAACTTCGGTACCGCAGTTGGTATACAATTTATGTTTTCATTTTATAAGTATCTGCCATAAAGAACAACTGTTTGTACCCATTTTACTCCAAAACCAACTTAAAGCCATATTTTTATCCGCGCCTCGGATCAGACATAAATCAACCCACGCAATGATCACACAAAAAAAACACAATAAGAATTTTATTGCAACTTTTATTTTAAAACATAAAGTCCTTTGTTGCATTTCTTAAAGGCAGCTCAAACCTTTTCGGGTAGCTTGTGTACTGCAAACAAGATAGCATTGTCCTAACATGGAGTGAGAAATGTCCACAGCATGTTAAATAAGGGTTTATGGTGTGTTATAAAAGGACCAAATGTCCAAGGTGACAACATACCATAAAAGTTAAACTGCGGTGGCGATATGTGGTTCTATATCGGAAAAAAAACCAAAGTGAATGTTGTACTTACAAAATGAAATATATGTGGTTATTTTTGGATATTGAAATAAGTGTTTACTAAATTATTTTAATAGTTTTATACAAAACAACAATATATAGGTATTATTTGTCATTACGTCTTCTCATATCTCTAAAAATAAATAACTTAAGTCTCAACTCCACTTATACCTTTCGTAGATAAAAGATGGAACAACATTCTGAAATCTAGACACACCACTGAACACTAATAATAACCTCAAAGCAATTCCTAACCTAAAGTGATGTCAGTCAAGAAACAACCTAAACAAAATCTCCAACGCTTCAGGATATAACATTTTACACAGCAAACGAGTGATATTAAACCAGAACAGCTATTGCATAGTCTTATTCTTTATTCTATTCTTAACAGAGAACAGAAAACTACAATTTTGTGTCTCATTGTGTATTCGCTTTGGTCTCGAATCATATTTTAGTCGACGCTACTGGAATTGTGGGCAGGAAGATTAATATTAGCAGGATTGAGATTTGAACACTTTTCTTCGTTTATTTATTTAAGACAACTAACATGGACGTTGCAAAGACATTCTTAAATTAATATCCTGAGACGTTTTTCACACACGGCCAATCTGATTTCAAACTGAACGGAGCTTGAGCTAATGGTAACTAGATAGCTGATATGCGATTTTTAAAATTCTTTTATGAATATTTACATCCAGACACAAAACAAATAGATAATTATATTCATGTATAGTAAATGTTTATGTTGTTTAATATGTGTAATACTAATGGAGGAATTCGAATTCACGACTAGCTTGAAAGTCAGGGTCACTAACCACAAAGCCAATAGGTCTATCAAAATGTGTGATGCGTTTTGAAGTTTCAAACCTTCAGACACAGGACGAATATTTATGTACAATTCACGCCAACTCCAGTCTTCTGACTCATAGGTAAACACAGACTAATTTTAAATTGTCACAAAATATTAAAAAACATCATTTACATTAACCATTGCTTCTGTAAGACGATAAAAAAGTTTCTCCGACACCATAAAAATGTTTGTCATGGAAATTTTTCAATGAGCAACCCAAACCGACTGCCTGGCAACATCGCATTGTTGCCAGCTTCGAAATATTAAAAGTTGCCACGTTGGTTGGCTGTATTTTGCTCCTTTTTGTGGTTCGCGTTGACCCGCGATGTCTTGCATAGATAATGTGTATGCATTGTTCCCGGTAACCTATGGATGGATGCGTGTATTGTTAAGGGTGAGTGTGCCAGTTTAAAGTGTTTTTTGTCGCACTGTTTTTTAAGGTCGTTGTGTCGAAATGTCATAAGAATGTAAGTTTATAAGTATAAAATGTAATAGATGCGTTTTTGTAATGAATGCATGAGATATAAAAGTGAGTTGTATTGAATAAATGAGGTAGCCTTTTCATTCTGTGCCTTTATAACTACCTTTAAAAGTTTTAATCTCATCCAATGATTAGCACCAGGTAATCTAGGAGCAATTGGACATAATATAAAATTGTTCCAAAAAATATGAAATTTATAAGGTTTTTAAATACGATTTCCAAGAAACCATAAATTACTATTTGTACTTATTATAATTATATTCCTACCTATATAAAATACTTCATTTTAATTTTAACTCGAATCTTTAAAACTGACTGCCCTTTAAAGGTGAATGCTTCATTGTAAAATAAATCCATTGATAGAGACAAAGCAAGCCACGCCTCGGCGCAGCGCCGTGTATGTTATTGTATATATACACCATGCATATATTACTGTTTCATAATATTTATTGGTTATTCATAAAGGGAGGAAAGCAATGAGTTTCGTGTTCTAGTAAGTATTAATCGCTTTGAGAGACAAATGATTTGAGCATATATAGATCAACGCTTATGTTTATGTACGGTTTCTTAAAATCCATAGTAATATTATAAATGCGAAAGTAGCTCTGTCTGTCTCGCTTTTACGCTAAAGATACGTAATCGATTTAAAGGAAATTTCTTACACAGATAGTCTAGAGCCTGAGAAAGGACATAGAATACTTTTATCCCGGCAAAATGGAAGATCTGGGTGAAACCGAACCACTAGTTTATAGTAATATTTTAAATGCTAAAGTAACTGTTAGACTTTCAATAAACCACGGAGCTTTTTATCCTGGGAAAATTGAAGGTCCCCCAGGTACACGGGGAAATCCGTGAAGAGGCAAGTTAATAATAATGGTGAAGATATGAAATGAATAAGGATACAGGAATTTAACTTTCAACAATATATTAGAAGTCTTAATTGGTTTGTAATATATTAGAAGTCCTTATTGTTTCCTAATCAATAATAGTGAATAGAGCACAGTAGGTACATAAGTACCTAATAAAATACCTATTTAATAATATCAATGTGATAGTACTAACAAATTTTATGATGACCTTTTATGAGAATATGAAATAAATAAAAAGCCCTTGAAAATAATAATAAAAAAAATCTTTTGTATTTATCCCAGAATAAAGTTATAAGAACAAATAAAATAATCGAAAAATTACTAAAAGATCTCTCTTTAGTAAGTTTTATACAATAGGCAACACTCAGAAATATCTTTGATTAAAGTTGCCAACCATTAACAGGCCCGTTTTGACAATAGGGTGTCACTTCCTGTCGCGCTATGGTTGTCTCTTTTTTGCACATGATGATTATATGTGCTGTCAAAAGGGACAGTTGGATTTGGATAACTTTATCAGACAAAACGTGCCGTATCACAGAACAACAAACTTTATATCACCTACAAAAGTAATATCTTTTAATGTCTTTTATATCTACTAATGTGAATTAATTTTGTGTTGTTTGTACGTATAAAATAATTTATTAAATAACTTTTGATGTTAACATCTTATTAGTATTTTAGCCAGTCTAGTGTCTACTTGCGTGTTTTTATGACGAGTAAATTATATAATACTAGTGGCTTTTTACAGTTTCACCTGCGTTCCCCGGGCATCTTAAATTTTCACGGGATAAAAAGTAGCCAATATCCTTTTTCAGGCTCTAGACTATCTGTGTACCGAATTTCGTTTAGATCGATTCTGTAGTTTTAGCGTGTAAGCTAGACATACAGACAGTTACTTTCACATTTATAACATTATAGTTAGGATCTTTATTTGAAGAGTAAGTACTTAATTGCAATCTCGAAGTAAGTAAAAGGCTCAATATTTCTTTCGTAATAATTATGCTAAAACAGAGAGCATCTACAGGGAACACTGCTCTAGTCCCATAGCAGAATCACAATCGGATTGCGCCATGAAACTTTATAAGGACGATTCGTCTAACTTTGTGAGGGGTGGAACAATAAATCAATGTGTCGAATAATTGCTCCTCATCGGCGGGACTTGGGAAGTCGGAATCAAAAGTTACTAATCACCAGGTCTTTATTAATAAGGCGTGGAGGAAAATATATTTTGTAGGCGAAAGTTTTGGACAGAGTTTTAAGAGTTTCGTCCCTGAGGGACCGCTGGGCGGCCGCGGGGTGAGATCGAGCGATTGCGCGACGGTTCTTAATATTTTAGACTTAATGGCTTTAATTGACTTTTTTTGTTACAGGTACTTATTCAGCTGTTATGGTAAAGGTATAGGTTGTTGGAGCGATAATAGTGCAGCAGGTTAGTGATAACTTAAGAGATCGTTATCAAACTTTACTGGTGAAAATATTTTAACAAGAGCGCATCTTTTTTCGAAAGAAGAATACTGTCAATTTCGTAATTTAGAGGACCTACACAAAAACCATTAAGTAAGAATAAAATATTTCTAAATATTAAAAAGAAATCAATGTATCTTCCGAAAGATAGAAACTCATCTCCTACGATTGATCAAAAGCTCATCATTATTAAAAACAGCAATTTGGTCTTGCTTAGAACTTCGTAACGAAGACAGCTCCGGTATTGTGTATAGATGTTATAGAGATAAATTAATCCCTATTTCCCTTGGTCACGGCATCACGCGTTAACGGCTGGACCGATTTCGCTGATTCTTTTATTTGTTCTGTTTGATATTGTCACTAGAAATTTTAAGACTATTTAACGACCATATTAACTTTTGCAATGTTATTTAATGTCGTTTGACGGAAGTGTCAGTGGCTTTAATTCAATAAGATTCTTAGTAAAGACTGGACAACGTCTGTCGGGTCAACTAGTACTTCATATATGTATATATAAAGAAACACATATATAAAGTTGTTACAATGCAATGTTAATAATAAAGTAAGGTATCATGACCGAAACTAAAGCCCAATCAATTTATAGCCGATTGCGCGTGCATTAAGAGATTTATTCATGCATTATGATTATAGTGCATTTATCACGCGGCCCGCACAGAAATAACAACAAATCACTACGTTAAATAATAACAGAGCTTGTGAAACAATACAATGTAAAAACGTGAAGCGAGATTGACAAAATGGTGCTGGGATTCCGTACAGTATATTTTTAAGTATCACTTAAATTTTTTGAATTTTTTCATGAAATTGTGTTGATATTTCTAACGACTATCGTGTAATACTAAGCTTTTTAATTTAAATAAATGAAAAGGAGCAATGTGTTTTTTCTAGAATAATTCATAGTAAAGCGATCACTCGAGTCCGAACTTGATTATAGAATAAGACGGAAATTTATTTTGTGACTTTTTTATTCTAAATTAGCAATGCCTTGCAGTTTCAATCGCATTTCCAATGGATCTACCAAAACTTTTCCACAACAAACCACATTTTTTGACAGACAGCTGAATCGGTTCAGCGCGCGTTTACGCTTTGCAGTAAGTATTTATTTATATAGATTAAAAATACATATTTTTTTATAAATATCGATTCCAAAGGAACCCTAAAAGCGACAATCACGTTACACGGGTGGTCTGCAGGACCGCGGCCCACAATTTATATCATTGTCTCTCATTTCAATCCATCGCTTGCTCGCCAACAATTGCGCGAGCAATTTCTGCGTTCATTCTTTCGCATTGGATATACGTGAAAGGCATTTTAAGTCCACTCCATTCCCTAACAAGCTTTAAGATCAATGTCACGACACATCGGACCTTTCACATGTTTACACAGTAAAGGAAAGAGATAGGAGCATAAAAGTTAACTGCAATTTTTCCATACTGAATTGAACCTCAGAACGGGTTATGAAGATACGCGGGACATGTGTGGATGGGACATATATGCCGTGAGCTGTTTTGACTGCTAATAGGTGTTGTTTAGAGCTCAAATTTGAGTGGTAAATCAATTGAGCCATCTTTAAAGTTGTGTATTTTTGCTCGAAAGACAGGTGATCTCTAAATGGTAGTTCTAGGAACTTTGGCAATATGATTCTTAAGTATATGGTGTGTAAATTACTTTAGTACCGTCACGCACCAAACGGTTCGGCGCCTCCTATTTGTGCCGTTCTATTAAGATGTGGAACTCCCTACCAGTCCACGTGTTTCCCTCCACTTATGATCCTGGGTCCTTTAAGTGGGGCGTAAAAAAGCTGTTCTCCAGGCCGTCAAGGTGAGGTCCATCATGCCACATTGCTATGCCGGCGTGGGATGATGGCTACCATTATGAGACTCCACTGACTGCTTTCCTTCAGGTAGGGTGGAGTCAATTTGTGCGGCAGTTATAATAAAAAAAAAGTCTATGAAGATTATATAAAGTTGAAATAAATACAAATTATTTTGTGGTACACGTGGTACTTTGAATATGTGCTATTCTAGAACATACTCTAACTTTGTGCCAAATTTTAATCACATCAAATCTTAGCCGTTGTTGAGTGAAAGAGTTACAAACTTCCATACATCCTCACGAACTATATTAGTAGGATTTGTTAGTGGCTTTCTTGACAAAATTTTATCTATTACGGACAAAATCAAATTGCAATAAAAAATTTACACACAAAAGAATTTTTTTTTTTTTTTTTTTTTTTATTAAGGATGGGCTTGCATTTGGTCTCTGACCCGTCCATACAAGACGCTGCCGAAACCTAGGATGGAGCATGCTTGCCCAGAAGAAACCTATTCACCCTAGCCTTGAAAATTACAAGATTGTAGGCGTCGGGAAACACAGACGCCGGAAGCAAATTCCACTCCCTCGCTGTCCGCATTATAAATGTGGAAGCGAACCGATGTGTCCGTATGTTCGGTATGTCGACAACGTATGGGTGGAAATTATCCCGGCGTCTTGTGGTTCGGTGTAAAAAAGGGGATGGTGGAATAAGATCGAATAGATCCTGCGCACACTCTCCAAAATATATCCTGTAGAAAACCGATAAGCAAGCGACTTTTCGTCTCCTGGCACGACGATCTATTGAGTCAAGGGCGTCAAGCTGGTACCTGGCAGATCCATCCCAGAGGTGGCAGCAGTACTCCATGCATGAGCGGACTTGTGCTTTATAAAGAAGGAGCAACTGTCCTGGCGTGAAGTACCGCTTAACCTTAGAGAGGATACCCAGCTTTCTGGCAGCGGTTTTAGCTTTTGACTCAATAGAACAGCCAAAGTTAATTTTGGCCGTTAAGGTCATGCCAAGGAGATCAAGCCGATCGCATACAGGCAAGGATATATTTTGGAAAGTAGGAGTCAGATGAAAAGGACTCCGTTTTGCGGTGAATAGACACGCCTGCGTTTTGGTAGCATTAAATGTGACCAGATTGGCTTCGCCCCAATCGGCGACTGCCTGTAAGGTCACATTCAAACGCTCTACCATGGCCTCACGCAACAACCGGGTCTCGTCACTGGTGGCTTGCGCACTGGAGATGTATCTCTCCACAACTGTGCTGTCGTCTGCATACCCAAAGGTGCCGGGCTTCAGCAGGTCATTAATATGCAGCAAGAATAAGGTTGCAGAGAGAACTGAGCCCTGAGGAACTCCGGCATTGATTGCCAATAGGTCCGACGAACACCCGTCTATAACGACTCGTATAGACCGTTCACTCAGGAAATCAGAAATCCAGGCGCACAGACCACAAGGAATTCCATATGAAGGAAGCTTGCTTAAGAGGCTTGCGTGCCAGACCCTATCGAATGCCTTAGAGATATCGAGGGAGACGGCTATCGCTTCCCCGAACCTCTCAATGGCTTCACTCCATATATGTGTGGCATACACCAGAAGGTCCCCAGTGGACCGTTTTTGGCGGAAACCAAACTGTCGGTCACTGAGGAGCTCGTTACCTTCAAGGTGCGCCAGGAGCCTCCGATTCAGTACGCGCTCCATAGTCTTACAGAGTATGGAGGTGATCGCAATCGGTCGATAGTTGGAGGGATCGGCACGGCTGCCCTTCTTGGGCACAGGCTGCACATTAGCAAGCTTCCAGACTTTCGGAACTTGACCTTGTTGGAGCGAGAGGCGAAACAGGCGAGTCAGAACAGGAGACAATTCGGGCGCACAATTGCGTAGGACAATGGCTGGAATGCCGTCAGGACCACTGGCTTTATTCACGTCTAGATCACGCAGTACCTTTAAAACCTCCTTTTGCCGGATATGAATGTCCGGCATTAGGCTGCTGCTTGGGGATTGCACTGGAGGAGATTGTAACCCAGCATCTAGACGTGAATTTTCCGCAAATAGAGAGGCAAACATGTTGGCCTTCTCTACGGCAGTGTAGGCCAGTGTTCCGTCAGGCTTCAGCAACGGCGGTAGCGACGGGCGGCAGAGGTTGTTTTCGACCGATTTGGCAAGGGACCAGAAAGCTTTACTCCCAGAAGGACTGGAGGAGAGCTTTTTTCCAATCCGACCAACATGGACGAAACGTGCCTTCTTAAGGACCTTTTTGCAGGACTTGGCAGCGATGTTGAAGGCTCTCTTCTTCAGACTCGTGTCTGGAGCTTTGCGAGTGCGAGAATCCGCCCAGATTCGGTAAGCTGACTGTTTACGGGCCTCGGCAACGGCGCATTCAGCATTGTACCACTTGGGGGATCTGTTGTCAAGTGATATGTCAGAGAATGGAATGTAATACTCCATTGCTTGACATATCACATCTGAAATCGCACTCGCACAGCTGGACGGGTCATCAGAAGAGAAGCATGTTCGCCGCCACGGATAAGATGCAAGGAAAGAACGCATCTCATCCCAGTCTGCTGACTTGTATCGCCATACTCGCCTAGTGCCTTTTGGGCAAGGATCGGGCGGAGTGTAGGACGACACAGCTTTCACCAGACAGTGGTCGGAGGTACCCAGTGGGGCATTCACCGACACCGAGTATCTGTCTGGATCGGTTGTCAGCAGAAGGTCCAAGCAGTTGGCCGTGTGGTCAGCAACATCCGGCACACGTGTAGCTTCCCGAATGAGCTGGGAAAGATTTAGCGATAGGGCCAGTTTCATCGCCTCTCTCCCGGCTAAGTCGGTCTCCCGGTATGGGTACAGCCACTCGCGATGATGAGCATTAAAGTCCCCCAGGAGGACTAACTGCGCACTAGGATATTTTCGCTGGACCACGTCTGCCGTGTCGCTGAGGTATTCGAAAAGCCCGATTGTCTCCCGGTCACCGCTGTGCGATCGGTAGATACAGGCATAGAGGATTTGCTCTATGCCTGTACCCACCAATATCCACAGGACAGAAAAACCTGGTTTTTCAAGGCCACAGAGACGCCGACAGCAGATGTCATCGCGAGCATACACGCAGACCCCAGCGCGTGGTTTGAATTTGTGCTCCAGGGAATACCCTGGGTAGCATAGGTATGCCGCGTCAGTCGGACATCCGATCTGCGTCTCCGTCAGAAAGAGTAGGTTGGGTTTTTCCATCTCAAGATGGTGATGGACGGCGTCGATATTTGAGTGCAGTCCTCGAATGTTTGAGAGGTGCACTTTGAGTGAGAGGACGTGCTTCCGCTGTGAAACGCTACTCTTTCTTGTACCTTTTTTCATGTTGTTTGAGTGAATAGGTTTGGAGAAGGCAGTTGAGCGAGACGTTGCAAAAAGAAAACCATGGAACAGACGTAGGCATCGTGAACCATTGGAAAGCTCGGCTGGAGACTGCGGGGACGCCCGAACCCCCCCGAGAGTGGCCATCGGGTCCTCTCATCCGGTCGCCAACCGGCACGATGGAGCACCTCGGGATTTTTCGCGAGTTGGCGGGGCAGCCTTTCATAGGTGGCTGGCCTACTAGTTGGGCCCCCTACTAACTGCGGTCGGCCAGCGGAGAACCGTGCTTCGGATCCCGCTACCCTCCAGAACGAGACTACCAGGACACAAGTCCCACGCTGTTGAGACCGGTTTCTGGATGCAACGCAACTGCTCTAACCCAACTCCACTAATGGCTTCCCCGATCTTCATGTCGGAACACGGCAGCTGCCGCTTGGCGACATGCCTTAGCTCGGGGGGTGGTGACAAGCCTCGGCCGAAGCCTACCACCAGACATCGTTGCTCGTTTAGCACCACCCAGGGATCACGTGTAGGGTCTCGAGGGTAAACCTACGGACGCGAGCAACTTCGATCCCCAAAATCCCCAAATTCGTAAATCTGACACCTATACATAAAAGTTCAATTTCAAAGATTTTCAAATTCCCCACCGTATCATCGAAGGAAACCCAAGTATTAGTCTAGCGTGTGCAAAAGTAAATTTCAATAGTAATGATCGACATACCTCAAAGAGAGTCAAAGACAGTCGGTATGGTACATCGAACATGTAACCAATAGAGTAGAACTGTTAACAGTTTTGTTAGAAAACAAAATACGCCAAAACGCTGCGCCGGCTCCTGCGTTCTGATTGGCCGACTCAAGGTCAAGTGTTGCACTAGACGTACACACAGGTCTCTTATTGGTCGGGTACTGTTTTAGTTCGAGCGTGGCTTGTTAGTTATATGTGACAAAGCATCGAAACGTTGCTAAACAAATGGCTCACTATTGCTATTCCATTGGTTACATGATCGATGGTATGGTATAACGATAGCGTACCGTTCGCAAATAGATCGCTTTGTCAGTGAGTGACTTGACTGCTCCATTGTTACGGTGATTCTCATGTGAAAACATTGACATGTGATATTCAACTGCCGAGGATGCTGTTGGTGTTTTATTATCTTCGGTTTTGTGGTGACACAGTGTGGTTTTAAATTGTTTGTCTATGAAGGTTTCAGAAACTATGTTTAATGGGGTTCACGCGAAAATAATCGGCATAGTCAATGAGTTATTTTTAACCGATTTCATGAAAAGGTTATGTTCCATTGTATATTAGTTTCTTTGTTAACTTTTATTTCCTTAACTGTTCACTGATTTCAAAAACATTTGATTTTAATTGAGAATTTTCATTTTAGAATTGGATTAAATTAATTGGAATGAAATTTCATTAACAAAAAAATTTTTTATAGAGTTTTAAATGCAAAACGTATGAACTAACTTGTTTTTTCTCATAAAATATACTGTCACTATAAAAATAAAGAGGTACAACAACCATACAAAAATGGAGTCCTCAAGAGTTTTTCACTTAAGAGCTATAAATACAACGAGCAATTTTAATTTCCCAACAAAAAAATACGCTACTGTTTATTCACAAAAAAAAACTTTTTAAAACAAATGGGCACAGAGTAATGAACTCAAAACTTGTACATAAAGTGCGTTGCTCTATACGTCACTCTGACTATGTAACTTGGACTTTAAGCACTGGTAATAAGGTGCAGAAGGTGCTGTACGTGTGAATCGCTGCGTTCGTTACACGGTAGCAATGTATTTAAAAAGCTGCAGTTTTTTTTTCTACATGCGTGCTCATGGCTCGAGGCTTTTCAGCCTCTGCTTTAGAGAAGTCGCACGTTCCAGTACTAGTACGTATTCAGTGCTGCCAACTTTAGTGCAAGGTTGTGAGCGGAATTCGTTCCTTTTTTCAAATTTTGACTATACAAATGTGGAATCGTGGAATGAATTTTTTTTTCTATACAGTAAAGAAAGTGTCGTTGCATTTTTTTTTCGACATCTCGAATTACGTTGATGTTGCCATGTCGAAAAATAAGTTTTAATTATGTTGCTGGCTAAAACTGATGCTGTTGACAACTAGGCGTACTATAAATATTTAACAAGTAAACCTATAGCAAGTACCAAGTTAACAAGTCAAAGTTACATCTGGCGATCGTAAGGGAGCCAAACGGTCAGGATCTTAAATCTTAATTATAAGTTTTTAACTCTTTATCTTCCGTTCTTTTCTCACGCATACCCGGGATCTTCATTTTTCCCGAACAAAAAGTATGTGACTTTCCAAGGCAACCGAAAGTAGGTATGATAAATCGAATGCCAAAAACTATGCATTTTCGTCAGTGAATTGCCTGTCTAATATTATTCTATTGTGACAAACAAACAAACACAATTTTACAATAGACATTACTCATTGCTTAAACATCAAACCTAACAAATGTATCTCACAACACTTTTAAGGGTCTATGTAAATTCTTAGCTAGGCGTTTGGATGCAACGACATGACAGCCAATACACTCCTAATACATACGAGTATCTTACTACTTTCAATGTGAAAGTTTGGATTGCTGTCTGTCACTTAATCACGCCAGCTGGAAGGATCTTAGTTCGAATATTTTCTGGAGTACATAGATAGGCTATAGCTTTTTATCCCCGGATGTTTGATAAAGTATATCGATAATTCTATCACACATATGTAGTGTGTGGTGGGTACGGTTACTCCTCATTGTTATTGCTACTTACCAGTCTTTAGTTGGACTTAGATATATAGAAGACGAGTTACCGCATAGTTACTGTTCCCATTAGAATATGGGGATAAAATATGCCCCACGTATCTCTCAGATAATACTACTTAGGTTTAGTATAATATAGAAGCGTTTATTCATAAGGAAAACGAAACAGATTAATTGACAAAGCTTAAGACTAGTACATATATTTATATTTTAAACTAGACTATAACCCTAAACACGTTCACACAGCATGCACAAATTACAGAACGTGTATTTGAAGTAAAACATTAATTTAACAGAAGAAAAAAACACACACACAAAAAACAAAAATCAAAGTTTTAACACAATCCACAATCAAATTAGAACAGAAAGACAAATGAAACAGCTTCAGGTATAATTCCTGAGAATACTATTTGCCTATCTAAGAGCATATGTTTTAGCAGTCTACTGGCCATCATGTCGGTGTTCGGATGCATATCGCTGGGACCACTCAGACGTCTCTCAGACGCGGAGTGTCGACAACGCGTCGCGAGATAAAACTACAGTAGTAACAGACACAGGACAATGGTTCTACTACTTATGTGTATTGAGTAGGTATTGAGAGACGTTTTTTTCGTTACTGTCACCTTTCCTCACGAACTTTCTCTGTTCTCTCTTGTGAAATTAGAAGGATTTGTCGGTGGCTTTCTTGACACAATTTTATCTATTACGGACAAAATAAAATTTCGATAAAAATAAACTCACAAAAGAAAATAAATCAAATAGTCAGACCTATGATATTTTCTCTCAGACAATTAAACCAGTATTTGTTTTTATCGTTATTGTTAAAACTTGTTTTGAAAAGCGTAATTACTAAGTTTATTGCCGGCTCTTCTCAGCAAAAGCAGAGAGTATTAGAGTAGACGTTTCATATGTGTCTGTAAAGGCCTATTTCATTTTTAACCGACTTCCCAAAAAGAAGGAGGAGGTTCTCAATTCGGCCGGTTTTTTTTATTATTGAGGTTTGTAAGTACAGTAAATACAAAATTTGTAAGACATTCAAACTTCAATATTTTTTCTTGGTAGGTACCTATTACATATGTTAAAAATTTTTTTTTACTTAAGTAGCTAAGTAGCACTTTAAATACTTACCATATTTTCTCAGATAGAATTACAACAACCAGTCTTCTGTCTTGATTGCCAGTTTGGAAGTCGACTTTCTTAACCCTATTAAGTGCATTAACAGAAGATAAGATATTTCTACACATTCTCAAACAGCTTACAAATCGTTAAAAAAACAATGCGTATCCAGCATTCACTTACGCGAATCCCTTCCCTACCTCCACCTCTCGGAGACTGAATGTTTGAAATTTAAAATTTAATTAAGGCGACACCGTACCGTGCAGTCTGTTTCACGCGTTAATCTCGTAAAGGCTGGGACATACGCGGCACACGTACAAAGCAGTTTTTAATTGCGTCCCACTGGCTGAAAAGCGACGTGTCTTTGACATTTACGATTGATTAAAAAGAAAATGGCCGCCCGAGCCTTGGACGTAATGAGGACTGTCTTGGATTAAAAAAGGTGGCGCCTTAAATAGTTGATGCAGTTTTATTTTGTTCATCACGTGTGGGGATAGATCAAAGCTGTACTGCTCATGTATTTGTATATATTTCTTGATTCGGGATGACAAAATTCCTTTCCCAAAGTGCTTTGAAAAACATTCCTATCTATATATAAAGGAAAGTCGCGTTAGTTACACTATTTATAACTCAAGAACGGCTGAACCGACTTGGCTGAAAATTGGTGGGGAGGTAGCTTAGAACCGGGAAAATTGAAGATCACCGGGAACGCGGGTGAAACCGCGGGGAGCCACTAATATAATCATATTTAAAGATGTTTTTTATAGCATAAAGTTGGCAAAAGACATACAGTCCTGATTTACCTTCCACGGTTACCATAGTCTATGGACGCTTGCAACATCAGAGACATTATCAATATTATGTTACCTCATCTATGTTAAATTAAAAAATCTTTCCAAAACCTTCATTACATTCTATAACATAGTCACTACAAAAGGTATCCTTCTCCGAGACTATTATGACACATCTACACTAATATTATAAAGAGGAAAGGTTTGTATTTTTGTATGTAACGAATGAACTCAAAAAATACTGGACCGATTTTAATTCTTTTTTCATTAGAAAGCTACATTATCACTGAGTAACATATTATCCCTGTATTCCCACGGGAACGGGAACTACGCGGGTAAAACCGCGCGGGGGCAGCTAGTAATTAATATATCTAGACGAAAAATCTAGGTACATGTTCACCACTTGGTTGTAAGCTTCGATGAGGCACACACGAAGCACACGAAGCACACGTGAGGCATCCCCGAGGCATGTCTCCGGTAGACGCTGACTCACGATGATCCCCGCCGCGATATCATTCTTCTAGTGAGGCACCACTTCAATATCCGTTCACGGCTCGAAATTTTAAATTGAATGTTGATTCTGTGGGAAAGTTGACGTGTGTTTTTTTTCTGAATTTCTGAAAAGCTTTATGCCACAAATTGATGGTTTCGGTTCACGTTCAAGACAAATATTTGTAAAAGTGTAAAAGCTAATCTATTTGATTTATCTAAGCACTTACTTAGGTAAGTTTTATATTTATTCTTATGGTCATAGCTACTAATGGTTAAAAAGAATATTATTAAGACATAGTTATTAAGAATATATACATAAACTAGTGGCTCCCCGCGGTTTCACTCGCGGATAAAAGTAGCCTGTCTGTTAATTCAGGTGACAAATTATTTGTGTTCCAAATTTTATCCCAATCCTTTCAGTATTTTGGGCGTAAAAGAGTAACAAACATCCATTCATCTATCCGTACTCACAAATTTATTAAGTAGGAAGAGTAGCAATGTAGACAAGTGCTACCTATATTTGACATTTACAATAACATGCGGCAATTTAGTCGAGGTTTGACAGAATTACACGAAGATTTACCAACATCTAGCCTATCCTAGCCCTCATCTAAAATTGGGTGCAATTTTAGGAATACAGGTCAAACCGCGGTCGGTGGGCTTGTGAAAATATTATTTTAAGCTGAAAAGCGCTGTAAAGCACACTCGCCAACACGGATCTCGGTCAAGATCCAGCACTCACGGTCGCTTTGAGAACTCAAAAGTGTTGTTTTTTAATGTAATTAGTGTAGCTAAGCCAACTGCTATGAATAGGTAGCCTAACCGCTATAACAAGACCCTTGACTGAACTACGACTTCACGTTCGGAGAAGTCTGCGTACACTGGTTGGTTATTTTCTATAACGACCTCTTGCATGAAGGCCTATATGTTTTGGATTATTGGCAAGGTTTTTAAAGGTCTATTAAATAATAAATAATCTTTAATTAGGTTTTATGTTAAAAAGCGTTGCATTTTTATTTTGAATAATAATTTTATTATTGAAAAACACGAGTATAGTGCAAATAAAATTAAAGGAATCGCGTTCAATTTCATTTTAATGAACAAAGCGACATTTTAAATAATATAGAAACATTTTGGGTAGTTGATCTGACAACTGCTGAGCTATATATTTTTTATATTAATATCCGTTGTATTATCATGTTCATTATCAGGAGTCAAAGTGGTTGCCATGGCCAAAATCGGTCGGACCAATCATCATCATATTTTTTAAACAATCAAAAATGCAAAACCTAACCCTTTCCTATTAGTATTCCAATCCCGCCCGTAGCAAATACCGGAAAACTTGAAATGAACCCCGCGGCCGCCCAAAAATTTGAGATTCAAGAAAATTTAATAATCTCAACAACAGTGTCAACTTTGTGTGTTTGTCTTTCACAGTCGCGTCGCCTGAACTGGGGGGATTGTTTTAATTCGCCGCTGGGGCGCCATCTGTCGCAACTGCACTTCCTAAGTTGGACGGACATGGTTCCGACTTTATAATTTTACCCTGTTCCAACTAGGTACCTATGCCACTTGGGTGCTGAGTTTCACCTTAGATTTGAGTTTTGTTGTTCTGCCTTTTATTGGTCCAACTGTGTGTATAAGTGTAGCTGGAAAGTGTTTGGATCAAGTGATCAATTTGCTGAAGTGTGTGGAAACAACTGAATCTTTTGTTAAATGAAATGTAGAAGGAGACATATAAGTGTGTTTTTGTCAAATAACGTTAAGAGAATTTTTTTATAATCAGTATTTTTTTATACCACAAGGGTGGCAAACAGGCATACGGTCCCATCTGATGGGAAGCGGTTACCGTAGCCTATGGACGCTAGCAACACCAGAGGCGTCACCACGCGTTACCGACCCTATAAAAAAGGGAGCAATTGTATAGGCAGTGAATGGGACAAAGCGCAATGCACTTCTCGTCGAAGGGCCAAACAGGCATCACTCCTGCACACCCCTACGACGCTACTCCATCCCTGGTCCCCCCACTGCTGCTACAGCGTCTCCTCATGGAGCTCTGGCTACCTTACTCACCGCAGGAACACAACACTACATGTAGTGTTATTTGGCTGCGGTCTTCTGTAAGGTGGAGGTACTACCCCAGTCGGGCTGCTCCAATTTCGAACGGACGAATCCGTTGCGCCCTACCTCCTTTAAGTTTACAGTTCTATTGTATATTCATAATGTACCTACCTACGTGGCCCCCAACAAAATTTAAGATACAGCTAGGTGGTACTCCGAGCTGTCAACTGTAACTCTTTTGATCCGACAACTTGACCCACCAACCCAACTATTATAATAAATCATATAAGTTTATTTTGTCTATATGACTATGCAGTTTTGTTATCTAAAAAATATTTTTTTATAATGCAGCTTGTAGGCGTCGCACTCCTGTTCCTTAAATAAATATTAACTTAAAAATATATAGTCTAACGTTTTAAGAATATAATTCATCGTTTCCTGTTAGTCTTTTATCGGTTCATAATCCACTAGAACTTTTTCTTTAACAAACGATAAAGAAAGAAATACTCCAATTAAAATTCACAGAGTTAAAGTTTCATAACTTCCACGACCTGCAGCGGCAGTGTAACATACTAAATCAAATTTATCTCGTCTGATTAAATCTAATTCATTAACTATTTTAAAACAAGGCTAATAAGGTACAAGTTTCCTTGGCAGTGGACCTGTGCGGTGGAAATCAGCTGTAATTCAATTCTTATCTTGGTATCTTAGCCGGTATCGCGCTAATTCCGTTAGGTCAGTTACTGCAGTTCACTAATTTGCTTAAACAAACCGCTTTTTGTTTGTCACATCTAGTTTGTTAATGACTGGTGACTTCCATGCTTTTATTATGCGTTTTATAAACGTTTGTGTTTGGAATATGTTTCAATGTGTAAACGGTAACATTACATGCCAATCTGATTCCAAAATAACTCCTAATACTTATATAATACTAGCGGAGCCGTCAGACTTCGTTCTGCCCACCAGCGCCACCTACCGGGTCTATATTGATGTATATTATACACACCGTCCCCGTGATCACAGGGGTATCAAAAATAGATAGTAGCCGATTCTCAGACCTAGCGAATATGCACACAAAATTTCATGAGAATCGGTCAAGCCGTATCGGAGGAGTTTAATCACATACACCGCGACACGAGAATTTTATATATAAGATGATAAAAATGTATAAACTAATAGAAAAATAAATTTATTAATACAAATATCAAACTTCACGTTCTATCTCTCTCTTCTAATATTATAATGCAAAGGGAATCTGTCTGTCTATATGTTACGATTTCACGCCAAAACCCAGAGTTTGAGAAAACACATAGACCTGCTTTTTATCTCGGGAAAATTTAAGGTCCCCGAGAACACCGATGAAACCGCGTTCAAAAGCTAGTATAATTAAGTTATCGAATTGTCATATTATAACGAACATAACATGTAAAACTCTCATTAATAACTTAAACCGATTCGGTAGCGTTTCATCAGTACAATGATCGAATATGCTTAGTGTTGGCTGTTCACGTTGCGTTTTGTAGCACTATTGCTGTTTATTATATTTTATTTTTGGTCACATTAAAAATTCTACAAATTTTGTTGGGTGATATATGACCTAATCAAGGAAAGATTGGCAAAAGTTGTGGCAGGTGTATCTAAAAACATAACAATAGTTTCATACGTCATGAAGATGTCTAGTTATAGATAGTAAGCAGTGATTGTTAATTGAAGATAACACTTATCTTTACTTTGTCTACTTATTTCTCACAGACGATGTGTAATTTTTATTGATTATTATAATTATTATCAAACCATAATTTGGTGGAATAAACTAATTATTAGTAATACGCCTCACAGATACGGTTGTTTAACTATTATCAAAACAATTGTAATTTTTACTCACCAGCTTTACCGCAAGTTTTAATACCTTACAAAAATCGCACGATGAATGTCCTCAAATCAAATGTCACTATGTAGGTTAATTATAATTAAATACGTAATGTCTTATTAGGCTGTAACGATGTTATTAGCCGGCGGTCGGGATCGTGTCATGTGATGTGGTTCTGCGACCACACTGGTATACTTGATTGATTATTATGTACTAAGGTATGTAACTTCGATGGGCTAATGTTTGATTGATAACATACTTCTGGTTGTTTCGTACCTATCGGCTTAAAAATTTTTGGAAGGAGGTCTATGGCAGAAATAATAAATGAAACTGCATCATACAACTTTACTTACCTTACGGATTATTTAAATTGTAAGTCCATATTTATAATTATAACTTCAAGATGCAAATATTTAAAAAATAAAAAAGCAATAATAAATTAAATAAAATTAACACAAAATAATTATAAACAATATATATTTATATCTCTAAAAGTAGATGCAAAAAGTAATGTGCAGTTTATTGTGCTACTGTAATCAGATGACTGATAAAGATATATAAAATAAAACTCACATGGTCCTTGAATAACTATATTTCTTCCAGCTTAACAACTTTATCTCGTCCAAACTCAATGCTCGCGATCCACCAAAACAAAACCCGCCTCGACCCGACGCTCACAGACCAAAACATAAACAGAGTCAATCCGTTCATTTAGTGTTGCCACTTCATTTACGAGATATTTATCGAAATTATACTATTTTAATAACAAAACAAATTGAACCTAACACTCGACCATCCTGACGCTGTGCATGTCCTCATGCACATAGCCAAAAGTCGAAATAACCTAACACTCGGTCGGACGGTTAGCATTGAGTCCAAACATACAGTAATACGTAATTATAAACAATATGCAATACGATTTAAACATTTTTTTAACACAAACATAGGCAGTATCGCTGTAATTCCTCCTTATCACAAACCACCATGACAAACTTTACTACGAAATATAATAATCAGACACATAATATGCATTATTTACGAACCCTCCTTCTCGCAAGCAACACATCTCAAAATATGTTGACACCATGGTTGTGAACCCTCCTTCTCACTGACCATCACATCAAAATCCAATACAAAATATACAATCGTCACAATCATAATACGCATTGTTTACGAGCCCTCCTTCTCGCAAGCAATACATATCTCAATATTTTGTTGACACCATGGTTGTGAACCCTCCTTCTCACAGACCATCATGTCAAACTCCAATACAAAATATACGATCATCATAATCATAATACGCATTGTTTACGAACCCTCCTTCTCGCAAGCAATACATATCTCAATATTTTGTTGACACCATGGTTGTGAACCTTCCTTCTCACAGACCATCATGATCAATATATCAATATAGAAATTAACCATCTTTCTTACAAAATATCAGCATCAACAAAAACAAAATATATTTTATTATGAATATAATATTAATCACTAATTCATAAATTCACAACACCCAACAATCAACAATTAAATGTTTTATAACTTAAACCTTTTATATTAAATAACAACATAAATTATTTATCAATTATTTAAGCATTAAGATAAATATGAAACAAAATAATCGAATATAAAATAATCATAATAGGTTTGAAAATACAGAAACTGAAACAAAGAATTTCAACTACTACGGCTCGGAATCCTCTGTATCTGAATTTTCTGTCTCATTATCATCATCGTTACTCTCGTCTACATTTAGAGCGGCTATATGAACCCAAGGTGACATACGATCTGCGGCAACAACAGTTTTGCGTTTATTTTTGGTGGCAGTTAAGCCTGGTATAGCTGCTACTTTATATCGGTCATTACCCAATACGGCAATTACACGATAAGGTCCTATATAAGACGAGATAAGCTTTTTACTTTTTCCGTCATTACCAAAAGACGTTCTCGTAATTTTAACAAGGTCCCCCTCAGAATATGTGCGGGCAGGACGCCGGTTTTTGTCATAAATACGTTTTTGTTTTACCTGTTCCTCATCAATTTTGTCTTTTACTGATTCCCTGATTTTTAATGTGTCTGTATTTTCTCTAGTTTCATGAACTATCTCATTTAACCGCGGATTAATCTCTCCATTCATTTTAATTCCGAACATGACTTCAGCTGGCGTCCTACCCGTTGTCTTCTGACACGTGTTATTCATCCCCCATTGTATTTTACCTATTTTATCATCCCAATCTCTCTCATCACAATTCAAATTTTGAGCAGTCAACGAGTTAAGAATGGTACGGTTATACCTCTCGACTTGTCCATTCGACCTTGGACTAGCAACCGCATTCAAAATATGCTTTATGCCCTTATCCAAACAAAATCGCTTAAACGCATGAGACGTGAAGCACGTGCCGCGGTCACTAATAATCCGGTCTGGATTTCTAAAAGTATAAAATACGTCTTCGAGAACTTTTGCAGCCGTCTGTGTTTTAGTATTACGAACTGGCTTAATTAATGCAAATTTCGTAAACGCGTCTACTATAACAAGGAGGTAAGAGTTCCCTCTTTTTGATCTAACAAAGGGCCCTAGGTGGTCTATGTGTAAAGTATGAAAAGGCACTTCTACTTTGGTTATCGGGTGTAAAAGGCCTTCATTTGTAGTAACCTTTTTTGAATACGTACATTCCATACAGGCTTGAACGTACTTTTTAACAAATCTCGATAATTTGGGAAACCAATATGTTTTCTTAATACGTTCTAAGGTCTTTTCTACGCCAAAGTGCCCTATATCGTCGTGGTTCATACGACATAGCTGCCACCTAGCCCCCTTTGGCACTACCCAGCGTAATTTATCTTTATCGCCATTTATACACCGGTAAAGTTTATTATCTTTAATCAAATAATTTTCTTTAATATATTTAAGACCATCCGCATCAATATTAGTTGTTAGCATATCACGTATTCGACAGAGTTCTGAATCCCCTAATTGCAATGTGTGTAACCAATCATCGCCATTAATCAACATGACGCTCGGGAATTGATCTGGATCATCTACTCCCTCAACAGGGTTCCGTGATAGAGCGTCTACATGCATCATTCTAGTACCCGGACGATATTCTACATTACATTGGAACTCTTGTAAGAGAAGCCACCAACGTGCAATGCGTGGAATCAAGTCGCGTTTTGAAAATGTAGATCGTAAAGCACTACAATCTGTAACTATTTTAAAATTTAGACCTAGCAAGTAAACACGGAATTTCTTTAATGAACATACTACGGCTAAGGTCTCTAATTCAAAAGAATGAAAATTCTTTTCTTCTGGAGATGTCTGTCGGCTATAGTATCCTACGGGTTGAAACGGACTACTACTACTTGAACGCTGCAGTAGTATACCTCCGATACCTATTTTGCTGGCGTCAGTGTGCAATTCTGTTTCAGCAGCCGGATCAAAAATGGCTAATATCGGCCTAACTACCAATCTGTCCTTAAGCGTTCTAAAGGCATTTTCTTGATCATCAGACCATACCCACGACACATCCTTCTTCAAAAGTTTATTCAATGGATGCGACAAGATTGCGAAGTTTTTTATAAACTTCCTAAAATATCCAACTAGGCCAAGAAATTGTCGTACTGAATGCGGATTGGTAGGACGAGGAAAGTCCAAAACTGAATGGACTTTTCTACTACCTGGTCTCACACCATCAGCGCTGATTTCGTATCCCAAATAATTAATCCTATCTTGGAGAAAGAAGCACTTGGTTAAATTTAATGTAAGATTAGCCTTTTCCAGCAACTGCATTACCCTGTCAAACCTTTCCAAACATTCCTCTACCGATTTCCCGTAAATAAGTACGTCATCAATGTACGCAGTCGCCTCCGTAAACCTAGCAGAACCGAGAACTCTATTTATCATCCGTTGAAAAACCGCAGGAGCATTAGCCAGCCCGAATGGCATACGATTAAATTCATATTGGCCATCCGGGGTAACGAAGGATGTAAGTGGCCTACTCTCCTCTGTAATAGGTACCTGGTAATACCCAGATGCCATGTCTAAAGTAATGAAATATGCCTGTCCTGAAAGACGAACAATTTCATCCTCAATAACTGGCATTGGGTATCGCTCTTTTACCGTAACTGAATTTAAAAGTCTATAATCAACGCATAATCTCTGCTTACCATCTTTTTTTCGTACTAAAATAATAGGGCTAGCATATTCTGAAACCGATTCTCTTACTATGCCAGCATCTATCATTTCGCCAACCATATCTCTTACTAGTTCTCTTTCTTTATGCGATAATCTATAGGGTCGAAATACAATTGGTCGTTTGCTATTTAGTTCAATACTCATGGCAGTTACGTTTGTACTTCCTAGATTTTTCAATGATGTCGCAAAACAATGCTCATACTTCCGTAACAACTCTTTTAGCTTCTGCATTTGGGTCTCATTTACTGTGTCACCAACATTAATCTGATCTAAATCTAATATTCTATCTTCGGCAACAATAGAGTTTGAAGATATGCGATTGACTACCTGAACTCTAGCACCCCGACTTATAATTGCTCCTTCTCGCAACAAACAAGATTTAAAGTGAGGACTAATGTACACAAAAAGATGACCATTTACGACCTGATACACGCCACCGTTAACTATGAACTGTAGATTTGGCCTTCCGATAATTTTGCCCGCTAATAAAATGCTCCCATCTAGTACTGTGCTTGCCCGAGCTCTAACCATAGCCGGTCCATAGATTTCAATATCAGTTACAGCTGATATAGCAATTGACATCTCTTCACCGACATCAAATTGTGAAAATGGAAGCTCGACATTAACATCATAAAACTTTAATTCTTCAGCATTTTTGTACACTATAATATGAGGCAGCTCCGTAAAAGTCTGCCCGATAAGTAATGGCAACTCAAGAAATTTATCGTCTACCACCTGACAAGGGACACGACCACAGACTCCATCAACACATAAATCTAAATTTACTCCGCCATTGGATAGTATAACTTCATTACCGAAACCTTTTAAAGGTGTGGAAACATTGTCGCAAACTAAGCCTAATGATGTCACAGCAGACATGGCAATCAACGTAACCTCACTTCCAAAATCAATAAAAGACTTAAAAATAATGTCATTAACTTGACAATCCTTTAAAAACTTCGAATTAGAAGCTGACGTCAAAATTCGCATGGTTTTACGCACGTCATCGGTATTAGTATTGGTGTTATCAGTCTTAACCCTACAAGTTTCAGCTTTATGGCCAAACCTACGACACTTTGAACACTGAACTAACGGCTTAGGACATTTAAGATAGGGATGCCCTTTTTCTTTGCAATTAAAACAAAACAGTTCATTGCTATAGTTAGTGCCGCTACGAATAGGTCTGTTGTTCACACTATTATGACGTGAATTAGATTCTAGAAAAGATTTCGCACGTAAGTTGGTACGATCGTATGAAAATGAAGGGGTGTCTTTATTGCTCATGAGAAAATGTAACAGTTGGTCGGGCTGTGTACAACGTAACGCATTAGCACTAGACCTCAGAGTTTTATCACCAAGGCCGTGGATTATGCACTCCACTGCCCGCTTGCCATCGATGTCACATTGGTTTAAAAGAGCCAGTTTCTCATAATAATAAATTTCAAGGGGTTCGTTATATCTACTTTTTCTTTTAAGCATGTCCTCTAAGGTTTGGCCGTAATTTTGCTCAAATGGAAAAGCGTTTGTTAATTTTAATTGCCATTCAGGCCAACTGAATAGAATTGAGTTCAAGCTTTCATACCAGGTTTTGGCCAAACCTCGGAGTTTTTGCATCGCAAAATGTATAATTGTCTTTTCGTCCCAACCGTAGACAGTGGCACATTCGTTTACTTTCTTTAGCCAAATATCAATTCTTTGACACTTTGAAGAAGGGTCAAAGTCTGGCAAAATGTTTTTATGATTTAAATTTCCGGTATTATGTAAAGAATTTGCCAATGGCAACGGTCGAGGCTTATGGTGATTTAATGAATTTATTAAACTTATCAGATCTTTAGAGGTAAAAGATGGACTTTCTGACCGTTTAATCCGTTTAGGTGAAGCCGATACTCTGCCATCTGGATCGCGATAACGCTCATGCTGCCGAGGAACGGGGCTGCGTGTTCGGTGTCTGCTTTGACGAAACTCCCGGTGTTCGTTTTCGTTCCCGATCGGCAGGTTGGATTCACGGCTTCGTCTTGAACTGGTACCACGATGTAGTTGGCTGCGCTCGTGATGTAAATCTTCCTCGAGAGCACGTACTCTGTCACGTTGTCTCCCTAGTTCTTGCTCCAAATCCTGTAAGTTCCTGCCTCGGCCTTGATTGGAACTGCGTAACCGACTGCGACTACGATAACCACGACTTTCCCGACGCGTGCGACTCCGGCTACGCCTCTCAGGCACATGACTGGATCCAGCCTCTTGCCGGTCTGATGCCGGGGTCGTCAGGCGACGTGGTTGCGAAAGTTTGCTATCACGCTGCATTCTGAAACTTGTAAACGTAATCTATGTAACTATTCACTGAGTACCCTTAACGGTAAGAATCATTTCCGGTAACTTTAAATATGATTAGATATAGATTCACCATAAAATTTTATCGAATAATGCACTGCACTACCTGCTAATGGTGTTTTTTTTTTTTTTTTTTTTTTTTTTTTTGTACTAACATTTACATTAAATTCATTCTCGTTACCATTATATAGAAAAGGAATTTAGTTATATGGTTTACATAGTTCAAACCATGTTCAAACAGTCCCGATGGGTAACATAAATTCATAAGAATAACGGTGAGGTTAACCGGTACATGTCAATTATCATTTTATCAATATAAGTCATTATTTTGTGGTATCCCACTTCTGAAATATAAAATAAAACTCACATGGTCCTTGAATAACTATATTTCTTCCAGCTTAACAACTTTATCTCGTCCAAACTCAATGCTCGCGATCCACCAAAACAAAACCCGCCTCGACCCGACGCTCACAGACCAAAACATAAACAGAGTCAATCCGTTCATTTAGTGTTGCCACTTCATTTACGAGATATTTATCGAAATTATACTATTTTAATAACAAAACAAATTGAACCTAACAGATACTACTTTTGAATAAGTACTGATATCAATATTTTTACTTCCAAATACAGACACAACCTGTACATTCTTATAAGCAAATGTTTGTCCTGGGTGGGATTCTAACCCACGACAGTAAGTAATCACAAAGCCAATCTCCATTGTCAGTGAACATTTCCGTTTGTTTTTTCCCTGTACTAGTATGTTTTTAAAACTACTACAATACATAGTATATTAGCTATCTGGTTCTCAAGCTTTCCTTAGTTAAGAATCAGCTTGGCCATCCAAAGAATTCCGCAGAATATGTATTTAATTTTATCTTGCACGCCTCGTTGCATATAAACAGGACTAAACCAAAACCGAAAAGCCATTTTGCGGGAACATTTAAAACACAAATTAAGTTCCATTTACAAAATAGAATTCTAGTTAATCCAGGTCTAGAGTAAAACCTTATAAACCTATTTCAGACTGCGTTGGAACTAAACGGTTAGACTGGGTTCATCTCGGATTAGAAAAGATAAGATGGCGCCTAAGTGAGCTTTGGACTGCCGAGCTTATTTGTTTTATTCAGTATTTTAATGTGATTATCACCACATTATAAACTTTCAGATTTCCCATTTCAATTTTTCCCATAAATAGTTTCATTATGTCTTCATACAGTCTTCATACATAACAATTTTGTAAAAAAATATTTTCGGTTATTTTATACTTATAGCTGACACGGTAAACCTTGTTCTGACATGTAAGAAATACTAAATTTGCGATTAAAACATAAAGGGTAGGATAGGAAGGTGAAATATACCTTATCATCTACTATATACACGCAAAAAATCTAAAATATCAGATTTCGATTAAGCCAATTCGAAGAATGTTTGTTTCTAACATTGTCACACGAAATATTTATATATTTACCTATTATATTTAGAAGTGGTATATCCGCGTCAAGATTACTATTATGACAAGCCTAAAATGAAAAGTGTTTGTTAATTTAAAGCAAAAAACACTAAGAGTTATTATTATTCATAAGTGCTTGTAAAAGCCTATTTGAATAAAAAATATTTTGATTTCTGAACTCTTGAAACAAAACACTTTTAATAAAAATATTACCATTAAAACCCAACTAAAACTTCCGTCAATTAACATTAAAAAAGCACATAATACATCTCGACACAATGTCTTAACTTCCTGGCACGGGAAGCTCCGGGATACCCGTTATCCCCTCAGCTTATCCCATGATAATGAGTCGCATCGTCCACTCTGTTTTCATTACTATAACTGTTAGTTTTCCCTCTGTAATAGCCCATAAACATACCCGCAAGACTATGAACAAAGTTCCGGTGATAATCTTAGTCTATAATAATGGGGGGAGATAATTATCCTGGATGTGGCTCGTGAAAGAAAAAAAAATTAAAAAGTTTTTTTTTATATCTTTGTCATATATTTTAGGTCAATAAAGGTTATATAAAGTCATTGAGGCAAAAGTTATAGCTTCCATATTGAAAGGAATCAAATAATAAACAAAATAGTATGAACATACCTACTAACAAATACATACCTATATGAAAAAGCATTATATTTTGATATGACTAATCCGATGGCGAGTCAACTCACGATCATGAGGGTGCAGGTTCAAACCCCTGGCCCGTACCTCTGAGTTTAAAAACTTACGTACGGATTCACACCACTGGCTTAATTCGGTGAAGGAAAACATCGTGAGGAAACCTGCATGCCCGAGATGTGACAATTAAAGGCATGTGAAGTCCGCCAATCCGCATTGGGCCCACGTGGTGGACTATGGCCTAAACCCCCTCGTTGTTAGGGGAGGCTCGTGCTCCGCGGTGGAGACGCATATGAGCTGTTTATGATGATGATGATGATGAATCCGATGGCGGAATGTTATCAAAGTGCTAGGTAATTATTCCGTCATATAACAAAAGAAATAGTAAAGAAGGCTTAAAACTGCTTTCTATAGGCTCTACAATGCATTGGCAACGCTCTAAAATTTGCGCCGGTGACCACTTACCATCAGCAGACCCTTTGTTTGTTTAGCATCCCATCTATACAGATCTATAGATAGATCAGCCAATATATCTATCTTTATGAAAAGCTTAAAACTGTAAAAAGTACCTATTCTACAAAATAATTATAGTTTCCAAGAGTTTTCCTTCACTGAATACTTAAGTCAATTAAGGAGTTTGTACCCACACACAACCTTCTGCTCGTCCAATAATTATTTGCTTCGTTTAACTTCATGCTATGACCTGTCTATAGAATTTACATCTATGTTCAAAGCCATAAAGTAAGTTTAAGTTGGGATAATCTTACAAATTTTACGCCTCTCTGATTACTGGCTCTTCCAACGTACAGACAGAGTGTCAGTAGATTATAGTGTAACTTTGTCTTGTTTAATGTTTGTTTATAAATCTCGGTTTTGTTAGTAAGGATTCAGATGAGTAATAAAATATCATAATAAACATGTAATAGTGCTTAGTAATTATGTTAAAATGTTATTACGACGTTTTTGACGGACCAATAAATGTGGAATCTATTTTTTTTATTTTTCATTTCTTAGAATTTATTTGGTACATACTGGTAATTAATATTTTACCAATATAAGATTACGGCGAAATTTTGGTACGATTTTAAGCAATATAATGTATTTTAGGTATCCTTCTAAAATCTACCTAAAATATGTGTGTATTCAAGTTAGAATATTGAATCCGCGTTTAACTGGAATTTTGGTACACAAAACAGCACACAATAAAAAATAATAGAATTCTTACTTGCCTTCACTATGGTAAGCTCATTTAAGGTAATTAAACCTAAAAAGTATCTTTCGTTTCAAACTGTTTCCCATTCACACTGCCAAACACTTGACACTCCAAAAGTTTTTCCCCACCAAACATTATCACAACCAACGATAAAATTATAGTCTGGAAGCTAGTGGGAACATAAAAAATCACATAATTTCCGATCCGCCCATCAGCTCCGCATTATTATGGTAACGACCCGCCGCGTCGGAGCAAACATAACTCCATGCTAACTTCATTACATCAGAATCTCATGGAGGCTTCACAAACTACGCCTAAACTAAGTTTGCGTTCAAAACACGCTCCCTCCTCGCTAATGGTCAATAAACGGGATCCATTGGCTCAGTGGTCGCGCACTGGAATTGCACTCGGTGATCCCCGGTTCTAATCCCCGGCCGGCCGGCGGTAGTTAAGAAGTAATGGATACAGAGTTATGATAGTTTTAATATTGTGGTTTTATGTGTGTTATGGTTCTGTGGTGGATTCTGCGGCAAGGGTTATAGGTTTGAAACAGATATTTCAGATTGGTTGATCAGTTGCACTTAAATAATAATAAATAAATAAATATCCTGGGATATTTTTCACACACGGCCAATCTGATTCCAAAGTAAGCTTCAAAGTGAGCTTGTGTTATGGTAACCAGATAGCTGATATGCTACATATAATTCTTTTAAATACACACATATTATAGATATTTACATCCAGACACAGAACTTACAGACATATTCATGCATACAAATGTTTGTACTGGGTGAGATTCGAACCCACGACCATCGGCTTGAGAGTCATGGTCACTAACCACAAAGCCAATCGGGCTGTCAACTGCCATTGTATTCAGAAACCCAAGAGTCAAGGTCAGTGGATGTTGCCGCTCTTTTACGCAAACACTATTAAATTTGGATGAAATTTCAATCACATGTAGTTTATAATGGGGATCATAAAAATTGATGATCCCCCGAGAACGCAGGTGAAACCTCGGGGATCCACCATTTTTAAAACAAATCAGAATAAATACAACTACATATTTTTGATTGAAATTTCATAAACATTACCTAGCTAGTTAATAAAATATTAAAAGACAAGTAATGTAGGCCAAATTAATAAATTGCCCAATTAACAGTACTAAGGCCTTGGATTTATCGATCTCTGAAGCTTAGCTAAGTGTTGTAATTAATGTTGGCTAGAAATTAAAGTTATTCCTGGAGTAACGCCGGCTAGGCAATATTTCAGCTTGGCTATTAAGCAAACTTATCGACACTGGCTGTTTTATGCTTTGCTAAAACGGAGCATTTCTTTTCTCAATACAAAATATAAATTCGGTAAAAAATAAAGAGGGGTATAGAAAAGAATTATCAAAATCGAACTACTCTATAAAAAGTTATACGTTGCGTACGCGTTGACTTGAGAACCTAATTTAAATTTTTAGAACAATAGCAATACCTAAAGATAAAGATTTTTCGAAAGTAGGTATTTTTTATCAATGGAATTAACAGGCTACTGCATGCAGATAGAATATCTATACTATTTTTATAAATGCGAAAGTAAGTCCGTCTGTTTCGCTATCACGCTAAAAATACTAAGCCGATTCAAATGATATTTGGTACACAGATAGCGTAGAGCTTGAGAAAGGACGTGCAGAGTATAGCCTTGGTTAGTATAGTAAGAGCATATCGGTCTAGCCCAGTAAATTTATTTAGACTTAGGTATTATTATTTACCCATATAAAAAAGAAGTAGTCTGTAGCTGGACATGCTGTCTGTTTTTTTGTGTGAATCAAAGCCCTAGTTCTGAAATATACGCTATGTTAAAAAATCGTCAAATTCATTAATAGAATTTAAACTTTAATTCCACATCATCATGGAAGAGAATCCAATAAAGTAGCCCATAAGCTGCGTGCGGTGGTGCGGCTGTGCCTCAGTATTAGTTCTAAATATGAGAGGTTTCTTCATAATATGTCGGCTTCATTTGTCACAGAGGCGGGTGCCAAGTGTTCACGTAGTGTTAATAACCTGCCGTGGCAACGCTCCAGGTTTTAGGTTTTTGGGCTACCGGTGCAAGTTATAGAAGGATAAAACCCATACTACTTTGGGTTTTGCAAGTGGAAGTGGTTGTAAGGTTATTTGCGTTAGATTCGGTTCTTAATATAATATAAATACCTTCTAAGAGATCAAAAAAATTCGATTTTATTTCTTGTTCATTATGATGTCAACTATGGTGGTACTGAAGTACCTATATCTTATGTTGTAAAATGAAAAACTATTTCAATTCTCAGGGCCGTTAGTGTATGAGTCATGTCTGTGGTGTTAGGTCTAAAGCATAAGCTATATGTATCAATGGGCTGTATCCATTTTGAAAAATAAGTGATTAGAGATGGTTTACTAAAAATCATTCTAAAATTTCAGATTTGTGATAACACACTCCTAAAAATCAGATCCTTGTTTTTCATTACGATCTATTTAGCGGCTAAACCAATGACCCCGTTTTTTACTTTATATAGAGTACATAGGTAGAGCTCAGTAAGGGCATACTACTTAATCCCAAGAAAGGTCCTCTAAGAACTTGCTTTACATCAGACGAAAGCTAGTCAATATCCAAAAGGATTGTCACAATTTATAAACTAAGGCAATACCTTCAAAAGCTTATGACTTGCTGAGCCTATTCTGGTGGTGGAGAACCGATGAGTCTCCCATTTGGTGCGAGCTTGAATATGGTACGTACGGAATGAACTAGTGGCTAATTTCAATTTAAAGCCTTAGCCGACCTTATAATAGATTTAAATCCGTTTTATTGAGGGTAATGTTATATTGAGTATTTAATTGTGCTGAGAGATAATGTTAGATGATTTGATGAGGGTGGGTTTGAGCTATCGTTGTAGGGAAATGTCCTATCACAAACTCGTTTTTTATCGTTTAAATTTGAGATCGATTTCCCTAATATCGAGTTAATAACCACAATTTGTATAAGACATTTATTGTTTTACATTGCCTTGAAATGAAATGAAATATATTTGTTAATTTAAATAGGCCTTCACCGGCACTTACGAAACGTCGGTTCGGAAGGTTGCTTTTGCTGACAAGAGCCGGTGAGAAAATTTTCAAATGTAGGCCATAAGGTATCAAATCAAACCAGCCAAAAATTTATTTCATAATTGGATAACACTGCAGAGATAGGTATATATATATTACTTCTCCATAAATATATTTAAGTGCATAATCTACCCTAAATAAAGAATTAATACTTTGATTAACACGAAGACAAAGTAACCTCAAAAGAACTGTAAAACAAATCAACTCGTCTCAATCTCATAAAATTCAGTAAATTAATCAGTTTCTAGCAACTATAGTTAAATGTGATAAAAACCTGTGGTAGAGTGAACTTAGGAAACTCCGGGGAGTGTAGTTAGCGAGCTAACTAGTCGTTACTAATTTATTTTTTATCTTTAGGGAAGTTTGGATTTTTATGAAAACGGATTTTCATTGCTTAGTCAATGGGTTTGTTACTTAGTCAATTGGTTACCTTTTTTGTGTAACAAATTTATTAGTTTTTTCATAATGTTTTTCGCTATTGGTAGCACTGCTGTTTTGACAAATTGGTTTTTCAAAATGATCTCTAATGAAATTGAATGGAAATTTGTAAAGAAATAAATAAAAAAATCACTTTCAATATAGGCAGATATTTACCCGTATAAGAACATAAAATTCTGACCTTTATAACTAGGTAGCGTCACTGACGATTAGGTACTTTCTCCAACCCTGTTCCTACATAACTTTTCTGACGATATTTTGACTTGTTATCAGTCTAATAAACGATTGAATCACGTAGTAATAAAAATCGTATTTATATCACTCAGCCACATAAAAATTATTCAAACAATCCGACTACAAGTCCTTCAAATACTTTGTTAACGGATAAACATTAAGATCCGTCGGAAAACCGCGACGCTGTAATTAAGAAAAAAATACTTAAGTACAAATCCCCACTTTAATATTTAAAATACCAGGCAAGTATAAGTCTGAGGAGCTCAGGTGGTCTGAGAACTCGTTATATACATATTCATGTAAGCATTCACCCCTCAAATTGCTAAGGATAAAGTTTCCGCCAGCCCAGCGCTAGCCCGTGAGATGTGAAAACGGTAAAAATGTCCCCGAGACTTAAGTTTAGATGATGTAAAGTCGAAATTGAGTTTATTTTCCAGTTCCCTATGTGGACTGTAAAAATCTTTAAGATAATGAAACATTAATTGTGATAAAAGTTGATTTTTTGTTAAGCATAGAACATGATTCGTTTTTTAAAACAGTCGAATTTGAATGCGGTCGGATTTTTTTTTTACATGAAAATAGGCATTCATTGATTTTAAAACTCTCCTTTTTTTTCCAAATTACTTAATAAGTCAAAGTTTACCTTGTCTCCTTAACTTAACAGCGACACCTATTGACACAAGAATAAAACAGTTGTTTCAAGTTGCAAGAATCTGCCGCTAGTGCATTCGTGGCGCTACTAGACTTTATTTACTTTTGATTGTGTTAGAAAGAGAGTTAATTTTCAATGGAAATAAAATTATAATCTAACCTCTTTAATTTCTACCTTCGCCTAGAATAGAAAGATAGAGTTTAATACAGTAAATAATACTTTTTATAGCTTAAAACTTAGGTACCTAATCAGTTTTATAAACAGTCCCTATTTTGTGCAGCATAGTTCTGTTCCTTATGGAAAAAGATGTGTATAGGTGTAATTAGCACTTGCTGTTACTTTATAGATATAAATATCATCACGTAAATTTCATACATTCAGATTATATCTAACCTTTTCGGTACCCAAAAAAAACAAGACAATATCTCAGCACTTACAGCGTGGATTTATTTTCGCGAACATATCAGTGGATCTCAATTTGTTTCGTGGCCAACCCTTCAGCTTCAGCCGCGGTTTGAGCAAGATAAAATGCACACCCTTGAACTGTGCCGCGGTGGAGGGCAATTTGGATTGTTTCATTTGATTTTTATAAATCGCAGGTACATATATTTCCTTACCAGGATAAGATAAGCTGTCGATTGTTTCTGTAAGCTTGATATATATCTGTGGGTAGAAGTGTGTTCCTTTTTATGCCACGAAGGTGGATAGTATACTGTCTAACCTGATGGGAAGCGGTCGTGGCTTCTAGACGCTTGAGTTTGATTTAGTTGATTGAAATCTTCATAAAAGCTTCATAGTACAGTCTTACATGAAATTATGTGGTTAAAGTAAGAAGAAAAAGAGAAGAAATGACGTGTAAATTAAAACAATTACTGATTGATGCAAGGCTGTAAGGTAAAATATTATGTCAGTAAACACAACAATAGTTTGTTCAATTGCTTCCATACATCTATAATATACATACATACCAGATAATTAATTATCCTTTCCCATCATCAAAAAAATATCATCCTCATTATTTTTCCCACTAAAAATGAAATCACAAAAACTGATTACATTCCAAACCAACAAAGTAACAAAACTAACAAACAACATCTCAGATTTCCACCTTGAACCAACTTAGTGTAACTGAAGTTATTTACGCCTTCAGTGAGTCTAGTCGGAGAGGCAGAGTACCTTGTCCCGGGCTTACTCGGGACCTAGGTCGCCCGGTCGCCGTAAAGTTTTAATGGCACTTGACGCCGGAAAAATGGGCCCCAACTACATTATAGTCTATCTCGATTCTTTCACTAACGTGGTGTCACGTAAAATATGGCACTTCATATTGTCTTATGTGGTTCAGGAATTATTAGCACGTTGGAAGCGATTAAAATAGTATTATAGAGTTAGGTTCCTACACTTTTAACCTTGTTCATCTACCATAGAATTCGACCAACAAAATTATCAAATCAATCATTTTATACTGACCAAAACATAGGTATACATACAAAATTAACGTTGCATACATTAATACATATTATACAAAGTACTACCATTAGTTAATACTAAGTAGGTGCCAGTAGTAAGTAAAATTTTAGGTCACATTGCCGGAATTTTGAATAACCTTTTTTGAAATTGTATTTACTCATTTATTTATTCATTATTTGTTAATAATTTTCTACGTCAAAATTTAACTATTTCATAATAAAATTCATTTCTCGATCAGCAAACATATTTCAAAACGAATTCTCCCTTTCTAAATTATAACTGTATATTCATTCTATTGGATGCTGCAGCATACATTTGATCACCAATTAATTAAACTTATAAATCTAAAGCACACAGTTGACACAAATTAGTTGTAAATCGAAATATCGTGAGCAATACTAATGTGTCATTCGACACTGTGTCTGCAGCTGTAATACGTTTGGATGACGCATCTTCAGCAATCAACAGAACTTCTGTGCTGGCTCCTGGGAAAATGATCGTATCTCTTCTCAGAATGAAGATGTTAACATGATAATTAATTAATTGATCGCAGAATTTGAATTGGAAATAAATTTACTGGGAACTGTGGTGGTGAAGACAACAAGTCATTCTTATTGTAGTAATAATTAAAGCGAAAGAAAAAGTATAGGCAGGCTATATTACATAGTTACCGGTATGGCCGACTTAGTTATTTTTTAGAATTTAATTAAATTAATAAGTTTATACTTACCAAGCAAAACTAGCGAGATAAGAATCCAATGCTTTTTGAAAGAATGATATCTCTCAACGCACTTTGCCAAAGGTACTATAAGTTACTAGTTTTGCCCGCGATTATACCCGCGTTCGCGAAAGATCTTAAATTTACCCCAGATAAAAGTAACCCATGTGTTAATCCAGATTATAAGCTATCTGTGTTCCAAATTTAATATAAATCTGTTCATTAGTTTTTGCGTGAAAAAGTAGTAAATACCTACACATCCATACAAACTTTCGCTTTTATTATATAAGCACCTAGTAGAATAAAATAAGCAAGATCCACGTGAACGAATGACCTTTATAAATCTTGTGTATGGATTACTTTATGTAATGAAGCCGATGAGGGCCTCTAAGAATCCTATGGGTTTCATTGGCAATATTCATACAGAAATTCATATACATATTTATACTTAACTTACTTATAGGTACTGTCGACACATAAAAGCCAATCTACTTTTCAATTTCAATAATATCTCAAACAACGCAATTAAAAAACTGTAAATTAATCGAAAGCGACTGTCAAAGTTGAAGTGTTAAATTGATGTAATATGGCGACGAAACGAATGCTCATGTCCAGAAAGATTATTATCAAATTCACTTTTATTTTGTCGATTTGTTGCTTCGAATGATTTAAATTTGAATGCCTAAAAAGAGTTTGAACTCTAAGGTTTTTGATTTAAAGTTGAAAATGGTAGTTCATAAGATAAGACGATGTATTTCTTTAATAAGAAACGGTAGCGTCATCTGTCGCGATCAATAAACGTTTAAAATGGGATGTTCTTTTTTTTAATAATTTGATGTCAATGGAGTTATGAGGTCTTGTGCCAGAAACTCGTTTGATTTATGATTTTAATAATATGAAATTATAATCAGAAGCATTTTGACGTGACAACGTCTTATAAATTGGTTTGCCGGGTGACACTTCAAGAAACTGCGTTACGCTCCGCTCACGTAACGTGACGTTATGTTTTAAATTGTTACTATTATTTCATCCTTCTTCCTACTATACGAATGAATATTCACATTAAAATTATTTTACCACTCAAAGTCGTTGTCACGTAAAACTTTCGCCCGTATACCGACTTTACAGGCAACCAATTTTTATAAGTGACTAGCTTCTGCCCCGCAGTTTCACCTGCGTTCCCGGTGTATCTACTTAAATGTTTCAATTTTTTCCATAAGAACCTCAATTGGACTATTGCAAACATTTTAAGACCAAAAAAAGCCATTTCCGTCCACCCGTTCTCGAGTTATGCGCTTACCAACACATTTTGTGATTCATTTTTATATTATAGATTATGTTATTTTTGAATATCCCAGAGTAGGAAAATAACATGTTTTAAACTTAGTATCTCCCTGAAAATTCCATTTTAGAGACCTAAGAAAGTATGTATAAGAACTAAAATGTATTAAAAGGTAATCTATGAGTATGGTATTGAGGTATCTATTTTAAGTCAATGATACTAGCTTTCGCTCCGCGGTTTCACTCGCGTAGTTTCCGTTTCCGTGGGAATACATGGATAGTATATAGCTTATGTTACTAACTAGCATGCCTAATGATGTATTATCTATTTTTAACCGATTTTTAAAAGGTTCTATTTTATATCTACATAGAACCTACCTCATAGAATATATACAGTTATGAATAACTGTAATTTAAATGTATACCTAAAACCTACAATATACTAGACATTTATATACAACAAATTACGAATTCTAATTAAGAAATCAAGCTTGAAGAGTCTGTATACAATCAGAGGTGATTACAAGACTTACAGAGATAAAGTTGAGGCAATAAAAGCTATCTATATACAAGGAAACGCACACAGCCCGCCAGCCACGGATGGACGGACGGAGTTTACATAATCTTATCTTTTTAATGGCTGTTCAAGTGTCGAATCTCCTATCAGTAACAAGAGTGCGGATGCGGCTATGAAATAAGCGAGGATATTATTTTTTTAACAGGCTTTTAGTTAATCTTAATCCTAACTTAAATAAATAAATATCCTTAAACATTTTTCACACACGGCCAATATGATTCCAAAGTAAGCTTCAAAGTGAGCTTGTATTATGGTTACCAGATAGCTGATATACCACTTTTTAATATATACTTACATAGATAATTTCATCCAAACACAGAACAAACAGACTTACTCATGCATACAAATGTTTGTCCTGGGTGGGATTCTAACCCACGACCAGTGGCTTGAAGTTCAGGGTCACTAACCACAAAATCAACCGGTCTGTCAACATTGTAAGTATTGTATGTGGTTTTTTTTTTTTTTTTATTTTTTTATTATGTTGTACTCGTTATAAAACGGGTACTCATACAATTACAATCTAGACCTTAAGGCTAATAAGTAATTTAAATTTAACTTAATTTGCTAACATTTACTTCTTAAGAATGAGTCCATTGACACTTTTCTTATAGTCTCTATTGTAAATTGAAAGACACTCTGTTCTTGTGTTCTTTATGCGTAGCACTCACTGCACTTCTTTACACTAACTACACTAAACTAACTCAAAAGGTTTAGTTCTTTTTAGTCTTCTCACTATGTCCGTGTTGTCTAGTAGCTGGATTGCCTCGACGTTCACATGATGAAGGAGCCTTTGTTCGTGTGCTTCGGCGTATTTTTGTATAACGCCAGTTACAAGATCCACTCCAAGGTCTCGGTGGATGTCTTCATTTCTGACGTACCAGGGAGCATTTACTATAGTCCGAAGTACCTTATTTTGGAATCTTTGTATGATTTCAACGTTAGTCCGTTTTGTACATCCCCAGAGTTGAATGCCGTACGTCCATACAGGCATGAGTACTTGTTTGTATAAAAGTACTTTGTTATACACTGACATGGTAGAATGTCTACCAAGTAGCCAGTACATATTTTTATAACGTAGGTCTAACGCCTGTCGTTTCTTTTTGACATGAGCCTTCCAGCGGAGTTTTGCATCTAACGTCATACCCAAGTATTTTGCCGTATTTTCGTATGGTATTGCGCGATTGTTGATATATACTGGTGTATAATTAGGTCTTTGGTTTGTGAAATCGATATGTGTCGATTTTGATTCGTTTAGTTTAATTTTCCATTTTTTTGTCCAGTCGGTGATAGCATTGACGGCCATTTGCACCTTCTCTACTGCTTCCTTGTGACAGACACCTGTGGCCATAATCGCCGTGTCGTCTGCAAAAGTAGCAATGACGCTATTATTTGTTTCAGGGATATCGCAGGTGTACAAAAGGTACAGGAGAGGTCCAAGGACACTTCCTTGCGGTACACCAGCTTTTATTTGTTTGATGTCCGAATAAGCCTCCTCGTGTCTAACTCTAAATGTTCTCTTAGCTAAGTATGATTCTAAAATTTCCACAAATTGTTTTGGTAGCATTTTGCTTAATTTACATATAAGACCTCTATGCCACACTTTATCAAATGCCTGAGCTACGTCTAGAAATACCGTAGAGCAGACTTTCTTCTGTATGTATTGTATGTGGTAAGCAATATTTTTTTTTTCCTGTTTAGTTTTAACGCTCTAGCCTATTTCTGACAATTTCAATAAAATCTGTGCTGTGGTTTAGGCGAGAAAGCGTAACAGATAGACAGATAGACATTTACTTTCGCATTATTAGTTCGCATTAGTGTGGATTTTTACGAACCAAAATATCGCAAGTACCTACACATATTAAAGTAATTAAGTCTTTTTATACAATTGGTAGGTACGTGATCGATGCTTAAAATATAAATCTTCCCTTAAATCTTCCCTTACTGGTTAGCATTTGGATAAAATTGTAGGTAATGTAATTCAATACCAACCAAGACATTGTTTCCAAAATCGATTGCATCATTATATTTTTAACAATACAGCAGATGTTTTAATAGAAAATCGCTTCCTCCCATCACACCGCTGTCCCCATGACCCAGCATAACGTCTTTATCGATCCGCCACTAATTCCCGAATAGCCGTTACATCTAGACATGTACAAATGTTGCATCCAAAATTGACCAACAAGAGATACCTTCTCGATACATTATCAGAATCCTACCTATTACCTCTTATCCAACGCGATTCTATCAACGGACCTCTCACGTGACACCGTTGTAAAGAAAGAGACAGAGCATATATATAAGTAAAGCTAGTGGTCGTATAGTGCAGAATTGAACCGCATTATCGAGAAAGGTAATCAGTGATTATCTGCTTTCATGCGTCAATGTCGGATGGACATTCGTTTGATCGGTAGGTTGTGTTGGCGTGAGATGATACGGGACTAGAAATACCTATTCACAGAGTATGTTTATAATAAATAACCTGAGATATTTTTCACACACGCCCAATCGGAGTCCAAAGTAAGCTGCAAAGTGAGTTTGTGGAATGGTAACCAGATAACTACATATAATACGTTTTTTAAATACATACTTATATAGATATTTACATCCAGACACAGAACAAACAGACATATTCATGCGTACAAAATCCCATCCAGAACAAACATTTAATGTTTGTTCTGGATGGGATTTGAACCCACGAGCGACGGCTTGAAAGTCAGTGTCACTAACCACAATCCCAACAGGCTTGGTAGATATTACTAGGGGGAATTTTAAGGTACCCTTACCGATAAAACTTGATATTTATATTAAATAGCCTTCCTCGATAAATGAGCTATCTAATATTTTTTACTCGAAGTAGTAGTTTCGGAGTTTATATTATATAATACAAAAAAATATCAAATCCGTTTCTTTTTATCCTAATCGTAGTGGTAAATTAGTGTAGATTATTCAATTTATTAAACGATTCATGAGTCACTAAGTGCCTGCAATGAATGAAATTCAATTGAAAATTTTACAAAATGATTTACTGAAAATTCATGAGAATAAGTCATAATGGTTATTTGGTCATGAAAAATATCATTATCATCAACATTGGGAAGCTTTTTGTACTTTGTCATAATAATTGAATAATATAGTAGGTACACAAAAGTGTAGGTAGTTTGTATGAAAAACTTAATTTAATATTAAAATTGATTTTACGCGGATTCAGTTACAACATTGGTATTAATTTTAAGTAGCGGAATTTTCGACGGCGGAAAATCGTATTCCGTTGAGAATTAAAATTCAGCGGATGCCCGCCGCGGCTGCGCGCGCCCGCAAATATTGGCCAATTGGAATATGGCAAATGTTTGTCATTCATAATTGTGATGTTATCAACTAGTGGCTCCCCGCGGTTTCACCCGCGTACCCGGGAGGTCTTCCATTTTCTAGTAATTAGTAGCCTATGTCCTTTCTCAGGCCTTACACTAAATCGGTTCAGCAATGAGACAGGCAGTGTTACTTTCGCATTTATAATATTAGCTAGGATACATGATAGTTATATAGAACATCATAGTTATATGATTTTATATAATTGAACACCCATTAGCGAAAGCTACTGCAAATATTATCACTCTTTATTAAATGCTGTATTAAATTAAATATCTGCTCGGATTTAAGTTAATACAAGGATTTAGTTGTAAATAGGTCTAAGAAAACCCTCTCGGGTCCCTAGAAGAGGTGGAAATCTTATAGTATAATAAATAAAATAGAATAAAATTTGAAAGCACATTGCTTGTCGGGATGTCTAGTCGCACAAAATTTGACAGTATTATGTTATCCTTACTTTGCTGCTTAAAAAAAAATTGTAAGGTTGAAATAACACTACTATGTAAGAGATGAGAATAAGCCAACGGTCCAAGATAGAGTTCATTGACCGACGTTGATAGGTACACCACATGATAATTGATTCATTAGTGCATTACATATCGTTGTGTCATTAGTGTAGGTGCACACTGTGCACAGTGCTACATGTGAAGTTCGACAATCTACATACTCCGAACTAGAATGTAGCGTTTTATTCATAAAATTGTCAGAGACGCCATCGTCCGTCTAGCTGTGCTAGGTAGAAATTATACTACTGCATATGTATAAAGAAAGTTTATTTATTGTATTTTTGTTCTAGACAAATAAAATTTGGTATTTACTTATTTATTAACCGGTCCTTAAGTATGGTGAAAACCTCTGTGATTATCTCTGTATGATCCAATAGTGAGTTATTGAGGAAACTTGATTTAATTTACAATGTTAATTATTAAAGTTACCTATGATTTATCTTATAAGAGTCTTATTAACCCTTCAAGAGATAGATAGCTTTCTTTCTAACTGGGATACGGAATTCAGTACCTAAGTAGTAAGTAAAGATAAGGTTTCAAACGCAACGATCAAAGAGACAATAAATCGATCACAATTGATGCGTGGGCGCATTCTGACGGACATGGCCGAACCACGCTCGGGTCGGATCGCACGACCCGACAATTAGTTGCCAGCTATACCAATGGCCGCTAATCAACCGTTAATCAATTAGAATTCGCTACAGCTGACTGTTTGAATATTCATTCGAGTTGGGACCTAACTATTGACTATTATTGTGATCTAACTATAACCTAACTGAGTTCTTATGAGTAATAAATAATACTAAATATCCTGGGACATTTTTGACACACGGCCAATATTATTCCAAAGTAAGCTTCAAAGTGATCTTGTGTTATGGTAACCAGATAGCTGATATACTACACATACTACGTTTTAAATACATACTTATATAGATATTTACATACAAACACAGGATAAACAGACATATACATGCATACAAATGTTTGTCCTGGGTGGGATTCGAACCCACGACCCGCGGGTTGAGAGTCAGGGTCACTAACCACAAAGCCAACCGGGCTGTCAATTTTTGTTAATTGAGTTGTCATTGACTCATAAGATATAACATGACAATCATATTTGTGGCCCTAATAAGTGTGAACCATTCATCATCATCAGTGAATTCATTGTAATACATTTGCATATACATAGTTAGACATCTCTCATGTGCTCTCTCAGAGAATGGGCGAGTAGGCACTACTTTAATATACCTAGTGTTTGTGACGTCATATTGTCACCGGTAAATAAATTAAAGCGAGTTCAGGAACCGTGTAACATAACATTTTTTTAATGTGACAAGCGTTTTTGAATTTTTGTATTTTTTTTTTGCCTACGAAGGCAGACGAGCCATCGGGCCACCTGATGGAAAGTCGTCTCCGACGCCCATGAACACTGGCAATACCGGGGGTATCATCAACGCGCTGCCTACTGTAGCATAATATTTTGTTTTGTGACGTTGATTATTTTTAAATTTTAAAGGTCCAAATCTCTCAAAGATTAATTTATTTTGTGAGTTTTAGTACCTTTAGGCAATTTTCTAATATCATCAAATGTCCCATACAACCTTGTACGAAGATTCCTAAACCAATTTAGCGTTCTACAATAAATAGAAGTATTCTTACGATTACTACCACCCCCGCTAACAAGTCTGCTAAATTAACGATAATTGTTTGAACATGCGAATATACTCTGTGGAATGTGAATGGTACACTTGCTTAGAGAGGAATCTGAACTATTTTTCTTGCTAGAGGGGAAAGTTAAAAAGCTATATTGAGAAGATTTTATATTTGCTTTCATCATGAAATAAATTATATCTCGTCTACACATCATCATCAGCTCATATACCTACGTCTCCACCGAGGAGCACGAGCCTCCCCTAACATCGAGGGGGCTCAGGATATAGTCCACCACGTGGACCTATTACGCATTAGCGTACTTTAAAGATGTGACATCTCGGGTCTACACATAATTATGGTAAACATCTTAGTATGTTTTAGGACTATTTTAAATGTGGTTATAGCAGAAGGATGCATATTTGTTAGTCTATCACATGAAAACAGCTGATGGGACCTGACATTGTTTATTAATTACATCATTAGTTTAGGTGAAGTTACCAAAGCAGGCAGAAAGTTCACGAGTAGCAATGAAGATGAGTTTTTGGTAAAAGAAAACGCAATGGCTGAAAGGATTCAGAATAAGCTTTGTAAACCGATTGAGTATTTTCTATTTTTTTACCAGGTATACGGGAAATACCGCAGGACTAAAGCTAGTCAAGAATAAAATACGTTCTATAAAGGTAGTCTAAAGTTAACATGCATTCCATAATAATAGACATACACGTGAAGGTAAATAAAATTCCCTCTCATTTTCACACTCGAGGAATTCAACTAACAATGGCAACTCGTCGTCATAAAGGTGCATACACACAGGCGCACCCGGGCGTCATTACACCCGGATTACAGCCGGGTTGGTTTATTGTAATCGCGATTATATAATAGTTAGTGCCGCCCGGAGAGTCGTCAGACGTTTTTGATGTTATGTCTGCGCTGGATTGTGATATGGGGTGTTGTTTGAGCTTTGTTTTAGGAGTTAAATGAAATAAATTATTTAAGCCTTAAGTCTTGAAGTGTTTATTTATTTATTTAAAACATAAATCACGTCTATACAATCATCTATACAATACATCTCATCTTATACAATAAAAATCTAAATTTACTGAATTAATATTCTTAAAATTTTCATCTTTGACTGTATGTTTAAAATAGGCAAGCTATAAGTGTGATAAAAATACACATTGTGGCGTTGTATTCTAGGTGCTGATTAAATTTGAAGGACCGTTAGATATTGGTTTTAAGCCTTGCTCATTGAAATTTGATAAACTAATAATGACACCACCAGCCTGATTTGCTTCTGCCTCCGGTGCCAACGTGGTATGATGAATTCTTGATCTTGTCGTCATCCAAACCTTTAGTAGCTGCTGATCTTCACGATCACCATTCACACGGTGAACTATAGTAATATATGTGTCCATAAAACGTTCATGGGAGAATATAGGAGAACAATGTAAACGCACGAGTGTTCTCTATGGATTCCAAAGGCTGACAGACAGCTATCTTGAAGACGTACTGGCCAATGTCTTTTTCTCCAAGACGTGAGGGTGGTTACAAATAAAGTTGGTAGAAACAATATTAGTCTACCTTATATTTCTTTTAGAATGAGCAAGGACTTAACACACATGATACAACATTTTACTACCTTACCAAATAGTGATTCAAATAAAATTCCTTTAGCAAACAATATCACCGTTCCCGTAACTGCATCACGCTGTATTCAATTTGCGCGACACTCGAAGTCACAGTAAAGGGAAGCGCCGGTCGTATTCAACCGCCCGGGTACTAACGCAGTGTGTACTAACCTTTATTGTTATACACAGCCTTCATATACGGATAATTGTTTTATAAGTTTGTTGGTATATATATATATTGTTTGTTTTAGTGAAGTCAAAATTTTTCTGCAGGTGATTTTTTGCAGGTTGTTTTTCTTTACTAGCTTTATTAAAACTTTTCATGGTGAGATTGCTGATAAAAAGCTTATTAAAGCATTTAAATGAAATGAAACATCAAACAGTTTTTATGTTAAGTAATTTCATGAAGATATGACAAATTATAAAAAATAATAAAACGAAAGTGGAAAACACAATTTTATAATATTAATTATAAATACTTATCCTTTAGCTATGTTTTCTAACAATTTCCAAGTAAGCAAAACTTTTAGTACGGTGATCAAATTGCTACTTTTAAGTGAAGACTCATATACTTAGTCTGGCCATAAATACTGTTACACCTAAAAATAACAAAATATTACATTTGAATTTGGAATCTGTTATTTTTATACGATTGTTTATTGTGTTTTCTCATTTTAGCGCCAATCATTGTACAATATTTTGTGATATTAAAATTGTGCGGGCTGATAAAGAGAACCGAATCACTGTGATTGCGTTACACAAAGTAGGTATGGAGCCAAATGCAGTTTTGAAAACTCTCTATACGCTTGGTATTAGTAAAATGTTTGTGTACCGGGCTATTAATAGGTACAATGAGACCTCCTCTGTTTGTGACAGAAAAAGATCTGGCCGTCCACGTAGTGTTCGTAGGAAAAAGGTGGTCAAAGCAGTAAGGGAAAGAATTCGAAGAAATCCTCTCCGAAAGCAAAAGATTTTATCTCGGGAGATGAAGATAGCACCTAGAACCATGTTGCGTATTTTAAAAGATGACTTAGGACTTGCAGACTATAGGAGATGTACTGGTAATTTCTGAACTGATAATTTAAAAAAGAATAGGGTGGTAAAATCGAAACGACTACTGATGCGGTACGCAGAGGGAGGTCACAGAAAAAAAATGTTTACGGATGAGAATTTTTTTACAACTGAGCAACATTTTAACAAACCAAATGACCTTATTTGTGCTTAAAGCTCTAAGGAAGCTTCCCAATTAGTCGACAGAGTGCAACGTGGGCACTATCCGACTGCAGTGATGGTTTGGTGGGGTATTAGCTATGAAGGAGTGACTGAGGCATACTTTTGTGAAAAAGGAATCAAAACATCGGCACAACTGTATCATGATAGTATTCTTGAGAAGGTAGTGAACCCCCTTAACAACACCATGTTCAATAACCAAGAATGGTCCTTCTAGCAAGACTCGGCGCTGGGTCATAAAGCTCGGTCTTCGCAGTCTTGGTTGGAAACGAACATTTCGGACTTCATTAGAGCTGAAGACTGACCGTCGTCTAGTCCCGATCTTATTCCGCTGGATTATGATTTATGGTCAGTTTTAGAGAGTATGGCTTGCTCTAAATGCCAAGATAATTTGGAGTCCCTAAAACAATCCATACGATTTTCAGTGAAGATTTTATCAACGAAAAGAGTGCGTGCTTCTATCGATATGAAATGAAATGAAATGAAATGAAATGAAATGAAATGAAATGAAATGAAATGAAATGAAATGAAATGAAATGAAATAAATTTATTCATTCAAATAGGCCTTCACAGGCACTTATGAAACGTCGACTCTAATGCTCGGTTCGGAAGGTTGCTTTTGCTGAGAAGAGCCGGCAATAAACTCAGCAATTACTCTTTTCAAAACAAGTTTTAACAATTTCTTTAACAATAATAATATTAGTCCTGATAGAACGAGCGCTATACCCATGCCTCGCCATCGTTAATATAATCGTTTATACAATAATAAGCCTTCTGTACCAAAGCTGACTTAACTCGTTCCTTAAATTTATTCATAGGCAAATCTAAAATATTTGTGGGGATTTTGTTATAAAACCGTGCACCAAGTCCTAAAAATGATCCTTGCACTTTCTGTAGTCTATAAGCAGATGTTACAAGTTTATGCTTATTTCTAGTATTAATGGAGTGCAAATCACAATTTTTCGTGAAAAGACCAATGTTTTGACGGACGAATATTATGTTTGCATAAATGTACTGTGATGCAACTGTGAGAATGTTAATTTCCTTAAATTTATCTCTGAGGGAAGCTCGCGAGCTTAAATTATAAATAGCACGGACTGCTCTTTTTTGCAAAATAAAAATTGTATCTATATCAGCTGCTCTGCCCCAAAGCAAGATACCATAGGACATAACACTATGAAAATAACTGAAATAGACTAATCTAGCTGTTTCTACATCCGTAAGTAGTCTGATTTTTCTAACCGCGTAAGCTGCTGAGCTGAGCTTCCCCGCAAGACATGATATTTGGGTGCCCCATTGAAGTTTTGAATCTAACGTAATACCCAAAAACACTGTAGACTCAACAAGACTGAGGGCTTCATTATTTAACATTAAATTAGAGGCCATCTTTTTTACATTGGGTAATGCAAATTTTATACATTTAGTTTTTCTTGCATTTAAAACTAGATTATTAACAGTAAACCAATTTAATACCTCAGATAATGCACCGTTTACATCGTCATATTTGAATTTCTGTCTATCAACACCAAAAATCAGTGAGGTATCGTCAGCAAACAGTACAATTCCACAGGTATTCTTAACATAGAACGGAAGATCATTTATATAAATTAAAAATAGAAAAGGTCCCAAAATTGAGCCCTGGGGCACCCCCATATGCACAGGAGAACCAGACGATTTAACTCCGTTGACATCTACAATTTGAGTTCTCTCACTAAGGTACGATCGCATCAAATCAAGTGCTGTACCTTTAACTCCATAATACTCTAGTTTACGTATAAGTGTTTGGTGGTCAACACAATCAAAAGCCTTAGATAAATCACAAAACACCCCAATGACGTTCTGTGAATCCTCCCAACAGTTAAAAATATTTTTCAAAAGTGCTACACCCGCATCAATAGTAGAACGACCTTTTGTGAAACCGTATTGTTCACCATGCAAAAGTTTATTAAAATTAAAATGAGAAAGCAGCTGCTTTAAAATAATCTTTTCGAATATCTTACTCAGAACTGGTAAGATAGACACCGGCCGATAATTAGTTGGATCAGAAGGATCTCCGGCTTTAAACAAAGGAATAACTTTACTATATTTCATCAAGTCTGGAAATTTACCGCAATCTACGCATTTATTGAAAATTAAAGCTAGATGAGGAGCTATGTCTACAATGATATTTTGTAAAACAGTTACAGATAAATCCCATAAGTCCCCAGTACGTTTAACTTTTAAGCTTTTAAGCTTATAGATAACTGGCCTTAACGTTTAAAGGACTGTAATGCAGCCATTGGAGACCACTTCGAATATGCTTTTTATATTTTGAATTGTTTTATACTTATGTATTAAACTAACACACTGTAAAAGTAATAAATGTTATTTGCAGTACAAAAAATATTTTTTTCTTTGTATCAATATTTATGGCAAGACTAGGTAGACATTTACGCACAGATTTACTAAAATCTTTTGAGAAGCGAAGTCAATCTGCTCGTCTAAATCATACTTAACTTCAAACTTAAACAAACAAACATATTTACAATTGAACCGCATAATCATTGGTAGCAAAAAGCGTAAAATGTGTAGCGCGTGGACCGGTCTTCGTATAAACAAAACAACAGATGCATTGGATGCGGCAAAAAGTCAGTGCAGTTATGGAGTAGGCGACAATCAATAGTGGTGGATGCGGCATGTCCCACATAATCAGTTATTATTTTATTATTATTTATTTATTTATTTATTTATTCATATTCAAATACATATACAACACAAGCTTATTCGCCAAATTACAATGCAGTTTGTAGGCGTCGCACTCCTGTTCCTAGTTGACCGAGTTAATATGAGTTCTGATATAGAAGGTTTTTGTGTCACTGCAACAGTTGACCGAGTTATAATAAGCTCTGATTTAGATAGATTTTTGTCAATTTTGATTTTTTTACTATATTTTTAAGTAACTTTTTGTTCTTGGTATATCTAAAAATCAAGTTCACTATACACAACAAACAACAATAAAAATGTTTCTTTTTAAAGCATAGGTAAATGCTTCAATACAACCGTAGATTTTGGGATGAATTGATTTAAAGATAGGACCTACTTCTAATTTTGAAAACAAACGAGTAGGACACTTTTTAATTTTGTTGCGATGCTTAAGTGTGTATTATTCAGCCAAGTTTATAAAATAACCCAAGAATTGTTTATTTAAAGTATTTTAAAGGAACAACCGACTCCGCTCTGTCTTTGAACATCTCCGATCACTGTATCGTCCAATGACCATACTCACAGTTTCTCGTTTATATACTCCTATAGTATTACCATACTCGAACAACGAGTACTAATTCAATTTACAATTATATTTCCACTGCTTTTTATTTAAAACTTTTGAATCTAAATTCTATATTCGATACTTTTGTCTGTTTGAATAAATTTTATTAAGTTTAGTGTTACTATGATTTATCAATAAAAGGGTAATTTTTTACACACATCCTAACTTATTGCAGACTATAGACAGACCTGTTGGCTTTATGGTTAGTGACCCTGACTTTCAAGCCGCCGGTCTTAGGTCCGAATCCCACCAATGTATGAATATGTATGTTTGTTATGTGTCTGGATGTAATTATCTATATAAGTATGTATTTACTAGTCAAATATGCAGTATATTAGCTATCTGGTTACGATATCACAAGCTCTGCTTAGTTTGGAATTAGATTGGCCGTGTGTGAAAAATGTCCCATGATATTTATTTATTTAACACTAGCTGACTCTACGCGGTTTTACCCGCTTAGTTCCCGTTTCCGTGGGAATACACAATAATAAAATATAGCCTATGTTACTCATGGATAATGTAGCTTTCGAATGGTGAAAGAATTTTTAAAAACGGTCTAGTAGTTTTTGAGCCTATTAATTACAACTAAACAAAGCTAGTACTGAAATTTGGTATTACAACATTGTACCGAAATTGTCACATGAAACAATGCTAGGAGTACATTATCAGGCGATTACTAAACATGAGTTAACCGAAGGTTATACTAAGCGTCTCGTTTTGCAGACTTTATTAAGACAAACTGCTCATTGTTAGCTAGCAGTTTAATTGGCCATAAAATGTGAGATGACTCAGCCTCTTAGACGGTCTCCTCTCAACAGTAGGTATGACCACATAAGTGTAGTTTTATGGGCCTCCGCCTTAGGATCTTGGCGTCCGCTGTGGGGATGGGTGTACGGTATCGATTTTGTGTAAGGGTTACATATTTTGTGTGGTAATTTTAAGCTATGGTGTGATGTGGTGGAAGTGTGTATTTTATTATATTTGGTAAGAAATCGGACCAGTAGTTTCTGAGATTTGCGCATTCAAATAAACAAACTCTTGATATGAGCTTTGTTAGTATAGTTTATGCTTACGGTATGAAAATTCGTTTTTTACAGTTGTCAAATATAACACGCATGGAATATACAATATTTAACAAGCACAAGCTCTGCCTAGAGGTTTTACTCGGGATCTTGGGGAACAATTTATAGTTTTTTTATTTGGTCTATTATGAACGTATGGTCATAAAATACCAAAAATGGCCTAATCGATCAAGTCGTTCTCAATTTTGCGTATACTATGTTACTACTACATAGATGCCTACTTGATTTTTACTGCAAATATAACACAAAATATCATAAAGTGCATATATAAAGTTTTATTCTTTGTCTTGTAGCCATTCATAAATAAATATTCAATTCTCCCCCTTTACACGCAATGTTTTAATTTGCGACAATCAGAAAATGTGCATGTTTTAACACCTAGAGACATTGCAAAAGTTCTTGACATTACTTAATTAGCTCGTTACCACGCACTACCACGCGTGTGGTGGTAGGGTGACAGTATCGCCTGTGGTCATAGTGACCACAGACCTACGACCTAACTAAATAACGTAAGCACCACAATTTGTATGAAGACCAACCGTGTCACTTTTTCTTTCCCCCTTTGCTACGTTTTCTTTGCCTTTTTCACCAGCCGCCAGTTGTGGGTTCGAATCCCACCCGGGACAAACATTTGTATGCATGAATATATCTCTTTGTTCTGACTCTGTATGTATCTATACTAATATAATAAAGAGGAAAGATTTGTATTTTTGTATGTAACGAATAAACGCAAAAAGTACTGGACCAATTTTAATCATTCTTTTTTTATTAGAAAGCTAAATTATCACTGAGTAACATAGGCTATATTTTATCCCTGTATTCCCACGGGAACTACGCGGGTAAAACCGCGCGGAGGCAGCTAGTGTATAATATGTATGTATTTAAAAGTATTATATGTAGTATATCAGCTATCTGGTTACCATAATACAAGCTCAATTGGAAGCTTGCTTTGGAATCAGATTGGCCGTGTGTGAAAAATGTCCCGGAGTATTTATTTTATATTTTATTTGACGTCCAAAGGTAACGGACTATCGTGGACTAAATGACGGCGTAGGAACCGAAAATTATAGCTGTTTTAGTGAGAATTATAAACTTGCGACGTCTAGTTTGATTCTAGGTCCGTGGTAGACTATAACCTATGCTGATAATAAGTTGCTGATAATGTATAAGTGATAAAAATTACTGAAAGCTAAGTCACGCATTAAATAAGCTGAAAGGTATCTACTATAGGTACATTTTGTATTCAGGAGGCTTTGGATATTTCAATTAATTTATAAGCTTAACTATGTAGATACAACCAAACAATCAAATCCTTATCGTTTAAAATATCAATGTTGGGCTTCGAAACTACTCGTGCGAATAAAATAAATTATCCATTGTTTACAGTAGGTTATTTAACATCACGCTACGACCAATATGTACGGAACATCATTGCAAAATATGGACGAGATAACGCAGAAGTGAAGGCCAGTGGTATAGTAGCCGTAGTACCAGCGACATGCTATCTTGTAGACTTCTTATTACTTTATCAACCAACGTAGGTTTTTGAAACTGCGATTACTTTGAAGTAACCAAAATGTAAAAAATATCGCAGTATTTTATTTATTTTCCTAATGTTCAGCCTACATCAGGAGTCTATGGACTATCGGGATAGTACCAAACAACGAAGAATAGCGTGTTAACAAGCAATTTGTTCCCAGAGTGATAAGTTTCTCGTATAAATGCCAACTATAAAGGCGAAATTAAACCTAATGGACTAACTGCATTGCATTGATAACATTTTTACAATGCAAATGGTCGTGTTTTTGTCTTGTGAAGTGTAAATAAAGAAAAATAATGCGTGTTCCTTGAAATTCGAGCTGTGCGGTTGCGGCAACTTATTTTGCACTTAACTGTAAAATGTCATAAAATGCGACTAAATATAACCAATAATAAAATTAACGCCCTACCTGTTTTACCAGTTGGGTGCAACAAAGGCGGATAACACAAATTAAAAAGAAATGATTTTAAGGTGTTTCTGATTGTTTTAAAATAGTTTTAATACCATAATCTTTTTGCTAAATCATAGGACTAGTAAATAATAAAGTAAATGTAAGTCAAAATATAAGTATTAAAATAATATAAGACATTGAAACTTTCATTTTCAATTTTCTCGAAACTCAATTTTACAACATATGCCCTTGTTGCACCTAATGCTTCAATTGTTATACATATAAAAAACCCGTTAAAAATACTAATTTAACATTAGAATGTTCCTAAGAAAGCTCCCAATCCAAAGAGTATTCCGTATAAATCAGCAAAGTAAAATGATAACTACTAATTATATATGTATCAAACAAACCCGCGATTCGAAATGTTATGACTAACGCCAAGTGTAAAATTAGCACTTTGACTTCTAATTATTATTCCAGACGGGGCCGGTAACAATTTCTAGGGTTTATGCAAATTCTAGAAAGTATTTGTTCGCGTTATCTGAGTGATGGATAGAGGGCGCGACTGTCACGCGATCTTTGCCGACGCGACGTTTCAGAGGGTAGGCGGTTTTATAGATACATAAAGAATGAGCCATAGATTATGTATTAACCATAGACTAATGAGCGATAATAACTTTCGTTATATAAGCAACTTTTTAGGGCTACGTGAGAGCAGTGTAGCCCTAAAAAGTTGCATTTCTATAAAATTTAAACACATCCCTATATATACCTACTAACATTATAAAGTCATATAAATGCATCACGTCTAAACCACAGACCAATTTTGATAAAAATGAGTACAGATATATATATAGCTAAGGGAAGGAATACCTAAATATAGCTTAGGGAAGAAAATAGGCTATATTTTATCCCGGGATAGTTGAAGGTGTGCCAGGAAGTAATAGTATAGTTTCATTTACAAATTCCAGAAAACTATTTGCTACTTTATAATAAATTTATAACGGATTAATTATAACAAGGATAATATACGAAAATAACAATAATTGAGTGTCCAATAATAATCGGTATTAAGCGTAATTTCATAATACGACAACATTCCAACGAATATTTAAACGCAATTTAATAATGCACTAAGTGAGTTACGGTTTGTAAACGTTGACGAATAATTTATTGTACAATTTGTAAACGTGAAATAAAATTGGTATTGTTATAATCATTTCATAATAAACCAGCTCTGTGTAAGTGAACACCACATCTAAATGAGATTAGCGTGCACAAACGCATAGATACACATTTACAGACAAAAAGTAGGTATATCAATTTTGGGTGTGTTTTGTGTTGATAAAGGTCCCAATAATATGTTGTCTCATATATAAAAATAAATAAATAAATATCCTGGGACATTTTTCACACACGGCCAATCTGATTCCAAAGTAAGCTTCAAAGTGAGCTTGTGTTATGGTAACCAGATAGCTGATAGGTATACTACATATACTACTTTTAAATACATACTTATATAGATATTTACATCCAGACACAGGACAGACAGACATATTCATGCATATAAATGTTTGTCCTGGGTGGGATTCAAACCCACAACCCGGGGCTTGAGAGTCAGAGTCACTAACCACAAAGCCAACGGGGCTGTCATTATATGTCTTGTACAGACAGCATTTTTATTATATGTAGTGATATTTTAGAATATTGTTTACACACGGCCAATTTTAGACACACAGCAAATAGAAATATATTTACTTTTAGCCGTCACGTAGGAATACGGGATAAAAGCCTATATCACTTCCTGATAATATAGCTTTCCGTTAGTTAAATAATTTTGAGAATCGGTTCTGTATATCCAGAGATACAAACACACAAACTTTACCTATTTTAAATATCATTATTATTCGCAAAAATGTTGGTCTGGTGCGGAAATCGACTTCACTGTTTATTAAAGATTTTACTTAAAAATCAATAAGCTAAGTATTTTATTTTAATCTTTAGCTTATAAAAATGTACCTAAATAAAATCAAACTATAAAATATGTAAACATAAACCTTTCGAACTAACCATTAGAGTCGTCGTTTCATAATTCCCATTTGAATCAATAAAAAAATCATTTCATAAAGCTACACAAAAAACATAGCAATTAATTGAGACCAACAAACCTCGTACCTCCAAGTCGCGTCGCTTTAGTAAACTCGCAAGATAACGTGAGAGCCTGAATAAAATTTTCAGTGTTGTGAAAATTTACGTTCAGAAACCGGTATAGTGTTTGGGCGGGCGGCAGTCGACCGTCTGGCCTGACGCTGGGCGGCTGCCTGCGAAGCCTTCGCGTCGAGACACTGAAAAAAAAAATACAAACGCGTAACCGTGTTGTGATTTTCCAAATTATTTTAAGTATTATAGAACGTTACTGAACAGTTTATTTTGAGAAGTTGAATGAACTTTTGACACTAGCTTTAGAAACAGCTGTGTGATTTTTTTTCCGATCAAATTGTTGGTTGAAAGGTTGTGATTATACGAATAATATTTTTGTGGTTCACAGTGGATGTTAGTTTGTGATAGGTGAGTAATGTTTCTATTTAGATGTTATCTGTGAGTCATTTGTGACAGCGGTAAATGTCACGAAGGAGTTTTTTATTTTTTCACAGCTGATTTTCAAGGTTAAACCGTTTGTTATCTAATGGTTTTTGAACGATAGATTTTTTTTTGGTGTTTTTTACTTTTTTTGTTAGTTTAAATGTAAGACATTTTTTAATGTAAAATGTATAGTAAATAACTACGTAGGTTCAGCCGATTAAAATAATACTCTTGATCGCTTTTATTGAATGAAAATTTGATTGAAATTTTATATAAAAAATCCTAAAAGTGTAAAAGTATAAAAATCCTAAAAGTGGGCCAGATTTGTATAATATTTATCTACTTTATAGAAATAGTAATGACGTTGTGACTTATTTAAAAACATTACAAACCACTTTTAGCACTTGTGGCTTTCCTTGCCAACATCTTAAAGTTCTTTTAAATTTATATATTTTTTTATACAGAGTTACTCGACTTTTTTGGTTCTACATAAGTGATATCTACTTCTATATTAACGATTATCGTAGATATATAAGGCGAGAGCGGTGTCGGGTCTGATGTTAAACAATTTCGACAAAATTGTAACTAAAGCTTTTAAGAGAAATCTAGACAGTGAAAATCATTATAATATTTATTTATTCCCAAACCACCAGTATATCAATTAGTTACAAAATAATTAAACTACCATAGAAAATTATACCTAAGTAAAATAAATTCGAAATAATTTAAATAAAACAAAAACTACCATAGAAATTCGACGTAAGTAAAATAAAATCTTTAAAAAAAAAGACAGTCGCATACAAAACTCCAACGTTTTAATAAAACAAGAGTAGTTTCGTTCGTAAGTAAGTTTTGCTCGGCTCTTGCCCCGGTCGCGGCCGCATGAGAGTGAAAATAAACAAATCATTCGCATATGCTACACGACGACGCCCAATTGGCATCGTGATCCATGCAAAGTGATCTTAATAAGCAACTGCATGCTGTACAGTTGGTTTCGTAAGTTATTGTTTTAATCATATGTATTTAGAAAGGCTGATCGCTCCATTCATGGCGTGAGGAGATTTAAAAACGATTTTTGGAGAGTTTGTTTGTCTATTACATATACTAAAGTAAATTTTGGTTAAATTGTTTATGGTTAAAAGGCTTTGAAACTACTCGATCGATCTCAATAATTCTTTCATCAATAGATAGTTGATGATAGACGTTGTTTTTTAGTGTCATGGGGTAAACTATACTATGAATTAATTATGCACGATCAACAATAAATATGGCAAGAAATTATAATTTTAATTTATTCCTCCCATTCTTTAAAATCGTCAGAAAATAATGTTATAGAAGACAATGAAAACCTGCAAAATACTTTAATGTTATAGAAGACAATGAAAACCTGCAAAATACTTAAAATTTATAGTAGTTACAAAAAATCAAAGCAATTTATTCCATTTAGACATTTATTAAGATCAAAGCTGCTGAATCTACTACCATCAAATCATTGCAAAAAAACATACTTTACAGAGCCTTTTCCAACTGAAGTTTCACTTCAATAACGTTCTCAACTCGAAACAAATGGTCGAAAATTTCAACACAAACGTTCGCGTATATTTTTTAATAGAGCAATTGTATAAATAAATCATGCAACACTTTTATTGGTACGTGTACACCATGCATCATGCGTAGGGGCATGCGCCCGATGGTTTTGATTTACGCGATCCTACCATTTTAACTTTAGCTTCATTTGCACGTGGTTTTGCTCGTTGATTTATATACCGTTTTTTTGCAATGAAGTGTTGTAGCTGTTACTTGTAAGTTACTTTTAGTGTGAATTTAATGTTGGCAGACTGAATTTATTGAGGGTAGTCGAGGGTTTTTATTAGCTTGATATTTGAATTTATGTCTATCGATATAGATGGTAGACGAGTAGTTTTTCAGTAATAATGCAAACACTATTACATATTGATGGTGTTGTGAACTCATAAAACTTAGTTAAGCTAAGTTTTTAAAAGCCCCATGTTTTGATAATCGTAAGTACTCGTAAGAAATATACTTAGTACCTATCTATTTTTTTAAATCCAAAACCTATAATTTCTCATATTATATTCATTTTGCGACAGCCATTATGAAGTTGCTTACCATTTTTAAGTCCCAATTAAGTTTAGAGATCATGAGATGTTCCACTGACTTCTTCCATACATTTTCAAGACTCCATATCACTTGTTGCTCCCTCTTAACATATTTACCACATGAACCACAAAATCTACCATATCCTCAACCAAACGCTGCTAATTCGGACTCCACATTATGCCAGTATATGTATTCCCTTTTTTTCCGGGACATGTCGTAAATTATGGCAATAAATTACCCGGGACACGCTCCCATTCCCCGGGATTAATTAAACCCTATAACAGTTCAGTTATGTGGAGGTTTATTATTTATATGCGAGTAGAAGTTTGTTCGCAATTGGTTCGCAATTGTGTACTTGTTGGACTTATGGCGATTTTATTAATTTCTCGTTTATAAAGTTATTTCTACTAGCTAATAGCCCTGTTAGTCAATACCCGTTTAATAATGTTTTAAGATACTAAATGTTCATAGATACTTTAAGAATCTCCATAAGGTTTATAACCCCAAGGTCTCAAAATTCTTATCGGAATAAATAGGTGTGAAAAACGATACTTAAAATCAATTAATTAATCTAATATCAGCTATCTGGTTACCATAACACAAGCTCACTTTGAAGCTTACTTTGAATTCAGATTGGCCGTGTGTGAAAAATGTCCCAAGATATTTATTTATTTTATTTCTATCTCGACTTCCAGTTTCAAATTTATTTTTACTTAAAATTTTACCGTCAAATTCTAGTCTAATCAGACACTAAAATAGTTAGTGGTCATCTTAGATAAATTATAAACATTGCAAAAGTACTTAGCTAAACATTATTACTCGTACTAAAAACATTAACAAAATCTCAATCATAAGTAATACTGAGAGTATTACGAATCGTCGAAACAGAACAGTATGACGGATATTCTTATTAATATGCAAAATAAAAATAAAAAGTCAGCCATCTTCAAAAGCTCGATTCGACATCCTGTCCCGAAATAGACTTAGTTTGTAACAAACTTCGCGATATCATTTAGCTATACATTAATGTGAATGTATCACCTGTCCTCGTCACTCGGTATATTGGCAGAGAGAGACATGTATATCTGTCCAATATACACTCGCTTTATGAAAGAGTGGTACAGTCAGTTTCTTAACTTTCGTTTTAGATTTAATATTATTTATTTTTTGGTAATAAATAAGCCATAAATAATTTATGGTTGTCTTTATTATAATTTTACAATTAATTGATTATGTATGATTGCCTAGGATGAATGATTCTTCTAGATTTTTTTCTCATTGTAAAGATGTAAAAAAAAAAATTTTTTTCTTCTAATTAGGAAATATATTACGCTCAGATAAAAACTGAAATAACAGTTTTTTTTATGTTTCATACAATATATGTACCAGACTCAGAAATTGTTAATGTAGCAACATGTTCTTTAAAGAACCCTAGTAAATGAATCATTGATTTCTAAATTTCGAAAACTTTCTCTTCACCTGCCTTTCAAGAAACATTTATAGTATTTTTAAATGCATATAGATATTAGAAAGAGTGTACTTGAATGGATGCCAATAAACTGAGCTGTGGAACTGTGAATGAAGATGCAATGTCGCTGGTCGCGCACCGAGAAATAGCCGCCCCTGATTTATATCGAAACTTCTGAAAAAACCCTGTCCATTTAAATATATCTTCTATTTTTTCTTTTCCTACGTTTTATATTGTTCAAATTATTCACGTAATGATGTGTTTAGTTCTGTTTTTAAATGTGTATTTGATTTTTCACCCGCGTTGCCGAGGGGTTTTCCATTTTCCCGGGAAAAAAGTTGCGTAGGTAACAATCCAGGTTATAAGCTATCTATGTTCCAATTTTTATCTAGATCCGTTGAGTGGGATTCGAACCCACGACCAGCGGCTTGAAAGTCAGGGTCACACAGCCAACCGGGCTGTCAATATTTGACGTTTATACGTAGGTAATATATAAAATTATATATATACAAATTTGAACGGTAACGCGATGACATTTAAGGGGGCATTTGTCAAGTTCACACGTGTGCCTGATCTTGATGGATGCACGAGTACTGCACTGCGCAAGCCTTAATGTTTCCAACTGTACCGTGCATAGCATAACTAGCTAATACCCGCAGTTGCACCTGCATTCTCCAGGGATTTATTGTCTATGTGTTAATGGAGAACATATTCAATTGTGCTAAGTCTAGTGTGAAAGAGACATCTATATGTCCATCAGGATTTCTTTACAATTAATAGATAGGTAAGGAACTGTTAAACTATTAACAGCTGAATTCATGTTAATGAACTGGAATAAAGAAAGGGACAAAAGATAGTGTTATAAGAGACTGTTTGGATACTTAGATAAATGCCAGTTTTAGATTTATAAAATTGGACATAACTAACATACTATATCTAACTTCATATAAGTTCAGAAAATAAATGGACTATCAGGTGCACAGTAAAACGCGGATATTATAAAGCGGAAAGATTCCGTTTTTTTTTTTGTAATGAATATACTCCGAAACAACAGGACGGATATGAATAGTTCTTTCACTAATGGAAAGCTACATTATTTGTCATTATCATATATTTTATCCCCATATTCTTACGAGAACGGGAAATACACGGGTGAAACCGTTTGGCGGAAGCTAGTTTATAATATGTAGAATATTAAAATGACATCTATTTTGAAGCCGAGGTATCACTATACACATTCCCTATGTCGTTATGTAACCTCAGTGTTTGAAGATGTGTAGGTTTCTAGGGCGCAGTCTGGTTATTTTCAGACATTTAATATTTTATAGAGTAGGTAGTAGAATACGTCATATTCTCTTTATAACTAAACTAGCTGCCCCCGCGCGGTTTTACCCGCGTAGTTCCCGTTCCCGTGGGAATACAGGGATAAAATATAGCCTATGTTACTCGGGGATAATGTAGCTTTCAAAAGGTGAAAGAATTTTTGAAATCGGTCCAGTAGTTTCGGAGCCTATTCATTACAAACAAACAAACAAACAAACAAACAAACAAACAAACAAACAAACAAACAAACAAATCTTTCCTCTTTATAATATTAGTATAGATATTGTATATATTTGTAGTAAATAAAGGTACATTTTCCTCATAGGATATTAATTAGAATTACCTAAATAGTAAAAATAATTAAATACGATTTTGAGTGATTTACAGTGTATCATGTGATAAATTAATGTTAGGTATACTTAATCAGAAGCTTACATGATCTATATTATCGTTTCACTCGAATAGTTGATCTGAAAAAGGCGTTTTTATTTTACACCGTTTTTTGTGTAAAATTTCCTTGAGTTCTTTACTAATTGTAAGAACCTTAAATCGTATCTTTTTTTGTCCTCATTATTTCCAAATACAAAGTGTCCAGATTAAAATCTTAATTTAACGATATTGATACCAATTAAAAAAGATGTAAGACAGCTTTTGGCCTTAAGCTTAACCGAAAGCTTATACCACCGCCACACAAATTGATTGATACATCCGAACTTACCTTAAGACAACATTCGCTATCAATCTGCAATAACAGTCTCATGTCTAGAACATTTCCAATATGGGTAAGCTGCGTGTGGCTGTCCAAACAACGATATACGGTGATCTTTGTTGGTACGTACCAATATTACATCACTCGTGTTCAATGAATATGTCAATTAATTTGAAGGTATGGTGTACACTTGTGACTTGTGGAATTACATAATCTATATTAATATAATAAAGATTATAGAGTTTGTTTGAACGCGCTATTCTCGGTTAGATGGCCTATTTACTGAGAAAGGCTATAAGTTTTATATCATCACGCTACGACGAATAAGAGCGGAGCATCAATCAAAAATGTTGCAAAACCGGGCAAGTAACGGTTACGAAGTTGCGCTGGTCAACTAGTTATTAATTTATGTCTTTTAATTTTAAACTACCTATACTCTTGAAGTGTGGTCAACTGCAATGGTCTAGAAAATCTTTGCGTTCATCAACACTAATATCATAAACAGGAAAGACTTGTATTTTTGTATGTTCCTAATAAACTTAAAAACTACTGAACCGATCTGACTAATTTTTTCACCAATGGCAAGCTACATTATCAAGTAGTAACATAGGCTATATTTTATCTGTATTTCTACGGGAACGGAAACTATGCGGGTGAAACCGCACGGCATTAATTGTTTTGTTAATATTTTTCTTTGACACGCGATGTTTAACCCTTCTTCCCACTAAAATCAAATTTACAACTTTGATATTTGATCTACCAGAAGGTTAAAGCTCTCATAGTCAAAATATTATCTGAATTATTATCCATGCTAAGCTAATCTAAGTTCTATTATCTTTGGATAAAGTTGAATTTATTTCTTTAGCCTTTTAACAAACTTTTACTCTTTCTAGCTAACGTTGAAGAGCAAATTTGATAACCCTTTTGTTAACCCGATCATATTGTAACAACTTCGTACCTTTTCCCCAACATTGTAAGTTTCTAAATCTCTTTAAATGACCTAACTTTTAGTGCTAGGTCTTAGATCATTTATCATTTAGCCTACCCCACTGTCCGTTGCGAGGCGATAAATTTTTATAACTAAAAACGAATGAAGATTTATTGTTATTGTTTTAGTTTTTAAACCTACTTTCTTGGGGTGTTTTGTTTGACTTACAGCTGTTACATTATTCATGTACCTAAATCTGATGTTAAATAATAGTATTTCCTCGTCCGTCATACTTATGTGCTTCCGGAAGGAAGTGGATTTTTAGCTACACGCATGTGCTAAGCTAGCTGACTATCAAAAAGGAAATCTAAGAGTAGCAGCAGAGATCTAGTTTTCTAAGGAGTGCTTGCCAGTTGGCTTGGTGGCAAGACCCCGATTTTTAAGGCGTTGGTAACTATTACTACCTACATAAAATAATCATATGCATTAAAGTCGATGTTCCGTAAGTGCCTGTGAAATCTAAATATATTTTTTCATTATTTAATTTTTATGTTTGCATTAATATGCCTTATTACTTTGTGTAGGATTATATATACCTAACATAAATACTATACATAAATATTGCTGACTAGTTTGGATTCACATTATCCGTAAAATAGATGTAAGTAAAGATTTTTCCCTGCACATTTTTCATTACACGATTTCCAAACGTTAAAAAAAATCGAATAGACCAATAGAAAATCAATAATAACTCCAGCACTAAAGTAACGTTAGGTATCATTCAATAATATAATAGTTGTAAAAAATACACGCCTATGAATGGATGATGGAACCAACAGAACGGTGGCCGGGCTTGTGCGTTTCCATTAAATGATTGGTCTGACGATCTGGCCTGATTACTGACGGTGCGACGAGAGGGAAACGTTATCGGCGAGAGCTCGATTCGATATGACAACTGGTGTAATGATTATGTTAGTGCGGTAAGGTTGTGACAAGGTTTTAAATGTGTTGATCTTTGGGTTTTCCGTAATTGGCTAAGAGTAATTCTTGAATATATACTTTAACTGAGTGTCAAATTTAATCTAGATCGTTTTAGACGTTCTGACGTGATTACAAACCGAGCATTAAGAGTGACTGTTCACTTTTCAAGTGCTTTTAAAGGCCAATTTAAATAAGAAAGTGATTGATTGTTAAAAATCGCAAATATTTTTCAGTTTGATATCGATTTCTGTGTAATTAAACGTATTTTAAAATGTTTTATTCATTTATTACCTAGATGCGTTTAAAATTTTAACATTTGCCTACTAATTAAATTGCTGACGTTTTTTTAAAAATCTACATACACTCAGTTAAATTTCATCGTTGTTATGAATAAACACCGACAGATTTTATATCATAAAGCCATATAAGATAGGTTAGCATATATATTTTTACTTCATCCAGAATATTCCCCCGCTCCTATGCCTTTCATTACTTATATAAATATCTGTTTGACGAACATCAATCCCTTAGTGATCGGTCGTCGGATTTATTTATAAAGTTGGTGCGGTATATCGATCGTCCTACTTGTATATTTACTTTACAACTGAAATTAATGTTTTAATTAATCCGATTGGTTTCTATATAGATAAACGGTGAAGGGATCGAGTTTTATTAATGTTCATTCTAAACTATTTTTGTTTTTATTTTGTCCCTCTATTCATATAACTGGATGAACAAACGATTTTTAGAGCTGTATTTTTATATAGGAATTTCAATTTGATATCATTTGCGACTCATGTAAAATGTACTCTTGCAAGTCTTGTAGATTTATAGATTCACATTTTAAATATGCATTTTAAATAAATATACAAAACAACTTTTCAGTGATCAAAGTCTATAAATACTCATTAAACAAAGACCAAAAGGCAGTAGAAAATTTTTGGGCTTTTACTATATGGATGACCGCTGCCCATCAGGTGGGACCTGTTTGCTATATTGCCCTTATATTACCCTGCTCTTGTGGTATAAAAAAAATGTGTAAACTGACTGACTACGGAGTAGAGACTTCGCCGATAAGAGAAGATGATAAAAGAATCCTACTTTTTTCATAAAAAGTTGCATTTAAAAACTCATAGATGGCGCCACATCTCCTCCAAAGACAAATGCACAAATCCTCCATCGCGCTAACGATGTTCTCTATCCCAGCAAATAGTACTAACGGCTAAAATCACTAGCAATTCAAACGTCCATCTAATTCAATGAACATAGTAGACATTACAAAACCTACACGACATATAGAGAGAGGACAAGCGGCACCTTTATTCAATTGCCGACCAACTGACGCAATTGAAGTGTAAATTGTGACAATGCTTCGCCCAGAGGAATGAGCGCCACGGCTATAATTGAATTTATTAAGACTTGTTGGAGCAACGTTTAGTGTACATTTGATTTATGGCCGTTGGACAACGTGACACAGATTTTGGGTTTGGTGATGCTCTAAATTTGAGATTCGCTTGTGTGAACATCGATATGTATCAATTATGATGCTAAAAAAAATTCTATTTAAACAATTGGCTGCTGTTTAAAAGATGAACAGACATAGCTATTTGACATGTGGTTAGAACTTTGTAAGGAATTTTACAGAAAGGATAGTATCTATATTTTTTGCTCACAAACTTAAGTATTGTAAAATATATTAAAATAATCTTCTATAAATAAACAAAAAGCATTACTAACACTTTAACAATGATTACTTGTCAATGGCAAACGTAAACAGTTGTTGCCTTAACTTGTATCGGCGCAGGCGCAGGCGGCGAACCGAGCGCTGTAATTGATCGTAATGCGTTGTGACTGACAGACAGACTGACTGCTCCCACGGAGACTGCTACAAGTACTTTAAGTATAGATTGTTCGTAAATTATATGAATATGTGTTTTTTGATAGAGTTTGATCTAGTTGGTGATTGCCTTGGTAGGTACCAAAAGATAGGCATGGAAATCGTTTTTCCATTTGCCATGCGAGTGGCGAGCGGAATGGGAGACTTTTGCCCTGCAGTGGAATAACTTAGGCTTATAATAAATAAATATTAATAAAATGTAGTCAAAATACTTAGATAAAGATACTGAACTGATAAATTAAGTTGTTACTTAATTTGCCGGTCGTGGTTCATCACTATATACCTACTTCGTTTAACATAATTGGAAAATTATTAAATCAACATCCTACTTACTTCGACAATGCAGTTGTCTGCAACAAATATTTACTTGTAAAAATAACATAACGCTACAAAAACCCTCACATTCATAATAAACAAAACAGAACAGCACAGCCAACAGTTCTCGAAACAACAGCGAATAATCTCTGACATAAAATAGTTGAATGAAATTAACCTACCGTATAAACAAGCAAACTTAATATTTCCACATCCAACAACTTACACAATGCTGGCGACGTTGCGAACTTCTTTTTTAGGGTTCCGTATGAAATGCAAAATCTCTTATAATGTGCATTTTTATTGTGGACTACGAATTGTCAGATAAGGTTTGAAGCTTTTGGAGCATTACTTATGGAATATCAAATATTATTGATTGTTTGTTAATTAAGTAGTTTTTTTTCGGGTTTCAAAAATATTCTTAGACGTACTTTAAATATTAAATTGAACCTCAGTCATAAGCTCGTATACGTCTCCGCCGAGGAGTTCAAGCCACCATAGTCATAAAAGAATTAAATCTAATACGATCCCTGTCTGAAAATCAACCTTTAAGTCAATCACCTTTAGGTAACCTAAGGAAGCTACAGCAAAACATCGATCTGGTTTCCATTATTGGCTCTGGATGTACTATTTTAAATGTATCAACCATGTAAAGTTTTATGTAGCTGTTGGATATAATAAATAAATAAAAACACATAAAGTCTTTTACAAAAAAAATTCAACTGTTAAAAAATATATCTCAGTCAAAAGCTACGCAACCATCAGTGCAAAAACAAGTAACACCCTTGTCCATTTTTTTATTTTTTATTGTAGCTCATGCCAACAATGGCATAGCTCACAATGCATGCATGCTAACTGCCATGCCGGCTCAGTCGGCACCCTGAATGGGTGCATTCAGTATGGAACATGTCGATGTCACGCTGACCTATATCCATCTCCAGCGATATGACTGGGTCACTATTCGAACTCATTGTTCAATGCTTGAACGGCTAGTGCACCTGTTCTTTAACTAGGAGTAATTTTAGGATTTTTTGAAGATTGATAGGTATGCCTTTTTTGGGAAAGGTTTAAAGATATATTCGGTACAACAAGGATTAAATTTAGGCGGTCGTCTGAAGTATTTTTCTACAATGGAGAATCTGGATGGACTGTTTAAAATTTTGGTGTATTAATATGAGAGTCACTAGAAATCGCAAGACCCATGCGATGCAGGAATGCTTGTTCTAAACGGCTGAGTCTTTTTTGATGATTTACTGTTACAATTATTTGAGGCGTCATTTAACTGGCGTGAATTACCTTCACAATTAATTTATATCATCCTTTTAAATTGCACGGCCCGAAGACCGATCTTTTTGAAGGCCTTCGTAGCGATACATATCTGACGCAAAGATATCGTTTTAAGACGCTTTAATATGTTTGGATATGTACATTATTTGGACATGCACCTATGAATTGTTCTGTTATACAAAAGACAAGCTTAATCAAAAACTGCGAAGCTAAACATGCGGGTCTTGACATTAGTAACGATCTCAAAGCGTTCCTATTACCACATTATTAAAGGCAAGTAAACCAGCGTACATTGTCTGGTGGTACAATGTGGCAGTTTCAAGCCATGTCTCGGGGGGCGGAGGATGGAGGGCGGAGGACGGGCAGCGATGTGGAAATGAAACCGTTTGCAAATGACGGTATGAGCAAAAGGCTGTCGCGTACAATCGCAGACCTTGCTTGAATTATGTTTGTTTCGGCTGTCTAAAAATGGGACCAATCTTGAAGTAAATAAAAACAAAAATTGGAATTGGTTGGAATCTAGGTATATCTCGCGTAAGACAACAAGTGAAGCTGTGTTTCTTTGTGTCATTATTTTTATCATTATTTATTAGAGACAATAAAAAATCTGCATGAGATATTAAATCGTGATATTTTCTTAGTGATATTAATATTAACCATAAGCAAACTAACCCGTGTTATTTAGACTTTTTAAGCCTACCTATCTGTTCTATATCTTTGTTTAAAGCTGACCAACGCTACACATTACAAAGTATCGTAGCTAGGCCTTATAAATGGATAATCCCATCAAATCCCTCCAATAACACTAAGGTATCAATGAAAATATATTGTGTCATCTATAACTGTGCCTTCTCCAATATTCTGTCGAGATAGCCGGCTGATGTCATCCATCATGCTGTTACAACGGGAGCGACGACTTAGCTCGCGGATGATTCTGCTAAGCAAATATTTGACGGCGCGCCTCCTAGGTACAGATGTGCGGGTCCAATTTTACAAACGGTACGTCGGGGAAGATTTATTTATATTTAAAAGGAAATATATGCTATGATGTTTGAACCCACTTAGTCAACCAGCCTATATTGTAGTCTATATGTCATAATCATCTGCTATAAATAATTTTGCATACAAAAATTATACTCGTAGGGAATTGTTAGGAAAATGAGCAAATTAATGCAATTCTTCAAATAAGCCAACACACTTAAATTTTCTACACTTGCCATTTCGATATTTTATTCCAATTCTTCTTACAAAACTTACAACTCATTAAAAATACGCTACATAACTGCATTAACACAATAGCTGCATTGCTGTTCCTTTAATGAATATGTAGATCTACCATAGTATCATGTATGTCATAATATGAATGATAGGGAGTATGTTTTTCTTTAGAAATTTTATATTAATACTTTTACGTTCACCAATGGAAACGCGCCTCCCTACCTCTGTTGGTACAATCTACAAATTTCGGGGATCCCCTTTCTTAAGTAATGTACTATTACGCCGGCTTGTATTTTACAAGGATAATATTTAAAGGTTATAGGTATTTGGTTGTGTTTTTAGAAATAGTGTTGAACAAAATAAATTACTCAAAAAATACTACGTCATATTTTTATGTAAAACAGTGTATATTTTTGCAGCGCTTTGATTTTGGACACGCTTTTATTATATTAATAAATTAGAACTATAGCTCATTATTATTAACAAAACTAATATATTATTGACAATGACACACAGTCGGCTTTACGGACTAATTATATACTTTATGACGATCTATCGTTTAAATAAAACACCACACGCAAAACAACACTTTACGCACGCGATATAATTTTCACTTAACATCTTTCATTCATAAACAAGAGTAATAACTGTAAAAATATTTGACCAAACGGCCACATCTTTTCCTGCACTCAAGCAATCCGAAGAAATTGATCATAAAACCTATATTTATTTAATCATCAATTCCGTGAGCCCCTTAAGTCAACGCTTTGAATAAACATACCCATTTCTTCAATGCTAATATAAACCGATTTAGAAAAAAGATGCATTAATGGAGTTGACATAATGTCAGTGGCTTTCTATCTTTGTTATTGTTTTCAGAAGTACGCCTAAGGGGATCGAGAAGCTTTTAAAGTTTTATTTGATGACACTTTTAAATAGCTTTCTGTTGATTTTAATGGTAATATATCTAATTCTATTGAGGAACAGCTCAATTGTGAATGAGTGAATCTATTATGAAATACTTTAAAATATCACTTGGGATGCAGTTCCAGAGGTTTGCATTATAATATTTTCTAAGTGACTAAATGTGAGTTCATAAGTGAGAGTTCCCTACGAGTATATTTTTAATATATAAGAATTATCCATAAAGATATAATGTATATTTTAATGAATTTGGTATTTTTTTTAAATCTAACCTTGGAAATTTTTCCTCATATAAAATGTAGTCAACAAAATAATTTATTGACCATAATTCCCAGCACCAAAATTGGGTAACTGGTTCTATGTAGAGATGTTAATATCTCTGTAAGTAAATATAGAGACTAGTATATATCGCATATCAGGTAACTACCCATAGTACAAACTGTGCTTAGTTTAGATTCAAATTGAGTTTCTATAAAAAAATACTGACGATATTCATTTATTTATTTTTTTGCAGGACTGCAAAGTTGATTTATATTCTCAAATGTTCAAAAATGAACATAACAACAACCAATCAATGTAACAACAAAATGGATTCGAGGGTCAAATTAGCATGAATTATCCTGCAGAACACAGTAGTTACTACACAACAAATCCCCATTAAATTGCAACCAAACACCCTTTGGGAGTGAAGAGAAAAAAGGAGTGAAAAAATTGGATCCATCTCGAATTAGCAGCATTTTGGGGTTGCATGACTTTTGTTACAATATCGCATCGGCTTCGTCGGTTAACTGTGGGGTGATAACCCTAGAAACTATTTTTTTTTTCACTGAAGATAGGTAAAAGTTTGGAATAGTGCTGGGAAGGTAAATCGATGATCGACGATGACAATCAATAGTGTGATTCATAAGTGCCTATTTAAAAAAAATATATTTTGATTTGATCAATTTTATTATGAAAATAACAGCAAAGTATATGTACCCGTTTTGATAAAAAAGAGATGCCATAGTTTATGATTATGTTTTTTCATTCGCTTAATAAGACTACTGACTTTGGAACTTTATTTAGTATAATAATAATAATAATAAATAATAAATATCCTGGGACATTTTTCACACACGGCCAATCTGATTCCAAATTAAGCATCAATGTGAGCTTGTGTTATGGTAACCAGATAGCTGATATACTACATATACTACTTTTAAATACGAACAATTTAAATCAATTACATCAATTACTTACCTTTAAAACTTAGTATATAAGTATTAAACAATCACATTTACCAGGTACATTTATTCATATTGAAATACATATACAACACAAGCTAATTCGCCAAACTACAATGCAGTTTGTAGGCGTCGCACTCCTGTTCCTTAATTATTTTAGAATTTAATATGTTAGTATATACATCTAAATTTACAGTTACTATATTTCATAGAAATCTATTCAACATACCTCCGATAGAAACAGACAAACAAACATCGATAAAATCAAAACCAGCACACACATCACTACGGGCACGCGATAGGGATGAGCCAAATTGATTTTAACACAATAACGACCGGCACCACATTGAATAGGCGACCCCTATTTGTAGCTGCAATGACACGCCCGGCGATCCATCATCCGCGCCTCTGTGGGGCACAGACGTTCACCCGGATTTGGACCCGGCCGGTAATTGGGACCAAGGCTGAACTCCACACCACACTAGTGGCATATAGACCTACAGGCCTATCACACTACACTACTGGTATATAGATCTAAAGTAAAATCTAGACCGAGAGCTTAATTAGTAGGGCTGTTGTGTAAGAAATCATCAAGAAAATTTTGACAGACCGGTTAGCTTTCAAGCCGCCGGTCGTGGGCTCGAATCCCACCTAGGATAAACATTTGTATGCATGAATATGTCTGTTTGTTCTGTGTCTGGATGTAATTATCTATATAAGTATGTATCTAAAAGTAGTATATGTAGTATATCATCTATTCAGTTTTGGTCCTAATGATTTCGATGAGTCCGAAAATTTTCTGTGTGTTTCATGACATAATTGTCTGTTTTTTTATAGACTTAGTATATTATTTGATAATAATTTGAGGTTCTCTAGTATATCTTCATGATAATTACGTGAAATGGTATGAATATTTATATACATACCTACATTTAATGCACAGTTAATAAAAATAGCAACTTTGGTTTTTATGTCATTATTCATCTATATACAGATAGATCTAATGTTCTATCCTTAGCGGTTTTGTCGATGACATATCTTCAATAATAACTGTCAATCGATATAATGTTATAAAAACGTCACGATCATGTTAACTAACCATCGCAAATAAGGAATTTAATATCACATATTTACATGTATCAAAGGCAAAAATAAATATTACCAATATTATGCGTAATTTTCTTTTGATAACAAAATATTTTGGTTTAATATTGAAAATGCCAGATTCGACATATTGTAACGAACACGTTGCCATAGCAACGGTACTTCCGATATTATTTCAATGAATATTTAATTTTTATCAGTATGTATTGTGAAATGACGTCATTCATATAATTGGCTTAAAAATATACACGGTTAATTCTTGCCGAGTTAATTTTATTTGATACTAGCTGCCTCCGCGCGGCTTTACCCGCGTAGTTTCCGTTCCCGTGGAAATACAGGGATAAGATATAGCCTATGTCGCTCGTGGATAGTTTAGGTTTCGAATGGTGAAAGAATTTTTAATAACGCTCCAGTGAGCTTATTCATTACAACCAAACAAACAAAGTTTTCCTCTTTATAATATTAGTTTAGAAAACAGTTTGTCGATTCTTTATAAATTGCTTACCATCAGGTGGGCCGTATGCCATTTTCCTACCTAAGTGGTATAAAATCCTTAAAGGAATTATTTATATATATTCTGAATATATTCTGAATTATTTAGTCTAATTAAATAGGATCTAAAAATCTTCCAGAATATATCTCTATAAAACTTTTTGAGTTTTATGACCACTTAATTGTAAATAAATAATTTATTTAAATTTTACTTCATCGTAAATCCATACGTACACTACTCGACCATTATGACAAATCTGTGCAATCTATAAAATCTGCCATCATTGATACATATCGCTACATCATTATTAGCGACATTTTGTAAAATGTAAGCTAAAATTACATTAATTTCATCGCACACAATGAAATGTAACTATTTATGTTACACATGGACCCCTACCGCGGTGCCCTTCAAGGTAACATTTCGTAAATTACCCATAGAATGTGTTATACAAAAGGACCCCCTTCATACGAAACCTATTATAAAAAGACCCCCCTATATTATTACGTTACAATTTTAATGATTTCTCTGTACGCATGTTTGTTACATTGTATTCTTTGACTGTCATCGGGTTTTCGGCTAATAATAGCCTTGGCACATTCAAATTTAAACTGTATTTCAATCATGTAAGTTTCACTTTACATTTATATTTAATTGTACAGATGGCATTGATTGGATATTTTAGTGGTTAATATTTTCTGTATTGGTGCAAAGTTTATCAGAGTTTATGTTTCTAAACCAAGTCTCTAAAGAATATATTTAATTTCAACAGCCTAAATTCGTAGAATTCGTATTTCGATACGCTCAACAATAATCGTGGAGGTGTAAACAACAAATTATTGAGGATTCCAAGGAAAGTGATTGATTGGGACATCCAACAAAAATATACGAAGCAGTGAAAACAAACAAGTAAATTCCGAGACTCGAATAAAGAGACATCAAACAATCGTAGAATACATTTCCTTCGGCATCGTTGATATTATTATCTTATCGAAGCATACTCCCATACCTAATAGTGACGCTGGATATCGAATCGGGTTTTATAAGGGTTGTGGTAGATTCCACTGATTAAATTCGGGATTATCCCTTGGCCCATCGGACGTAATGCCATAAGATTATTGTCACTCCATTAATCCCGCGTCTGTTTAATTAGATTACCGACATTTTGCGTAGGTACCTCGGTTTGGGCCCCAGTTTGTTTTCATAGTTGCGACAGTCAGGATTACGCGATTTGAATTTAGAGAGATTGATGTGGGATTCAATCCTTAGGTAGCATTGATATTTTGGGATAGTTATCCTCTTGCATAATTAAATCTACTATTGCAACTTACCTAAAGAAAATTGTCAGGGAACTAAGACCCTAATTCCAATAAAAAATATATATAAAGTATTTATAAGAGTCTTAAAATCATGGAATATAATATTTCTTACGACTGTCCGTTGTCATTATCTTGATTAAAAGACATATACTTGCTTGAAGATATAAGAAGGGTAGTCACAAAGAAATTAGCAAGGCTCCCCTTATATATTAGGAGAATTAATAAAGGAACCAATATGGGGAATGCAGGGATGGACGTATGATTGTATGTGACTCATACGTATCAATTTGTCGATGTTATTTGTTGTGATCCCGTATTTGTGAATAAGGAAGCAAGATTTGATTAGGTTTTTATTGATTGGAAAGGTTTCGCAGTAAAAATTATTTATAGATTATACGTGGATGATAGAGGCTGTATTTATTTTATTGATACTTAAATTAAATTGATCTTGAGCCATAAAAAATTGAAATGTTCTTAGAATTTGTGGAGAAATGCTTTTTCATCGAAATTGGTACATGAGCTAATCTTTGAGCAGTAAAAGCTCTTCCGCGGAAAATATTTGCAAATCAAACCAAGGTGATGTCAGCTTAGCAAAAACGTTTGAGTAATTTGAAATGTACTGAATGTGACATCGACATGACTAGCTGTAGCTGGTCCTGTCATTTCCATGAAGATAACCATTGTTGACAGCTTATTCCCACTTACCCTTAGATTTACCGTTAGTACTACGTTTAGTTTCTCTTGCACCACTTTATGGTAATACTCTGATCTCCAAACTGGGTAGAGCTTGTAATATGGTAACCAGATAGCTAATATACTAAATATACTACTTTTAAATACATACCTATATAGATAATTACATCCGGATACAGAACAAACAGACATATTCATGCATACTAATGTTTGTCCTAGGTGGGATTCAAACCCTTGACCAGTAGCTTTAAAGTCAGGGTCACTAATCACAAAGCCAACCGATCCGACAAAGAACTAGGTTCTAGCTCACAACATTGGTTCATTTATTTTATTTAGTTACTTTGACATTCATAGTAATAGAGAAGATAAAGGAAAATCACTGAAACAAACAAACTTACCATAGAGATAAAGTTCAAACTCCAGCACCAAGTGAGAGTAAAGTAAATTGTACAAACAAGGTTACAGCAACGTTGAATAGTTGCAGCCACATGTTGTTGAGTCCTGAGATTTAGATATTCAGTCGAATATTAATTCGCTCCTTAACCCAGTCACGGAAGTTTGTCGCAAATTGTTGGGGTGTGTCAGGATTTTGGGGTTTTAACTTTGATATACGACCTGTATGTAAACAGTTAAGAATAAGATTAATTTGTGCTCCGTACTTGAGCCGTGGAATTAGTTGGGCAACTTTACCTCTCTGTGCTGAGTATGTTGGAATTACCTGTGATCATACGAGTAAAAGCTCAAGTGGGAATGGTATAATGATTGATACTGGTTGTGGTTTTTATTTTGTTGAATATTAATGTTTTTTTGAGCATCCATACAGAATCACCTATTTGCATTGCGGTATTGATATCTTGACTTGACTAATGGACTCATTTTCAAGTTTGTTTTCGCTGAATACGTGTACACTGTACAGTCCGTCTGTCTTTAAGGCAACAATTTGAATTAAATAAAATATAATCTATAAAATTTCGTTCGAACTGCAATTGTTGACATCAAATTAATTTAATACAATACTGAAGCGATCATCCAATTAAAAATAAATTATTATAATTGCATCCCCATCGTCTTACAAGCCGATGCTGAAGGCACTTGACACAATTTCGAGGGCAATAGAACTGTACAGGCACATTTCTACTGAAACAATAAAAACAGAGCTCCTCTTCACTTTATTTGTGATAATGAACTCTTGCCAGCGGATGCGAGACCCTGCCTCCACAGCTGCATAGAAAACAATTGATACTGGAAGAGGTTATTAAAATACTTTTTTTTTGATATACTTACTGTGACGCCTTTGAAGATTCTTTATCTTGTAAAGGTTTTTCCCAAAAATATCATATTTAACTGTATTTAAATAGTTGAATATGAATGAAGCAATATTTCTATGTTAAAACCTTTATTGGCCTTTCATAACGCATTTGATTTAACTTTCTGTGGCGTAAATTTTACATGGTCATTGCTATCAAATCACAGATTAGCCATGTTTTAAAACCAAAACTCGCTCAAGCTTTTACTTAGACGATGGCGCTAACAGAGTCTCATATCAAGAGATAGTAGTCCCTTTGCTGAGATGCTAGTTTGATTTCGACCCAAAATACTAATAGCACAGTCCAACAACAGTAAGTACACAGTGAAATAATGGTCAAACACTATTTTCTAATTACAAGTGACCACATCTAGGATGGCTATGTCTCCATTACGACCGGTACAGTGTGGTGGTTGGCTATTTGGTACAATTTATGTGGCGTGATGGCGAGGCTAATTGGTCGTGAGACATCGGATGCGCAAACACTGCCTTTTGATTGCACCCTTCGGTCTTCGAGCATCACGTCTCTCGGGGCATCGAGTGGAACTTTACTTTTTAGATGCTTCTTTATTTTCTTGGTGAAGAGGTTTTATAAAGCAGCTAGGAGAGTCTTGAAGTTTTGGGGATGCTTCTTTGGAGATATTTTAGTGACTTTGATTTCAGGAGTTTGGCTTTTAAATTCGTTTATAGAAATATGAGAAACGATATGTGTTATGACTCAATTAAGGTTTATGACAATCAGTGATGACCAATAATATACTTTTTATCCACTTTTGAATCATATGAACTTTCTCACATAAATATTTTATATATTTCATCACAAGATTGCGGGTAAAAAAACCATAAGGTTAGGTATTATTACATGTATTTAAAAAAAGATAAAACCTAATAATTTATTCAAAAAACGCATTTACATAAATTAAACTCAAACATTTCGGCTACTTGTCATTATCACTCCATTTTCAGAAGTACATTTATCTGAACACCAGAGTTTTGTAAAAAGTCGAAGCAAAAAGTAAAAGGAATTTAGTTTGACACGATTTATGCGTTCCGGAACGAAGGTTAATTAGCGTATGTACGATGGCTGTTCAAATTGCGACTGTAGGATATATGTATATTTAAGGATTTTTAGATAAAATTAAAACCATAGGAAGCTAAATATATTACATCTTTATTAAATAAAAAATATCTAAAATGAAAAATGCTTTCTAAATAAATGTGATTTGAAATTAGGTACTTACTATAGATAACATAATTTGTACATTTGTTTTTATTGTAATTGCAATATGGATATTTATGGCTTTTTAGTAGATCTTATTGTTTTCTTTTAGTATAAAAATGCGTAGAAACAAAAAAGGACATATTATGTTCAAGGAAAATATTTTTATAATAACAACTAATCATAAGACATTTTAATGGTAAACGACGAAAACATCCTACTAACCACTCCTAAACAATACATTTTATGTCGTAGCATCAATAGCCGGCTTTAACAAGCGTACTACGGTTTTTGTTGTCGTTTTCACAAAATTTATCGCTTTTCTTTTGCCTTGCTACCGGTATCTCTGTTTGTTTGTTTGTTCGTTTCACCTCGCGACTCACGTAGGTCAGTATATTTTGTATTTAACAGTAGCTTCCGCCCTACAGTTTCACCCGTGTTCCCGCGGGAATGTCAAATTTTCCGGGATTTAATGTAGTCTATATATTATTTCAGAACTTTTAGTTTAGTCTCATTAAGGCTGTTCTGACATTATAGAGAAACAATCATTCATTTCAATTTTTTAATCTATAATTTTGTTATGATTAATCTAATTCTGTTTTTCCTTACTTTCAGGTAAGTCACCATTTATGAGAGTTATTAGAAATTCTTCCAGCATTAATTTGTGAGTATGGAATTGATCAGTTTCGACCTAGAAAAAGCAAATTGTTTTTCTAGCGATTTTATGCAATTAACTTGTAAGCCAGCACTTAAACAGTCTATAAATTAGGGATGCTATAAGGATTCCTATATCTAGGTTCTGTATAAGTACTACTTATATACAGGTAAAATAACGCTTCAATTAAATTTGTATGCGTATTTGCGAACGATTTTGCTGTAAACTTTTTTTAGTAAAAATATTTACCCATATAGGTAAAATACTTTTAGGTGCCCTGATACTTTTATTATTCGAAAATATTTTCCGAATTACCTACAGAAGCTACCTCGTGCGTTTCACCAAAATAAAACCCCGGTACGTGCATGTCAGAATCCGGTCTAATCTGGCCTATGCAACGCGACATGACACCGCGCGGACCGCTCCGAGCGATTCCCTGCAAAATTCTTTTGTTCCTTTCCAACCTGTCGCTGGTCATTTTGGCAGATACCGTGTTATACGTCTCGGCCATTATGTTTGTCTACGTGCGCTTCCGTTGCCGACTTCATCGGGTATTCGGTGTACTTTTGATTTCTGTTTGATGCCCCGTTTGGTGTTCGAATGTATATGTTCTTTTTCCATTTGTTTTTCAGATGGCCTTTCATTTTTTTTACGTGGCAAATGGTTTTTTATAAGAGCTACCGGTATACGTTGCAACCTTTTGACTATTTAACTATATATATGCTCTAAGAGTTTTTTATAGAGAATTTTATTAATGCAATACAAATAAAGCATGCTGTATCACAACTTGACAATAGTTTAGAATAGCATAAACGACAAACATACAAAAATTGTTTTTTACTTACTTATTAGATTCCAGCGGATTAACTTGCGTTCTCGAGGAATGTTAACTTTACTTAGATAAAAAGTAGCGTGCGTGTAGAAGTGAGCTGCAAATTTCATCCAGATCTCCTCAGCCGTTGTTGTGTAAAAGTGTAACAAATATCCATGCATTCTCCCAAAATTTTGCATTTACAACAAATATTAGTAGGTTATAGATCAAAGCCTCTAATACTGAAATATTTTTTTTTGCCAATTTGAGAAAGAATAGTAAACGTCATCTTTAAGAATTTACGAAATACTTTAACACACCTAAGCACACATTAATGCATCAAACGGCTCACGCAGACCAAAGCTTGTCCGATACAGACGTGGACACCACACGCTGTTGTCACGCTGATGTGGCACGAAGCGTGACGCGTGACACTTGACGTGTAGCGTGAACCGTCCGCGTCACTTTGATTCACGCCATATTGGTTTCGCATACATTTGATAATGTTGATGTTTGGCCAATATTCATGGGTGAGACGATTGGCGTAGTGGAATGGAACGGCCATGGCTTTGTGGTCGGCGATACTGACTTTTAATCCCATCCAGGACATATTTCATGTGCCATATGTCTGGATGTTAGTGCAATAGTACTAGTAGAGATATCCCGGGATAAAAGGTAGCTTATGTCCATTCTCAAGCAACATTAAAAGGTCTAGTAGTTTAGGCGTGAAAGCGTAGGTAACAGACGCACAGACAAGAGTTACTTTTGCATTTATAATAATTGTAAAATAACTTGATATCAGATTCAATGATCAAGGTCAAGTTTGCTGATGATATTTTTGTCCGCACCATATTTTAGTTTGAGGATACGTAATGATGATTTGAATAACCTAGAACCACAAAACCTCAGCTTTATCCAACATACTTAACCGCATAACATTACATATCCCAAGTTTGACCATGCATTTTAAGCGGTAAACTACAATCTTCATAAATTACCCATGCAGAGAAAAGTCTTAGGCAAACTTTACGCACAATATTACCCGATGTTTCGTTAAGGGAAAAACCAGGAAGGACGCCAAAACAAGGGTCTGAAAAGCTTTAGGTACTTTCACCGAAGGGTTGCCAACGATCATTTATAACCTACGCTGACGGGATAAGAAATTCTTGTCTGTTTTATCCTCAGCCGGAGGATCCCAAAATTAAACGTATGCACTCAAATTACGTTTTGCTACTCATAAGAAGTGGTAAACAAAAAGATGACTAATATTTTGGAATTGTTTCGAATAATCATTGAGAGCTATTTAAAATATGTTTAGTACTACTCTGATTGATAAGTAGCTCTTTATATCAGAACCAATCTTATCGCTAAAACAAAAATGGCGTCAAACGTGTTTAAATGAGTTATGTGTATTCAAATATATTTTACAAATAAGACCAAATTGTAGAAAAGGGCCTAAATTAAGAAAGCGTTAGTAGAAAAAAAAAACATTAAAAAACAAAGTTGTTTTCGAATGTTCTAACATGGGCTCGGTACGCCAGCACTAATAAGGAAGCAGGCAATCCATCAAGCTCCGAGGTTTTTTCTACTTTTTCACCAAAATACAGGATTCCCTACGTGTTTCTTTTCGCAAATTTTCGTTGAGAGTTCGCTTCGTGAGTATTTAGCCGGTTTCGGTATTCATTTATCAATGTTTGTTTTGATCGGTAAAACCTTTTTTATGATTTATTTCTATAAAATACACATATAAATAACATCAACATTGAAAAATGTTAAGATCATTATCGAGGTATTGTATAAAATAAACTACAAAAGAAACAATGAAAGTATTCCTATATTAAATCCGACATGGGAACAATAAGGAACGAGGAAGACAAGAAGGCAGATATAAATCATCTCGCGTCACCATGGCGACCGCGACAATCGGGGACCGAAATTAGAAATAAATTTCATTCGATATGCAGGGGGGTTGACTTAGCCCATTTTATTGGTGTATCTGAACTTGACTGCGACGTATCAGGTGTGAAAAATGGCGTCGGTTTACGGTTGATGAGTTTCCTCACACTCGACTGAGCTAGGATGACAATTTGATTGAAATTTTCTTTGAATTGAGCAAAAGGATATTTTTTTTTTCACGAAATATGAAATGGCTCGGTAATCTTCTTTTCCAGGAATCCAGGCCAAAACATTACTTCTTATTTATTTCTGCGTGAAAATCCTTGGAATAACTTTTTGTAATAAATGTTGGAGATTTCACTTCTAAAAAGAATAAAATACAATGGGTAGCAACTGTGTTTGATTACTTAAAAGATTTACTTGGGAAATTCTCTCTGGGTAGCATCAAATTTGAGAAAAAACTTTATTAAAAGTATGTATTACCAAAATAAACTGACTAAAATACTTCATGCATACAAAAAACTGTAAGATTTCTTAATAGTAGTTCACATGTTCTCTTTAAGCCCCCATTAGTAAAAATAACAACTGCAGATGACACTGTCATATGATATGAGATATTTTGTCGCTGTTTTGGTTCCTTTACAAAATCAAAGACAATAAACATGAAATAGATAAAATCAAGAGGTTTGCACAAAATGATTTTGATAAAGGCACAGTTAGGTCTAAACATACAGACACACACAAAGGTCCATTAAAACATAACACTAAAGCACCAATCACAAATTCTACTGAACCAGCAATTGGCACAAATAGACAACAAGCGACAGGAATGTGATACTAGTTGTAGTCACGACTGTCGGCGTCGGGTGACCATCACGCATCGATCTGGGCATAGAGTTGGTGATGTGATTAGAATATGACAGATAATAATAATATAGTTTTTCTTATTCATAAGTTCAACTGTAAGTAAAGGCTTGGTTACCAAATTTGAATGTATCTTCATCAAACTTTAAATTGAAGCCTAAACGATAATTACCATTAATACTGCTCACAAAGCAAAAATTATACTGCTCACAAAGCAAAGATTATACTCATAAATAAGCAGGTAAAAATATAAAAAATTTTGTTATTGTGTACACATTTTGTTGTATGGAAGTTTGTAAAAATTCAAAGTGAAAGAAAAAACCTAAGAAAACAATCAAGACACCGCAGAAAACCAACATGCACTACAAACAAAACAAAATCCACCCGGCCAAATGTTTACAGAATCCTCTAAAAGTGACAATACGTCTATGGAGAACGCTGACTTTGTGCATCGGACACGAACTAACGTCATCAAAGGGGACAATGAATGGGACAGCGTCCCGACACCCCTGTTGACAATACTCCCCTGTCATGCCGAATTTATTTTGTCAGCCGTTCGCCCCTCGTTCTCCGTAAACCTAATAAGGATCAGTGCTAGTCAACATCAAAATGCCGGTTAAGAACTCTGAGTCTTCACTTGTAAATTCTTGCCCTCAGAATTTAAGGGAAATCTTAATTTAATTTGGCGACAAAATAAAGGGCAAACAAGATGAAGAAATTATAAGTGGATTGTGATATTTCTTGAGGTAGAATTTCACTTGCTCCCCATGGCAATGGGATCTCGTTGACCTTGACTGACGATAAACAAAGGGATCTGATGTTATAAGTACTTGTCCTTTGTCAAAATTAGATTTATTTCCGAGATGATTTGTGCTGCAAAGCATTTTTTACCTTTTCAAGCACCTTTATTATTTTGATGACCAGTATTTGATGGGTTTCAAAGAGTGCTTATATGTCTTTCAATACATTCTTGCTTTGTGTAGTTATTGAAAGGTCAGAATCAAAACGGTACCAGTCTTCCTGTATCAAAAAAAACTTAAAGAAAAATACTAGTCATCGCTTAACGCGAATCGTTTAACAGATTCAATGCCGCAAAATAACGTTATGTACCGGCCCAACGGTTCAGTACACCGACCAAAAGCGAATAATGAGCCGAAAGACTTTCTTAAACAACACCAGTTAAAAAGGCCTACTGAAGCGTGCCTAACTCGTCGATATTTCTCTATCCCATCATAATAGTGAACATTTGACACTTGACGGCTAATTTCAATACCGTTAGCACCTTATGTTACTTTATGCTCTCATTTGAATTTCAGCTTTATTGCTTTAACATTCGATCTAAATTTGATCGGTTCACATTTGGTTGTTGTAATTTTTTGTACGCGGCGACGTGTCAGGTTATGGATGACTGTGGTCCGTGCCTTTAAAGGTTCATGACAAAGACATGTAATCATCGGGCTAGCCTACATTTGCTATGTTTTTTCTCTGTTGAACAATTGATTGTATTTTGGTAGACGATATACGTATTTGCTTAGAAGTTCAATGACTTTTAAATTATTATAAACAAGACCATTAGGATGAATGGTAGAAAATATTTCTACCATCTTGGAAGAGTCGCCAATACCCATAGATAAAAATAAATATTCTAAGAAACTTTTACGTACGTCAAATCTGATTTCAATCCTAACTAATATTATAATTTATTTATCCCGGGAAAATGGAAGATCTCCATCATATCAGGACATATTGTTTAGTCCGCGATACTTTATGTGAATTTAATAGTCGATTCCATATTCCATATGTACCTTGGGCCATGACCCGCGCTACTTCACTGTATGCGACAGTTTGGCGTGCGTCGTCGTCTCACCAATCAATCATCGCTATCAATTTCTTTCAAAGCTTATTTATATACAAAAAGGGATGTTTTATGTTAGGGGAATTTAGGCTTTATTGTTTTGGGTGTATTTTTAGAACTGTTGTCAAGTTGTTGCAGAGTGTGTGCTGTGTCTAAGGTGATGATTTTTTTGTCTCATTGATATTTTATATCATTTTTACATTCCAAACTAATGTAAGTTTAAAAGATCCTTAAATCGATCTATACCTATAATGTCGGAGTTGTGCTCTAAATTGTAAATTAGCTCCTTTTTAAAGTCGGTTAAAAAACAAGAATATTGCAATCAAAATTTTGCTTAAGATACATCGTTAACCTGATTATATATATTGTATAGAAGTCAACGATCCAATGATGACTGATTATCATAAATCATTATAATCATCACACAATGATAGATGCTGATATTTATTGGCGTTGAAACTAAAATGCTAATGATGGCGATCATTATGATTAGTTTGGTGAACTTCATATTAATAATATCCGATTTAAAACGGTACCTGATGTATTAAGCTCTGATCAATGGCGATGACTAGATGCTAATTAGATTCATCATCATCATTATCAGCTCATATTAGCCTCCACAGAGGAGTAAAAGCTTCATATAAAAGTTAGGAGGTCTAGGCCATTAGGCTAATTAAATTGACCGTAAATAATGTACCAGGTTATAAGAACGTCATCATCATCATCAGCTCATATACGTCTCCACCGAGGAGCATGAGCTTTCTAGGGAGTTTAGTCTATAGTCCATCACGCGCCTAGTTTGGTGGCGGTGTTCGGTCACATGCATTTAATTGAGCTCGGGTATGCAGGATTCCTTACGATGTTTTCCTTCACCGAAAGCCAGTGGTGTGTGTGTGCCGGGGCTTGAACCTTAGCCCTCATGATCTTGAATCGGTGCGTGCCACAAAGCCACCACGGCTGAAACAACTAGAGTATCATTAATATTTGAAGCAAAATTACAATATTTGATATACTAACTTACCTAATAAAATCAAATTAGAAAACAAAGCAAAACCCATAAAGAACAATAGGGCACCGACACACGTGGCGTCGCGTCGCGGCGCTCACGTCGACACAATCAAAAGGAGAATAAAGTCGCGCGACTGCAACGCCGCTACACGTTTTATAAGAGGACATTAGGCAGGCGATGCACGTACGACATATTAACGTACACCGCGCGACATACGTGACCGTGTGGCGTGTGCCGATTGTCGCAGAGGGGTGAGTCGATTCAATAATCTGCGCTTTTTTTTCGTCTCTCCTATTTGGTTGCATTGATTTAGCGTTTAAGCAGGAAATGTTTTTCAATTTAAATCAATGGTTAAATCTGGCTTTTTCAGATATATTCGGTGGCCATGTAAACATTTTTGCAGATTGCTGGTAGTTTTAAGAAAATGCAAAACAGAAGTCACTGAGTCTTATGATGAACCATCTGTTAGTAACTAGTAGTTTAGACTAATACTTTTAGTATTATTCCAATATTAAATTTGAATAAATTCATTAATTAATTAGTAAAGCTTCAAATTTCGGTCAACAAAGTGGTGTTTTAACCATCTCTGCATTTTGTGTATTATTTTGGGAGAGCTAGTTTTGATTTTGCTATTTCTTATGTTAAAAAAATCATAGATGACTATTAAAAAAAAAAAAAAGGCCTTTTCCTGACATTAGGTAGGTACCTACATAATAAATAAATTATTTTTCGACCATATAAGTTCATAATAAAACAGATGCTTTCAATTTTGATCTTGACATTATGATTTTAGAGTTCAATTTACATACTAAGCTAGGTTGACTATGAAATACATTTGTATCTTTGAAATGTGTGTTAATAATTTAATCATTACATCTGACATCAGGTTCGGCTGGCTGGCATTCGATTAATTTATATTAATTATGTCGCCCTTGTATAAATATACTTGTAGTTATAGCATGAATAAATTATAAAATACGTATGAGAGATCATTTGGAGAGATCTAATATTTAGTTTTAATTAACGAATACGTAAATTGAGAGTAATTTGAAATATTTTTTTATAATTTTTTTTTTAAAATCCTGGGACATTTTTCACACACGGCCAATTCTTTTTTCAATGTTCGTAATTCGATGTCCGCGCGGTTTTACCCGCGTAGTTCCCGTTTCCGTGGGAATACAGGGATAAAATATAGCTTATATTACTTAGTGGTAATGTAGCTTTCTAATGAAAAAATAATTATTAAAATCGGTCCAGTACTTTTTGAGTTCATTCGTTACATACAAAAATACAAATCTTTCCTCTTTATAATATTAGCGTAGATAAGATTAACAAAAAATCACTTATATAGAAAATTCAAATGTCTATCTGTTTTTTCATCAAAGTGGCAATTACACTATAAGTAAGACAATAGACAATTGTCAGTCTTTGTATAGTCTATGGTGTTTCTACTTGGGCGGTAAACGGAAACGGATGCCGGGTCGCTTTTATCGCCAGTATTGTTGCTTTAGGTGTTCGGCGACAAATGACACGGGACGAATTGACATCGACGACGTGATGTGACGCGACGTGACGTGAAATAAGCGTGACAAATTATCGGTACATTTTAATTTAACCAGTTAAAAAAAATAACATCTGTTCATCAAATATTTTAATTTATACATCAATTGTCATGTGTTAATCTAGCAAATCTCTAAAAAGTCTTGTCTGAATCGAATGTCTTGTTACTGATCGTTTCAAGACCAAAGCCAAAGGAACTGTCAAGGCCAGAGGTATGACAATTTACAGTGTGAATAACATATTACAGTTCTGTTAGTCTCGTACACGATCTAAGTAAAATTAAAAACGTTATTAACCCTAGACAACTAAACCCTATTCACTGTTACATAGTAACTAAACATTCGTCGTGCGGACTACGCAATAAAAACGAGAAAATTTACTAAAATATTAAGTAAAAGTAAGAATATGTTACATGGCTCTTAAGGTTGGTTTAATAGGAACAAATTTAAAATAAAATAATATTGATTAACTATTCTGTTCAGCTACTGCATATGACAAAAGTGTGCGGTCTACAAATGGCCTTTTTGCATTGCATGCATCGATGTTTTGTCATCTTACGAGCCGTTTATAGACATAAATAATATATTTTGCGCACATTAGTTGCAGTATAAACTGGAGCTTCTAGATTGAAAGACTCTCCAAGAATATTATTCATCATGACCATGACATCACGTCTCAAAGTCTCCGTCTGTAATTGGTCCGGTACCCAAAGCTCCATCAGTTGGTCTCCCATCTTCATGACAAAATCGGGTCGTGATGTTGGTTTCCTTTTGTTTTTTATGTTATTCAAGATGTAGACAGCATAAAAAAACTATTAAAACCAGGTATACCATATGTAAAAAAAATGCATAACGGCCATCTTTAGGTTACACGGTTTACATGCATAGTCAAGGGAGAAGAATGCGTTGGTTTGGTTTAGTTACCCTGGTTTGAGGTTTGAAGAAAATTCGTTTCATGAAAAGCCCTGCCAACAATGTCATCATATTCTATATTTGAGTTCTTTATCTCATACTTGCTAGTAAGACGTCACTCTCAGGCTCCGGAGAAACGCTCGAAAAATTGTAATCACAGCCATTGGCGCGATGTTTTTTTTCTTCCACAATATTCTCTGTCTCCGAGTATAAATTCCTCAAATTTATCTCCCATTTCTTCTTCAAGCCAGTGACATATCTGCGCATCTTGTTTTCTCAAATTCATTAAAAAAATGGGTATAAATCATATCTATCAAAGAGAATCAATAAATAATAACTTGAAATTAAGAAAGTTGTCCTAAAACATAATATTTTGTTACAAATTTCACTCATTAATTAAATAATATATCATTAGAATTAAAATAGAACGAAAAAAAAACATGTAAGCAGCGAATAAATAACAAAAAACATCATAAAATGGTTATACACAACTTTGAGAATAACTGACGTAGTAACTAAACTTTCGTCAATCTGACGACGCTATGGCCGCAGGTCACCACCTAATTAGCGAATGATCAAATTCGCGTCACGCGGATACCTATTTGCACTAATCAGAAAGGTAAACAAAGCATGGCGGGCGTAGGGCGCGGGGAAGTATGTGCACTTGAATTTCTCAGAGAAGGGCGTCGTCCAGTGGACGAATGTTTAGTTATCTAGGGTTAACAAACCTTATTCTTTAAAACGGTCGTTGTATTAGAGCAGCTAGAAACAACTTTGACACTTGCCATTCCATAAAAATCCATTCAATTGAGAACCTCCTCTTTTTGGAAGTTAAAAAGTAACCACTAATTTCTCCCGATGTTTCCTTCGCCTGAAGATAAAGATTGTAAATATAACCTAGTACAAGATAAGCTTAGATAGCGAACATCTCACTGGTACGTGACACAGCGTCAGATCTGATATCTTGAGATTATTATGGTCCTACGACGCAAAGTCTTTGGACAAACTCAAGTAACGCTTGTTGGAAATGTAATCTTATTACCACCATGCATAGGAGTTAAAATAATATAGAAATTAATTATGAAATTGTGAATAGGAGAAAGACTATGAAATTACATAAATATCATTGATGGAAATTCATTTAAATTGTTGTCTATTATTTCTAACACAGGTTTACATATTTGGTTCCAAGTTTATGTGTCTTAGTACTTGTACCTACTTCTATTGTTAGTATTGTGCTAGAATCGAATTCACAAATATTAATCTACTAAACTAAACAATATGGTATTTTCCAGATTTTTAAGCACTTTTGCCTGTTTCTAGTAGTATTATTGTTAGTGAACAATTTAGTATTATATCAGCCTGCAAACCCAAGTTAGCTAACCCATTGACCAACCGTGTAAAAGCTATGGTGAAAGCAAAATGGGAATATTCCATCGAAATTGTAAAAAAGGCATTTCTCATTTATTCGCTGTTGAAAAAAGGGAAAAAACGAAATTCGCTTTGTAACGAAAAACTCGGTGGTTAATTCAAACAATGCTACCACGTGTTTTATTAAAGTTACAAATTAAAACGAACTACTTAAGCAAATAGAAAGTAAGCTGTGACAAAATTCCACTAAAACAAAAGTTTCACTTCACGATCTCCAGTCGGTGTTGTCAACGTTGGGTCTTTTTAGTATTTAAAGTTAGTTTCTTTTTGCATTTAATTTATAAATTTACTAAAAATATATCACTATAATTTTATGTATTAAGCTTTTTGTAAAAACAACCTTTGGTACTTAAGGACACAATCATCTCGGAATTGTTTAAAACCAATTAGTTATCGACTAGTTTAAGCCCCGCTGGTTCAGTGGTTTTGGCGTGCAAGCGTAACAAATACACAGACAGAGTTACTTTCGCAATTACTACATATATGGAGAAGTAGAGATGAATTTTAAAAAATTATCGATCCATCTATTTCTTTATCCTTCCATTTTCTTTTCTAGAAATATGTTGATACTAACACTTTCAATTACCAAGAAGTTTTCTACAACAATATCATTAACTTTTCACATTATAGTGGTAAATAAGTCTTACAATTTCAATGTGACCAGACGGTAGACAAAAACTTAGAGGAAAGCTCTAAAAGAATTTAAATATCCATATCGTTACGGCGTCGTATCGTGAGCACAGACGAAGCTTTGTCGTTTGCGTTGCCAAAAGTTATTCCCTCTCCGACTTTGCAAACGTTTTCAACTTTCTAATTAAGTTCAGAAACTCTTGAGTTAACATTTAGAGACGCTGATTAACTGTGAGTGGATACTGTTAGTCAAATTTTATTGTAATCGCGTCTGAGACACACTGGGTCTTACGTGAGACTTCTGTGTGATTTGTTTTATTTACTTGTGGCATAGTGCTTGGGATTTATTTTAAAATAATTGTTGTGTAATATTTCCCATGAAGCTCCTCCTTTTTTCCTTTTATTATAGAGGTATATTCAGTGTATAACAAAAAATTTCTCAGAGTTGCTTTCTACCGAGTAAATTTTGGATTTCAGAAATGATCAGAAACATGCGATATTTATTTTTAAAATTTGTAGTATTGTTATTTTTTTAACGCTCCATGGCTTCCTTATCTATAAGAGTCTGTATAAGAGGTGGACGTAATATCCTATTTATTGAATGATTTAGACACATAACCTAACCATCAGCTTATCATATATCTCCCTTAACCCTAAAGTCAAACCAAATACCGTTTGTCAAACTAAACTTTTATTACTAAAAAAAGAAACGCGACAGTAACACACCAAATTTTATGACTACTTCATTTTATGGAAACACCCCGTTCCATCAACGCTGCTTATAAATCCAACCCCAAGGCAGGAACTTGACCCTGGACAGTTCATCGGCTCGACCGAATGAGGTCAAGGTCAACCAAAAATAAATGAGCCAATTTAAAAACTTGCGTCTTCATCCCCGGGGGAAATCAAATGTAACAGTCAGGATCTATGGACGGATATTTATAGTCGGCTGTCAGGGGATCGGATTGAATCGGATCGGTCCACGTGTTGGAACACACAAGTGCTGATTTGTTGGCATAGTGTGGTGGTTACCAGTGAGCATATGACTCATTATATTTTTAGATAAGTGCTCAATAGCATAATCTATGGATGCAAATCTTGTGGGGCTACGCTAAATGGTAATGAATTTGTCAAATAGTTTTTTTTTCAAATTTTCTAATTAGTGGCTACGGAATCCCTAATAAAAGTCTACAACCCCTCGTTGTTAGGAAGGCTAGTGCTCTTTCTATGAAGATGTATAAAAGCTGATGATAAGTTCAACAAATTACGGAATTTTTATATTCACTGTAATTATAGATGTGTTCAAATCTCAATATTTTTGATTAATTCACTAGTTTTTATACTCTGTGGCCTTGTGGGGGTATCCCCGCGGGGCATAGTTCCAAGTTTTTGCAATTCGCGTTCGCGTAAAATATTTTTGCAACGTACGTATACTGGATTGTTTGCGATTTTGTAAGGATTTACGTGAAGCTTTACATTTGTTTGATTTGTTAATTTGTACTGCAGATAAAAGCTACATGTGTTTTTATTTGAGCTGACAAACTGGTCTAGTGTCTCTGATTGAAAGTGGTCACCTTTGCCTGTCATGAGTTGTCAAAACATGAAGTTTTAAAGTCTTATGTGTCAGTAATTTATTTTCATGTTTTTGGAATAAATTCTGAAAAAGTTGACATTAAAGATAATTACCAGAACTTACGTACCGAGTCCTCGGTAAATAAACGACAAAAATCCGTCTCACTGTAGCAAGGAAAATAAGCAAATCTTTTCGTATTTACCGTATTAGCGTAAACAGAAACAAACCAACTGGAGCGTATGATGGCATAACAAAACAAATATATTATCGCAAAAATATACACATTTCTTTCCCATGAAACACGGAGTGAACTCAACAACTCCTTAAATATTTATGACAACGTGGTAAGGAAATCTTTTCTAGTAAAAAAGCCATATTGATTTTGAGTCTTACCGTTCTATTGCATAATGCGATCCCCTGAATATTGTATGGTTCTTTGAATAGGGTGCGGATGCGGTGTCGGGCCTTTTTGGCTCTCTTGCGTTTTAACAGGCCATTTCGGGCCGACTTTGTTGAAACGTAACCCTAGGATGTGCCTGAAAAATGGGTCGGGTGTGGTCATTAAACTGTCCAAGCTGCTTTATGATGATGCTTTTAAAAGCTTAAAGGTAAATACTCTTCAAAATCTACTTATGGTTGCAGAAGCAATGTGGTACTTAAACTAAACATAAGTTTCATATTCATCATACACGTTTTCTAATCTCAGACTCTATTTTGTCTTATTTACTAAGATGATATATAGTCAGCTAATGTTATAGATATTTAGTATTGGTGACAATTTTTTATAGCGATAAATGTTTTCTTAATATCCATATGCAAATAACGAAATTTACGAATTTTTATTTATTGGTTATGATTCGAAAAATCTCCAAGAATTTATGATTCATAAGATACTACGTGGTTAAGTACCTAATAAATAGTCGCGGAAATTAACTGCATTTTTAAATCCTCACCGAAGAATACTCCACGGTAATTCTTGGTGCTTTTTCCACGAGCAGCCTTCGCCACATATTTTTTTAATCTCCCAGGAAAATTCCCAAGTTAATTCGTCGGGAAGCTCAGACGTACTTGCTCTGAGTCCCGCAGGAGTGCTGTTGAAAAGAAACCTACCACTTGCTTTCCACAACGAAAATTTTTATTTCCTCCCAAGATTATTCTTTTTTGAGCTCCTGGCGACACGTCCTTCGTAATGTTCCGAGAGTCCATTTTGTATGTTTTTTGTTTTTTTATAATTCGAAGATGTCGTGCGTTAGATAATTCTTGGATCGGTTACTGTTTTTGTTGTAGGTATTGGAACAATAATGTTTTTTAATAAATATGTTAAATATGTAAAATTAAAGTTGCAAAATTCAAGGAGTTCTGGAATTTAATATAATATTGTCTTTAAAATCTTACGCACGTATAAAAATTTTATCTGCAGAATGCATTATTCAACTGAAACATAATAAATAACAATTCTAACTAAAAAACCTACAGCAGGATATAAGACTCATCAAATTCAATATATGTACTTCCTTATTATTTATTCCTTGGCTAACCAAAATGCTCAATGGCACACAGCTCGTAAACCCCAAACCCTTCCCTTCCCTTCCCCCATCAACAATAAATCCACAACTTGTTTGTATTACAGGATTTATGCCACAAAAGTTAAAACTTTGATAAACCTTCATTTTGTAACAACGAAAGCTGTAGCTAACTGAAATGTACACGGTTACTACAAGAAAGTACAGTGAGCAAAGAAATATTTTTAAATTTATTAGCAATTATTTTAATAGTGAACACAATGGCAATACAAAATAAGGATTATTTTTATGTATTCTTTAATGTAAAGGTATGGTGCTACTTAGATTGTTGACTGTACTTGCTGGGGGCTGTACCTCGGCGCAGGAAGTGGGGTTTATTAAACTTTCCATCTGATTTATGACAGTTCATTGTTTTCGTGGCCACGGAACCCTCGCGGCCCTTGGCGACGTATTTTACTTATTTTTGCGTTTTCGTGTTGTAAAACTTTACACTCTTCGGAAATTTTTGATTCAAATCCTGATAGGATAACTCTAGTGATCGCTAACAAAAAAAATCCTGGGACATTTTTCACACACCGCCAATCATACCAAAGTAAGCTTCATAGTGAGCTTGTGGTATAGTTAACCAGATAGCTGATATATTTACATCCAGACTTATAACAAACAGAAATATTTATGCATACAAATGTTTGTCCTGGATGTGATTCGAACCCACGACCGGCGCGGCTTGAGAATCAGGGGCACTAACGTCAAAGCCAATCAGTCTGTCTAAATAAACTAAATAAATAAAATAAAATAAAATAAATAAATTAATATCCTGGGACATTTTTCACACACGGCCAATCTGATTCCAAACTAAGCAGAGCTTGTGATATGGTAACCAGATAGCTGATATACTACATATACTACATTTAAATACATACTTATATAGATATTTACATCCAGACACAGGACAAACAGACATATTCATGCATACAAATGTTTGTCCTGGGTGGGATTCGAACCCACGACCCGCGGCTTGAGAGTCAGGGTCACTAACCACAAAGCCAACCGGGCTGTCAATATGCTATTTATATTAAATATGCAAAAATTTGCGACATCTTATTTCTCAAACAGTAAATCAAAATTTTAATTCGAACACCGTCACAATAATTAAAGTACCTATACCTTTTATAAACTTGGTTAATAAAGACTAAGAAAGGTGTAAGTAGGTAAGCAGACATAGAAGAGTTCGAACGACATACGCTATCTCACTCGCACGAGAAGTTTAAATGTGTGGTATTAAAAAGAAATCCTAGCTCCGTAAGGAAGTGCCGAGTCTTGCTTCGTGATAGGCACGACATAACCACAATGTCGATAATTTCAACAATCGATAAATCGATAAAAAAAAATTATTGCAAATTGAACAATTTATTTATGTTGTTGGCTGTATGCGTTGAATTATGTTGAAATAGTTTAGTAATTTTAAAAAACAATAATAATGTTAGCCAATTTACTGGCAACATTACGCTTTCGTCGAAATTTAACGTAATTTGTCGGCGTAATTACCATAACAACCGTAACGCGTTTGTGTTTAACCTTAACTGTGTTGTTCAAAGAATTATTCCAAATGGACGAGAATTTCGGCATAAATATGCACATTATAATAAAGATTATTTATAAATGCAAATTGTTTCAATTATGTGTATCAATATTTTTACTAAAACACTTTACCTGAGAAAGTTTTCAGACGCTGTTATTTCGTGAGCCATCATTTATGTACATAAATTATGAAGTTTAATTTTTAATCATCTCTAAATTGTAAAGTACTGTCATTAATTAACATTAAATTAGTTGCCAAAACACCTTTAGTTAGATAATTATTTTAATATCATTTAGTTATTGTTGGTTCATGAGAAAAGACTTGAGCTTAAGAAACTTATAAATAAATAAAGCTTGCCTACTATACTTTGTACCTCTCGTATAAAATACTAGTTAAAATGCCCTAATAGTTAAATAAATATTTTTGTCTATCATAATTCTGACAGGCATGCATCTGACATCTTCAGCAGTGTTGCCAAAGTGCAAAAAAAGTGTCAAGGCAACCTTTATATTTTTATTCTCTATTAAAATTTGTCAAATAATTTTATGTCACCGTCACTCACCATCGAAATTTATCGAATAAATTGACTTCTAAATCTATCGATACCACCCCATCACTGTTAGCCAGTAGACGAAGACGATAAAGAAGGACGGATATAATGTAGTGCTTTCAAACATTGAAGCGAAGTTTGCCTACAGAGGAGCAGACAAATGACAACCGGCCTCAGGCAGGGGACTGTGATATTAGAAGCCTTTAAGATGGGAAAAATAGCAACTTTTTCCCAAAGTAGGTACTGTTCGGTGTGGCTCAAGATTATGGCGAGGCATAGATCAAATTTCACAGATTTTAAAGGAATTTTAACTTTATTAGCAAACAGATAAAAGTGAATACATAATTTTGTTTAATAACCATAATTATCAATATCAGCCATATGACGTCCACAGGTAAACATTTAACATAGGTCTCTTTGCTGACCGGTTGCAAAAGGCCTGCATCCAAATAACATTATCCAGTCCAAACAATATTATCTTGACATATCAATAACTACATGAAGTACTAGTATGAAATTCTATCGTTATAATGTGTGCTGTCAATAAATATTTTTCTTTCTTCTTTCTTTAAAAATAAAAAAAAAACCTTCAGTTAAAATTGTGTAAAATATCCCAGGATATTTATTTATTTAAAATATTTGAACATATTGAAAAGAGTAATTGATAAGTTTAGCGGCCTGTACTCAGCACAAGCAACATTCACCAAGCATTAGAACCTATATCATAAGTATTAAATTTTTTTTCACCTGGTCATAATAGCGTACGGTCTAAACGCTTCAGCCCATCCCTTACACCACACACAACGCATAAGACGCTAGTGATGTTCCACGCGGCACACCGTGAGAAAGTATTGTCGAGAACATTTGTTTCACGAGCGTTTCGGATGCGCTTACAGCGAAAACTTCAGCAACAGGACATCCGTATACTTTACAGATAAATAAAAAATTTCACGCTCAAGACGTGAAAATAAGTTTTTTCTACAAACGTTTGTGCGGATGATGTATCGTGCGAGTTTTACGTTTTATTTAGTTTAAATTTTCGGGCGAATAGTTGAAGAACCAAAAATATGTGTTCTGTTGCAGTTACCGAAATGACGACGTGTAAAATTTCAAAAACTAAATGAATGGCTTCATCTCGTTTTGATACATCTGTTAACAGTGTTTTGATTGACCTTCCTAGTAGGGCACAATTATTATTAAATTAAAATACGTCTAAAGTAAAGGATTTTAGAATGAATAACAAACATGAATAAGGTAATTATTATTAGTTGTATAGTGGTGTATCATGCAACTGGTCATTTCCTTATTTATCTACACATTTTTTTATTGTTAAAAACATATATAATAATTATATCAAAGTCAAAGATATTTATTGCATTACAGCTAGGTAGATAGGTACATATTACGCTTTATATCCTTATACAATCTTTACTCAAATAATCATAGGCCAAGAGCTACTAACAAAATGAAACTCACAAACTCTCCAGTCAGTTCTTAGAATTACATCACAGATTTTCCTCAATGTCTTATCTCAAAGGCCTGTAGACCTAATTTACGCACGCCTCACAACACTGGAGCCTTAGTAGCAAACAAAACATGTTATAAAGAGTGGCTTCAACAAGCAATCAGGGCCTGAAGACACGCCGCGCCGAACGAGCAAGCAAACATAGGCCTACAAAGTGAATGTTTACCGTTAGACCCGATGAAAGGGTGCCTCTGACACCGTAGTGCATGTACTACTTTGTTATTTTAATTTTATTCTACAGCTTTTGGATGTACAGTGTTTGAGCTGTGTGAGTTGCGGCTTGTTGGTTGTATTTAAATTTGATTATGGTGTGCAGAGAAGCTTTTATAATATAATTGGGTGCTGGATGTGATTATTCTCATATTTTTTCGTTCGTTCGTTTTCAGAATTCATACTGTGAAATTAGTTTAGCCAGCATAATTAAAAAAATGTTATAAATGTATATTATTGTATTATAGGGTTTATCTAAAATTACTCATCAGATTTCAAAACATCTTTAACTGATAAAAACTACACTTTTTCATAATGACGGAGAAACATTAAAACCCTCGGGTATCCTGGTAAAACTGGAGCACCTTTTATGTAATACATTAGTTACAAATACCTTCATTTCTTGAGATTTTGTTTGCCTTAAATTAATTCTGAAATTTCTGTATACTAGTGGCTCCCCACGGTTTCCCAGTCCCCTCTTCAACTTTTCCTGGAATAAAAAGAAGTAACAAACATACACACTCACAAACTTACGCCTTTATAATATTTGTAAGATTACATGTCATGATGGTGTATCATACACCCGTACTGTACCTCTGCAAAACAGTTCCTAGCCAAAGTGGCTCGTAATGACGGACTAGACAAAGTAAAAATGGCCGCTCACTACAACCATGTTTGTATTGATAGATGGGCTACTGGATAGAGGAGCTTTTATGCTCTATGGAACATAGAGGGGTAATGTTGATGGGGATTATGGTATATGACATTGTGAAGTGGCAAGGTCTTGGGGCAAGATTGGAAACTGGAATAATCTCCAAATATTATAAAACAAAGTTACATAGCAACTTTGTATCTCTGTCTGATAGTGATCTTAAATAATCTAGAAATAGTTTTGGATATGGTTTTATCTAAAACAAATAGCTCTTAAGCAGGAAGGTCCGTCTAATTTTAATATAAGTAAATTTATCTCACAATAGTTCCATATTAGGACCTAATTTTCTCCGGTGATTTCTAATCTGCTTATAAATAAGCCCTCAAGAGTTTCCATAAGCTAGTCGAATCCGGACGTTTACTAAGAATGGCATAATTTTTCTACGACCAGCTAAATGTTTATGTATTAATAAGGTTGTTTTGTTGACTTTTTATTCATATATTTAAAGTAAATAATCCTAAAGATAAAACAAAAGAAGTAAAACGCCGAGTGGAAGCCTCCCAAGTGTTTGACACGAGTAATGACAAGAATTCACTAACAATTCTGTAGTGGAATACCAATGAAGATGATGTTGTACTAGATCGGCCTGAATAAATAGACAAAGAAACTAATCATCGACTAAATATTTACACGAATGTCCTGTTACATATTGACTTAACTAATAACACTAAATACGTGTAACCATACAAAATCATGTCGACCGTCTGCCTGTATGTCAGTCAGACATGAAAAAAAAGGTTTATTATTGTATTAATAATTTCAGTAAAAAAAAAACAATATTAAAAAACAAGATAGATTTAGGTAACACAATTTCGAAATCAACACATATAAATAAATAAAAATATTTATATATAAAAGAAATTACAAATTAATAACTTAACCATATCAAATTAAAATAAACACTATATAATTTTAATATTATGAATATAAATTACAAAATCTTATATCATAAACACAATAATAGAAAAAAAACCCTAACACCTATAACGATTCTCTCAAGGCACATCCAGGGTTGTTCCACGATGTAAGTATAGATACAGACGAAATAAAAGTGGCGTCGGAGGCGTCTGGCTACGGCTTAAAGTTGAAAGGCTTCGGCGAGACAGCACGACTAATTGTCGACCGTACTCCGACTATTGTAGTATTTGGATGAATACTTATGTCCCAACGTGCTGGCAAGTCGCGAGCGAAAAAAATGTTAAGCTCGGCGCGAGTAGCGTTAAAGTTTCTATGAATCTTTGTGTAGCACACGTTTTTGAGTATGAAGAGATTTGTAAGATCTCGTATAGGATCTCATTCAAAAATTTAGGAAGAATGTTAATACTTTAACTCTTAAGATAGATAAGGGGTTTTGAAAAGAAGCAAGAGATAAAAACATCGTGCATAAACCAATTAGTGGTGCAATATTTGATTCAAACATGCTTTTATTAGCATCCAGCTGTATGTATCTACATATACATAACTGTAATTTTCACGATCGTAGAAACATTGGATAAATTAGAAACTTTCAAGAATCGATAATAATGCAATTTTACTTTTGATTCGGTTGTCAACTTAAGACTGTTTTTTTTAGTTTTTTTTTTAACACTAGAAGCGCCAGCGTTCCATTTTTGACCCACCCGCAAGTTTCGTCGTCTGTAACTTTTTATTTTTTCTACTCAAGGCCGTGAAACTTTTTGACTTTTAATAATTTATAGTATTTATTAAATTCAATTTGTTTTCTATTGAATAAAAACAAATATAAATAAAATAATTTGCTTTTTACCTAGAACTGCCGCTGGGTCAATTTTGACCCGCCAAATTTCTATGCAATAATTCGACGTATAGTGGCTAATTACGCGGGTGGAGGGGTGAATAAACAGTTGAGCATTGCTTCTATTCACTTCTTCGTCGCTTTGTGTAAAAAGTACAAGTTTTTGTTTTACAAACGCATAACTCTTGTACTATTATAGTTATGTCTAATCAAAGTAGCAGAATATTGAAACCGCAAGAAATTGCATCCTGTTTGAATGATATTCTAGAAGACAAATCAAATGGCAAGCTTTCGGGATATTCTGATGATGACTACGAGTTACAGAAGAGTTTCATTCAAAAGTTTCTATCTAAATGCCGTTGCCAATTTACCCAGTTCTTGAACTCAAAGTCAGATAAGTATGGCCAAAAGTTTTGGATCGTTGTTGACAAAGTATATACCTTATAAATACCTCTACTTACCTTGGGAAAGACGATCACAAACCTAATGCCATAATTAGGTTTGTGATCATCTTTCGTTGAGGGGGCTAGGTGGTGCAGAAAATGATGGAACTTTACACCAACAGAGGTAAGAATGTGCCTTGAGACAATTTTTTTTAACTCTTATATTAGCGGAATATTTGAAGTCTAAAAACACTAGTATCTTAGGCACTGTAAATGGAATTCGAAGAGAAATACCTATAGCCATAAAACTGCTAAAGAAGAATTATCCAAGTCGTGTCTCCTGAAAACTGGTGACACAACATTGACTGTTTCTCAGACTAAGCCAAATAAAAATGTTCTTATGCTTAGGATACATCAACGAAATAACAATAAGTTCTAGTTCAAAGAAAAACCAGAAACAATACTATTCTACAACACCACGAAGCATGGAGTAGATGTTGTCGATTCGATCACCAGGAAATATACAGTACAGGCGGCTCCTAGACGTTGGCCAGTTCATACATTTTATGATCTATCTGATTTGGCAGCTATAAACGCATGGGTATTATATAAATTTATAACAATAGCAAAATAAAATATAGAGGCTTTTTATTGCAACTGGGGAGAAGAATTAGGTATACGCAGTACATGAATATTAGAAAACAGCCATTCCTCTACAGAAATTTCAGAAAACCTATTAGAAGATGAGATTATGAAGAATGTAAGGTCAAGACCAAATATACAAGTCATATGTGAAGTCTCAAATGTTTAAAAACTGTCTGTAATAAATGCAATGCTATGGAATATTATTTATGTTATATTTGGTATTCTGATAATAAACAGTTAAGAGATATTTTGGTATTTATTACATTTAGAATTACAATCTTAGTTTTGATGACTATAAAAAACTATTAGTTACGGAAAAAAATTAATTGTTACGTATTTGTTGTAAAAGTGTTAATTATTTGACTTAAATAAATAAATATAATTTCATATAATATACTTATTGTTTTGATTATAATTCATGCTTTTTGTTAAAGAACGTTGTAAAAAATATAATGGGTCAAAATTGGCACAGCGGCGGTTCTAGGGGGGTCATGAGTTTCGGCACTTCTAGTGTTAATTTTGATTGAAATTGCATCTGTTTAATTCAATTTTAAAATTTGAATATTCATATTAACTAATTTTCAATCAATTAATAATACACGTCTTTGAAAGTCAAGCTTAATGAATTTGATTTCAGCTACCAATTACTCAATTAAAGTGAAAGTCAAAGACAAAGAGATCGCAAACGTACCTCGGACCGAGGTATTCCACACGGGGTGATTCACATGATTGATCGCTTCAACGCATATGTTTCACCACGTGTGGTGTGGCTCAGCCGAGGGAGTTAGTTATTTAATTCTCATTTTATTGGTTTGTTTATTTTCTTTGACTTTGTTTACCTATCAATTTTTCGAAATTGTTTAAACTGTCTACACGTGTACTTCTGATTCTGTTTCAGAATCGATTGTATCATTAATAGTATCTCCACTTAGAAAAGCTTCAGCATCATTTTCAACTCTCCTAAAGGCTCAATTTGGTAAATTGTAGCATTACCTACTATCCATTTGAATAAAATTGCGAAACTCGCCCGTTGTAAGTACCTACTTATTTAAATCAACTACTGCAATATTGAATTAAAGCCCCTGAAATTGTTCCACAATATTCTCCCAAATAGAACCATTTAGATAACAATCTCCGCTCTCCGGGCGCCAATCTAAGTTTGCTCTGCACTTCATTCCTCCTCCGACCTTTGACAATTTAAAGTAATACTATCTTGAGTGAACACCATGTCAATATTGCGTTTACTTCTCATTCTGGCACTCCTTGTACTGGTTCTAAGACGATTACTTTGGAATTATAATATTTCATTAATGCTACCTATGAAACTTTTCAACTATCCATCTTGCTTGTATTTTAAAGTAGACAGACTAGACTAGACTTTTCTTAATTTGGTTACAAATTGATTGTATGAAAATTTGACATATAATTCGAGCAGTTTGATAGGGGAAAACATGAAGAATCTTTTAGAATTTCAATAAGAGGTAATTTTTTTTAAATTGAATTTCTACTCCGTAGTACATAGGGTCCAAAATTATTTTACTTGTTTGCTTTTCCAACAGTCCGTGTTGGACGTAAAAGTTTCTACAATTACAAATGCTCGTACAATTTTATTCCAAAAAATGTTTTTTATAAACAGAATTATAATTTGTCAAACATTTACACCACAATGGTTAGGCCGGTGTGTTTGTCCGCAAGAATTGTAACGTCGCAGTCCATGTTTTATAATCGGATTACTTGAACGCTCGATGCCCGACTCGCTTACAATACAAAAGTTGCATTGTTAGTTATAGCGGGATCTATATTTATTACAGCACTAGCTGGCACGTGCAACTTCGTTTTGTTGACAACTTCTCCGTTTTTAGATATCGTCAGTGCTAAGGTTACATTAGAGACGTTTAGATGGTCGCTAAGGTCTTTTTAATTTTATAAATTTCTTATGTTTTCTTTCATAAGAAACTTCTCCTAACAATATGAAATAACAAAAAAATGTTATAGCCAAATCGGTCCAGCCGTCGTGACCAAGGGAAATATAGTCAGACTTTATTGCATGGAAGGTTTCATTTGCTGAGAAGAGTCAGCAATAGGTATAGTCCAAAAACATGCTTAGATTATTTCTGTCCAATAAGTAATATTGCATTGTATTTATTTGTACTTGTTTTTGTCATAATGTCGTTGATTAAAAAAAATGTGGACATGTTATGATTAAAATAAATATGAATATTCGTACTCACCACAATATTAACGCTGTCACTACGACCTGACCAAAAGAAGTTCCTTGTAGATATTAATAATGAATTTTTGCTGAGTCCGCCTCACTAAGGACAAGTTAAATTAGATCGTCGGGTCCTTGAGAATTGGAAGTTAGTTGATGTTTATTGGTTGATGTCTTGTTTCTGAATCCGGCACTGTGCTCGTGGAATGAGGCATGGCTCATTTTTAAGGGTGCGGCCCTGTTTTTTAATATCTGCTTTTATATTGTACCTATAAGTTTTATTCTTTTCAATAATGCTTGTTGTACATTTGGAAAATTTATCTTTGCTTTTTTGATACCAGTGGCTTCCCGTGGTTTCACCCGCGTTACCGGAGCTCTTCAATTTTCTCGGGTTAAAAAAGTATTCTATGTCTCTCCTGGTTATAAGCTACCAATTTTCAGCCGAGTCGGTTTAGCCGTTCTTGAGTTTTAAATAGTGTAAGTAACACGACTTTCTTTCTTTTATATAGATAAGATATAAAACTATGTAAAAAAATACTATAGTATATGCGATAGTTTGTATGATGGATTTTTGTTATTGAACCACCTGAGGGATTCGGGAAGTATTCACGGAGTTAAAAAGTATACTCGAATAAAACTCACTCCTTTTAATCCCTTGAAACCAAGAACCCAGGGCAGCGCTAGTGTAACCGTACGGGGTCACTAACATTAGTATTAATAAAATTAAAAATAGCAATTAATAACGGTAAAAAATACAAATAAGGCACAATTTTGCATTTCCGTCATATTCATTCCTATCGGTTCCTAGCAAGTCCGAAATAGTAAACCGACCATCTTCGGCGCTAAAAAGCTGTTTGTATTCAATATACACAATAACATTCCATAAAACACCGTTTGTAAGGACATGAACCTGTCATTGCGTCATTATTGCAACTAACATTAAACATGACAATCCTCCAAGCGGAAATCAACTGTATAATTCCATAATTAAAGTGCACAATCGATTGTTGTATAGTTAAATCGGTATAGGAATAAAGGGACGTAATGGCGACTTAGTGGTACCAATAACTTTGTGTGTTTGCGATATTTATGCGTTCCACTTGGCTCGGGAACACCTGTTTGGTTGCAAAACCTGGTATAGGTGGATGGGTTATAGTCTTGTACTGGTGAATGGGCCAAAAAAATGTTAATCTGTGGTTTTGCGACTGTTATTCGAATGTAGGTTTTTAAGGAAATTTGACGTTTTTACTGTTCTAGTTTTGTATGTTGAAGCATTTCTTATTTAAGCGAATTAATCGGTTAAGAATTTCGGATATTGGATTATGTTGATAGCAATTTATGACAGTATTAAATACAGTATTTATTGAACTGAGAAACAAATGTGTGTTTTAAACTGGTTTCTTTATAAAGCCTAAAAGTAATTTTCTGATATGCTTCAGACCCTCAAAGTAGAAAAACTTAAGACACTTTATGCACAAGATTTACTATTTTTTTTAATCGAAAGGGATAAAAGAATACTTTAATTAATTATTATTAACATGTATGTCTGTTTGTCCACAGGTGAGTGTTGTTAATGGTTATGGTGAAAAAGGACGAGTTTATGGAGGCACCGTTGTAATATTATGCACTATACTCAAGGTAAGGTTTTATTAACCATGAGATCATTAAATAATGATAAAATCTTATATTTGTAAAATTAAAATTAATGCTTTTATTTACTAGAGTATTTGAGCAAATTTTTGTAGGTATCGCTAAAACTGATCTTGATTACCAATCTTTAATGGGCGCTTCTTATTCTTTGGCCGAGGTAATAGACAGCCCTCTGGTCACCTGATCGATCGATATTGTGTTGGGTCCATGAATGGCTGCCAGCTTATAAGTACATTAAATCTTAAGTTATCAGGTGTGAAACGAGTCCACACTCGAACCCAAAGTACGCAACCCTTTGGTTCGCGTACAATTTTAATACCTAAATGAGATTTAATTTCTTATATACCTACCAAAAACGCTGCAATAAAGCATAGGTACATCTCACCTGATGGTATGTGGTTACTGTCCTGGAAACATTTGCAGAACTATTATAGGTTGCCCCCCTGAAAGAATCTCTTCACACTTGCCCTACCCTCTTGAATATGATTTTAAATAATTGCAAAAAAAAAACATAAAACCTATCATCATCATCATCATCATCATCAGCCTATTCATTCCACTGCTGGACTGCTGCCTCCCCTAATGCGCGCCACTTATCCCGGTCCTCCGCTCTCCTCATCCAGCCCCTCCCGGCAACCATACGCAGGACGTCGGGCTGGAGGTAAAAATAAAACAAAACCTAAAACCTATAATATAAATATTTTTATTTAAATAGCCAAGTACAAGCACTTGTTAATAGTCACTAAACCTCGGTTCTGAAGAATACGCAGAGAAGACCTCATCAAATACTGCACTTCGCGGTCAAAATTCCTAAAGTTACTAGCACTTCGAAATACTTCAATTTTTGAAAAAAAATTTTTAACCTGCCTATAGTTTTGTTATTAAATTTATACCCCACGTTTGTAAGGTATAAGCAGAGGCGCTTAAACACTATAGTACCCTATATTTATATACCTATAACATATCTATCAAGCTAACCGATAGCATCACGCATCGACGGGCCGACACCGCACCGCACCGGCGCGGCACCGGCCAGACGCACGGCGCTTTGGTTGATTTCACACAATCTAGGGACGATATATTGTCGCAATTAGAGGGCGCGATGGACTTGAACACACCTTGAGATATACCCAAGCTATAGCTAGGAAGCTATCAAAATATATATTGAAGACAAAAATAAGGTTATGTAGGTCCGTTTAAAATTTTATAGGTTACTGTAGATTGTCGCTTAGGTTTTTCAAGTGACAAGAAATGAACACTTAATAATATTCAACTATTCATTATAGTATTTCTTGAATCATTGGATATTTATTGTTGAAAGCCGCAATAAAATCCGTTGCGTAGCTTAAATGATCTAAGCGTAAATATCTTCGCACGATTCGCAGAATCGCAATAACTTTTTCCTTTTTGTCTTACTTATAATTTTACTATTACTATATTTCGAACAAAAAATCCTTTCTTACCATTTAATACCTACCTAATTTACTTTCAATCTACACATACCAAAAAGCAAAAAAAAAAAACCAAATAATTAAGTCATTTCTTAGTTTTCACTATATCGCTATCCTAGCGCGCACTACAAACCTGCCTAACCTATGAATGGAAACTGCAAACTAGATATTTAGGGGGGAGGGTTGTCTGCCCAGGTGGATTGAGGGGGGGATGAGGGACGCAATCAGTCGGTGATCACGTCCTAAACAACCCCAAGTGAAGGGTAAGCGAACGGAAGCAAGCCCTTTTGTTCGACACTACCTAGTTAGGAATCTGTATAGATTTAATGCGTAAAGTGTAATTAATTGTCTGCGTTATTATCAATTTGTTGGAATGCTCTGTGGCTGTGTGTTATGGTCTAATAGTTGTTAAATTACTTAGATGGGTTAACATTCAAAGTTACATTCAAATCTAGCTAAAAAAAATATAATATTTATTAGGTATCTACACTTCTACACTAATAATATAAAGAGGAAATATTAGTATTTTTGTATGTAACGAATAAATTCAAAAGTACTGGACCGATTTTAATAATTCTTTTTTCATTACAATGCTACATTATCACTGAGTAACATAGGCTATATTTTATCCCTGTATTCCCACGGGAACGGGAACTACGCGGGTAAAACCGCGCCGAGGCAGCTAGTTTAATGTATTTATTCATTTAAATAGGCCTTATTTAGCTCTAATGCCTCGGTTCGTTATATTAAGGTAGTTTTCTAATAATGTGTCAAATAAGTTTGTTATGTAACGTTTTTTATCGTATTTGTCCTATGAAAGGTATATCTGCTAACTCAAAAACTATTGACTTAATGTTCAGCTTTCAGCTATGGATAGAGTGATTCATGAGGGAAGTTTAGGCGAATAATTTGTAAGATTTTGTGTAAATTGAAATATTAGTCGCACGTTTAGTAGATCTATATATACTTAACATATCTAGGTTTTGTTGTCTGGATACGACAGTACAAGTTTTCATTTTGAATTATATTGGCTGATATAAATATTGGTAAGTTAAGTAGATATCTACATATTCAAAGCATATATTATGTACATTTTGTTGTCTATCAGCTATCTAGCTGATACAACTATACAACTATACAACTTTTATATCTAGATAGATACAACAGTACAAGTTTTTATTTTGGAATTAATTTGGTCGTAATTTCCATGCGGAATTACTGACTTAAACATATAACTAAAATACAACCATTTTAAAGAGTAAGCTACACTCATTAGCATCTACTTGAAGTAAAACAGAAAATAGTCCGGAATAAGGCAACCTTGAACTTTCCCAGGTGCTTTTCACACCCACTCAGTGTACTAGAGGCGTCTCAAGTGGTCTGCGAGCCACGCCAGGGGGTAACCCTAGCTATAGGTAGTTTGAAAATGTTTTGTATAAGAAAATAAGGTAGATTTATGAATGGGAATGAAAGGTCAATTCAACTTGTATTGTATAATGAGCTCGAATTTAGATGAAAGAAGTAACTAGTATTCTAATTTTAGAAGGAAATATTCCTGAGTTTGAGATTATTTTTTTAGTTAAAAGTGGATTAAATGTAAAAGTTCAAGTAGTTTAAGTTAAATTTCATTTTATGTAGCTTTATACTAAAGGTACTGTAGATTTTGTGAATTTAAATTGAAATAAAGAAAATACTCAGCAGATAAAATCCAATCTAAAAGCATGTAAATCTGTGTATCTGTGTATCAATGACGTTCAAAACACACACTCATAATTATACATACAATTTACTTTTCTAAGCTTTGCACATCTTACATAACCTCTAATAGTAATTAACAATTTTTTAACAAGTACATTCTACACCTAAACGCAATGCGACAAAATTGAAAAGTCATACCCGAACCAAACTCACTACTCAAGGAATGTACAATTCAAAGCATTTCATCAAGGCTCGAAATCAACGCTATACCTACCGTTGCATTTTTACCGTGTATCATGGCGGATCGTAGGCCGTGGTTCAGTCTGCACATGCATTATTGAGTGCCACTGAGTGACGAGACGCGGGTCCGTGGAGCGTTTGCACGGGAGAGTTAGCTGGCTAGGATTGTCGTTAGTTACTAGGTAACAGGGATAGTGGACAAGTGAGCTGGCGTCTTTAAAATAAAAAATTGTCTTGTTGATGAAAATGGGAGAACAGATTCGTCAGTTACTAGGTAACGGGGACAGTGGACAAGTGAGCTGGCAATAATCTCTAAAAATGTCTTGGGGATGTAAATGAAATATTTTTACAGGCTCAGCAATGCGAGTGATGCCCCGGTATTGCAAGCGTGCATAGGCTACGGTAACCGCTTCCTATCAGGTGGGGTGGAACCGTATACAGTTTGCCACCCTTGTGGTATAAAAAAAGTGCTCACCTTTAAACAAGCATATTATATACCCTTATCTCAGTAAATATTAGAAATATTAACAAACCCGTAATAAGAAATGTTATGACCTTTAAAATAACTTTATATAAAATTTACGTGCAGTCAAGTCTCCTTCGTGCGGTTTGCTTTAATGACTAAAACAACAAGCGTCTTTTGGTACACTTATAAAATGAATTTATTTTGGATACCATCCAAATTATTTATTTACCTACCCACAATTTATTGATTGAAATTATTTTTCTTACGCTTAAAATCTGAGACTTTAAAAAGTTATTTCTTACTGTCTCAAAATCCACGAATGTTTTATAGAATGTCATGCAAGTAAAAACAGTTTAGTATACTCCAAAGGCGAGTGATGCAAACACAGCATGGATGCAAGTACCTGGCGCCCCATAACGCCAGCCACGCCACGCCAGACGCTTTCTCTCCAACCGGTAGTTCCGTAGCACTAGCTACGACCGTAGCTATCGTAGAGGCGTGGAACCGTAGCTCATAGCTATCTGTAAATGTGAAAGAGTACAGTGTTTTATGAATGTGTTCAGATGCTCTTAATACGCCAATTAGGGTTTTTTAAGTTTTTTACTCATTTACATGTTTATACTCAAAATTTGGTTTAATTTATAGTTTAAAACTGCCAGTAAATACATGGTGTAATAATTATTTACATTTTGGAAAGTAATACATGTTCTTAGTGATTTATCATTTTTTAATATTTATCTTTAGTAAAATTGTTATTTGGATTTGATAATGCTTGGTGACAGAATTAATGAAATTACTGCTTTACACACTGCTAATCTGAATTCAAACTAAGTCGATCTAGTACTTTAATAGATTTACTAGATAGCTGATAAATTACTTTAATAAAATTCCATTTATTTGGTCAAAATTCTTGAAGGTTCGATTCCCTATGACAAACATTTGTGTATATATTTACTTACGCATGATTTTACAGATTATATATACTATTGGAGTATTGTAGCTAATATCAAAAATTGAGACTATAAAAAAAATAAGTTAATTGATACCACATTTGTTATTTGATACTGTGATTATTTTTTTTAATTAATTAAACTCCACGAAAAGTACATTCGTATATTTGCTATCTATTGAAATGTAAAAAATGTACCTCAATATTTATTTTTTACCGTTACGTAGTCTCAACTATTACTAAAACAGTACTAGTGGTATATATTTAGTAGGCGTCCATTGTCAACGATAAAACAATGGGATGGTATAATTTATGGGGCTTTCGACACCATTACACGACCATTATGATGTTTGACATGTTTTCCATGGTGTGGCACGATTCATAAATTAAATATATTATTTTCTAGGTAGCAAATATTGTGGTACATTTTTTTTTACTTTAATCTAATTCTAAACAAACCAAAATTTGTAGTATGTTCGTACAAATTAGTATTTATATTGTATTAGTTAACCCGAGCAACTTCGTTAGCGTCACTTGTCCGTTTTTGCAACATTTTTGATTGTTGCTCCGTTCCTATTTGTCGTAGCGTGATGATATATAATTTATAGCCTTCCTCAATAAATTCGCTTTCCAACGTAGAAATTATTTTTCAAATTGGACATTAGTTTCTGGTATTATCGCGTTCAAGCAAACAAACTCTTTAGCTTTATATTAGTACCTACCTATAGATTTTCCAGGCAAGAAATTAACAGACACGTTCATGTACACAGATTTTCATCCTGGATAGGATTAAACCCACGACCAGCATTTTTAAAGCCAGGGTCGCAACCAAAAAGCGCATCAGACCAACTGATAACCATTTTGCACCAGAATAGTTGGTGACGTACCCATGGACTACATTATATTAAAATAACAACAAAAAACTAAAAGAAAAGCATAATCGTATTCAAGCAAAAACATAAGCTTTACATAGTTTTTGTTTGTACCAGTTTTTTAATTTTAAATCGTGAAAAAAAATATCAAACTCCACTTCAACTTTTGGAAAATCCGTACAAAAACTGCGCTTGTTAAAAAATTTGCACGCAGCGTGTTCGGGAGCAGCTTTACTAATAAAACTGAATTATTCTTTCACTATAGGAAAGCTAGATTATCAGGGAGTAACATCCATACTTCCAAACTAATATTATAAATGTGAAAGTAACTCTGCCTGTCTGTTTCGCTTTCACGCTAAAACTACTCAACCGATGATGGTACACACATAATCCAGAGCCTGAGAAAGGACATAGACTACTTTTTATCCCGGGAAAATTGAAGATCCCCCGGGAACCCGGGTGAAGCCGCGGGGAGCCACTAGTAGGCTATATTTTATACCCGTATTTTAACAAGAACGGGAACTATACGGGTGAAACTGCGAGGAGGTGCTAGCTTTTCATATGTCTGGATGTAAATATCTATATATTTAAAAGTATTATACGTAGTATATCAGCTGTGGAGTGAATGTGGATTTGACTGGTGATCGAATGAAATGGAGGGACATGACGCACAAAGCCGACCCTACATAGGAAAAGGCAAGGAAGCTGATGATGATGATACGTAGTATATCAGCTATCTGGTTATCCACAAGCTCACTTTGAGGCTTACTTTGGAATCAGATTGGCCGTGTGTGAAAAATGTCCCGGGATATTTTTATTTTCAAGTGATAGTCACAACCGCGCTGCGGAACGAGTATGAACCAATTTGGCACGGCGTCTTGCTGCGTATTTAATAGCTGAGCGCAAAAACCGGACATATTAAAAGAGTTTGCTTGCACTACGGCTCTATGGTTTTGGGGTGACAACGATTTTTAACAAAATTCGTGATAAAATTTCCAAATATACTTACAGAACTAGTCTAATTTTTAAATTATAAGGTACTAGCTGCCTCCCCGCGGTTTTACCCGCGTAGTTCCCGTTCCCGTGGGAATACAGGGATAAAATATAGCCTATGTTACTCGGGGATAATGTAGCTTTCCAAAGGTGAAAGAATTTTTGAAATCGGTCCAGTAGTTTCGGAGCCTATTCATTACAAACAAACAAACAAACAAACAAACAAATCTTTCCTCTTTATAATATTAGTATAGACTAGTGGGCAACCGCGGGTAGCCACCCGGGGAGGACCTTAAATTTTCCCGGCTTAGAAGTAGCCTTACTAACAAACATCCAGATATCCATACTCACAAACTTGCGCATGTATAATATTAGTGGGATTTTATGGTACCTGTCTGGCTTCTCACCAACCTTAAGTCGAAAGTCTGCCACCAAACATTTCTTGGTGTATGTTTGGCAGCTGCACTTGAGAAGCAGTGCCCTTCTAGGGCTTTAATTCAAGATCACCAATGCCCCTGGTATTACAGATATGGTGACCACTTACCATCAGGTGAATCGTCTGTACTACCTACTGATATAAAAAAAGCTGTAACACGATTTAACGATACTTTTTAACAAAAAAAAAATCTTGTTTTTTTTTGTCTTATGTTGGTCACCCTAAAATCAGTATTTCCAGTCATATTTGTTAGTGAGCCAAGTCTGAGGCAACTGGCAAGAGGCCTATCAGATCGTCCGAGTCGCGCCGGCAGCCGGCCTCCGTTGTGAACTGTGATAACCCACTTTAGCCGGAAAATGTTTTGTGTGTATGACGTCTGTGGAGATAACGTACAATATGTGCCTATGGTTTGGTTTTGAGACACGGATTAAGGTTTTTCGTTTTAATTGTCGATTCATATGTGCAGATTTTTTTATGAAATCTTCTTAAAGATTACACATAAATACTTTTACCTATAATTTTAGTCATAAACGAAAATAAAGTAACGAAATAAAATTTGCATTATCTTAGAATTTATATTATTATCATCAAAATCAAATCAAAATGTAATATTTTTTATTCAAATAGGCCTCAATAAAGCACTTATGAATAGTCACTATTAATGCTCGGTTCTGAAAGTTGTTTTTTACTGAGAAGAGCCGGCAATAAACTCAGTAATTACTCTTTTCAAAAGAACCAGCTTAGATCTAATACAATCATGCCATATAAGATAAGAATTATAACATAGTCATTGAACTGCAGTAGTTATTGTACTCTACAAGAGTTTCACACACATATACCGTAAAAACTTTGTTACAATTGACAGTAGCTTAATTAAGATAAAAAAATACTAATATACATGTCATACAATGTCTTTAATCTTTAAAATATTCTAAAAGGCTGACAAAGATCACTAAAACGAAACCTTTTTTAAACCGTTTTCGATGTGAACTTCAAAAGGTTTTAATATTAAATTTTAAACTTACACCGTTCTGCCTACCGTTACACAGTCTTATTGATTAACCGGCACAGCCAGGGGCGAGCTGATAAAAACTACCACTGTAATTTGAAAGAGAATTTCACTGATAAGCTTAGCTTCTCTCTGATAAAAGTTGGCCTATTATTTCTGGCGGGCGTCCTATCTGCGTAGCCTCAGGCCTCAGGCCTCTGCAAGGAATATTACCGGTAGCACTTGCCGATCACCGATACGGCTCCCATGAATTATGTATTTAGTTGGAAAAATTTGTTCTATTCTATTCGATATCTAGTGATTTAGATGGGAAAGTTCGAGTTTGTGTTTTTGTCTAATCTGTAACGGGGTGGGATGTTTGTTTGATCTGTTACAAGATTATTATGGTTGGTTGAGTTTTGAGATGATTATTTGTTATATTTGTTTCTTTATAAATAAATGTGTCCATGATTTATTGATGAATTGTGTATTGATTTTAGTGTTTTTGGCTATTAATGTTTCGGTTTCTTAAAGTAAACCTTTGATCAGATTGTGATGGAATTTCAAAGTTAAATCTTCTGAAGACCGTAAAGGATTCTGACTCAAAAGACAAAAAATTATATTAGGTTTTCCACTTCCATATGGTAGTAAACTATAAATCTTATTTATGAAATTCTCGTGTCACAATGTTAGTTACCATATTCCTCCGAAATGGCTTGACCGATTTTTATATAATTTTATATGCATATTCAGTAGGCCTGAGAATCGGCTACTATCTATTTTTAATACCCCTAAGTGATCACGGGACCGGGAACTACGCGGGTGAAACCGCGAGGCGGCAGCTAGTATTTAAGTGTATTTATTATTATTTAAAATCAAATGGTGTACATACGATATACCTACAGTGTAATTATTTCATATTGTAATTTTATTTTGCTGTATATTTTTTTATATTGTAATTTTATTTATGTTGTTGTTATTAACTTTAATTGTACCTAAATATTGTTATTGGTGACAACCGTTATATTTAATGTAAAATAAATAAATAAATTAAATACAAACAGTAAGACATTAAGGCTCTAAACACACAAACGGCTAAAAATTAAAAGTACAAATCGCGTGACATCCGCCTAGGCGGTGTCCACACTACTGGACTCGTGTCGCCACGTTAAACGACAGCTCAATGGATAATGACCGTTTTTACATTGATTTGTGATGTAACGAGGTTACCTTGGTTAAGGGTCTGTGCTAACTAGGGATAATATCCTACCCTTATACCTACTTCGTCTGTACATTTCTATACATATTTGTTGTTATAACAGGCGAGGTGGATTTTGGGTTTGATTATAAGCCAATGGTAGTTTATGGAACTCTACCAGTCATATTTTTTTTACTTAAATAATTAAAATAATTTCACTTAATAATAAGTTAAATACAATATTTATGTGCAGTGCGGGTCATTTTATTCTCCGTTTAGTTTTAAACTAAATTTTTTATATTTTATTATTATTCATATATTTATTTACAGTAAAACTTTATTTCTTACACTCTAAAAGTATGCACAAAGACAGACAGATAATATAAATGTCAATAAAATTTTCTTAGTTCAGACTTATTTCTAAATTACGTAGAGACTAAAATAATATTTACTAGCTTTCACTGCCTGTGCAGTTACTCTTTTTTACAGGGTCGGCAACGCGTAAGTGACGCCGCTGGTGTTGCAAGCGTGCATAGGCTACGGTAACCACTACCCATTAGGTGGGACCGTATGCCTGTTTGTCACCCTTGTGGTATAAAAAAAATTGCTATTGCTTATTCTTCAACGTTAGTCCATAAGAACCCTAACATTTCATATCCACACTGACACGTGGATAATTAAGGTGTTAGTCAGGATTATTATCTATAGATTGCAAATATAACTTTTACCGTTGTAGTCACTTTTATAACCATTGTCATAAAGCACAATTTTCTTTAACATGATGAATGGAGTATAAAAGTTGTCAATTACATTTACGATTATTGGGCCATTGTGATGTCTCGTATAATGTTTTTATTTTATACTCGTGTTAAATATAATCGGCTGTTTCGTATTATTTATTGAATCAATTTATAGGCTGTAAATATCTATATAAGTATGTTTTTAAAAGTAGTTCATAAATGTAGTATATCAGCTATCTGGTTATCATATCACAAGCTCACATTGATGCTTACTTTGGAATCAGATTGACCGTGTGTGAAAAATGTCCCAGGATATTTATTATTTATAGGCACGCTATTTGGATGCAATCCTATTGTAAATGATGTCGTGGCGGAAGAGTTTAAGCTCCTTACCTAAATTAAGATTACTATTATCTATCATATATATAAAACAAAGTCCCCGCCGCCTCTGTCTGTCTGTCTAAACGCGATGATTACAAAAACTTCTGAACAGATTTTCATGTCGTTTTCACCAAATTACGGAGTATTTCATGGGAAAGGAATCAATTCGGACGAAGTCAGTCGGGTCCGCGAGTTAAGTATATTTTAAGATTTTTACCGATCTGCCTTAGGCATCTTGCATGAGGTTGGATCAATTTTAATTTGATGAATTTTTCTAGGTTTTTTATGGTGGCTAAATTACTGAAGATTTTAAATTACTTTATTTATACTTATATTTATATATCATGACGTCGAGGTTTGTGAAAGTGATACTATATTTTTCTAAAAGTCTATACGTACGGATCGTATAGTATAGTTCTGGTTGTTGTCTCCGAAACTATTGGAACGATCTTAAAAATTATTTCATTAGAAGAAAACTATGTTACTTATGTCACGTACCGTATTACATAGAAATGGAAAAAAATGCGGGTAAAACCGAAATCTAATTTTATAAAACAAGCATACAAAATACCTTTTATACTTAATATTCTAATATTAAGAAAATTAATACAAAAGCGTTTTGTAATTTAAAATGGCGTCACAGCTAATAACCATGGTGCGACATCCATAATATGAGTTAAGTGACCGTTGTAATTCTAGTACAGAAGCAGTGAAGTTATGTCAAGCCCCCGCGGGCCGACCGACTGGCCAGTGTCGCTGTCTTTGTCACTTTGCAACAATGTGTAGAGATAGCATTATAATGACCGAACATTTAACGTTTAAATTTGGTACAGATATAAACTAGAGGTTTGGAAAAAATTACTAGTATCCCGGGAAAATCTAAAGTTCCGAACGTGGGTGAAACCGCGGGGTGTAAACTAGTTTCTATGTAGAGGTGCTTAAACCACCGATGGGAGAAATCTATGTTATCGTACCTTCTGAACGAATAAATTTAAAGCATACGTGAACGAAAATTACTTATTAGGAATATTTACAAATTTTCCCAAATAAAAAGAATCTTAAATGCTTTTCCAGATAACTGTAGTAATTATGTAATAAACATCTAACCTTTCAAACTACTGGCACAAACGTGAAAATAACCAAGTACAGATTCGGACTGAGAATAAAATAAAGCAATATTAAATTATCACGATCAAAAACAAGCTTTATTTTTAATCCCCCATTACATAACAACTAATCTCTGCAAACTGTACGGACACGGACAGCGTGACAACTGCGCGCCGGACGTCCGGCGTCGACCGTCCGGCCGTCCGGCTGTCTAGCCACCAAACTTATTAATTGGTCGCGAGTGCGTTGCGGGTACTTTCACACGTCTCGCCTCCCTTTGTTACTCGTTTTAATGCTTTTGTAGCATGTTCCTCATGTCTTAAAGTCTGGTACTAAATTTGATGAAAAATTCTGCAATTTTTTTTTCTTCTAGGGGATTATGAAGGAAATGAATTTAAAAAGCACTTGATTGGAGTTCTCAAGTAACTAACTAACCAAAATAAATATTTACATCTTTGAAACAAGATCAAACTTCATTTTTAAAATAGATAAACATCACCTTACTCTTTTAAAATTGCGTAATATAAAAAATGTGTTCACTAAATCATATTGTATAATAGAGATACTTCAAAAATATTAATTTAAATATCTATAATGAATACAAATAAAGAATACTTTTATCGGTAGTCTGTATCCTAACCATTTCAGACAACAAACTCAAGCAACGGGACAGAAGTACCTATTTCTGTCTCCATTTATATCCTGTGACACATTAGATTCGTAACAGGAGCATATAATTAATGTGCCAATTTAAAACTTAACATGGCCGACTTGAAATATAACCATCTAAAACAAAAACTAATCCAATTTTACGCATCGGCCGCGTGTAAGACATGCAGTGTCATTAATTAAAGGGACGGAACTTTTGTCGGTTAAAAATTGACTCTTCATATACGTCTGTCGTAAAATATATCTTCACTTCTACTCATTGACTGATCGTATGTTAAAGTTATCTAGAATAAATATTGAGCGAACTCACAGAGGCTGCTTATTTCCACTGCAGTACCTAAATTTGTGTATTTTAGAAAACGTTTGTATTAGAAAAAGTAAAGATTAGATATAAGATAGAATTAGAACATCAAACTACTCTGTCGCATTAGGCTGGCCTGTTATGATAGATGTAAGTTTAATTGTTAAATAAATAAAAAAGTGTGTGCATGAACATGTGTTTTCCGTGACTGAACATTTTAATGCCATATTAGGTACTAGTTTAAGTGTAAAAAATGTCCCTAGATATTAAATACATACAATCAAAACAGGCCGACAGCCCGGTTGGCTTTGTGGTTAGTGACCCTAACTTTCAAGCCGCGAGGCGTAGGTTTTAATCCCACCCAGGACAACCATTTGTATGCATGAATATGTCTGTTTGTCCTGTGTCTGGATGTAAATATCTATATAAGTATGTATTTAAAAGTAGTATATGTAGTATATCAGCTATCTGGTTACCATAATACAAGCTCACTTTGATGCTTAATTTGGAATCAGATTGGCCGTGTGTGAAAAATGTCCCAGGATATAATATTAAAAAAAACGAGACTACCAGGCACACATGAGTCGTAGTGTATCGGTAAAAAATTGACTTTTCACATTCGTCTGTCGTAAAATATATCTTCCCTTTGAAACAAAACGGTGTTTTGATGCATGCGCCAGCGCACGTTGCGCGACGCTTTCGAAATAGTGGACCTAATTATATTTGTCGTGTCGCGTCTATTTTTGTGTCCGTCTTCCTTTCAATTAATTTAAAAAGTTATGACACTTTTGACACGGTTTCTGGCGTTTTTTTTTTCTATAAAATAATATGATGGTTTGTAATTTAATTTAATTATGCATTATGTCACGTTGAGTTTTATTTTTGAAACAGAAATTTTATTTACAGTAGAGGGATTATGACACATCTTGTTGGGACCTTAAAAATGGTATTTCAAGTAACTGTAACATTTATAGATTTTTATAGATAAAGGATTTTAATAATCGCTACTCGAAAATAGGTTAATGCGGTAATGACGGGTAAAATACATGAAAATACTCTTAAAATTGATACAAAAAAACTCACATGTCTAAAACAAATATGATATATCTATATTTATATCTATCCTAATATTATAAAGAGGAAAGATTTGTTTGTTTGTAATGAATAGGCTCCGAAACTACTGGACCGATTTCAAAAATTCTTTCACCTTTGGAAAGCTACATTATCCCCGAGTAACATAGGCTATATTTTATCCCTGTATTCCCACGGGAACGGGAACGACGCGGGTAAAACCACGGGGAGGCAGCTAGTTTTAAATAAAACGTCAAAGAGTAACAAAATATGGTTTCACATTCAGTCAATATTTAAAAAAACCCAAAAACTATAACTACTCTAAGCCTCAGGCACCACATGTTAAATTTCACTACAAATTTTAAAACAAGACTATTTGTGTAACATTTATTTATTAATACTCGTCAACATTAGCTTAAAATATCATACATGATTAGACATCATAACATATTTATGTCCCAGCTTTTTATTTTTTATCTCGTTGGGTTAAAGAAACATTTTTTAAGAGGACTATTAATTTTGAGGACTGTTGTTTTTGGTTTATATTTAGCATAGTTTATTGGAATAAAGACTACAAAGTTTCACGGTTTCTTCTTTTCATGTGGTATAAAATCAGCAACATTAAGGTAATTAATTTGAAATAAACGTACTATTTTCTTTGATTCAATGTATTATTTTACCTTTGTATCGGAAATACTATCCTCAATTGAATATGGTTTTACCGACTCTTCCCATTTGGTGCATTTGCAAAAAAATGACTGTTTTTGCATTGCATTGAAAAATAAATAATTTGTGAAAAAAATGTCTCAGGATATTTATTTATTACTATGATGAATATACTTTTTAATATATAAAAATCTTTCTACGAATAAATAATACAAATCTTGAAAATAAAATTGATGCAAAATTGCATTAAAATAGTACCTACATAAAAGGGCCTGTTTTGACCATTCATGCCTTTAAAAGTTGTTACATAATTGTATATTGCGCAACTGTACTATAGACATCAATACTAGTGAAATTATTATAACTTCCATACATTAACAGCCGTTGATCGTACATTCTATCCCTACCTTGAACAAACCTTAGTGTGCATGAACATATGTTTTCTGTGACTGGACATATTTGACATATGGTAAATGACCCAATGGTGGCCAGTTTAAGAAAAAAAAAAACAGGTTTTTGTGAAATATTACCAAAATTATGAAAGTTTCAGCACTGAATATAGTGAAACTGTAAAGTCCAGTCCTTATTTAATATTTGTAATGTGTTGCGCGTGAGATACGGCAAAGCTGGATTCAATTAATTTAACAAATAAAAGTTGTAGTTTTGTGACCCAGTCTTGGACAGGGAAAATTCATTAATGGATACCCCAGTCTTAGTCTAAGTTTATCTTTATTTTATGGTTAACACATGAAACAAAACTAATTTTGATTTTAATTAAGCAATACTATTTTAGAAGTGAAACGTTCTGCTCACCGCCTTAACGATTTCCTTAAGAAAAGCCGTCGTTGTCAATTTCAAATCACCTTACACTTTGTATTCGCGCATATTTGTACATGTAACTGACTGAATTCAATAAAACGTTAAACTTAGATAGTTCGATGTCTAAAGTCTATGTCACAGTGATCCCAATGTAAAAAAATTCGCTCATGTCCGAATTCTAGATGTTTGTTTTAATTTTTGGCCATTACTGGTACCGTGGCCACGACTGGTACACTTACGATAATATAACATAGTTTTTTATTAGTGTAAAAAATGTCCCTAGATATTAAATGTTTAATCAAAAGCCAAGCAGACTACCAGGCACACATGAGTCGTAGTGTATGCACGTCGCGTACAGTAGGCAGCACGGTTCACTCATTGTCGGCACGGATCTCCGCACAACGGTGGAATGCCTAAACCGTTTGCATTCCAATTGCTACGAACTTGTGGGTGTTTGTGTACCTACATCGTTTGTGTTAACAGATTTTAACTTTAAACTAGCCTTTGAAGAGGATAATGAACGATTCGCTCTCGGCCAATGTATCTATACCTAGTCTTGCCATAAATATTGATACACAGAAAAAAATATTTTTTCTTCTGCAAATAACATTTATTACTTTTACAGTGTGTTAGTTTGATACATAAGTATAAAACAATTTAAAATATAAAAAGCTTATTCGAAGTGGTCTCCATTGGCTCCAATACAGTCCTTTAAACATTAAGGCCAGTTATCAACAGAAGCACGCACTCTTTTCATGGAAATATTCTTCACTGCCAATCGTATGGATTGTTTTAGGGACTCCAAATTATCATGGCGTTTAGAGCAAGCCGTACTCTCTAAAACAGACCATAAATCATAATCCAGCGGAATAAGATTGGGACTAGACGACGGTCAGTCTTCAGCTCTGATGAAGTCCGAAACGTTCGTTTCCAACCAAGAGTGCGTAGACCGAGCTTTATGACCCAGCACCGAGTCTTTCTGGACAGACCATTCTTGGTTATTGAACATGGTGTTGTTAAAGGGGTTCACTACCCTCTCAATAATGCTATCTTGATACAGTTGTGCCGATGTTTTGATTCCTTTTTCACAAAAGTATGGCTCAGTCACTCCTTCATAGCTAAAAGCCCACCAAACCAGTGCCCACGTTGCACTCTGTCGACTAATTGGGAAGCTTCCTTAGAGCCTTACGTATAAATAAGGTCATTTTGTTCGTTAAAATATTGCTCAATTGTAAAAAAAATCTCATCAGTAAACTTTTTTTTTCTGTGACCTTCCACTGCGTACCGCTGCAGTAGTCGTTTCGATTTTACCACCCTATTCTTTTTTAAATTATCAGTTAAGAAATTACCAGTACATCTCTTATAGTCTGCTAGTCTTAAGTCATATTTTAAAATACGCAACATGGTTCTAGGTGCTATCTTCATCTCCCGAGATGACATTTTTTGCTTTCGGAGAGGATTTCTTCGAATTCTTTCCCTTACTGCTATCACCACCTTTTTCCTACGAACACTACGTGAACGGCCAGATTTTTTGCTGTCACACACAGAGGAGGTCTCATTGTACCTATTAATAGCCCGGTACACAAACATTTTATTAATACCAAGCGTATGGAGAGTTTTCAAAATTGCATTGGGCTCGATACCTACTTTGTGTAACGCAATCACAGCGTTTCGGCTCTCTTTATCACCCCACACCATTTTAATATCTCAAAATATTGTACAATTTATTGGCGCTAAAATGAAAAAACACATTGAACAATCATATAAAAATGACAGATTCCAATTTCAAATGTAATATTTTGTTATTTTTTGGTGTAACAGTATTTATGGCCAGACTAAGTATATATAAAAGAAAGACGGGTTTGTTACAACACTTATAACTCGAGATCAGCTGGATCAATTTTCATGGTTATTGATTCGTTGGATTTGTCTCCGCCCCGAATAACAGAATACATCTTAAGTAAAAGCAATGAAAACTCGATATGTGTAATTAGTACTTAATCATTTCAATAAATGCTGATTTGTTTATTACATGTCAAACATTTTTGTCCAATACTGTGAAATACTGTAACAACAATTCATGTGTGCGTTCAGAAATTTATTTTTTGTAAAATGTCTCGAAAGTTCAGGAACTGTTTTCTTTGTTTGTTTTAGACATTAATTTGTGTAAACTATTTATTAATTATTTAATTTTTAATTTCCGAAAATAATACCTAATTATACCTGATTTTTAATTTGGTCGGTTTTTAAATTGATTAATATTAAGTTTTGTCACAATTTAAACCTTAAACTTCTGAACGCAATCATAATATTTGACATTAGATTTGACAACCAACTGTAATATGTCAATCCATCCTGTCGCACTTCAAAACACGGAAAAAAGTTATACGATATTGTGTTACCATATCTATGAGTGCATCCTTCTATTTAACCCGTAATAACCCACTGCTGAGCATAGGCCTCCTTATTTTTATGCCACTTTATACGGTCCTGTGCCAATTACACCCACTGCCTACCCGCTGCTCCGACAATGTCGTCTACCCACCGGGCCGGTGGTCTACCCGGTTTCCTGTCTCTTTCTTGGCCACCACTCTGTAATATCTTTAGCCCATCTTCCGTCATCCCGCCTTGCCAGATGTCCCGCCCAACCCCACTTTAATCCCGTGATCCGTTTACCCACATCCACGACTTGCGTTTTACGTCGTATTTCGACGTTTGGTTTTCGGTCCACGAGGGAGATGACCAGCATGGTTCGCTGGTCAGCAATCTCCTTCACCTGTGACTCCCGGTCAAACGACAAACGACGTCCAAGATAGATGTAGTGGTCTACATGTTCTATTGAGGTGTTACCCACATTACTGGTACGTAGACCCACTTTCAGGGATGCTTCGTGTAGTTTTGTAGGCATAGATTGAAGATCAGCAACGTTCTCAGATAGTAGAAGAAGGTCGTCAGCAAAACGCAGGTGTGACGTGCATGTGCCATTTATATTTATTCCTCTCTCTTCCCAGTCTAGAGATTTAATTACGTCTTCTAGCATATTAGTGAAGAGCTTTGGCAAGAGAGTATCCCCTTGCCTCACACCTCGCTTGATGGGGACGAAATCTGTCAGCTTATACATGCGCACCTGTAGAGTAGCCTTTTGGTGTTCGTGCACATCAAACCGTTTACGTACGTACGTAGGTACGCAGCGGAAGCTCTCAAAAGAAAAAAAAAAACTCCCGATTTTTAAACATTCTTCATTGGTACTCCGCTCCTACTGGTCGTAGCGTTGAGGAAGGCTATAGGCTATATAGTATCATAGCCTATAGCCTTCCTCAATAAATGGACTCTCTAATACTGAAATAATTTTTCAAATCGGAACAGTAGTTTCTGAGATTACCGCGTTCAAGCAAACAAACTATACCGCTTTATAATATTAGTATAGGTGTATAGATTGGGGCAGTACGAAGTCTGCCGGGTCAGCTAGTTTCAAATAAATTTGTGCTTGTAGAGACTACATAGATACTAGTTTCAACCCGTGGTTTACTCGCACTCCCAGGGAACCTTCAACTACCCCGTGTTAAAGTACCTAGTCTATGTACTATTCCAGAACTTAGCCTAGCTCTGTGCTAAGTTTCATCCCGATCCTTTCAGCTGTTGTTGCGTGAAAGAGTAACAAACATCCATACATACAAACTTTCGCATCTATAGGCATCCACATAAAATTCAGATGTAAATTTCTATATAAGTACGTATTTAAAAGCAGTAGGTCTTTGTAATATATCAGCTATCTGGTTACCATAACACAAGGTCAATTTGAAGCTTACTTTGGAATCAGATTGGCCGTGTGTGAAAAATGTCCCAGGATATTTATTATTATATCACAAGCTCTACTAATTTGAAAGCAGATTGGCCGTGTGTAAATAATGTCCCACGATGTTTATATACAACGTATACTACAGATTCATTATGTATTCCAAAAAAAAGTTGAGAATAACCGCAATGGGATGAATAAATGATAGACAAACATAAAGTGTTTGGTAGGGCCCTAATGCGGAACTCCTGTACACTGCATCGCGGCCGCTCGCGTTCACTCATTATTAATTAGTGTAGGTGGGGCCTAACACATCTCTATAACTTATGGCCTAACTCCACGAGATGTTTAAGGTAGGTACGGTTGGCAAGGTAATTTTGTTTCTACATTTTTATCGAATCACTACATATTATAAAACAAAGTCGCTTTCCGCTCTCTGTCCCTATGTCTTCTTAAATCTTTAAAATTACGCAACGGATTTCGATGCAGTTTATTTTTAATGGATAGAGTGATTCAAGAGGAAGGTTTTTATATACAATACATGCATAATATGTTAGAGAAACACTGTCAATTTTGGAGGTTTCTAATGTTTTATCTGGCTTCCCGAGAGATCCAAATTTTTTTAAGGTATGAAGTTGTAGATATTTATTGCTAAACGGCTAAATCCCTTCAGGCATTGTTGCGTGAAAGTATAACACACATCCATACATCTGTCAAAAGTTTTAACATATTCACTTTTTCAAGCTACAGTAAATAGTGTAACATCTTAGGCTTCGACGTCGCTCATGTCAGAACGTGTCTGAAACCAAACGTATCAAAGCTCATTTGATAAAAAAAAACCTCACTGTAATAGATAATAAATTCCTGTAACATTTGAGTGACTTTAAGAGCTGAAAAATCTCTATTTTTGAATGGGAACTAAACTACATAACATTTTTTTGTTAACTTAACTTTTGAACACTATATTTATTGATTATTTCCAAACGATATACACCTTTACTCTACCAGTACTAACCCTTCAGTGCAGGTTCGACAATCTCGCCGAAACTGGCGCCCATGTGGGGCCCGAACTACCCGCCGTATCCTTACCCCTGCCACACATTATTACTTACGTTTAACCGTCAGATAACTCAATATAGGGGCTTTCTATAAGCGATTTAAGATCACCCGATGGCTCTGTTAAGTTTCCCTTTAGCATTCTAAGGGTTATTTTGATTAATTTCAACAGCACTTTGAGCGTTTATTGGAGTTTAAGCTTAAAATTGAATTTCAATTGTTGCGGATGAGTTGTAGGACGAGTGGAGGGTTACTGTGTTCGTTTGTTAGTTTTTTTCTGTTAATGACGATTACGTTTGTTTTTTTTTTTGACTAACGAACTACTACTGAAAAATTCCAAGAGACTATCATGACATAAATGATGAGTCTATATCGCTATACTTACCTAAGGAGAAATTGCTCCTCAAGCAAAATCATTTTTATTGAAATAAATGGGTGTGTTTTCCATTAAAGGATCTTAACAGGATTCCAAAATGTGAAGCTAAAAATTCGCAAGTAAAACCAAAGGCAAAATATAGTTAATAAAACGTTTGTCCCATTCAAATTTCAAAAATAAATGCATGCAGTATTATCCCTTTTAGGGTGGTCACCGCATACGTTTGGACCCCAAAAATAAGTCCGAATGGTCCAAGGAAGGATTTCTAAAATTGCTCTATGAATAAAAATGCGGCAATAACTCTCAATACCGGTCGAAAACATGACCGGATGCGTTTCTCTGACGCATGCTACGTGTTAAGGAACATTTACATTCGCCTCCGTGAGTCACATATTGACTTGGTTGGTCGACTGCGTTGACAAACCTAGATAAATAAATACTTAAAGATTATTGCCCAACACACAAATATTGTCAATGGGAAAAGCAAAAAATAATAATTATATCTGCCGTATACTTTTCAATTCCAATAGTTGTAAACACAACTTACATAAATACAAAAAAATATAATCCAATCACAACTATTAACTTACTAATCAATCTTTAACAACAAGTAAATCATAGAAGCTACTTTTATGATTACAAAAATTTGCTAAACCAAGTAGAAATTCTGAATAGGCATAGACTTAATTAAATTAATTTTACATCGAAATACTTAAAACAAGTATTGACTGGTTTCTACTGGCCCAATAATCCGACTGTAGCAGCTCATTCGGCATGCTCCCTAACTATAAACGTTCACCGCCATGATCCCCCATACATTATGCATGAGAATGCATATTATGTACTTACACACCTATATAGTATAATATACTATAGTATATTCATATGAGCTTACAAGGAGTATGTTCAGTGATAATAGTGATATACTTGGTGAACACAACGGCGTGTTGATGCGTTAAATATTGACCTGACGAGCTTTTGTGATATCCTATCCTGCTAATATTACTAACTAGCGGACCCGGGAGGCTTCGTTCTGCCCACCAGCGCCACCTACTGGGTCCAAATTGATTATATTATACTAAAAACCTTCCCCATGAAATACTCCGTAGTTTGGTGGAAACCGCATGAAAATCTATTCAGTAGTTTTTGTGTTAATCGCGTTCAGATAGACAGACAGAGGCGGCGGGGACTTTGTTTTATATTATATTGATATAGATAGCCGACCCGCGCAACTGCGTTAGTGTCACTTGCCCGTTTTAGCAACATTTTTGATTGATGCTCCGCTCCTATTAGTCGTAGCGTGATGATATATATCCTTTAGCTTTCCTCGATAAGTGGAGTATCTAACACTGAAAGATTTTTTCAAATTGTGCCAACAGTTCCTGAGATTAGCGCGTTAAGTAAACAAACTCTTTAGCTTTATATATTAATATCTATAGATGGAAAAGGTTTTGTGGATAAATGGATGAATAGTTAGTAGAAACAAGTATAAGAGTACTAAGTTCAATTATTTTCCTGGTTAAAGTTTTGCAATGTAAAATCTATAAATCGTATGTGTACATGACACATATTATTCATAAGTTGACCGCAGTGTTTTCTCGTCAAAAACAAGTGAGTGATACCGATCAGTTACTAGAATCCGCAGCTGACTAATACAGAAATGTGAAATCGCAGATATTGAGTTGACTGCAAATAAGAATGATTGGTGTCAAAAGGAAAACGGTAAATTCTACAATATACAGTAGAGGTTTCGAGGTTTTTTTAATTAGTTAAAAAACTTTGTAAGTTTTATGATATAAGATTACATTTTTATATTCATAAAAACATCTATAAATGATATAAATCATTTTATCTGAAAGTCTAAGTCATTAAAATAATTTGTTTATGTATTATGAATGAAATGAAAGATAGACAATACAAACTCGCTTTCGGATGTATAATATCAGTTATAATTAAATTAAATATATAATAAATATCCTAGGTCATTTTTCCCACACGGCCAATCTGATTCCAAACTAAGCAGAGCTTGTGCTATGGTAACCAGATAGCATGATAGACTACATATATCTACTACTTATTTATATAGATAATTACGTCCAGACCTTTGATAAACATTAAGTAATAGTTTATCAAAGATCCAGACATAGAACAAACACATATTCATGCATACAAATATTTGTTCTGGGTGGGATTCTAACCCACGACCGACTGCGGCGGCTTGAGAGTCAGGGTCACTAACCACAAAGCCAACCGGCTGTCAAATTAGGATATATTCTAAAGAGTATTACCTATATCATTGTAGTTCTTATACAACATTATTATGAGTCAATCGTCAGTAAACACATACCTAATTGTCATACATTTGACCATGTCCAGTAACCGCACGCTTGAGTTAGTCATCAATTACTTACTACAACAATGCCTACTCATTGTTCTTGTTTAGTGAATTAGCATATAACTGTGTTGGGAACTTACCTTAAATATTGCTTGTATTCATAAACGCGGTATAACTATATATTATACATATATTAGCGGTTAAGTGTCTAAACTCTGTATAGCTATATCTGCGGTTTAAGTCACCCGTCCCGCTCTCGCGTATACGAATCGTCACATGAAAGATAGGGACTTCGGAGGTCCAGCTCTTAAGCGGTGATAAAGTTTTTATGAAAATAGCTGTGAGGTTTTTCCAATTTCTACTCTCGTTTCCTCACACTAGGTAGGTAGGTATATGATTAGTGATGGGATTCTTCCCGGGAAAGAACCCAAAATGGGAAGATTGAGGGAAAGAACCCGAGGAAGATTCCCAAATGGGAAAGTATTCGGGTTTTTTCATTTTTAGTAATGTAACAAATAGGTAATGTGTAGATACACGTATATATCAAATAGTACGTACTATTTAAGTACTATTACTACTTGTTTGGGCTAATTTAACTTTGTTTATTTCCATAATTCAATAAATACGTTAAACAGTCTAAGCCGTTTACTGCGACATCTTTTAGAACAATATACCTGTTATATTAACTTAGAACAAAGGTCCCGGCTGAATGCTATATGACCGCCTAATCAAAAACATTCCTTTTTCCGACATTGCTATTGACGACATACCTCATTAAACGACCACATTTAACAATTATTTCGGAGAATTAGATCTGTTAATAGTAGAAAATTGTATAAAACTACTGGAACCTATAACAGATACTATTTTCAAACTCGAAGGCAGTGAAATACTTATAAATGAAGTTTATATGGCCTTCAAAGATATTAAGTCCACATTTAATTTTGCATTTCCGGACATCATCATCATCATCAACAGCTTATATACGTCTCCACCGAGGAGCTCGACCCTCCCCTAACACCGAGGGGGTGTAGGCCATAGTCCACCACGCGGGCCTAGTGCGGATTGGCGGACTTCACATGCCTTTAATTGTGACATCTCGGGCATGCAGGTTTCCTCACGATGTTTTCCTTCACCGAAAGCCAGTGGTGTGAATCCGTATGTAGGTTTTTTTTATAAACTCAGAGGTACGGGCCAGGGATTTGAACCGGCACCCTCGTGATCGTGAGTCGGTGCGCTCCCAACTGAGCCACCACGGCTATCCGGACATTTCCGGACATATCCATTCTAAATGAGCATCACAAACAAGATTTTAAAAATGCTGTAATTAGCTGAACAAATAAATGTTTGACACCCATTCATTATGCTGCATATTTATTGGATCCAAGATAGCAAGGCATTGAATTAGAAGAAGAATACGAAGTGGATGGAGTGTATACACGACGTTAACCAATCGCACAATATTGTCGTTGGTGTTGATTTATCCAATTATAGAGCTAAATAGGGTTTATAGAGTAGACCATTTATATGGAAGGATGTCACCGAAATGGACCCAGAAGTTTGGTCAAGAGGACTCTGCAGTTCCAAATTGCTGAGTAGGGTTGCAGTACGGATTCTAACTGCTCCCTGTACTTCAGCAGCCACAGAACGATTGTTTAGCTCGCACGTCCATATACATAGTCGCAAAAAAAACAGATTGACTACAGACAGGGCAACAAAAATACCTTTTATTTCATACAATTGGAACCTGTTTCATAAACACAAAGATCATGACAATGACGATGATGACGAGCCAATATCTACGAGGGCTGCACTAAAAGTATGGGAATGGAATATTTCCACAATTCCTGTCATATTAAAATCTTTTAAATTGAAAACTCTTTGGTTTTAAAAATCGAATACCATTTATTTATTTAAAAAACGATTCTCGGTCTTGTCACAAGGTTTTGTCAAACTTGTTTAGTCGTTGAGAAAATGGAGAAAATGGACTTGAGAAAATTCAAGAACGATGATTTATTATGACTTTCGAAGTGGTTTAACACAAAAACAGTGTGTTGACCGGATGATTTCTGCATTTGGTGATGAAGCCCTATCCAAAACCACAATTCATCGCTGGTTTGCTGAATTTCAACGTAGACGTATCAAGTTCAGTGATGATCCTCGTCAAGGTCGTCCAAAAACTGCAGTCACCCAAGAAAACGTTGATGCTGAGCGTTAGCTGATTGAAGAAGATCGACATGTGATATACCACGAAATTCAGGCAACTTTAGACATTGAGATGAGTCAAATACAAATAATCTTGCATGAACAATTAGGTGTAAAATATTTGTTTTCCCGATGGATACCGCATTCGCTCTATATAGAGCAAAAAGCGGCTCGTGTTACTTGGTGCGTCAGAACTTTCGAAAGACACGCAGGATCCTCAAATGCTATATAAAACATCGGATCAGGTGACGAATCCTGGATATACGCGTACGAACCCGAAACAAAAACCAGTCTCGAGTTTGAGTGTTCGAAAATGAGTAAAGCCAACAAAAATTGTTCGTTCACGGAGTGTTGCAAAATAATGGTGGGTACGTTTGTCTCCAAAACTGGCCATGTTGCGACTATTCCTCTTGAGGGACAAAGAACGGTAAATGCAGAACGGTATGCTAGCATTTATTTTCCACAGTTCGTTTCTGAACTCCGTCCTCAGTTTTTTTGTTACCAATTTTTTTTAATCAAATGAATAGTTCAAGAGATATATCGTGTAAACCATTTCAATTGAAAAAACCCGTCTATTGGGTTTCTTCCCACATAAACACCCGGTTCTTTCCCATTTGGGAATAAACCCGGGAATATTCCTTTCGGGTTTATTCCCACCGCCCATCTCTATATATGATACATACTGTCAAATTTGTTTAAGGTTCGGTTCTCCGTCCAGGAAAATCATGTATGAGTGAAGACCTGTTTGTTTCTATATAGAAACGCAGTTTTTTGGTTACCATAGTTACGAGTATGATTATTGCTATCTCGCGACTATAAGATGATAATTTGTCCTACGTTAGCAATCTGGCTTTATAGTTCAGGCCTAGGTTAATATCGTCGCGGCTTATAACTTAGACTACTTATTAAAAAAATACTATAAAATATACGAAAAGTTACTAATGGCTTAAATTGCCAATAAAACCCATTCTCAGATATAAAACCTTACCATGGGGACCACAACTCCCATACACATACATATAACCCTAAAATATTACAACAAAGTATCAATATAATAACGAAATGCCCAGTAAATCGGTGTACTAATTTCTGGCCAGTGTATCGTGATACCCCACACCTCCCGCCGCCGTGTGAATGCCAAACGATTTTGGGGTATTATATGTACCCAAATGGGGTCTTAACATATCGGCCGGTCACCACAGGCCTATAGGTCCCAATAGGATTGAATATTGATGCGGCAGATGGCAACGCATTCGGCACATAATTAATTTCTCAATCGGCTCCGGTTCGGGTCGTAGTGACCCAGTGTTCGGGGCAATTTACATATTTGCTACCATTGGAGTGTTGTTTTGTTTTCCAACTGGCGCGTGTCTATTTTAGGGTTGGACTGTGGACGTGAAACGTGTTTTTCACGTGATCCTTTTTTGGTGATAGTTAATAAGTAATTGTAGTTTTATATGAGTAGAAGTGAGCAATGGATGGATTTTTGTTTCTTTCGCGCAAAAACTGCTGTTCGAATTTGGACGTAATTTGGATCACAGATAGGTAGGATAATCAGGATTCATATTTTGACTACTTTTGATCGTGGGTAAATTGAAGAACCCCCTTGGAACGCGGGTTAAACCGCGTCGAGCCACTAGTTAGAAATAAGTCTATGAGTCCCAAGATATTATTTTACCCCATATTTGTCTCATCATCAGTAACAATAATGGAGATTTCTTTAATAATATTTTCTCTTTAATAGGGTGTATCTCTTCCGAACGTAATGATAAGGTAATGTTTACAAATTAGATGGATTTGGTTCGAATTTCCATCAATTTGTTGGGTAATACGGCACCCTATTGTATGCTCACCGCATGGGGTAAGTTCGCCATAATTGGTAAACTTACTTCTATGGTTATTGACATCTCATATTACTAGTTAACCTGAACATATTATTATGTACAAAACTGTCGTAATTATTTATTTCGGATTTTTTATTTTTTATTTTGTATCTTAATATATATAAATCTCGTGTCACAATGTTTGTCCTCAATGGACTCCTAAACCACTTAACCGATTATAATAAAATTCGCACACCATGTGCAGTTCGATCCAACTTGAGAGATAGGATAGCTTACATATACTTGGACCCGGTAGGTGGCGCTGGTGGGCAGAACGAAGTCTGCCTGGTCCACTAGTATAATTATATAAAACTAGTGGCTCCCTGCGGTTACGTCCCCGAGGATCTTCAATTTTGCCGGGATAAAGGTAGCCTATGTGTTATAAACAGTATTTCTAATTTTAGAAGTTTAAGCATGAAAGAGTAACTAACTTTTACATGCATGATGATGGTGATTGGTCCGACCGATTTCGGCCATGGCGACCACTTTGACTCTTAGTCAGTCTGGCGCTGGTGCACCCGAAGATGGCTTATGTAGCCTTCGTAATCTTATACCTATATAAAAATCTCGTGTCACAATATTTGTTGTGGAACTCCTTATAAACGACTCGTTCTATTTTTATGAAATTTTTAAAGTACTTTTCACCCTCCTCCTTGAATATTTTACCACAATTTTTGTATGAACAATACCCAACTAATTGAACCGCCGATATGTCCCAAGATATTCGTTAATTATAATCAACAGATTCAGGTCAACGACAATCATAATACTGGAAGAGACCACTCGAATAAATAAATTAAGCTATTCCTATTCATTGTATTAGGGTCCCCTTATTGTCTCTATATCTAGAAGCCAATATGTTCGAAAGGACCTAATTTATCTATTATTCCAATACTACGCTCGATTTCATTAAACGTCTCTCGATATATACCTTTTCCATTTATTCTGAATATAAAGAAACCTTTTGCAACCATATAATATAACCTTCATTATTTTCTGTTTCGTTATAAATAGGAACTAGAATTTTTCCTCAAAATCTTGATAACACTTGATGGTACGTGAAAGATATACTCTACTATATTCTTAGAATACTCCTTATTGTAAAGATAAATAAATATACTAGGTTTTTATACAAGGCCAATATGAATTCAAACTAAGTTAAGATTGAACTATACTAATCAGCTGATAATCTATTTAATTAATTTTGTTCCATCCTACTACTAAATGCAGTTATATATGCGCTACTACTAAATGCATTTATATATTTATATATTAAAATCAGCGCTAGGGAGTCATCTCTAGCACATGCTGAGCTGGGGCCATTTGGACCCAACATAATTTTTTTTTTTTTTCGTAATGGTTGTGTTACGTTGTTGTAATCTTTTGTAATATTGTTTATTGTTAGTTTATTAAGTGTATTGCTGTTTGTTGTATTTTTATGTTGTGTCCAATAAATGTTTTCTTTCTTTCTTTCTTCTTCTTTCCTACAAATTTTATAAATGCTAAAAGTTTGTGAGTGTGTATGTTGTTACTTCTTCACGTCTAAACGGCTGGAAAAAATTGTATGAAGTTAGTTAGACACTATACTTTTAATTCCGGGCAAATTGAAGATCCCCGGCAACGCGAGTGAAGCCAGGGGGCTGAAGCTAGTTTAGAATAATCTTTAACGAATCCTCTCATTAAATCAAACATTGACGCGATCTATTTTGACAGATGACATATTTGACAGATGACAGATGTAAAGACGGGTCCCTCCACGAAAATATGTCACACTTCCACCTGTCAGATGTAACATGACAATTATCAGCAATTACCGCGTTTTGACCAAATGCCTTCTGCCATTGAGTGATGGCAGACAACCCTCGAGGCGGTTGAACGATGGCCCCAATTAGACGGAGCCAACGGCTTTCTGACACTAATCATTACTGAGCTAAGATCGATGCGGTGAGAGAAGACGAATAGGTGGGTTTTAGGTTCAGTTGGTTTCAAAATCGTTTTTAAGTAAAATAAACATCACGGGATATTTTTTACAGATGGCAAATCTGATTAGAAACCAAGCAGAGCTTATACTATGGTCACTAGATTGCTTTTTAATACTTATCTCTACATGTGACACAGAAAAAACAAATGCTAATACAAGGTTGTATAGGATTTGATCATACGACTAGTGGCATGGAATTCAGAGACACTAACCGCAAACCCGGTATGTCAAATGAAATGATAATTTTGAAATGTATGTTCTTATAAGAATGATCTTTCAGACAATAAAAAACTTAAAAACATTTTTGATTGTTAAACAGCCTATCCATTTAACAATATAACAGGGCGATTAAAACAACCATAGATTCATCACCTCAATCAAATTTGTAGCGCGACTCAAAAAGCATTTTCAGCCGCTCAAGCGCCAAACGCAAAAAAGCAAATGATTACAATCACCAATTGAATGAAATTGAACGAGTGGTTCATCGTTCGTTCGTTCAAAATTCAATTTAAATTGACGTTGCAAATTGGCCGGACGCAAGTGACCGGCTGACCGGAAAACTGAAATTATTACAAGGTGCAACATGGTTTTGTAAAATTTTGCTTACCTACTGACGATAAAAATGAAATTTGATTGATTTAGTTTTGTGTCAAACTTTTGTATAGTACTCACGTTGAATAGCATTTTTTTTATATTGAAAAGTGGCTGTAAACTAACGCCCGATGTTAATAATCTATCTCCATTCCGAGAGTAAAACCAACGAGTTGTCAAAATGGACGGATAGCTTATTGGCAAGCAAAAACTATCATTTTCGAACAGATTCGATCGATCTTAGATCGAAGATAGATTGATTTTAAAGCTTCACCCAGAAAATGGATTGATATATCAATCTTAGATAGCAAAAAATTGATCAGGATTGATTATTGACATCGGGCGTAAGTCGTAAAGCTTATTTACCAAAACATCTTGTCTAAATTTATGGTTCAGGTTCAAATAAGAATGAATTTAATAAGTTAAGGTAATATACCTGCCTAAATACATGTCATCACATGTAAAAACCAATGCTATCCAAATAAATACAAAATTTTAATCACAGCTTTTACTAGAACGCGCTACAAAAGTAGTAACCTACCTTTAAAACTACATACAATATTCGGTATGTCTATTTAGTGAGTTAATCCACATAATGCCATGGCGATCGTTCCGTGAATGTTTCAAGAATCGCATTCTATGGCCCAATTGGAAAGGGATAGAGAAAAATGGCCAGAACCAACATCTAACTTCGGAACGCATCCAGAAACTATGCCAATACATTTGCTGTCTTGTCCTTCAAGATTCAACTCTATGCAAAGAGTAATAAAGACTGTAGATACGGTTTCGAAGTGAAAAATAGGCTTGGTCGCATTAGAATTTGAAGTTCGATTCGAGAAAGACTCGTTCGATTGGGTTCTTGGAGGAGTTGTTACGTTTTTAGCATTGGGGGAGGGAAAATTAGGGATATAAAACGACTGAAAAGGGTTCAGTCGAGATCTATCTGTTGCGTAAATCTTTAGTGAACGAGACTACGTACGTGCGTAGTGGATGGTCCGATAGGTACTGTATCGGCTTAGGGCGGCTTTTATAGTTCCGATTTTATGGGTTAATTTATAAATTCGATCCGAGTACGGTTGCGAGTGAAGGAAGATTGGATTTTGAAAATGTAGAAACGGTACTGTTATAATTTACAAGTAAAAGAAATTTTGAGGACTGACTTTTGTATAGATAAGATTGAACCTTCTTATGCGTATGTTAGAAAATATTATAAGTAAAAAAACTCCTCCTTTATTAAACTCGGTTATTAAGCTCAGTGATCACCTACAATCTTCAAAAAAATATATCCTATCTAGCAAACTATCAAACCTAGATTACCTACTTCAATACAAAATCTCAACTTAACATTATGGAACAACAATTACTTTGGATTTACCAACTTAACGTTCATCTGTATTCAAAGATTTGGTTTGTTATTCAAACTAAAGGTCGTAAAAAAGTGACACTTACAATTGTGGTAAAAAAAGCTTCAGAAAAAGTATCAAGAAAAGACATTCTCATGATTCACCCTTGCCTGTTCAAATAAGCGAAGCAGCCGGAATTAAAACTTAAATAAATATTTATGCAGCCCTGTGAAACAGATTAAAATATGACTGTCGCTGTGACAAAGTGGTATAACTTAAGTAATGGTTAGTTTATTATAACAGATAAAATTCTAAATTCATGAATAAACATTTAAGATTAGAAACCGATTTCTTTTAAATTTAATGAACAAATAGTTTCAGAAATATATTTTGTTTATAATGATATTTGCAAGTCCGAAGGATACGAATTTTACCTTCTGATTTAACTGAATTATATTGCTTATAACAGCATCTGACACGTTTTCCTATGTACATATTTGAGAAATCAAATAATATTCCTGGATCGACATTAGTCGAGATTATTAGATTATATAATCTACCGGCAGTTTCGATTCCTTATTGAATACACATAATTATAGAAAAAATGCAGCTTTAGTCATTTTGAAAATTATAAAATTTAAGTTATACCAGTTTACGTTTCGACAACCAAAGTGCTTACTTACAGATGTCGCCTGAGACAAATCTTAAGACAAATGATTCCAACATTTCGTTGTAAAGTTTATCTAAATCACTTTTTAATGAAAAATGAACTACAATATTATTTTGAGAAGGGTAATTTTTAAAATAATTTTGGGTGTGCCTCTGTTTATTGTTTTTAATGTCTTTATAAGTGTTGTGTAAAATTGAAAAAACAGACTTAGAGATAGTCACTGTAGTTAAAAAGTGAGATTGAATGTCATTTTGGCCTCACACAAGCTTCTCTTGATGTTTATATGTGAACGGACCCACATTTTTTTTTAATTTTTTTCCGTTCTCATAACTATTATTGTGATAATTAACGGTGGATGGTCACAATTTTGATGTGGCCAGTGCAATAACATTTTATGTTTAGCTGTAAAACCTTATTAAAAGAAATTAATAAGTATTATGACTAGTTTTGTTTTGAAATAATTCTAGGTTTCAGCTGACTTTATGAAGTACGTATGCTCACCAGCATAAACTTTCTTCGTTTTTAATAATTTGAGAAAAATAATATTTTTTTGCACACTGGTACAAAAACTTCTCGTCTTTTCACTCCGTTTTTTTACTACTAAACCCATGGCGTTACCTAAACTTCATGACTAATATCTCTAATACTCTTTCGTAAGGTACCTATAGGTAGCCAGACAGACCTAAATACCACTAGTAACAAATTACCGGCCATCCCATAAAGATCACTGATCACACCTTGAGAGCACTAAAAAAAGGATCGCAACCACTGAATGCCTGGGCGCGATAAATCGTCGAAAAACAAAAGAAATATAGTCTATAAATCGGACCGCAATGTTATATATGTCTATTAAAGCTGCCTCTTGAACAGTTGTAAATCTTCCGTTTCACCCCACCTTACAAAACATTCAGTATTTTACAGCTTTTAGCCGATTCTGTACGTGTGTACACAAGCCTTCGATATGCAGTGCATTTGATAAATTTTTAAATGCCACGGAATTGGTCCCGCGGGTAGGGGCAGGATGCGGCTGGACGGTTCGGGAAATCCTTGGGGCACTCACTTTTGGCGAGGTTTTTCTCCTTTTATTGATAGTAAAAAGTTTAAATAAGGATACGGGGGCAGTGAACTTTGGGGTACCACGTCTAATACATTTTTTACTTAGGAAATGGTTTTATATTACTATGAAAGGTACTTTTATTTAAGTGAACAATACTAAGTAAAAAGTAGGTATATTAAGGCTTGAAATGGAACTTATAAAATGCCAAATCTATTGAACCAGCTAGGAAGTGAGCAAATATAAGTATGCAATAGATATTTTAGCAAATTAAAAAGTCTCACCACTTAAAGTCTCACTATACAAACCTCAAATCGGCAACACAACCACATGATATTCTATACACCATTGTTACCGTTATAATACATCAATTGAATATTTACCGAGTTTCCAAGAAGCTGTAGTGTTTAACTTCATCAATTCGTATACATAACCTCATCTCGGGCCAACATCTCAACTCGAACCGTTCTCTGAGCATAAGTTGAACTCTCGTGCCTCAGGCTGTATACAGCCTAGCACAGGTTAGGAACACAGATTTATGCGTTCGGAGTACGTACACAGTTTGCGCTTTGTTTCTGTTGTCTTGGTGCCTGGAGGTAAGGCATTTGGAGTGGGCATTCGAATATTGTGTTTTGGTTTGAAGAGTGACGTTTAATGCAATTACAGGAGTCTTAACAATGACAATGTTTGTGGGTCGACAAAAAATTAGCGTATGTGTTTTAGGTGCATAAGAAATGCATGACATACTGCTATATATAATGTTTATTGAATTGTTCGTTATCCATTTAAAGACCAACAATACAAACAAAATTTAATGGTTTAAACAACAAGTTAATATTATTTACATAATAAATATAAAGAAAATTTATCCATTTAATACAGTAAATTAATATGATGACGATGATTATTTCAACAGTTAGGTACAAGTTCCTATGAACACAGAATCCTATCCCTCTAATATGTATTTTAAATTAGTATGGATTTACTCTTTCACGCTAAAACTACACAACCAATTTAAATGAAATAGTCAAAATGAAATAGATACAAATAGTCTAGAGCCTGAGAAAGGACATAGGCTACTTTTATTCCGTTAAAATTGAAGATCCTCCGGGTACGCGGGTTAAACCGCGACGACCCATTAGTAAAGAATATCCAAGACATATTACCTTCATGTTCTCTCAGCTCATTCGTACTTAGATAGTAGGTACGTCATAAGGCGTCAGATTATAATGTACAACGCATGCGCGACCCCGCGCCCCATAAACTGCCTGATCCATCTCTGCCTCAAGTCTGATACTATTGTTCTAGTACTATAAGCATGTAAATTCTTTGTTAATGGTCGACAGACAGGTTTTTTGGTTAGTGACCCTGAATTTCAAGCCGCTGGTCATGGGTTCGAATCCCGCCCCGGAGTTCCAGGACAAACATATATGCATTGCTCTGTGTCGAGATGAAAATTCGAAAGTAGTATATCAGCTCTGGTTACTATAGCACAAGCTCTGCTTAGTCTGCTTGATTGGCCGTATATGAAAATATCCCAGGATATTTATTTAAATACTATCTCCTTAAAATAATTACTCCATCTGTAATGCGGTTATCGCCTTAATGGAATTTGACTGGAACAGCAATTGGTTACTGGACCTCGTACCATTCCGAATAAAGTTAAAATATTTACTTCACATTCAATAACATAAAATGCCATGAATCGAGTCCAGAGGCGCTTGAGGAGGCCTTCGTCCAAAAGTGGACTAATACAGGCTAATTATGATGATGATGAAGAATATCATAGTATTTTAATTTTGATTATTATTTTTCTACATATTATTGTACTGACTGTACTTTCTTACTGAAGAACGAACGACGAGAAATCTTCTTTAGACTAACAGTTTTGCCATTTATTTTTATAGTTTTAAATAGTTCTACGAACAGTTTCCTATAAATTTTATTCCCATCCAAAATTACCTTTGTGAAATAGCAACAAAAATGTCGAAAAAGCCACTCTCTGTTTTTGCGCCCACATTTTTGCATGTCGTTTGAATTCTAGGACAAAAAATACTACCTACCTATATATCGCATTTTTGTGTCCTATTTATTTGGGTAACTCGCTTAAATTTTGGGTACAAATTTGCAACAAGATTAAATCTTCTGATCAGGATGTAGTACCAAAAACGTCATGTGCAGCGTCTACGTGATTTGGTTTAATCAAGTTTAAGCTGCAGGATTCCCTCAGACCGCAGGATTAATCCGGGACAGGTGACTTGACCTAATTTACCAGGGACATTGCTTTTGTCTCGAAAATTGTGACTCGGGTTATTAGAACTTGGCTGTTGATTAGAACACAAGCTTATGATGTGCTGCATCTGGTAACAGGTGCTAATGAAATTCCGACACTGAGTAGTGGAGATAAAGATGAATATGTAATAGCATGATATAATTAACAAATGCATCAAAAGCTTCTTACCAAAGTCAAATTCTAAATGTTTATCACACCGTAAAGAAAGCGGCACGTGTATCGTTGAAATTACGATGAAAGTAAATAATAATATAATAAGAAAAATCAACATTAGAAATATACTTTATGAAAAAGTGTTAAGACACTGTGACTAACATTAATAAAGTTAAGCCACCAGCGACTCTCGATTTGACGCAACGGTAATGTTCACATGGCATCTATTACTGGTTATGTAAGGAGCAATTTTGTGAGGTACAGCAAAAAGTCAGCAACGTACACTGTAGTTATGAAGTAGAATCGTAAAAGTTAATAAAGCGGTACAGAGGGAAGATTATGTCGTATACCAAGGAAGCGAGGCCAAACGATAAGATATCATATAAGACAAATGCTATGGACTTAATAAAGACATTTTCTTGTGTAATAAAACGTATGTGCGGCGTAACGTGGAACTTATGACACTCATAATTTCTGTATGAGGAAAGAATGGTAATGTTATTATAATAAACAAATTTACTTTTGCTTGCTTTTTGTATGACGGTTCTATTACATTAATCAATTTGTAATCCCTTTTTTTGTGTGTTTGTTTGGTTAGTATGACCAGTTAAGGAAAAAATATAGATTAACACTAGAAGTGCCGAAACTCATGACCCCCCTAGAACCGCCGCTGTGCCAATTTTGACCCATTATATTTTTTACAACGTTCATTAACATAAAGTATGAATTATAATTAAAACAATATGTATGTTATTTGAAATTATATTTATTTATTTATTTAAGTCAAATAATTAACACTTTTACAACAAATACGTATCATTTTTTTTTTACATAACACATAGTTTATTATAGTCATCACTAGTAAGATTGTAATTATAAATGTAATAAATACCAAAAAATCTCTTAACTGTTTATTGTCAGAATAGCAAATATAACATAAATAATATTCCTTAGAATTGCATTTATTACAGACAGTTTTGAAACATTTGAGACTTCACAGATGACTTGTATATTTGGACTTGACCTTACATTCTTCATAGTCTCATCTTCTAATAGGTTTTCTGAAATTTCTGTAGGAATGGCTTTTTTCTTTTATTCATGTACTGCGTATACCTAATTCTTCTCCCCAGTTGCAATAAAAAGTCTCTACGTTTTATTTTGCTATTGTTGATAAATTTATATAATACCCATGCGTTTATAGCTGCCAAATCAGACAGATCATAAATTGTATGAACTGGCCAACGTCTAGGAGCCGCCTTTATTGTATATTTCCTGGTGATCGAATCGACAACATCTACTCCATGCTTCGTGGTGTTGTAGAATAGTATTGTTTCTGGATTTTTCTTTGAACTAGAATATATTGTCATAATATCTTGATGCATCCTAAGCATAAGAACATTTTTATAGTCTGAGAAACAGTCAATGTTGTGTCACCAGTTTTCTGGAGACACGACTTGGATAATTCTTCTTTAGCAGTTTTATGGCAATAGGTATTTCTCTTCGAATTCCATTTACAGTGCCTACGATACTAGCGTTTTTAGACTCCAAATATTCCGCTAATAAAAGAGAAAAAAAAAATTGTCTCAAGGCACATTCTTACCTTTGTTGGTGTAAATTTGCCATCATTTTCTGTACCACCTAGTCCCCTAAACGAAAGATGATCACAAACCTAATGATGGCATTAGGTTTGTGATCATCCTTCCCAAGGTAAGTAGACGTATTTATTAGGTATATACTTTGTCAACGACAATCCAAACTTTTGGCCATACTTATCTGACTTTGAGCTCAAGCACTGGGTATATTGGCAACTGCACTTAGATAGAAACTTTTGAATGATACTCTTTTGTAACTCGTAGTCATCACCGGAATATCCCAAAGCTTGCCATTTGATTTGTCCTCTAGAATATCATTCAAACAGGATGCAATTTCTTGCGGTTGCAATATTCAGCTACTTTGACTAGACATAACTGTAATACTACAAGAGTTATGCGTTTGTAAAACAAAAACTTGCACTTTTTACACAAAGCGACGAAGAAGTGTATAGAAACAATGCACAACTGTTTATTCACCCCTACACCCGCGTAATTAGCCACTATACGTCGAATTATTGCTTAGAAATTTGGCGGGTCAAAAATGACCCAGCGGCAGTTCTAGGTAAATAGCAAATTATTTTATTTACATTTGTTTTTATTCAATAGAAAACATATTGAATTTAATAAATACAATAAATTATTAAAAGTCAAAAAGTATCACGGCCTTGAGTAGAAAAAATAAAAAGTTACAGACGACGAAACTTGCGGGTGGGTCAAAAATGGAACGATGGCGCTTCTAGTGTTAAAACCTTGGCGGGATATTTTAATGCTAACTATTATACGGATTTGTGTCAATTTCTAGATCATTTAATATATTTATGACAATATTTTATATGCTGAATAATCCTAATATTTATTTCTTTTTTCTAGGTACGTTTCTATTTGCCGTATTATGATTGTAAGTAAAAATTTCATTGTGTTTTATACGTCATTTAGAGGATTTCATCTTAAATATAACGATCCATTTTACTCCAAACATGAACAAAGCTATAAAGAGTATCAGAAATGTAAAACCCAAATATTAGTTCAAATCGAAAGTACTAAAGCGTAGCTCAGAGCGGGAAAAGTCCTTCAAAATAATAAAAAAAAGATATAAGATTAGGGCCTATCGGTTTATCTCTTCAGGAATCGCAATGGATTTTAAACCCTATTCATATAGCAATAAGAATTTATGAATGGAGATAGATCAAGCATATTTCAGCTATTTCTAAATTTGTACGGCACTCCGGGGCATTCCGATTCGGTTTTGAAAAGGCGAGTGGCTCTTCAAATTTACGAACGATACCGAATATTGGATTGCGTGCGAGAATGAATTCTATCTCGTTAGTTGTAGAGTGGTGAATCGTTTGTGGTGTTAATCAATAGTTTGTAAAATCGTATTGTGGGCTCACTGCGGCAGTTTATGGATTTAATTTGATGGTTGACGCTAATGCGGGAGCTGGCGCTAAATACGGAATTGTCTATTTAGAACCAACGCGTTAGTGAGGACTGCGACCGTCGACTTGCATCTATTGCCAATATATTTATGGACATTAACTGGTTTATTACCAGCTAATGAATTACGAATATGCATTAATAACGTACGCTCTGAACTGCCTTTAATGTTGGTCGTTTGCAAATTGAGAGGTTGGCTTTGTGGTTAGTGAGCCTGACTTTAAAGCTGATCGTGGTTTTGAAATCTACTAAAGAGGAACATTTGTATGCATAAGTTTGTCTTTGTGATGAACATGTATTGCGATTTTTCAGGAAGGAAGGTAAGAGACAGATACACAACATAAAGATGAGACTTATCTCGATATTACATTGGCATAAACCCTGGTCTTTTCAATGTCCAGCAGAGATAACCATAGACCATCGGGTAGATTGTCTGGTAGTCGGAGTTCTTAGTTATACATGTAACGGCTGCCAGTAACTGTTAATATATAATTGGTTACGATAAAATTAACTGATTGAGACGTCATTTCATCAATAAAGTAATTCCTTTCAACAACAAAAAATATTGCTGACTAATTTTATAAAACGATGCCTTTGAATTTATTGGAAGCCTACAGCAGTAATTAGGTCATGATAAATTCGATTCTACAAAGCAAAATCGTGGGCAGAAATTGGTACAAACTAAAAACTATTTTAATCACCCGTTCGGACCTACAAAAGCCGTAAATAGCCGACCGAATGAAAGAGTGAATGGAATGCGAATGAGTGAGCGAGTGAATGAAAGAGCTCTGAACACACACGACCATTAGTCAACTACGGGCGAGCATTATCCTAATGGGATCTCAAACTGCTCGGCCGTTTGATGAGATATTATGTTCCCTGATACATCCTTGCTTCAAATACTTTGTCTGCTTTTAGATCTGAATACTATTTAAATAGGTTTGTCTTACCATAACCATAAATATGTGTAGGGTTGTCATGATATAGAATATGAGATTCGATATCTTTTGGACGTGGGCTATTGACAATGAGGGCTTATGATGTATTGTTATATAGACTCGCGTGTTAGGACGAAATATATTAAACTTAGAGATGTAAATTTATTGATGCTCTAAAATTTCTTAATTATTCTTCAGAACAATGTATCTTTCTATCATGATTTCCTCAGGAATCATTAAAACTTGTTAAATCCTCTGAAATATGTATAACATAAACAAATATTCGATCAAATCTTTCAAGTACACATTTGAAAGCAAATCGCTGACAGCTGGTACTTATTTCAACACAGTACAGAAAGAGAAAGAACTAATACATTCACGAGCCATTCGCATTCGCAACACAAAACAACACATCATTCACCCCCTTTCAACATATGCTCCGAATGAGACTGCCTCGTACACTAGATCGGGTACAATCAGATAGACAGCTCATTCGAATAATCGATTCAACGGTCTCGATTCACGTCACTATTCAAACGGCCCAGTGTTGTCGTTGTCTGTTGTCCGTTGCGAACTCGAAATTTGAATTTGAAAAGAACTCGAATGTGTAACAGTTTCAATTGGACGGTAGATGTGCGTCCAATCATATGGTGTAACGCGCACGTCAAAGCAAATGGAATAGACGATAACTTTGTAATTGGTCATTTTAGGCGTTAATTTGATACTAAAGTTTGGGCATCATTAATCCATATTTATAGATGACTCTTTACTCATCAACTTATGCTTTTACCTCATCACAATTTAGCAGCAAACTTCTCGCGTTATAACGTAGATTATAAAAGAGACAGAGGACAATAAACGCAGCATTGTCATTATTGAACTAGGCTCACATTAATTGATTGAACATTGCCTCAAAGGTTTCGTTTGAGAGCCCTCTGCGCTCACCGACACAGTCTAAATCTTATATTTTTTTGTACCAAAAGTGGTATTTTAGAGGCGCCATCTAGTAATCTGTTATTGAGGTGAATCATCAAACATCTCCATCATGATGAAACATATAAGTGGAAGTAGCAATACGGCCGGCGATGCATTACTATAAAAGCTGAGTTTAGCAACTAAATGCTTACAACCACTCAGTCCTGTATATAGGTTAAGAAGTACCCGCCGTTTACAATATGAAAACGCATAAAAGCGGCGTTGGTAGGCCGTCACGCGAGTATAGCACGCGAGAAACGTGCGGTCTAACTAAGGGGAATGATGACTGTAATATTAGAGTATTTATTTTGACAATTCATAAACTAAAGATACATTTTCATTGAAACTATATCCTATAACAGGTATTTAATACTTAAAAGGAGGTTTCATATAATTATTATGCTGCATATGTATTTTATTAAGTGAATAAATGATTTGATTTCATTTTGATTTGAAACTTTTATAAAGGTACACAAAAATGGACCCTTTATAAGTTACATGAAATGAAAGACATATTAGTTTACGGAAAATTTTAATACCTATTTATTTATTTAAATAAATTAGTATATTGTGTATTTCTACGTACTTCATGCAAAAGATGCAATAAAGCAAATACACATTGCAATGAATTTGCCTACTATTATGCGATAATATACACGTGTAAACTACTTTAGCGTATCCTGGATTGTATTCCTAAATCGTCTAAGGAGAAATTGAAAAGATATTCACACTTGGAAAATTCAAAAAGAACATTTTATTTATAACTAGCGGACCAGGCGTACTTCGTTCTACCCACCAGCGCCACCTACCGGGTCCAAATTGGTGTATTATACATAAAAACCTTCCCAATGAATTACTCCGTAATTTGGTGAAAACTGCATGAAAATCTGTTCATTAGTTTTTCTGTTCATTCTTCATCGCGTTCAGACAGACAGAGGCGGCGGGGACTTTGTTTTATATATAGAAAGGTTTATTTTTAATCAATCAAAGTTAGTAATGACCTCTAAGTGGCCATCATATGTAGGTCATCTATAATTTAAAAGCTCCTAAGTTCATAAACTATAAAGCTCTAAAGTTCGTCGCGTTGCGCCCGCACGCGCTGAAGCAAGTGCCGGCAGACATAATGAAAGCTCGGCTGGCACATATTTTCTATGCAATTATGAGCTTCAACACGAGACAGTACACTTTAACGGTAAATTATTTTTAATTAATCCCCTAAAGCTTACTTACACGGGGAATTTGTCAATTTTGTTAACAATTTATGTGGTTTCATTGTGGAGGATTTATTGCTGAAGAAAATGAAATATATTTATTCATTCAAATACACTTTGAATAACTAGTTAATGGAATAAAGTTATGTAGGTATAACTAGCTATCGTCTGGTTTACCCTCGATTCCGTGGGACCTACAACTTTTCAGGATAATGCCCTATGTCATTTCATAAGCTCTAGTAAATTTCTTACCAAATTTGAAAAAATTTAAAAAATCGAATCAAAATATTTTTTATATTAAAATAAGTCTTTAAAACCACTTATGAACAGTTATTCTAACGTTCGGGTTTAAAAGTGGCTTAGCCCCACTGTAGTGGCGAAGCAGGGAAATAAAAAAAAAAAAAAACAAAAAAAGATACTTTCAAATATACCCGAGTAAAACATCTGCTGCTTAGACCATGAAAACCTTTCACAAATCATAATTTAATTAAAACAAGTATGATTCATAAAATCGTAATATACTTAGAAGCACTACTGACTTCACATAATTTAAAAAACATGTAAGTTATAAAGGTGCAAGAGCTTGTTTAAGAATTTCAATTCAGAGAATTTTGTGTAACGTAAAACCATCCACTAAAAGCAAGAATTAAATAATCTACCAAAATTAACAAGTGACCCAAATTAAACTCTAGTACATACACTATCAAAACCGCATTTGATGTATGAACTCTGCATTATGGTCATCAACTGTTGCCATTGGAATTTAGACCTTAATCGTATGCAATAAAGTCCATGCATCTAGATAGAGAAAACATTAGAATCATAAATTCACCCACTATATGACTATTATAGTACTACCTCTGTATTCTAATACAGGTATCGTCGACGGGAGTCTCGCGTCTCACATTACAGCGTAGTTAAAGAAAGGGATAGCGCATAATGTCGTCGGTGAAACCTTACCGAATCGTACCTCAGGTTGGATCGCATTATTCAAATAGTGCACTATCTATCAATGTCTAGAGACTATTACTCGGGATATGCCGCCGCCGTCCGTTGCAGGTGTTGTGTTGACGTATTGAATACAATATGGGCTATAATCTTTTGTTTTTTATATATTTTTTCAGCACATTTACCTGGTGCTTTATTGTATACTTATATTTGGAGACAGAATGTCGATAGGCGGAAAGTATTATGTACTTAGCGTTTAATATCAATAGTGTTTCGGCAACTTTTGTTTAGGCCTTTAAGCTTATTAAATACTTTGTGAGACTTTCACGATTTGATATAAAGATTTTAATAATATGCATTCTATTGCAGATTTTGTATACAATCGAGCATTAGTAGTTCACGTAATAAGACTTATTAATATGGTAGATTTATGCTTCAAATAAATTTCTTGTGTTTTCAATTATCATCATCATCATCTGCTTGCCCTGCTTCCAGTCATTTGATCGTTTTGATGTCATCTCAAAGTCTTCCTCTCAACCTATCCAACAACCTTAATTAAAAGTATAAGCCGACAAAATGCAAAATGTTAACGCAACAATAAAAACAACAGTATTATTTATTTTAAAGCGAATCTCCGTAATATATGCACGTCACGGCGACCGGTAAATACTCGATATAAGAGGCAACTCGCCAATTTGTCCGGGACATACATTAATGCATGAGTTTCCCCGTTGACGAATGGTAAACCATCCCATAGCTCATGAGATAAAAAGCTATCAATATTGTTTTATGGGATGGCAGTTTCTTAATTACCAAAAGCATTGGGAAGTTTTGAAGTAATTACACAGTTTGGGAATAGTGTTTTAAAAGATCTTGTCATAATATTTAGGTTCGGGTTAGTTAATTACCGGTAGAAAATGCAATATTTTTCATCTTTAGAAAATCACATAAATAAGCAAACTTGTTTTAAAATTAGTTCTTAGGTCCCTCAGAGTAGGTTCTAGTAGCCTCAGAAACTATGCCATTTAGAAAAAACGAATCCACTTTTAACCCCTCCTCTTCTAGAACAACTAGTCAAATCGGATCTTTAATATTTCGATTAACATAACATATAAAAACGATCGCTACGTTGCGGCAAATTTAGGAACTAAAATGATGTGACTTCGTTTTCAGTCTTAATTTTTCTGTACAGCCTTTACAATGAAATTAACCTCACAATCAGATGCCTAGAAAAACCAACTCATAGAAATACGGGTAAAGTAGCTAACATACTTCAGCACAATATCAAAACGTAATCAACTAGTGGCTCCCAGCGGCTTCGCCCACGTTCCCGGGGGATCTCCAATTTTCTGGGATAAAAAGTAGCCCATGTCCTTTCTCAGGCTCTGGATTATCTGTGTACCAAATTTAATTTTAATAGGTTCAGTATTATTAGCGTGAAAGCGTAACAGACAGACAGAGTTTCTTTCGCATTTATAATATTAGTATAGATTAATGGTCAAATAATATGTTGGGTCCGACAGGTGGTCACCGTAACGGCAGACGTCATCCTGTCGACACTCGAATCGGCAGCCTTTGACGGAATCGTGCTGTAATGTTAGGAATTATCATGTAATTGATTCGATACTGCTGGTTCTCGATTTAATATCGATTTTTGTATCATCTCACTAGCAATGGCATTCGATGTTTGTATTCAAGCATGTTATAGGTTATGTTACCGGCTTATTTTGACAGCCCGGTTGGCTTTGTGGTTAGTGACCCTGACTTTCAAGCCGCGGGTCGTGGGTTCGATTCCCACCCAGGACAAACATTTGTATGCATGAATATGTCTGTTTGTCCTGTGTCTGGTTGTAAAATATCTATATAAGTATGTAACTAAAAGTAGTATATGTAGTATATCAGCTATCTGGTTACCATAACACAAGCTCACTTTGATGCTTAATTTGGAATCAGATTGGCCGTGTGTGAAAAATGTCCCAGGATATTTATTTATAAAAAAAAAATTGTTGATGTAATCTAATTATTTAGCTATGATTTTGTATCAAAATATATTTTATTCCTTCGTCGAAGTTTATGTTTTTGTGGTTAATATTTTTTTATTATATCAGTTACTTTCACTTGTGATTAACAGTGTTGCTTGAATACTAATATTAGCATACTAATAGTAACTTACAAAATATAAACATTATGCCTTTTTAAATTCTGTTAATTCCCCAAAAGTTTCAAATCCTACTAATATTATAAATGCGAAAGTTTGTAAGTATGGATGTATGTATGGATGTTTGTTACTCTTTCACGCTCCAACGGCTGAAGGGATCTGCTTGAAATTTTGCACAGAGCTAGAATATGTTCTGGAATAACGCATAGGCTACTTTTTATCCCGGGAACGCGGGTGAAACCGCGGGGAGCCACTAGTATTTTATAATAAAAAAACCTGTTTAGATTGATTCGAGTTTTAATAGTAACAAAACGTTATACTAACCATATAATTTTAACGAAATCCGACCTGACTACTGTAAAATTGAGACCATACGTCATTTTGTGTCTACTACCCTGTAATTTGGACATCGGACAACGTTTAAAGCGTGTACTTACAATCGTCCTTAATTTCACATGATGAGTGATACTAACAGGATATTGGGACAATCAAGCTCTGAGAAATGAAGTTCAATTGGTAAGCATATGCATTTTAATGAACCCGCGCTGTTTTAAATTTGAAATTATTATGAAACGGTTATCAAAGATGGCGGAAGAATGTGGCCAGTTCAAAAAATATGCCATGATTTATACCCTGTAATAAGAGTAGATATTAAGAAACCTTTTGTTTTAGTGATCTAAGGTACCTACTAGAAGGTGTTACCCTTAGCTGACTTTTGCCCGTACGCGGACTGCAATGCTTTCGTATGATTTCCGCATAGTTTAGAATCTGTATCTTAACTACTAAAACAACCCTGCGGTTTCACCTGCATTCAATGGGGACTGTAAACTTACCTGGGACAAAAGTAATTTTATTTCTTAAGCTTAATCTCTGTGCCAAAATCAGTCATATGGTTAAGGTGTGAATGACAAATAAACAGAGTTACTATTTTATTTATAATATTAGTAGAGTTAATATGATCGTATTGAATCATTACATTCCATCCGATTTCATTAGCATCCGCAAGTTCACGGTCGATGAGTCAATCAATCAAATCGCCCCTCATCTCGGCTGATTGGCGTGATTAGGTAATGAATAACCTGATTCCATCGTTCAAATTTATTAGCCCACTCTAATGACAACCGCCAAGGTAATGATACACTCTTCCTATCATGGATGTAAATATCTATATAAGTATGTATTTAAAAGTAGTATATGTAGTATATTAGCTATCTGGTTACCATATCACAAGCTCTGCTTAGTTTGGAATCAGATTGGCCGTGTGTGAAAAATGTCCCAGGATTTATTATTTTTTATTTATTCCGCAGTATTGGGATTAGTTGACGAGTAATTTGCAAATGATCCTGATCACTACATATTATAAAACAAAGTCGCTTTCCGCTGTCTGTCCCTATGTCTTCTTAAATCATTAAAACTACGCAACGGTTTTGGATGCGGTTTTTTTTAATAATGAAATGAAATGAAATGAAATGAAATGAAATGAAATGAAATGAAATGAAATAAATTTATTAATTCAACTAGGCCTTCACAGGCACTTATGAAACGTCGACTCTAATGCTGATTAAACTGAAATAGACAGGGTGATTCAAGAGGAAGGATTTATATACAATACATGCATAGTTTTTTGGAGGAATACTGACAATTTTGGAAGTTTGTAATGTGATGTATAAGTGTTGCACACGTGCGAAGCTGGGGCGGGTTGCTAGTTAATATATAAATCTTAAACTACTGGTTCAAATTAAATTTTAAATATAGCGTATTAATACAATATTTACTTGGTAGAAATACAGGCTTCTAGTTTAGTCCACAACGATGTTCTAGAGGCTCGAAAATGGCCTGAACTGCTGCAAACTGCAAACTATACGTACATATAAACCTTTCACTGGTATCACTCTATCTATTGTTGAAAATCCTAGGGTAATTCTATATAAAGATTAAATTACCTAATCATTTTTGAATTAATATGATTTGTCATTTTAACGCAAAATTATTAAAACGGCCTGTCAAGTTCAGGATCAAAGCTAGCGATCCCACCATTCATTCTACGAATTCCTTCATATTCATACGTTATTATTCAATATTAATTATTATGCATAGCTGTTTTATCCGTCTGTCTGTCATTATGATGAATGATTTCACTTGACAGTTTCGTGGTTTCGTTTTTTCTGCTTTACGAGTGATTCATGATATTTTCTAGGTTAAAAGGCTTTTTGTTTAGTTTTTTTTTTACTTCACGCACCAAAGCTCACAGTTATTTTATTTAATATTAATGTAGACGTGATGATCTCATCATGTTTAGCTTTGGCAAGTTATCAAGTTTGAGCTTTCAATTTAAGTTGTATGTCTATATAAGTTTGTATTTGGTCAATAGTAAAAGTAAAAAAAAATATATATCTCACCATAGTCAAGTACCTACATGAAATATGTCAGAAAATTTAGGATCATCTTTCGCGTATAAAAGGTACTTAATATTTTATAGTCTAGTCATTTAAGATTTAACATTATATTTATTTTTAATAGATATTATCTGTATATTCAATAGATTCTATCTCTAAGACTAGCCAGAAGCCTATATCCCAGACGATAGTAAAATGTCAGTAAAATAAGTTTTAAAATATATTCTTGATTGAAACAATAAACTTCAAGCATTTAAAAAAATTAAGTTCTTGTAAAATTGATGTGTAAATTATTTTAACGTTAAAGTAATAATTTCATTTCACAGAGGAAATTGAAACCTATTATTGATAAAATAAACGTGATTTTACATTGCATGGGGTTCATTTAAAAATTGCGCGGTCTGTTAATTCGAAACAGTAATAAAATGTGTAGTTAAAAACGGAAATATACGGCAAATTAAAAATGCAATAATTTTCAACCATTTAATGACCATCCATTGGTCATCTTTATTGTTAAAAGTAATATCAAAATATGAGTCATTACGACAAGTTTATTATGAAAAGGCATTTTTTGAGTAATTTTCCTATATATAAATCCGTTTGAAGAAACAGTTATTACTTTTTAAATAATTCCATTGATGTTAAATGCTTATTAATATATTCGATGTGATTTACCATTTATGTGATTTCCTTCCTAATTTTATTTTTTATTTAATTAGGATTTATGAATAGGCAAACACTAACTTTTGGTTCGGATGGTTGCATTTACTGCAAACAGCCAGAGATAAACTACAATTCAAGTGAATACTAGACGAAAGATTCTAATGAGGAAAGATTTGATTTTTGTTTGTTTGATAGCTCCCAATAGTTATTATTTCACTTATGGAAAGCTACATTATCAAGGAATAACATAGGCTATATTTAATCCCCGTATTGCTACGGGAACGGGAACAACCCGGATAAAACAGCGCAGCGGCGATTTATTTATCAAAGGTATTTTGTTCTTTGCTAATTTTTAATGATGAGTGTTACTCATAAAATGATCCCACAAAATTCCATCTACATTACCCACGGTGCATGAGGAAAATTAAAATATTTTATAACATGTGATTATGATTGATTCGCCCTGCATTCACGGGTCGCAGTGCCAAGGGATATTAATTAAGAAACTAATGGGTAAAAGAGAAAAAGATAAAAGTACAGACAAGCGCTGACCTGCGGCACTGACTTCAGAAAAAGTTGGATTTAATTCTTTGGCGTTTTTTCTACTTCGCAGCGGTGGGAGTCGGAAGTTCCGATTTAAAATGGCGGCTCGTGTTTTTTTTTTTGTTGCTAAGTATCTGTTTTTTTGCGTGGATTAGTTGGCTATAACTGTTGAGCTTGGGGAGTATGCTAAGCTATTATAACTTTCAAAATACAAGCAAGAATGACGTAGCTTAAACTAAGTTTTCTTTCAAAATATTTTGGATTAAATTTTGTTACTGTAAATAGCTTTTAATTTTTTTTTTGTTACATTTTTTGCTTTTCTGGACTTTATTAATTCATATTTACCTAGTACAAAATTTAAACTATCAGTTGCTACATGAAAATTTTGAATAATAAAAAAAAAATCTGGGTCATTTTTTAACGCTTGGCCAATCTGCCGAACTACGCAGAACTTTTACTATGGCTACTATTTCTAAATAAGTAGGTATTCAGTTTATATACTTTGCAATAACACGACATTTCCAATAGGAATATATTGATTTTTATAATTGGTGTTTTATTCCAATATCTATTTCGAGACGGCAAAACTTGTGTCCACCAACTGTTATTATGCATCGCAAGTTCTAATTATCTACCTACCTGCGTGTAACAGTTCCCGTTGCAATAATGGCCGCCGCATACATTGTTGATGTTCCTTCGATTTGTACGACTGTTTGCTGACTTAACATGCTTATTAATCTATTTTTGTACACTTTACTTATATCTTTTATAATAATTTTATATTAATAATTTAAGATTTAGATTAAATTTTGACCATTGACAATTTATCTAATGGTTGGTTTTTAATTTTGACTTGTCTATAAAATTATTTGTAATAAAAAGTAGGTATATTTATAACAAAGTAGCTGACCCGGCGAACTTTGTTTCGTCAAATTATCTAAAATTGATTGAATTTTTTTTTGATAGAAACCTTGCTCTGGCTAAAACGAACACAAAAAAAATTACTAAATAATATATAAAGATTGAGTTTAATTGTTATAAATTGCCGTCACTTTTTTACTTTAAGAAACAATTATTTTTAGTTTTTTTTATAAATAAATTGTTAAAGATTGAGTTTTACAAAAAATAGTTAATTCAATTTCTAAAATAAAAATGTTTATATTTACAACTTATTTTACTGACGCTACGACCCCCGTCCATAAGGCTACGTACACATCAGTCTGTTACGACATGGGCGTTATCTCATTAACAATCTGGACTCGTCGAGTGTGCGCTTAGCTCTAGATTGTATCTATCTTTCATGTAACTTGTTACATTGCATTGTGTAACGAAGCGTAACAATTTCAAGTCCATAGTTTTTATCGTCTAAGAAATTTCCGAAGATTGCAGCAAAGTCCTCCATTTGTATTGTCATTTACCACTATGTAATTTAAATAGTTTTTACAAGGTTTTATTTAATTTATAATGTTTGTATATTTGTTATGTTCAAATTCTGCAATAAAATAATCTGTAGGTTCCCAGGAACTACCAAGGTAAAGTTCATTTCATTTGTTTTGAAAATAACCTACGTTTTATGACAACTCCTTTCGATAGGTTAACTTATATTAGGCTTTTTAAAGAGCATATTATAAGCTTTATAATGTCTATTTTCCCCTTTTATATACCAAGTTTAGACCGTGTTGGTTCTCAAAAAGAATTGCTAAACTCCAAAAGTAGATAAAAAATATCTCGATCATTTTAAATACCTACACAAAACTTGTCCACATTTTACAACTTCCAAGACACCATAGTTCACTTTTGACCCCATGAGCACCTCATAAAATGGCGGTTCATCTAGACAATAACCGTATAACGGTAACCCGATGGTAATTTACCGTACTTTACCGACATTACCGGTAACAAAGCGAGGCGCGGTCAAACAGTTTTATTGTGGGACTCGAAAACATGACTAGATCGATTGGTAAGCCATGCCCGAGTGATGTCGTGCCTTTCTAAGTGGCTCTAATGAAGAAGTTTCTATTTCACTACATGTTTTCAAACTATAGGTTTCTATTATTGGAAATTAGAGAGGATTAAATAGATTAGTTTTGTATGTCAGTAGACGAAGTTAGCAATATTATTGATATGATTGGCCCACGCTACCAAGAAAGAAGAAGTAATAAACAGTGTTTTGACATGTCTCATAATTGATTAGGTAGTGGCTTTATTAACGTTTTTTTTAAGACTTTATTTATTCAAAATTTACCACTGTTTTTCTATCAATCGCATTCACAAATAAAAAATTGGTTGCCTGTAAAGTCGGTATACGGGCGAAAGTTTTACGTGACAACCATTAGGCGGGCTAACCATGCCCGAGTGGAAGGGACGCGTGCCTCTCACTCGCTCTCATTGTGAGCGCATAACGTGAGCGGAGCGTAACGCAGTTTCTTGAAGTGTCACCCGGCAAACCAATTTATAAGACGTTGTCACGTCAAGAGATTCCAATGAATTGAAAGCCTTTTCTTTTTTGAAGACCTTTGTAAAGGGATTTATTGCCTGTATGGTAAAGTCATTTCACTTTCAGCCTTCATCTGCTCATGTAGTATTATGTTAAACCTTTTTCAGTCGGCTAATTGCACAAAGGGCTGACACCCAAAATCCGAGTAGGTACCCAACTTATCGCCCGACCAGTCGGCCAACTCAGCCTCGTAGTAATGACGGTGATATTTTTTTTTTCGCAATTTTTACGGTAATTTACGGCCTTCGGACGCGACTGAGATCGTGACTCGGCGCTTTTGCCTCGATTTTTTTTTATTTTAATTCTCCCAAAAGCCTTTGGAGCTTGGCTGTGTGGGGTGATAGTAATTACACTTCGGTGCGAAGGGTGTGAGGGACCTTGGGCGATCTTAATATAGAAATATTTTAAATGCTACCATAGGTACCTATTACCGTTTTGTATACGGTAAAAAACCGACTTCCAAAAATACTAAAAAGCAAAAAATAACTAACGCAATTTATAACACTTTCCTCTACTTACCTACTGACTACTTATTCTCTCCGCTTACTGCTTGGTTTGAAGTTGGTGCCAAGCCACAGCATAATTAGCAAACCTACAGTAAACAATATAGGATCTACAAAAGATCTTTGTTAAGATTTTCCATGATTTAATAAGGTCAACAAAAACTTTGGCACCGTTTGCATTTAAAATTCTTAATTTTAGACGCATGCTCTTGGTTTGTGAGTTATTAATATTAGAAATAAACGGTCCTTTACAGGACCACTATAGTTGTAGAATGTAAATTAAATTTATTTCATCGTCGTTTTCATTTGTTTCTCATTGTCATATATCGTTATTTCTGATTTATTTACGTAGGTTAGTACTTAGTAGGTTATCGTGTAGAAATTTATTTGTTACACCATTTTATTTCTGTAAGTAATATTTTTTATTCATATATGGCTTGGCACCGACTTTAAACCAAGCAGTAAGCGGAGAGAATAAGTAGCCAGTAGGTAAGTAGAGGAAAGTGTTATAAATTGCGTTAGTTATTTTTTGCTCTTTAGTATTTTTGGAAGTCGGTTTTTTTTAACGTAGTTTTATTTTTATTTTTTGCTTTTTAGTGATTTAAGTATGGGTAGGCTTATTATTTATTTAACAATCACAGAACACTATTAAACCTAAACGTTAATGAGATTAACCTTCAAGGTCAACCTAAAAGCCTCAAGGAATAGGTACTATTCTCTATCCATATGCACGTATAATTTTGAAAGAATTTTCTCTGAACTCCTATCCTTTGAGGAGTTGTACCTTCCATCATCAGCTCATCCATAGGAAATCATCATCAAACGCAAATAATTGAACAAACTGTATGATATTGACGGAAACGTAACAGTTAAATGCTTATAATTTGAGTGTTCTTCTCGATTTCCTTGGGATCCCGTCATCATATGCTTACTAGATGACCAGGGTACCAACTTGAATATGTACCCTAACGAACAAAAAAAGAATTACGCAAATCGGATTAGAAATGTTAAAGTTATCGACATACTAATATACAAAGTGTCGTCAAAATGACATCGTCCAAATAACAATAATGCTTATAAAATAAAAACTACCAAACCAAATTGAAAGAAATTTTTATGGGACCATTTGGCAGCTATTTCGCGTCGAACAAAAAAAGAATCACGCGAATCGGTCCATTAACCGCGACGTAATCGATGTACATACATAGAAAAAAAAAAAAAAAAAAAAAAAAAACCGGCCGAATTGAGAACCTCCTCCTTCTTTTTGGGAAGTCGGTTAAAAAGGTTGAACTATAGGTGTCTTAATGAAGGCACTAGCTTTTTAGGTAATAGAAAAAAAGGATAGAAGATAAATCAGTATTTACTAGAAGATTTTATACATATAAGTAGGTGAGAGTGAAGAGATTTTTATGATGACTGTTTCTCACCGTTGTGGTATAAAAATAGGGAGTACTTGAAAGCGGGTAGGTACTTAGTGATAGGGTGACCACTGCTATAAAATCCAATTTCTCTTTCCTTCAAAAGACCTTGGACTAAAGTCGCGTGAAAAATATTTAATTATATATTTTAGTTTTATACTTACTACTATAACTTTTATTCTCCATATTTCCATTATCACAATAGTAAATCATGGCTAACGTAGTTCCACTATAAAATCCACCATGACTCGTTGTATCGGATTATTCCATGACTTTTACAGGCTTATGTTTATTTCTTTATTACTTACCTCGTAAAAGTGTGGTGGTAATCGATTTTTGCTAAGCTGTTTTTATTTTTAATCAACTTTATAGTTCATGTTAAATACTCTGGAACAGTCTTTAAACACTATTAGGTACTTACATTAAAAATATGTACTGAATGCCATAAAAATATGAATGACATTTATATGAATTTTGTTGTGCAAATATTCAGTTTTGCTTTTGGTTTATTGAATACATGAATCTTAAATTAGACAACATCACTTGAAAATTGCTATTACCTTTCGTAATACCGTATGTATAACTAAATAAACAGAGTATGTTGTGTAACTAGTTCAGTAAATGTTCATATTTCAGAAATTCAGTAGGATCAAGTCATTTTCGAGACAAATCAAAAATATGACCAAAATATCGATTCCAAGTTCAAACTCTCATAAGATTCTTCTAAGTAAAGATCTTCTAAAAAAGCACTTAGTAAGTGAGTGGAGCGATGTGCAAGCAATACGTAACGTCTGTCTACTAGTTTTTATATCGCATATACGCTGAGTGGCGTCTCCAATTAACCTCGTATTAGTCTGACACACTAATGATATTTTAAATGAAAACACTTTCACATCGGTATGGGTTGCAGGCAAAATTAATGCGCTACCATTTTTCTTGGTCCTTCTTTTTTCAAAAGCCATCTGGTTTTTTGAGCTTTTGCAATCATGGTTTTTAACCTTCGATGTAAAATGGAGTATGTTTAACGTATGTATTAGTATAAATGTTTGTGTCATTGAAGCTCCATAACGATTTTGATGTATTTTGTGTTGAAACCAGATGTAACACTAAAGAAGTACTTGGTTTGGTAGAGGGCTCAAGAAGTTAAACATATTTGATATTTCCATACACACTTGATTAAAGGATATATTCATACTGTACCATGTAGGTTAGACCCGATAGTATTATTAAATTGAACAGTATCATCATTTTAAGCTTTGTCCATCACCTCTTCATCATGTCAGCAGTAAGACTCCACAGCGCCCACTCACATAGGTATCCCCCATCGATTTCCATGCAGACCGGTTGCAAATAGCCTGCATTCAGAGTGTTTGTTAGTTTCACTTAATTCAAGTTTCATTAAGCTACCGAAAACCAATTTTTCATCACTTCCTCTGCTATCTCTACACAACATCAGATGTTCACTTTAGTTCGTATCTCGAAAATTTCAGCTTTCTTTCGACGTTACAGTTTTTGCTTCAGGTTCGATCCAAGTCAATTACAGACGCCAAGAAAATGTCGGAGATTTCATTATTAATTATTATTTTTTTATTTCAGATACATTTACTATTATAAAGGTATGTATAAGTTTACAATTGCGGATGGTAGATTTGTAAAGTACCTATGTTATTTATGTTGTTTAAAATATGGAAAAACTTTTTATGATACAAAAAATATACTCTTACTCTTATATTTACTAATTAGTAGTAATAACTATTTACTAATTAAATAATTACTTTAATAAATAACTACAAAACTGTATGCTAGTTTAAGAATAAATAAAAAACACCTAAATACTAAACCAATCAATCAAATTAAAAATTATTTAACGAGTTATCCCTACGAATACTATAAAGACACGGATTTTCTGCACATGGAGCGTTTTTTTGCACGTACGGATTAATTTTACAAAGACCGATACTGTATAAGTATTTTTTGCTCAAATTTCTATACGATAGTTATCTTGTATTTCAATAGATTTTATTATTTACCCCTTAACTTAGGGGATCTTTTGTAATTGAAACTGAGCGATGCGTGAAATGTATACAATGAGTGGGAATAAGTTTAGAAGATCATCGCCCCGAGACACTATGTAGATCCGACGCGACAGTAGAACGACGGCTTTATTTATAGGGCTGACGATGATTAAAAAATAATTGATTTAATATTGTATTTACATCTTATGTAATTTCATTAATATGACTTACCAAAGCACCGCAAAACAATCAATTATGTCAGTATATTTTCATTTATAAATAAAATTATTTACTTTTCTAAATGTTTAAAAAAGATTTTGTCCTAAAATAATTTCAGGTAGATATTCATAATTTTATAAATGTACGAAAAAAAATTAAACAGATTACCTATTTGGTATTTAAAAGTGAATATTTGAACAATGTGAACCGAAATGAAGAGTTTTCATATTGTAAATTTAAACTTCTATTCTTATATTCCACTATTGAATAACTTGTATGTGGCAACCCTAACAAATATTGATATGTCGAAGCGTTTTGTCAATGGATTTCTGTAACGTCTCGAACATGTCCCATCTCTTTTATTACTTATATTAATGAACTATAAGACGGGTCGTATTTGTCAACAGAGCTTACAAAATCAATTGTATTTTACAATTTAGAAAGATAAATTCAATCAAAAATAGATCTTATACCAATAATATTAAGAATCAGCTTGTAAATTAATAAAGGTAACGTTTACTTTGCGCGATCTCAAGAGGTACTGATCCGATTATTTTAGATTGTATTCGAATCAATAAAGACTTTGTTTTGGTTGTTTTTTTATTGGTATGGTTTTTATACAGATTTTTTTTTCTTTTTGGTAGTATTTTAAACGACTCTATAGGCAGGTACCTTTACATATAAAAAATGTACCAACTTATATGATTTTAGTACGAGAAATATTTTTTAAGAAAATTTGTCAAGATGCAGTCAACTAAATGTACATTATTTGAAGAGTGATTTTTTTTTATCGAAACATAGAACCACGTCCATTTTTGAAGTCGGTTAATAATCTCCATTAGAAACTAAATCTATTTGTTTATTCTCCTTATTGGAGAACTGTTAGTTATTCATAGATGTTTTACTCCTATTCAACAGTATCAAAACCTTAAGACTTAAATAAAACATCTACAACATAATCACAAACTCCACCGTTATAAAACGTCTAATAATTTATTCCAATAAAGTATCTACACTAATATTATAAAGAGGAAAGATTTGTATTTTTGTACGTAACGAATAAACTCAAAAAGTACTGGACCGATTTTAATCACTCTTTTTTCATTAGAAAGCTACATTATCACTGAGTTACATAGGCTATATTTTATCCCTGTATTCCCACGGGAACGGGAACTACGCGGGTAAAACCGCGCGGAGGCAGCTAGTTTATCATAAAAGGCAGCTTTTTCTCACGGCGGCGGCGAGCGCTAGCAAAATGTACTGCGAGGTAACTCACTGGGACTCGTATAAATCTTTAGTTCGACGGCTTTACTGACAGCAAGTGTAGAGTTTAGTTGTGCATTATCGTTTAAATTGTGAAGTTTTTCTTGTAAAAAATGTTTTTCACAATATTTTTGTGTTTGAAATATGTGTTAGTTTGTTGTTATATTAGTTCGATTTTTACTTATGAGGTGAAAATGTTTTACATCATATAATGTACTAGCTGCCTCCCCGCGGTTTTACCCGCGTAGTTCCCGTTCCCGTGGGAATACAGGGATAAAATATAGCCTATGTTACTCGGGGATAATGTAGCTTTCCAAAGGTGAAAGAATTTTTGAAATCGGTCCAGTAGTTTTGGAGCCTATTCATTACAAACAAACAAACAAACAAACAAACAAACAAACAAACAAACAAATCTTTCCTCTTTATAATATTAGTATAGACTATGCTTGATGATTTTAATTATCATACATTTGATAAACTTTTTTTGGTTGTTAGGTATATGTTGTATTGGGGAGGTATACTATTGTATATTGAGTGGGAAATGTCTCTTAGTTTATTGTTATGTTAGTTTGATTTTTACTTATACTTTTTTAAATTGGTTTTAGGTTGTTTTGTAGTTTTTATACTGGATTTTTGAGGTGAAAATGTTTACAAAAAATGGTCTTGTATTAATGTACCATGCTAGATGTTTATCATACATTTTGAAAATGTAATTTTTTCAAACCTTTAGCAGAATCGAATAATAATTGTGACCTTAAAGCTCATGGTAATTAATTAGAAAGTAGGTATAAATAAGCACATAGTTAAAATTTTAGGTATTTTTTGTAGACATAGGGAATAACACATACTAGCTAATATACCTGGGGTAGAAATAGACTATTTTATTACAAGATTAATGCAGTTTAATATCATGATCTATTTTTGAAATCTGACTAAAAGGTATGAATATAAAAGTACTAAAACCTAACTCTCAGCCTATAAACCTTTAGAATCGAGTGAAGCCCTTATTCAAAGCAGAAACAACTTTATTACAGTGTGACGTGTATAAGATTCTGAACAGCTCAAATTTATAGCCACCCCTCCTCCCTCCCCTAGTTCCCCACTTACCCTGTATCTTGCTGAAGAGTGAACACTGTTTTGGGTAGGTACTAGGTAACCTTAAAATAACGATTCGTAAGGTATTTGACAATTCAACATATAATTTTCGTCGACCAAACAAATAAAATGGTAATATTTAAACTACAACTTTATACTTTATTTAGCCTCTATTACTAGCCTCGCAAAAAGTGACGTTATGTCATTTTTTTTTATTTATAAATAAGACTTAATAACAAATTAATATGTATTATACTCGGGCTTCGTCCTCGAGATTAGCATGATTATAAGACAACATGTAGTTACGCATACAGAACTACCAATCTCACACTTTAGTTAAGATACCCTCATTATTTAATTATTTTTACATTCAATAAAAATATTAAAAAAGAGAGGGTACCCATATTCAACTTGGCCAATTCGTCGTCGTCGTTAGTCATTCGCATTTCAGTGCCCGGCCAGTCCACACGTTCCATTAAATAACAAGTGTAAGTGTAGTTATTACTTTAAAATTTAAAAATAATGTCTAATAAACAGTGTCCAGATCCAATAGAACATATAAAGAAAAAAATTCGGAACTTGGAGAGAAAATTACTTAAGAAACAAAGTCGCAGACGCTCCGTGGATGCAGATACTTCATCAAATTATTATTTGGTTGACAATGTGGAAGGTGGGTTACATACTCCAAAAGAATATTTTATCTGGCTCACGTCATAACGATTTGAGGTATGACTTGCCTGTTATAAGATAAAATTATAAACGTTAATTATTACAACATTTTATAGGGCTCACGTCACAACGTTTGAGGTGTGACTTGCCTGTTATAAGAAAAAATTATAAAAGTTAATTATTACAACATTTTAAAGGGCTCACGTCACAACGTTTGAGGTGTGACTTGCCCTGATTTAAATATCGAGTTAAAGAGTTCACGTTACAACGATTTGAGGTGTAACTTACTCTTTTGATGCAAGGGTTTACAGTGCTACGCTAATGAGTTGTACTTTACCCTTTGCTGAATTGATGACGTCATTTCAGATGACAATTCTTCAGAACCGGAATGTATTGAGGTTTTAGAGGAAAACCATCAAGAAATTGAAGTGGTAATGGAGGCTCAAGTACATGATGAACATATACCTCCTTCTATACCAGCGTCAGAGTTACATGTTCCGCTGGTTAGGGGAATGCGGTCTTATCCGACGCCTATCCAGAGGCTCCCGTTGCCACTGATTAGTGTCGAGAGGGCGTCACCACCGGTGATTTCAGCCGAGAGACAGCCATCACCTCTACCCGGACCACCAGGGCTCATTTACTCAATAATACCAGGACGTACAGATATAGTCGTCACTACAGAGGTCCAATAAGCCACAGAATTTGGGATGATTTGACTCTGGAAAATTTAGGAGAAGATCCTTTATCAAAGAAATCTGTTGGAAAGAATATTCAAAAAGATCTTGCTGTACGGTTCGAACATTTGGTGACTACAGGCATGACTAAGGAACTTCGTAAAGAAATCTTAGGTAAATACATTCCTCCCGGAAATTGTTTAATAGTCGATGCGCCTACCCTCAATCCAGAGGTAAAAGCCGCAGTCTCTAAAATTGTAATTAAAAGGGATAACGCTTTATTCCATAAGCAGAGACAGACTGTCAGTGCAATATCATGTTTGGGCGAAATTATGACATTACTCTTATCCAAGGAAGAAAAGGACACGGTCCTGCTTAAATTACTTATGGACATGGGACGCATTTTATGTGATTCTCAACATGAGGTGTCGACGACAAAAAGATGAAAGATCAACTTCTCCAGACGAAGATTGACAAATTACTCTTCGGTAAAGACTTCGCAGATACAATTAAAACCGCGAAGGCAATTCATAAATCTGGAGCAAACCTTAAATCAGCAACGACATCTAAAGACATTCCTAAAGCGGTGAAGCCTGCCTCCCCTTCACACCGGAATTTAAACTGCCGGCGGCTCCCCAGACTCGTAGAACTGTAACATCTTCGCGAACGAGTGAGGCTACATCCAAAAGGACTCAGCCCGCTCCACCATCTAGACCGTCATATCAACCGGCGAACCGCGGCCGAAGATAGACGAGGTAAGGTATGCGGGTAGATTAGCATCCTGCTACGATCAGTGGTCACAAATTACGTCTGATCAAAATTACTCGCATGGGTTAAAGGCTATGAGATCCGTTTTCACGTCCTCCAATACAAAATAGTATTCCTCGACCTAAACTTTTTTCTGCTGTCGAAATAAGTCAGGTTAATCGGGCTATTGATAAACTCAAATCAATAGGCGCTATTTCTAAATGCGTGCCCTGTCAAGACAAAATTTATATCAGGTATATTTCTGGTACCCAAACCAAATGGCGAATCTAGATTTATACCTACTTAATTTAAAAAATCTTAACAAACCATTTTAAAATTAAAAGATTTACGTACTGCAATTAAATTAGTTTCAAAGAATCGTTACATGTGTAATATAGATTTAAAAGATGCATACTTTTTGGTCCTAATAGGTGAGAATTCGCGAAGATTTTGACGGTTTATTTGGAAAAATGAAATTTACGAATTTAATGCATTGCCTTTCGGTTTATGTACTGCACCATTTGTTTATACTAAGATAATGAGACCTGTCGTGAGATTACTCGGGTATAGTGGATATACATATGTCTAATATATACTTGATGATATTCACCTCGGTTCTAGAATACTGGTTGCCTAGACAATGTTTCGGACCTTACCATCTTCACTATCAGGTGACTTTAAATGGTGGATTCAGGCGATAGATATGTCAATAAGTATAATTAAATTTGACGAATATTCAATCGAGATTTTTTCTGACGCCTCAACTACTGGTTGGGGTGTAGCATGTGGGTGTAAAACGGCAAGTGGAATCTGGAGTGTACAGGAGAAAACTCAACACATAAATTTATTAGAGATCATGGCAGCTTTTATTCGTTTAAAGATATTCACTAAGTTAGTGATTTATATCAGAGTTAAATTCTATTAACAATTGATAATATCATAATCGCAACGGTAAAAAAAAAAAAAAAAAAAAAAAAAAAAAAATAATAATATATTATATGTTTGCTTCATACATTAGATCATCTGATAATAAAATGGCGAACGGCAAATCACGACGTCTTCATCCCGATATTGAGTGGAAGTTATCGGACAGTACATATCAGAATATTATTTACAAATTTGGCTCCCCCGATATTGATGTATTCGCGAGTCGGATAAATAAAAAATGTCCAATATTTATTTCATGGCATAGGGACCCAGACGCGTATGCTATCAATGCATTCTCAGTCTCTTGGTAAAATTTTTGCTTCTACTGTTCTTTCCACCTTTTTTTTTTCAGTCATCTTAAAAACAGTAAGAAAGATTATTTCAGACAGGGGTAGAGGGATAATTGTTGTTCCAATTTGGCCTACCCAGACCTGGTTACCTTTGTTTATTGAACTTCTGGAATCAGAACCAATAATTTTTCAACCTAACAAAAATTTTATAATATCTTATTCTAGCAATCTAGATTTGCACATGCAGATTTCCCGGGCTGCAGGGATACTATCCGGACGGCTTTACCGAGGAGAGGTGTGCCGCCTTCTGCAATCCCAATCATGCTGGCTTCTCTCTCGGTGAACTCATTAAAGCAATATGAGTGCTGTTTACGGAAATGGTACATTTTCTGTTTTCATAATAACAATGATATGTTTGAGGCATCAACACCTCATATAGTCTATTTTTTTACTAGTCTTTTTGGAAGCGGTGCACAGTACGGTACCCTTAATAGTTGTCGATCGGCTCTTTCTTTGAATATAGGACAAAGAGTGGGAATAGATGACAGAGTTAAACGTCTCTTTAAGGGGATTTTTCGTTTACGGCCACCGTTGCCGCGAGACGATTTTACATGGGATATTTCTGTAGTTTTAAATAGATTAGCTCTTTGGTTCCTAATGAAGATCTATCTAACGATAGATTAACTAAGAAGCTAATTACCCTGTTAGCTATATCTACAGCCCATAGAGTACATGATGTTTTCAAAAATAAGAGTACAAAATATAATATTTTCTTCCACTGAAATTTCTATTAAAATCCCAGATCATATCGTCAAACAATTTTTAGCTTACCTTATGAACCACCTGAGATTTGTCCTGCAAGAACACTTAAAACTTATTTAGCTCAAACAGTAAATAAGAGGAAAGACAATGAGTTTTTGTTCATTACATAACATTAAAGAAACAAAATGGGACATGTCAAACCTTAAGTCGTTGTGGTATTGATGTTTCAATATTCTCTGCACAGAGTACTAGACAGGCTAGTACTTCAAAAACTTACATATTAGGGGTCAGCTTGGAATTAATTAGAAATACCGCAGGGTGGAGCGGTACTTCACAATCTTTTGGAAGATTTTATAATAGAGTTGTTAACAATAATTCCAATCAACACTCTTTTACTAATTGTGTCTTAGAAAAATAATAAGACTTATATTTCTAAGACTAATATATATATATATGTTATATTATATTTTATTTCTAATACTTATATTATAATTATAAGTATTGTGATTTACATGTGATTTATTAATTACTATGTTTGCTCATTATAGTTATTTCATGTTATTTCTGAAATAAATTAGATTGTGATTAATATTAAACATAGTGTTTTATTAACACTACATTTGATTAAAATATTTCACGAGGTCTCTCAATATCTACATGTTGTCTTATAATCATGCTAATCTCGAGGACGAAGCCCGAGTATAATTAATGATTAAACGAACTTACCTGTAAGTGAAGTTCTATCATGATTATACGAAGGGCTTCGTCCGAAGAGATTAGCACCCCTCCCTACCCAGCTACATACGCTACCCTAATACTAATCGTGAAATATTAGGAACGTTTGTTGCAGCTCTGAACTAAATGACTAACGACGACGACGAATTGGCCAAGTTGAATATGGGTACCCTCTCTTTTTTAATATTTTTATTGAATGTAAAAATAATTAAATAATGAGGGTATCTTAACTAAAGTGTGAGATTGGTAGTTCTGTATGCGTAACTACATGTTGTCTTATAATCATGCTAATCTCTTCGGACGAAGCCCTTCGTATAATCATGATAGAACTTCACTTACAGGTAAGTTCGTTTAATCATTAATTATGTTGTCACAAATAAAATAGTTTTCTTTCTTTCTTTCTTTCAAATTTTCTGTTAAACTTTTAACCCGAAATGTTTAAAACTCTGAACAGTTAAAAAAAACTATGAAAACTCTCGGGCTGTCCGTCCGATGTTATAATACATGTATTACGTTCCATTACATTACATCAAAAAAGACAAACAGACACACTTTCGCATAAATAATATAAATTAGAATGCCTATAACGATCATAAGCATATAATAACAAACAAGTTGTCATAAAAAATAAATAGAACCACAAAACAGCACAAATGAAGTGCCTCACATAACAAATACCTACCCTCAACGACAAATCCACCGAATTAAAAAGCCAATCTAAGTTATCCCATACAATTACCAGCCACTTACCACACCCCAAACATTAAAGGGGGTGGGCAGTAATAATAAAATGCAAGGTGCAGACGTCACGTACCCTGCAAGTAGATTCCTCAGGGATTATTAGGTGTGGAGGAAATGGCGCCACTTGCTTCCTTTAGGGTCTAAGAAAGTGGTTTTTTGTAATTTAATTCTTACGACCTTTAGGTAGTCTGGGGGAGTTTTGTTATGTTTGAGGTGTTATGTTTGAGGTATTTGCTGTTGTTTTTGTCGTGATTTGATAGTGAAGTTATTTTAAGTAGTTGCATAAAATTTACGTTATTCTTATTGTAATGGTAAATGATGAAAAAATATGTAAGATTAAAATAGTTTGTTACTTTTAGTAATATATTTTGAATGTAAATCAATAGGTAGATAAACCCTAGAACTAATACTGCCACATTAATGTTATTAAGAAAGTTAAGTTTTTTTGTTTGTTTATATTGAATAAGCTCTAAACCAATTGGTTCGAACTAAAAATATATTTTAGGGTTAGATAGTTAATTTATCGATTAAAGTTTAGGACTATATAATATCACGCTTTGTCCAAAAGGAATGGCGTAGGTATTGAAAAATATTACAAAAACTATTTCAGATGTGAAGCAGAGGAAGCTAAGTGAAACAGCTTGTTAATAAATAATTTATCTTAATTGCGAGTTTAATTACAAACTAATCAGATTTAGTCCTATCGTCTTCTTAGTTTCCATTAATAATATTTACTTATAATTCCGTTGAAATTCGATGTCTAATCAATATATTATTGAAGACAATAAATGCCAAGGTCCATAATATCAATAGTCAGAGCATAAATTAGCATGTGGCAACATCGGAGCATTGCACTTGGTAATACTGATTTTGAGTAAGGACAGCAAATAAATACTAAGAAATGTTATTTGTAAATGGAATTGTAACTCTGTTTGTTACACCGGGACACATTTCTGGGATAAAAAGTAGCCTATGTTCTTTTCCAAGCTCTAGTGAGTGTCTGTACAAAAGCTAATTAAAATCACTCCAGCCGTTTAGACGTGAAGAAGTAACAAAAATACACACTCACAAACTTTCGCCTTTATAATATTAGTGTGATTCAAATATATGAGTATTATACATATAAACTTTTCAAAATTTAAATAAATATTGTAATTTATGTAGATGAAATAAACGCATTTTTACTTATTACTAGCTGCCACCCTGCGGTTTCATCCGCGTAGTTCCCGTTCCCGTGATCTTAGGGGTATCAAAAATAGATAGTAGCTGATTCTCAGACCTACTGAATATGCACATAAAATTTCATAAAAATCGGTCAAGCCGTTTCGGAGGAGTATGGTAACTAACATTGTGACACGAGAATTTTATATATAACATTACTAGTGGCTCCCCGCGGTAACACTTTCCCGGGTGATCCTCAATTTTCCCGGGATGAAAAGTAGGCTATATCCTTTCTCAGGCTGTAGACGATGTGTGTACCAAATTTCATTTAAATCGGTTCAGTAGTTTTAGCGTAAAGTGAGAGAGACAGACAGAGTCACTTTTGCATTTATAATATTAGTATAGATTTTTATTTATTATTTATTTTACGCTATGTTCCAAAACTTTTCCAATCTGACCGTACGAACACCAAGTATCTACTATCTACACTGGCGGTGCGTCGAACTCGCCCACACCTTGACCTCAGAGCCAGCGGGTTAACATCACAATCGGTCGCCATTTCCTACTCGCATGTAACGTTTACGTACGCGTTACGTGTTTGTATTACATGTGACTTGGTGGTTACGGTTTGCGGTAGGTCAGGGGATTTTTTTTTTGGTTTCGCTTTATGTGATGTAGATGATTTTTGTACTCTAGGTAGGTGTAGTATAGTTATGAATTTGCCGAAGATATTTTTAATCACGATTATTAAATTTATTTGTAAGCAGACCTCCTTACAAAATGCTTAAAATGCTTTTAACCCATTTACGCCCAAATGAAAGGCAGTGGTAAATATATATTTTTCTTATTGTGAACAGCTAGAAATAAGCTTCCAGAACACGAAAATATAAAAAAAATAAAATTATTTATATACTATACATAAAAAAAATTGCCGTCCTCAAATGGGGCCAACGGGCTCATGCAGTATGGAAAAATCCAAACATGTTTTCTCAACATATAGTGTTTTCGAACATTTTGTACACTGCTAACGCTCTTTTTATGGCACACTGGACATCGCAGCTGTTGAGGTAACTTCTGGAGATAGTGTTCTTCACCATAATTCTGCAAACTTGGTATGAATGAAGCGGTTGGGCGAGAATTTTGGGCGTTATTGAGTCCTAATAATGACTGGCAATAAAGCGTTGAAACTGAAGCTGATCTCTAGCTTTGTGTCGTTGGTCAGGAGATGAACACGCCATGCACTGGCAATTGTCGTGCAGTAACTTCGATAGACGTTAATGTCTTCGATAGACGCAATGGGCTTGTATGTTGGCTCGCACTTACGCCAAGATGGTTTTTCGACCGACACGGCGACGCCCTTAGTCTCCTGGATAGGCTCCTCGAAACTGGAGCTGATGTAGCTTTGTGTCACTGATTAGGAGATGAATACGCCATGCATTGGCAACTGTCGTGCAGTAGCATTACCTTCGATAGACGCAATGGGTTCGTACGTTGGTTCCCGCTTACGGCAACATAGTTTTTCGACCGACGCCCTTAGTCTCTTGGATCCTAAAGGCTCCTCGAAACTGGAGCTGATCTAGCTTTGTGTCACTGATCAGGAGATGAATACGCCAAGCATTGGCAACTGTCGTGCAGTAGCATTACCTTCGATAGACGCAATGGGTTCGTACGTTGGTTCCCGCTTACGGCAACATAGTTTTTCGACCGACGCCCTTAGTCTCTTGGATCCTAAAGGCTCCTCGAAACTGGAGCTGATCTAGCTTTGTGTCACTGATCAGGAGATGAATACGCCAAGCATTGGCAACTGTCGTGCAGTAACATTATCTTCGATAGACGCAATGGGTTCGTGCGTTGGTTCACACTACGCCAACATGGTTTTTCGACCAATGACCTTAGTCTCTTGGATGCTAGAGGCTCCTCATCGCTGTCACTCTAATTTCCTTCATCTGTACGAAGAAATACTTCTAAGGTACCTACCTGGTACATCTCGAGGCATGTTACTACTTAGGATATTGTCATAATCCCCTTCTTCCTCGTCGTAAGGGCAAGGTAAGGGCACTTGGTTCAGGAGGCAGCGGCAGTAAATCTATCTCCGCATTAGCATATTCTTCACCTAACACAGCCTTCACTGCTTTCTGAAGTCCGTGGTAATCATACCGAACGCCGAATGTCCTTCTCGTCATTATTTACTTGTGATTCACCCGTGGTAAAATTAGGCCTTATGTGCCCATTGGCCCCATTTGGGGACATTGGGTATTTATGGTAAAATTCAAGTACAAAAATACATCTAATATTGATTTTTATGCATTATTTATAAAATTTATAATATAAGCTAATATTTATAGAAGAAAAAACCATAATCGTAAAGTAAATAAATAACTTATGACATACTTACTTTTTCTGGTAACTCAAAAAAAAAAACTTCCACAAAACAGATCAATAAACCACAATTATATGCTTGTGAACTGTAAGTTCTATTTTTTATTATTGAGGTGCACTATTATACTATACTTATTCACTTTTACAAATACTAAAATCATGTATACTTTAAAGTTATGGGTATTTTATATGGCGTCCTCATTTGGGGCCGGAGGGCGTAAATGGGTTAATTTTCCTACAATATTTTCTACATCATTTTAAAACATTACTTTTCGGTTGTAACATTTTCCCGGATTAAGAATGTTATGACACTAAATTCATAGTCACATTTATCGTACCCGCCAAATGACGTATTAAGAACATGAAAAATCTGTTTTGTTTGAATATAACGAAACAGGCGACAATTTAAATCGTAAACAAACAGATCCCACCATCAATTCAAGGGGCTTCCCTCAAACAAATTAAGCCCTGTAAATATAAGAAGGGCGCCATCTTTCAAAACGTCAACGGTTTTAAACCTGGCCAATTCGCGGGTGGCGACGCGCCAACAAAATAGGTCGAATACTTAATACTTTGGAAGCTTCAATTCATTTCCGTTAATTGCGGACCCTTAATTTTTACAAGCTTTTTTTGGCCCTTCAAACTTCCGCTGAGGAAATAAAGCTCGGGACACACGGGGGGGATAATGTGAGGCAATTTTAATGTTAAATATGTAATTTTGTTGTTCTAAATATGTAAGTCAAAATTTTGATGTTGGCTATCTACATTTTCGATTAGAGTATTTTAAAATATCTATTCTAGAATTCTACTCTAGTCTTATTATAAAAGCTAATATTATTTACTTGTTTTTTTTACTAATAACAATAATTTAAAATACATAGAACCGCTTTAAAAGTCGCTTAAATAAACAGCACCCATGTAAGATGCTTTTTATTACTGCTTCATCATCATCATCACCTCATATACGTCCACCGAGGAACTCGAGCCTCCCCTAACATCGAGGTATCGAGGCCATAGTCCACCACGCGGGCCTATTACTTCTTATATAATATATGCTTAATTACTTATGCAACACTATTGTAACAGTGTATTTTTAGAACTAATCTAAATCCTTGCAGTCACGCAAATACTACGTCATATATGACGTCACGAATCGGGTTTGTAACCAACATAGTGACGTTTCCTTTTCATTGCAAGTAACAATTACTTATGCAGATGTTGGCACTTAAGTTAAAAGTAATTAAGTTGTGACCGTAATGTGAGTCAATTTAAAAAATAACTATACATGGTAAATTGTACCTACTAGCTTCCATCATGCGGTTTCACTCCCGTTCGCGAGGATGTTTACTTGTAAACCATATTCTAACTCTATGCAGAATTGCATCTTTTTATCACCTTTAGTCGTTCTGACGTGATTGAGTTACAAACATACATCCATACATCCAAACTTGCATATTTATAACTAATAGCTCCCCGTTCCTGGGGGGGTTTGAAAATTTTCCATTTTTTTTAAGAATATGTTCAAACTCTGTGCCAAATTTCATAGCAATCTCTTCAGCCATTTTGGCGTGAAAGAGCAAACGGACACAGATTCTTAAAAAATTTTGCATTTATAATATTAGCTGGATTTATAGCGAGTCAAAAATAGATATCTAATACTAACGTCTTGTTATTGATATACAATATTAATCATCATAGAACATCAAGGTAAAGCGGCTTCAAAAAATTCGAACCGGAAATCTGGCAATTGATTTTTAGACATGACGTTTCTTTAAACACTGAATGATGTTTGACAGCTAACGTCAATGCTGATGATTGATCGATTGATGATTCAGATCTCTAGCGTCAAAACTGATTACTGTAAAAAGTTTAGGTGGTTATTGCTTCAAATGTACCATCACAGAAGTTTTTGGGGATTTAGTTTGCGCGCTAATATCTTAGGGTTTTAGCAGTAATTGGCATAGAAAACAGAGGTGCTTAGTTCAATCCTTGAGACCAATCCGTACTAATCTGTCTGTTATGCGTTCACGCCTTAACCATTAGATAGATGTTTATGAAATATGGTACAGAAATAGACTGGATCTTGAGAAAGGAAGTAAGCTTCTTTTTAACATGGGAAAAATGGGGATCCCCAGAAAATCAGTATTGTAACGTATCAAACAACAACTTCTGCCAATAAATATATTTAAACGATAAACCCCTATCTACTTACGCATTTTTATAACGTCACTTACCAATTTTAATTACCAAACTACCTATGAATTAAAATGATAAAAACAACCATTTGACTATATACCTACGACATAAAAGCACTTAAAGGTTGCCACAGAAGCCTTTATATCCCAAAGAGAGAATGTGCTCGCATCAATTAGTACTCGGTATACGTTTCAGGGAAATGTTACAAGTAAAGTTGTTTCAGCTTTACGCATTTATTTTTATTACCTCCAAGACTGGTTCTCATTATAACGGTGCCGAATTAGGGCCAGAGAGATTGCTATAACAAGGGCCCCAATTCGGCGTAGGGTGGGCTAACAAGTTCTATGTAATGGCCTGTAAGTTATTGCTTCTAAAAATTCATAGAAGTGAGGGTTTTAATGTTAAGGCTGAAGATGGCTGAGAGAGAAATTAGCTTTTTAGAGCAGTTACTGGACAACGGGAAACGCTGGTAGATGAAAATCTAATTGGAAGACCTAGATAAGGTTCAAGAAATTCTTATAGTTTTAGATAGCTTTATTAATGTACCTATACAAATTTGAAAGGAAATTTAGTTCAGACCCCAATAGATCAAAGTTTGGGCCCGAAGTAATTCTGTGCTGCAATGTTATATGAAACTGCCTTGGTAATGGGGATCTTCAATTTTCCCGGAATTAAAGGTAATTCTTAAGTTCTAGTCTATCTTTGTACTAAATTTAATTAAGGTTTTGTAGTTAAAGCGTGAAAGCGTACAAGACAGACAGATAGAGCTACTTATTCATGATATTAGTAAGGAAGTAAATGACACGTGCAATGTGCATCTGTGAACTAAATGTCAAAATAGATCTAATAGAAACATGATAAAATGTGCTCACTTCAACAATTCTGACAGACAATGAGGAATGATAAGAACTTGTAAATGCTAATTGGAACTTTGTTAGATATTTGCGTATTTATAGAAGAAGGAATTAAAAGCGTAGTTTATTGCAGCTTTTTGATATCAAAAGTATCATATTTTATGTTAATAATTTAAGGCATATTTGTAGTTTAATAACAAGTACTTTTACTTATGACCTAATGCCACTCTCTATTACTTTAAACCAAATAACATTTTGCAAAAAAATTACGACAATTTTTTGAAAGACAAGCAAACTGTTGTTTGTAGTTGGTACAAATTGCACTTGATTAAAATGCACTCCAAAAAAGTTGCACAAGCCCGAACCGAAAGCCCAATGGAGTGAAAAGTTTCATTTCGAAAAAGTCCGTAAAACATCAGACTAATTTCTGACTGAACTCTCAAAAATCTTTTATTCAGATCTGAATAAGAGGACGTCCTCAGACATTCACCGTTAGTCGATGTTGGGCCATTAAATTGAGTATAACTGACTTTGAAATTGAAAGATACTATAAAAGTATTTACTTACGTTTATTGCCAATTAAATATTAAAATAACCCATGATATTATTATTATACCTAGCAGAGTTCAGCTGAGAATTTCAACATATACTCAAACTTAATTTAACTGTTTATACATAATTGTGCAAATACGCTTTTTATTTTGACTGATCGTTAACCTTTCTACTGCTTTCTGAAGCTACGTCACTCGCCGTCCCATCATTATTTACCAAATTGACCAGCCCTACATTTATCAAATCATCTTACAACCAATCCTCATGTATTATGCTTCCAATTTAAATGGTTTTCAGGTCCAATTAAATTGTTACCTCTTCAAATATTTCCGCTGACTCCCTAGCTCTTCCTCCAGCTCCGTAACACAATATAGCCTGATACGAAAGGCAGATTCCTGACGTTCCAAGCGACGTACTCATTGTTCCCGTCGAACAATGACCACTCTGGTACTGGTCACTCGATGTAGTGAGTTGCTTGACTCCCCGACGATACGGCATGTCCTCCTGGATAGGGATGCAATATTCTCATGACAAGTGTGGTGGTTTTAAACGGTATGTACTTACCTGTTGATGTTTGAAGTATATTAAATGAGGGTAAATTTATCTATGTACTAGTTAGGCTAAATCTATTTGATGAGTAGCTTCTGCCCTGTGGTTTCCCAAGATTTAAGGTACCTTATGTCCTTTCTAAAGCTCTAGTCTAGCTCTGTACCAAATTTCCAAAATAGGTTCGGTGGTCTAGATAGATAAATTCTACCTGCTTGTGACTCTTTCACATTTTGCATTTCTAATCTAGGGAAGTAGAGATAATCTGGAAAAGTTTTATAATTCATATTTGTTAGCAAGAAAACGTCACTTGATAGAAGCTAGTGTGTGAGTACCCAGACATAATAAAAAAAAATTACGAAACCGACTTCCTAATACCAATTGCTGCAAACCTCTTATTATACAGTCTAATCTCCACCAAAGGTTAGCCTAACCAATTATCCAAAACAGTCAACATAAAATCACACGTCTCTACAAAATAGTTCAAATCAGACACTCGATTCTACGTCAATTGTAAGTCACGTCCAATTAAAACGAGTGAAGTAATGGTATTTTTGTTGATGACCCTCATGGCTACGGTCCTTTTGTCCAATCAACGGCAAATGAGCCCCCGCTCTGTCCCGGTAATGCCGACTGTGTTTTTTTTTATTTATTTTCATCAATTCTATAGAAAGCCTTTTTTAATCGTGTTCGTTCCTATTTTTGGTTGTAGTGCTATTGTTTCTGTTTCTTTAGTGTTATTTTTGGATATAATTTTTTTGTTATGTTTGTATTCAGATGTTTCCTTTTTTGTATGTATGTATGGATGTATGTTTGTTACTCTTTCACGCCAGAACGGTTGAAGGGAAGGCTACCAAATTTGGCTCAGAGATAGAATATGTCCTGGAAAAACACATAGGCTATTAATCCCAGGAAAACCAAAGATCCTTTGAGAACGCGAGTGAAACCGCAGGCAGCCGCTAGTTTCATTATTTATTCGAAAAAATACTTAACAAAAACCCAACATATCCTTTTTATTTAATCTAAACGAGCCAGAAAATGTCGTCGCTTAAGTGGATGAACCTAATATAGCTCTACATAAAATTGTGTATGTACACGAAATTATTTTTCTAAATTATAACAATTTAAAAGCTTATAACCAAGAACCTCCGCCGAGCCGTCTACGTCAAATTGATTACGTTTTTTTTTAATAGTACACCCTCATTAGACGCGGCCCGTAGCTTTTTATGACAGATTCATTAAAGCTATACCCTATTTGCAATTTTTTTTTCTAACAAATTTTATAAAGCGACAAATTAAAATACTTTGGCAAGAGTGAGCTGATACCGTTGACATAGACACGCGATGGTTTTAATAGTTTTTTTTTTTAATTTTATTGATTGCTTGTTTGATAAATTTATTATCTATCTATTGAGAGATAGTTGAATGTAGAAATATTCTTCTAAGTGCCCAAAGGATCATACATTTTTCCGGGATAAAAAAGTTGCCTATGTGTTCTAGAAAATATTCTAACTCTGTGGTCATTTTCATCGCTATGACTAATAGGAGCGGAGCATCATTGATTTTTTTTTGCAGAAACGGGAAGTTGTACACGTTTTTTTATTCTATGGACTAGAAGGTTCGCCTCAGATGGCTTTTAGGCCTTTACTCGGACTGTTTCGTTGACAGCAGAGGGCTCTCAACCGAAATTTCACAGACCTAGTAAAACTTAAAGGTTTCAAATCCAGCGCGGAATGCTAAAAATAAAAACGTTTCCGTCCTCCGGCTCAAGGTCTGTGCCAACGCTTTCAGAATGAGAAGTACATTTCGTTTGCGCTTAATTAGTTTAGACTCCGTCCCGGGGTCACCTTTACTGAATTATGTTTGTTTGTTTACCCGTATTATAAGAACGACAAATTTTATTGTGTTTGTTGGACGGCAATTTGATTATGTAGGGATTCAAAAGGCGGGGGGGACCTTTTCCGTTTTCAAATCGCCGAGTTGTTGAGTTTGACTTGTGATTTAGTGATTTGGGAAGTTGAAACGTGCCGTTCGTTAACTGGATGAGAGTTGAGAGTTGGGGTCGAAGTCTCTACGTTACTTATGGTGAAATCAGGCTTAATAAGTCAGTTTTTTTTTGTAAATAGTATTTTTGAAATCACTCTAAAATCTTTATAGTTAGTTTAGAGTTATCTGTCTCAAATTTGAGAACGTTTTTTCACGTTATCCTTATGTTTTTAACATTATATAATAGCGTAGATAAGCAGTGATAGCTAAGCTGGAACGCACTGACTCAGGATCATGAAGGTGCAGGTTTAAACACGGGGGCGTACCTCTAAGTTTAATAAAACTTACCTAAGGATTCACAGCACTGGCTTTCGGTGAAGAAAAACATCGTGAGGAAATCTGCATGCCTGAGTTGTCACAATCAAAGGCATGTGAAGTTTGCCGATTCTAATTTGTTAGGGGAGGCTCGAGCTCCTCGGTGGAGATGTATATGAGCTGATGATGAGGGATGCAAAGACTTAATAAAAAATCTTCCGAGAGAAAAAAAGTACAGTACAATCAACGATAAAATTGTTAACAAGTAATTTGACACCAAACATTTTTATTATCTTTTTGACTGTAAAATGAATTGAGTGTGGTGGTAGAACGTAAAAGTGACAGTCAAATTTTGTGATTGTAATACATCAATTAGGTTTACGGTGGACAATAAAAGCGTTTATACTAATAGGTGAGGAGTGCATACCTCGGTTTTGGAGCACTTAACACAGCAGCGGTTGTAAAATTTATTGGGTACAGTTGCTTGTATAACTGATATGCATTTAATATTTGACGTATTTATATCTAAATCTCTAATCTATATTTTTCTATCATTGGGAATATATAATGAGGAATAATGTTATTTATAATCCTTACAATTTATTTACGAAATTTGTCTAGCCATATTTAATTTGTTTTCATAACGATAACAAAATCTTATAAGTATAATGAATTAATAAATAATTATCATAAAACAAATATTTAATTTGTAAAATATTGAATAAAATTTTGTATTGTTATAAAAAACAAGAAATGAATATAATTTGAAGTTAATTAAAAATATTAATTTAAAGAAATAAACTATAAGCTTTTGCATACAAAGTATTGTTAGAAGCTGAATAAAATCGTCTATGAAATATGTCTCGTCCTGTTTACTTTTGTCAGCGACTGTACTCTCATGGGATTTATGTAATGCTTACAAACAAAAATTAATCAAATTAGAGGTTGTGTTCGTTAAAAAATACTTGTTAGCGTGTGTCGAATTAGATTTCGTGTTTTATAGTCTGTCTGTCTGTCTTCACATCTCCATTCTGTGGTGATCATTAAAAATTTTACGGTTGTAACGTAGATGGTTGGAAGAAGAATGCATTTTGTATTTTTAAACTTAAAAAATATCCTACCTTGAAAAAAGAATAAACTTAACCTATACCTATTTCCTGGCAGAATTATTAAGAAAGTAAGCTTTGTCTAGTTGTAGTTCAGATAATAGTATAGCTTTGTATGTTAGTTTAATATATTTTTGTAATTTTCTAGTCTTAATAATATCCATATTAATGATTATAACTTGTTAATTTTGACTTTAAACCAAAACTCCTGTAATAATAAACATTTTCAGTTAATTTGAAATAAACGTGTTAATTCAAATCGACCTTCAAGACTTATGAAACATAGACTCATATGCTCGGTGAAAGGTTGCTTTTATTAAGAGCTGAGTTCATTCCAGAACCTCCTTTTTTAAAATCTATCAATAAACAGGTAAATACTGGCCTTAAATAATCGAAAAAAAACTGTCCCAAAATATTCCCCATATCACACCGTACCGCGTCCGACCCGGTCACGTCCCGTCCTACGCCGGGAATGCCCGAAGACTAATGCCCTCGTAACTGCGTAATGGCGGGCCGTTTAGGAGCCGGCTACGATTCTCCGTCATTCAACGCTTTGGATTGTGCTCTCCAGTTTTTTAGGCTCAGAATTTTTTTTTGGTGTATTTACTTAGCCGTGACGGTTCTTAAATTATATGTGTTAGGTTAGTTATATTATTTATTTAGGTACACTAATATCAAGAGAAAAATAAATTGTGAGTGTGTATTTTTGTAATAAATAAACTCATAAACTACTAAACCGAATTGAATAATTCTTTCACCAATAGAAAGCTACATTATCAGGGAGAAACTTGAACTACATATATTATATCCCTGTATTCAAATGGGAACCGATTAAAATAGGTACAGAGATAGACTATAGCTCAAAAAGAACATTCATTTTATCCCGGGAATGTTGAAGGTCGGCAACGCGTGACTGACGCATCTGGTGTTGCAAGAGTCCATAGGCAACGGTAACCGCTTCCTATTAGGTGAGACCGCATTTGACAGCCCGGTTGGCTTTGTGGTTAGTGACCCTGACTCTCAAGCCGCGGGTCGTGGGTTCGAATCCCACCCAGGACAAACATTTGTATGCATGAATATGTCTGTTTTTCCTGTGTCTGGATGTAAATATCTATGTAAGTATGTATTTAAAAGTAGTATATCAGCTGTCTGGTTACCATATCACAAGCTCTGCTTAGTTTGGAATCAGATTGGCCGTGTGTGAAAAATGTCCCTGGATATTTATTTATTATTTATGCCTGTTTGCCACCCTTGTGGTATAAAAAAAAATTATATATTCCAATGGTAACTCTTTTATGGTCGAGACCGTATCACCTCGTGTCGATAATCGAATCGTAAATAATGAAGTAATTACACACGCTATGTGGTGGAGCTTTAAACAGTTACACTGTGTGTTTTGGGAATGGCTGAGCTTTTATATTGAAAGCTTATTATTGTTACCATTATAATATTGTTGAATGAAAATATACTTTTTTTACTGTGGCAGTTATATGAAAGACTTTCTTTTGCTACGTTTAATTCGTCCCGGAAATTCACAATTTTATATTTTATCGGGATAAAAAGTATTTTTTTTATACGACAAAGGTGGCAAACAGGCATACAGTTCGCCTGATAGGAAGCGGTTACCGTAGCCTATGGACGCTTGCAACACTAGGGGCGTTACTCACGCGTTGCCGCGTTTATTTAAAATATAAGCTATCTATGTTCTAAGTTTCACAGAAATCTCTTCATCTTTTGTTCCACAATTATCTATCAAACAATCAATCAAATAGAAGTATCTATTTATAATATTAGTAAGACATCAAATCAAAAACTATTTCTCAAAGCAGCATAAAAGGCATTGAAACGTGATTTTTTATGGAATTGGCAACAAACACATTTAAAACTTAATTAAAATAATAACCTTATCATTATGAGGTAGGTAAACCGTGGCAGTTCAACCATTCGCGTAAATTCCCATTAAATTTATTAAGCTGTGTCAATTTTTAATTCTGTACGCTTTAAATTTCGCGGTGGACGGCCAAGCTTGGCTATTACAACCCTCAGCGGAGTTCTGTGGTCGATTTAATGTCCCGGGACATTCTTCACACGGCTAATCTGATGCCAAACTAAGCAGAGCTTGTACTAAGTTAACAGATAGCTGATTATAGTTTTCTACACTAATATTATAAAGAGGAAAACTTTGTTTCTTTGGTTGTAATGAATAGGCTCAAAAACTACTGGACCGTTTTTGAAAGTTCTTTTACCATTCGAAAGCCACATTATCCATGAGTAACATAAGCTATATTTTATCCCTGTATTCACACAAAACTGCGGAGGCAGCTAGTATTAAATACATTTACATGTTTATACAAATATTTTCTGCATCATCATCAGCTCATGTACTTACATTGAGGGGCATAAGCCTATTCTTACAACTAAGGGGCGTAGGACATAGTCCACCACGCGGGACTAGTGCGGATTGGCGGACTTCACGTGCCTTTTATTGTCACATCTCGGGCAGGTTTCCTTACGATGTTTTCCTTTACCGAAAGCAATTGGTGTGGACAGGGCAGACAAAAATTTTTAAAATCGACACAATAGTTTTTATTAGAGACGTACACATACATAGAATAAAAAAAATCTCTATAAAATTTTAGTGTAGATAGTAGATATTATTAACCGCTACAGTTTATGCCTTGATACGGTTTAAATACCAACCGATAACCGGTTTTTCGGTCAATGAAGTGTAGGTACGGCCATTTAATATTCAGCCATGTTTACTTATTTAATGTCATTATGAAGCGAATTGGGGATTTCATTAATGAAGGATTAAATTATGCTTTACAAGCGCCACGCCCCGGTTTCGCACGGGTGTAACAAAACACTACCTATCTGTCACGTACTTCATTACGTCACGTACGTCATTTTGTATAAATTATATACGTAAACCTCACTTGTTTATTGTCCTTATTTTAAGTTATATTAACTTAAATTATTTAACAAATATCAATGAATCAATCTAATTTTGTCTCTTCTAAGGCAGTTGTCCCACCAACGACGAGAAAACGACTAACTATCGGCTATTTTCTCGCTCAAGAAACGTACAACAGATATACTTTCTGTGTGAACAAAAGAGATGCATATACAAACAGTTAATCGCTGACTGTTCACACTGCCGGCGAGCACTCGACGGACACCGCTTTACTAGTTTGTCGCTGAGCGACAAGAGCTATGAAAGATAACACTCGCGCGGCGATACTCGCCAAGCGATTAGAACTCACGCCGAGAGAGCAACCAGTGGTCATTTCTCTACAGTGCGTATCTGAAAGTACACGTTTTTATTTATTTAATATGAATATCGAAAAATCTGCCGCGAGCGAGTGATGCGAGTAATCACCCGCCTCACTCGCACACTCGCTTATAGCCGAGCTACACAAATATCGGAAAGTAACTACGCACTCGCTCCCCGCGTCTCGCTAACTCGTTTCTAGTTCTAGCTCTACTCGTTACTCGTTAATCGTTGCCGGTGAGACAAGTGCCTAAATATGATAGAATTTGTGATTGAATAATGAATTTTGTGAGGCCAATAGGTAAATTTCAAACTAGCTTGTTCCCTTTCCGCTAACTTTCTCGCGAAAAAAGGTGTATCCTTTTCTAAATTCTCTATATCTAATATATAAAATTCTAGCGTCGCGGTGTTTGTGGTTAAACTCCTCCGAAACGGCTTGACTGATTCTCATGAAATTTTGTATCCATATTTGGTAGGTCTGAGAATCGGACAACATCTATTTTTCATCCCCTTAAATGTTAAGGGTAATCCACCCCAAAATTTTTTTTTTTTAATTTTTGGAAAATTTTTTTTAAATTTTTTTTTTTATGATACAGCATTAGTAAATACATATAACCCTGAATTTTCAACCCTTTACAATCAACCCCTATTTTACCATAGCGATTTTTATTTTTATTAATTTCTTATTTTTCTCAATTCAATTTGATCTTCCGCCTTCACCGGTCGATAACCGATCAACGATCAATCGATCAGTTATAATAAAAATAATAAAATATTATTTAGTTCAATAAAAAAAAAATACAGATATTTTGAAAATAGATACATATCTTATCATACATATATTAAGTCACTGTTTTTTACCAATACACTGATGGAAGGATTTATTAACTATTAATATGTATAATTTTAATAAATATTTTTTTACATTCAATAAAAATTTCCTACAAATAATATAGTAAATGGCAAAACAACGTCTGTATTTCATGGGGAAGGTTTTTATGTATAATTCATCAATTTGGACCCTGTAAGTGGCGAAGGTGGGCAGAACGAAGTCTGCCGGGTCCGCTAGTAAGTATATAATTATGTACCAATTTTTTTTTTTGTTTTTTTTTTTTTATACCACAAGTGTGGCAAACAGGCATACGGTCCCACCTGATGGGAAGCGGTTACCGTAGCCTATGGACGCTTGCAACACCAGAGGCGTCACTCACGCGTTGCCGACCCTATAAAAAAGGAAGCAACTGTATAGGCAGTGAAAGGGACAAAGTGCAATGCACTTCTCGTCGAAGGGCCAAACAGGCATCACTCCTGCACACCCCTACGACGCTACTCCACCCCTGGTCCCCCCACTGCCGCTACAGGGTCTCCTCATGGAGCTCTGGCTACCTTACTCACCGTAGGAACCCAACACTACATGTAGTGTTATTTGGCTGCGGTCTTCTGTAAGGTGGAGGTACTACCCCAGTCGGGCTGCTCCAATTTCGAACGGACGAATCCGTTGCGCCCTACCTCCTAGAACATAACACAAATTTCGTCAACATGAGAGCAACTGGGGTTCTGACTTTTCATTCATAAGTGATTTCATTGTAAAAAATAATATTTTCACTCAATAATAACATTGCATATTCATTACGTCCCAATGCTCACTTTTAACTTCATTATGCAACTCGAAAATAATTCCACTTAATGTTTTAAAGCCCACTCACGCACTACTCAATTGAATAAATCACGATTTTTTTGTATCGATACTTTTTGTCATTTAATTATCTGTGGCCCGAGCGATTCTCGTAAATCGATGCATAAGTTAATGTGCGCTTTCAAAAAACAAACATTGCTTTTATGTTTGTAAGCATAAGACTGATTATGAAATGGCATTTGGTTTTCGAATTGATATAGGGAAAGTAGGGTAAAGCCGGGACGCTAAGGGAAATTTCAAATAAAATATAAGATTTTCAAAATAATAATCAACTTTAATAATGACCATTTGGCTTAGTTTATAAGTTATATAATTTGGTATAGAGATCACTTTTCTCTTAACTGTAAGTAACAAAAATAAATCAACTTATAAAAGTTATGTTTTTCCGGTTTTGCCCCTACCCTTGTCCAAAACCGGGTATACCAATATCTTGTACCCGATTTTGCCCCTTAACAACGGAAGCAAAGGAAATCATCAAGTTCTTCTTCTTCCCAACCTGTGCAACCCACATGAGCCCATTTCTTACACTTTAAACATTGCACCCAATCATCACTCCTTCGTGTATTTCCATAGATTTCCGAACAGTACACACACATATTATCTGAAAACTTTTTCTTTTTAGGATTTGCAATTTTAGCATCTAGTTTAGGAACTTTCTTCTTGTTTGTCTTTTTGGCGCTCTCTTCTAATTCTGCTTTATAGGGTGATGATGTAATTATAGCAGTTTTGCCTCTTCGAGAATTTGAATTGATTTTTCTGACGACATGAGGTTTTGGTAAAATATCAGCCGGCGAAACTGCTGCAGAAGTTGATGCTGATGGCAATGCAATGTTTGGACGTGGGCTAACTCCTAGTTGCTCGGCAGAGGATGAATGCGAGTTTATCACTTTTGCGTTGTGCACAGGCACATTCTTGTCAACAATCGTGTTATTAACAGTATTTTTGTCTCTAATCACAGCTGTAACGGATTCAGATGTGCTTGGAGTAGGTTCAGAGGCTGGGATTTCATTGTCCGTTGTAGTAGAAGATATAAAATCATGATCAGAGAAGATATTAGGATTCAACGGACAAATGCCTGTTTTTGTGAATGCACTTATAGCATTCTGAAGTGTTGCTGCTTTAGCATATGCAATACCAAATAATTTGGCAAGTTGAAATTGGGTAACTACACGTCCTGGATTATTACGCAACCATGTCATCACTTCTTGACTATAAAACGTGCTGATTGGTCCCATGATGCTAACGTCAAGTGGTTGAAGGCGATGTGTGCAATGGGGAGGGAAACTGACGATGATGACACCATTTTCACGTGCTTTTTCTATCAGTTGAAGATTCTTGGTATGGGTCGAGTGACCGTCTAATAGAAGCAGCACGGGATTTTCTCTTGTAGGTTTAACATTTGAGATGAAATGTTCCAACCAATGAACGAATATTTCACTTTGAATCCACCCACTGGGATGGCACATTGCAATGGTTCCAGGTGGCGCCCCGTCTAATAATTCAGCTTTCATTCGGACTCTTGGAAATATCAAAAGTGGTGGTACGTAATGACCTGCTGCTGATACACATAAAACAGCAGTAGTCAACTGGCCCCTTTCAGCAGAAGAGATAATGCCCACTTGTTTTTTCCCTTTCAATGAAAGAACTTTAGATTTCTTTTTGGGGACCGTAGTGATCCCAGTCTCATCTACATTAAATATCTTGGTTGCCTCAAATTGGTGTTTAGTTTGCAATTCAACCAATAGAGAGAAAAATTTAGCGACATTGACTCTATTGAATCCCATTGCACGTGCCACGGACGTTGGCTCTGGCAGCCGCAGTGATAATTCTGGATGGCGACGTAGAAACCCATAGAGCCAATCCATTCCAGCTAATTCGGTGTTTTTGTTAAAGTTATGATCTATACCATTTTTTTCTGCCATTTGAAAAGCTAGATATCGAAAATCCCTATATGTTAGTCCAAATAATTGAGCTTCAAGGTCTTTAATGTGTTGGCACATAGAATTCTCTTGCTCATCCGTAAAAATGGTCTTAAAACGACCTAATCCTTTTTTTGAGGCAGCTGTGATATCGTTATTAATTCTGTACTTTTTTACTCTATCTTCTAGCGTCGACTGTGGCACCGAAAACGTCCGAGAAGCGAGACGGTATCCACTTCTACCTTCTATGACTTCCATAATAGCATTTTTCATTTGTTCTTCGCTCCACGTTTGACGGTTCGATGTTCTTACATAATTTCGCGGCATAATTGTTGTTTTCTGTAACAATTACAATTGAAAAACTGTATAAAGCGATACAAAATAATATTAAAAAAAATAGGTTGAACACTTGTACAAAACCGGGTACGTCCCGATATTACCCCGTACGGTTTTGCCCCATAGGCACTTATCAGAAACAATAACAGATATAACCTTAAAATATTATTAAATCCTTTAATTTACAAATGTTGATTTATACTTCGACATATGCTTATTCGATATTAAAAAACAAATTTTACTTACCTTAACATTTCAATAATCTGTAGCACTTGTAAATCTCGTGGAATCTTAGATAAACACAGCAGAAAATCTTTTTTTCCGAATATTTTTAACGAGCACGCACCGACACCACTCAACTTTTGTTGACAAACTAATCAAGATGGCCAACTGCAGGAAACAAAAGCGCGCGAAGTTTGAATCGAAAAGAAGGCTAAAAATCAATGTCCCGGTTTTACCCCCATACCCGGTTTTGGACTAATCTCCCTATTATCGTGGTAAAATGATGCGATAAAATCTTTTTTCGTTTACAATTTCTTTTTTTACTAACTATTCTGTAATTAAGGATAGTTTATAGCTTAAGCTATGTATGACTATTATAACACAAAATTTGACATCGGAAATAGTTATTTATGCCTTTATCCTGATACTTTTAATTTTATAGTAGTAAATATATTTTTTTATGCTACCAATCGATATCAAATTATTTTTTTTAACTAAAAGAATGAAACTTTCTAAACTAAAAAACTGTTTTTATCTAAATTAAATTTTAAAAGCATTACCACAATCACATATTAAATCTCCTCCACAACAATCTAAATAATCACCACTAACATTTATAATAGCAGATAATAAAATTAAGATAAAAATAAAACATGACCACACCACAGATTGCTAAAAGGGCATTCATTACAACCAATTACGAGATATAAAAAATATGGAGTCACGGCAGTAACAATCTGAAATCTCTGATTTATCTGATATTAAAAACATGTGGGCTCAATTAAAAACAATTCAGAGTAAAAAAAACTAAAACTAAAATGTGAACGCTTTAATGTTACACCTCCCCTTGTTTTAGTGTGCACCCGTGTGAAATGGCCCTTTGCTTAAGGACTTGTTTACTTCATCTAGTTTAAAACTTTAAAATAAACATATTATATGTTTTCTCGTGATCAATGCAAATTGATCGAAACGTCGACTTTAGTTAAAATAGTATCATAAAAGTCCAAGCGCGAATCATATGTATATATTTTAAAGAAGAATTATGTAGTATAACAGGTATCTACTTAGTTATTATTTTGCAAGTTCAGCTTGGTTTAGAGTCAGCTTGACTGCGCGTCAACAATGTACCAGGATATTTACGTTTTAAAAAGATTCAATATTTAAGACAACCGCTAGTCTTCAAGTATTTTTCATTTTAGAAACCATTCTCAAGTTGCAAGCAAGATTTAAAAAAAAAAGGATCGTTTTCTATCCAATAAGTCGCTGAAAATTTAATATTTCTATATAGAGAGTAACCAACCCTTAACGCTAACTGACACTAATTAAGTATGACGTCGCATTAGTTAACTATCGCTCCATCTCTGTCTTTTACTCGGAGGAGAAAGAGAGGGATGCACTTAAGATAAATTACTTCCTTTTTAGCATCAGTTTCGATCGGGATAACATTCAACAAAATACTTTAAGAATATACACAGAGATTTCTAAAACAATACAAATTTTTAGTTACCTATTGCAAATAGTGGAGTGGTTTCACCCGCATTCCCGGGAGATTTTAAATTTTCCCGGGATAAAAAGTAGCCTATGTGTTAATCAAGGTTATAAACTATCTGTGTTCCAAATTACATGTAAATCCGTTCAGTAGTTTTTGCTTGAAAGAGTAACAATCATCCATCCATACATCCATACTCACAAATATTCTCATTTACTTATAATATTGGTAGGATTAATATCCTTATTTATAAGCTTCCGCCCCACGGTTTCGCCCGCGTTCCCTGGATACTTGATACTGAATGCTGTTAGCATAGGCTACTTTTTATCCCACTAAAGTTGAGGGACCCCCGAGTGAAACTGCGGGGCGGATACTAGTCTATCCTAATATTATAATGAGGAAAGATTAGTATTTTTGTATGTAACGAATAAACTCAAAAAGTACTGGACCGATTTTAATAATTCTTTCACCATTCGAAAGCTACATTATTCCCGAGTAACATAGGCTATATTTTATCCCTGTACTCCCACGGGAACGGGAACTACGTGGGTAAAACCGCGCGGAGGTAGCTAGTTTATAATAAATTAAAAAAGCCATAACCACAATCAGCCTATTACAATGGATGGTCATTTATTAAATAGATATCATAATTATTATCGTGTTGGTTGACGAGTATGAACATGTTTAACGCTATTAAAGCTAAGTACCATTATTGTTTTATCTTGATCACTTCACGCTACAAAAACTTGATATAAACAATTTATATACATGATACAAGCTACTGTCTTTTGGATTTAGCTGCGGTTCTGATGATAGATTATGAACGAAAATGAAGTCACCCAATTCGGTCTGTTATGTAAATTAAAATAATACCTGTAATTTATTTATTATTTTATATTTATTCGTATTCAAATACAAATATAACAAAAACTATTTCGCCAAGCTACAATGGAGTATCCTTAACTATTTATGTTAGTTTTAGAATATAACATCTTATATATAAAATTCTCGTGTCACAATGTTAGTTACCATAGTGATCCGAAACCGCTTGATCGATTTTTATGAAATTCTTTATGCATATTCAGTAGGTTTGAGAATCGGCTACTATTTATTTTTGATACCCCTATGACCACGGGAACGGGAACGCGACCACGCGAGTGAAAGCGCGGAGCGGCAGCTAGTTTAATAATATATTGACGTGACAACGTCTTATAAATTGGTTTGCCGGGTGACACTTCAAGAAACTGCGTTACGCTCCGCTCACGTTACGTGACGTTATGTTTTAAATTGTTACTATTATTTCATCCTTCTTCCTACTATACGAATGAATATTCACATTAAAATTATTTTACCACTCAAAGTCGTTGTCACGTAAAACTTTCGCCCGTATACCGACTTTACAGGCAACCAATTTTTTTTTTATGTCACGTTAGTGTTTTAGTTAATGAATTCTCTCCTATGGCTATGAACATTTCCTTTAACATTATTTTTAAGAAAAGTCTACATTTCTAGATTCCTACATACCTATTCTAACAACCTGTATAATGTGTCAAATCAATGAAAAATTGTAACTTTCGTATTTAAATAGAGTACCTATATATATATAGGTTTATATCACACCTATTTTCTAAGTGTCCCATATACCAAACTATCGCCTCAAAGGTGTCATACCTGAAAACTTTATCCCCTTTTTACATACATAAATACTAAGTACGGTTTAAGCTATGAAAATTTTTAACACTGTTTATCATATAAAACTTGAATGCGGCGTTTTTGATATTTATATCTTGAAGTTTGCCGGCGAGTTTGCTGTGAAGTTTAGCCGACTTACAAAACAGTAATATTGTGCTTAAAGCCACGTTACACTTAACGACATCCGAGTACCGTGCTCTACGTTTTATGGTTTTTATTCTATACTACCTCCTTCCTGTTGGTTTACTCGTTTGAGTATAATCTGTGGTATATTCTTTATAGTGTAGATACAAAAACGATTTCGTAAGCGTACAAACCAGACTTGGCTTAACCAATTTGAATTTTTGACTCACGCTAACATAAAGACACAAAATCTATTTGAAAAAAGTTAATTTATAATTTGTTTGTTTGGTTGGCTGGTTAAACGTCGAAGGTTGGTTGAATCTTAGAAACTACTAGTGCGACTTGAAATATTATTTCAGTGTTAGGTAGCCCATTTATCGAGGAAGGCTACATATCAATATATAATGACGCTACAGGCAATAGGAGCGGAGCATCAATGAAAAATATTAAAAAATTAGGAAGTGATGCTAACGAAGATGCGCAATCATCTAGTAATATAATAATAATAATTTTATTGCAACATAAAAATCAAAAAACATCCGCAATGCAGCCAATCAGCCAACAATACAAACTAAAGTCAAGTACCACCCAGATAGTGCAGGCAATTATGATTTTTATGGTACAATTGATAATCACACAGACACTACGTAAATCGTTAGTGGCTTTAAAACCGACAATCGTAAACTGGCATCCGCAATGCAGCCTCCCGCGAATACTTCAGGAGCAAGCCAGTGTTTGGCTCACGCGAATAATTTCAGACGTACCCAAAGTTGTTTTAACTTGTGAAATACTGAACATTTGGCGTGAACTGCTGCAATTGGATTTGTATTTACCACTTGATCTATGTAGAATAATAACGGGGCGATTAGCTATGTGTCATTAACTATTACAAATATAAAAAAGATCAATAAATAATCTTGAAAAAGACAAATTTTGTAATACTCTAGCTTCCGCCGCGTGGTTTTACTCGCATAGGGATATGGGCATAAAGTAAAGCTTTTGTTACTTCATAATTATTTTATATAGAATAGAAAGAAGAATAGAATAGAATAGAATAGAATATAATTTTAATATAGCTTTTCATTAGTAAAAATAATTATTAGATAGGTCAACCAGTAACGAAGCCTATTCTTTATGAACAAACAAGCAAGAAATTAACTATTTTCTCTTGATAATTATTAGTCTACACATAATTTAGCATTTCATCTAGGTATATTAAATATCTTTGAATAATTATTTTTAGGGCTAACTTAGTGCGCTTAACCAAATCTGCTATCACGTAAAGGAAATGAAATGATTAAGTATTTTATTGATATCTAGCCTTTGCTTTAGCTAATGGTCCTCCACTTGGAACCTAAAATTGACAGAATTTAAGAAGTCTTGAGATAAAATGATGAAAGGTTAAAATCAAAACTGACTTACAATTCACAGGACACAATTATCCCAATAAATTCTTTACCTTTACAAATAGAACTGAAAATCGCACAGCATTTTGTATATTTCTACTAGCACATAGTTCCTCGCCTTTCGCTTTCGACTTCACCAATCGCAAATATAAAATTTTTACCACACAACATAAATCGTGGACAATTTTATGGTCGACCATGCTTCAACCAGACGATGTAACTTCGATATCGGTCACTAATTTTGAAATGTGGCGAAATAAGACGCTTCGGGCGACCGCTCCGCTTCGGTCGTCGTCTCGAAACATTATTTATGGCACCGCCGAGGCTGCTTCATATTTCGTGCTGATATTTTGACGTTTTATTGAATTTTAGATATGCACCGCCAAGATGCTCGTGGACGTAAATAAATTCGTGCAAGAATGATTTGTTGGTTGAGGTTTTGTAAATGAGTTGTACTCTTAAATGTGATGTCTTCTTTGATTACTTCAAATGGCTTTCGCATACAAAGTGTAAAAGAGGAAGGTTGTTTGATTTTAATTTCTAGTAAATTGACCCCCTGTAAAGCCAGAGCTGATGAGAAATGAGCAAATTTTAGGGATGCTCTTAGGTATTCGTAGATTTTTATACTGATGATAAAAATTACGGTGCAATCACTTACAACTAATTAATTAAGACTTTCGCCCGTTGAAATGGGATACTGCACCCAATATTATGTACCTATATAAATGTTTTTATTGTGTTTATATTCCCAAAGCATTCAAGACGCCCTATCTATAAACAAATATTACATTTTAATGTACACTCGAGTAAACAAATCGAGTTGTCGACCACAAGCAATGTCGGAATTAATATACGAATATTCGGGCCGTGAGACGCATACGGAACCGTCGGTGCGTGTCAACCGACATTTTTTTTCGTCCGAAAATAATATAATTACAATGAAACCGATATCCATACTGTCGGATTTTATTGTTATAATGGATTGATTTAATTCACCAAGTGTACATTGCTCGTTGGTAATGAATTTATTTTGTAATAAATTTAGTAGTTACACGCGGACATTTTAAATTTAATTCAATTTATATGAGGTTATGTAATTGTGGTTTTAGAAACGTTTATTTCATTTGTGTGGGAATTATTTGGTAAATACTAAATTGTTTTTATTAATAAGCCACGAGTTAATCTAAAAATTGCTAAAACGAATCCAGAAATATATCGATGTTTACTAGTAACTCGCCGCGGTTTCACCCGCGTTATCGGGAGATTTTAAATTTTTCCCGGACAAAAAATAGCCTTTGGGATATTACAAAACATATTCTAACTCTGTACCAAATTCCAAACAGATCCCATCAGCCGTTCTGGCGTGAAAGATCAACAAACATCCATACATTCTCGCAAACTTTCACCTTTATAATATTACCTACATATTAGGCTTTCACGACTTAACCTCTAAACCGATTCTGATTAAAATTTGTACAGATCTAAACTACAGTTACATAAAGGACATAGGCTACTTTATCCAGGGAAATTTAAATAAATTTAATATTTTTCAACCACCAATGTATATCATCCAAAAAACAACATACACGTAATGCGTCGATCAAGACATGAATACTCATATTACAAATCGGAAAGACGATAATAGATCAAAACTATCGCCGTCCCGCTCTAACGTATAGGATTTGACAAGGTATCGGTTACACGAGCGAGACGGATGTGGAATCATAACCATGGTAACCCGACCTTAGAGTTTTTTTTTATAAATTTTGACGTAAAAATAGTTTTGCTACCTTTTTGGCATTTTGAAATTAGGCGGTTGAAATGGATATGTTGCAGGTAGTAATTTATATGAACACGATGAAAAGGAGGTCTTAATTCGATACTAATTGGTCAGCGCGATTTTGTCTGGGTCACATTTTTACAATATTTCCAATAGATGCTCCGCTCGTATAGGCCGTAGCGTGATGGTATATAGCCTATAGCCATCCTAAATAAATGCTACTTAACACATTTTTTTAAAATAATATATAGGTAGTCAGTAAATAAATTTTTACCCTTATTTTTTGTGTTTATTGTTAACGGAGTTTGACATACTTTTAGTTTTTTGATCTCTCAGCTAAAAATTAACATCTTTATATTTCCTTCCTATGCTATCGCTAACTGCGACAAATAAAAATATATTTTACTGGAAACGACTCACAAACATCAAAGCATATCAAAATAGTATCAATCTTTATCACCACATTTAAATACCGAAATAAAAATTAGTTAAGAACCCAGTAATGTTAGTGTTGGTCGTAAAACTCGAATCTGGTTATCGTCAATCGATCTCCCGACCTTGGAATATGTGAGTCACTAGGCACATAGTTTAGGAGACAGGTAGTTATGACAAATTTTTTCGATATGGTAAAGGATATTTTCAAATAAATTAATTTTATTCCTATATAATGGTTCAATAAAGCAGCGACTAAATAAAAAAAAAATCTTGTCAAAAATCTTAGAAAAGTGAAAGCAGAACAAAATTGGTCAAGCGAGACTGACGTTGACTCAAACAAGTTTCGTTTCACATTTTTTTTTGAGTAATTTGCAATTGTTTTGTTTATTTTGTTCATTGTCTGTCAATTGCAGATGCAAAAGAGCTACATCATTTACATTGAAAACAAAACTATACAAAAAACCTTCAAATTTATGTAAAGAATCAAAAATAGCTTAGAATCATCATCATCATCGTCAACTCATATACGTCTTCATCAAGGAGCTCGAGCCTCCCCTTATACCGTAGCTCGGGGTTACCTTATACCGTATTCTTTAGAAACTAAAAATAAATATATTCATATAAAAACCTTTCGCAGGCCCATATGAAATATTTTAGATTTTTTTTAATTTCATTCAAATTTTAATATCAATCTACACGCAATATTATTTCAACCTTAGAATCATACCTAGCTCCTTCACTACTAGACATGTGGCTTACCAACCGGGTCAGAGGTAAACAAACACGTCTCAACTCAAGACACCAACTCAATACACAGCGGTAAACGTGCTGCGGTCCTCGCGCCGCAGTTATGAAAATATTGGTCCTAATGATTTATGATACTCCATAACTACTGTCTTTGGTTATACAGTCGTTATGGTTATGTCTTTATGGTTATCGATGTTTTGGCTGTTGGGATTCATGTCAAGGTCGACGTTAAATATTGTGTATGTTTACTGAATGGACCTGTTGAAAGAATTACTGAGTTGGCTTTGTGGCTTGTGATTCGGACTTTCATGATGCTGAGTTGGGTTTGAATCCCAAAAAGGACAATTATGTGTGCAGTGTGTTTGTTCTGTGTCTGGATGTAAATATCTATATGATTACTTATGTATTTAAACGTAGTATATCTGGTTACCATATTACAAACTCTGCTTATTTTGGAATCAGATTGGATGTGTGTGAAAAATATCCCAGTGTATTGATTATTTTGCTTAGTCTAATTTGATTTTAAAGTGATAAAAAAATATTACTTTGCTTAGGGTCATACCTGCTCTTCTCACTTCCGTACCGGTAAAATCATCATCAATTTTGACCTTTATAAGTAGCTCTTAAAGGTCTTAACTGAATGAACAGCTTTGATATTTGAACAGTCTCAATAATATCAAACCGGTGGACCCTAACACAATAATGACAACAAAATGGTTTATTTATAATCTGTCTCACAAAGAATTCCTTCATTACCAACCCCCTCAAAGTTTTTTACAAACTCCACTTGACATGAAACAGATGCTCAAAACAAATAATGTATTAAAGTGCCATCAGACATTTAGTGGCATAGACAGGGGGATATTTTTTTGTCAGAAGACTGTCAAATCAATTTCTTATAACGCGAGTCTTCAGTTAAATAGTATACTATATTTTGACAACTGTTTAAAAGATTCAAAATTTGTTTATAGTATTACAACTTATTGTAATATAAAGTTCCACTCTTCGAATCTCTGTTTGCAATAAGCTCAAAATCTATACAACGGATTCTCATGCAGTCTTTACCAATGGACTAAGCGTTTCATGAAGAAATTTCAGATGAATAATATGTGAAGGTTTTGTCTACTTTAGTTGAAATATAACAGTGTTTTGTTGCACATATGCCAAGCTTGGGCGTATCGCAAGTAAAATTTTAAAAGGTGTCGTCTGACTGAATATTAAAATTGTCCCGGTACGATGCGCAGGCGCCGCCTCGTTGACAAGCTTTTGTTGCGCATGCGCCCTGCGACTTAAACCCGCCATCTTGTAATTGAGCACGCAATAAATTCTACTGTAATTGTAGTTGACCAATGGGAAGCGATGCTGTTGCTATAAAAAAAAATACCAGACGAATTGAGAACCTCCTCCTTTTTTGAAGTCGGTTAAAAGGACAACTAAACTGATAAGGTACAATCTCTGACTTTGTGGTTACAACACTTACAACCCTTGCTTCCACGCGGCCGTTCGTGGACGCGAATCCCAAACATTTGAAATTAGTTGTTCTGTATTTCTATGTGAACATCTATAAGTACGTATTTAACAGTAGTATATCAGGTATCTAGTTGCCATATCCTTTTTGTGGTAAATTCTTATGTTATTTTCTACCTTCCATGTACCTATCGTATATCTTTTTGCCACAAATAAATGTATTCTCATTCTTTCTTTCATATCACATTATCTGCTTAGCTTGGAATCAGATTAAGTACTTTCACTACAAGTCATTATTAAGAACTTATTTTAAATCTTTTGACGGTATTGCTTTCACGGTGTAAAACCAGCTTTGCCGTGATAGCTTTTGCGGTCGCATCTGAAAGTGCATCTCGGCCTGACCGCACACACGAACAAGTGGGCGGGGGCGCTTATTTATTTGCAATTTTATTAATGCATATTTACAATTAGCTTTCGTACATGAGGTCATGACTCATGGCCGTCTTGACTTGTCTTCTCCTGTCTTGTTTATGCATTGCGTTTCGCGTTTTACGAGTTATTTATCGTCTCACTGAGCTTGCCATAAATCGAGATCAAGTGTTGCCGTTTAATGTGTTTTGATTTCAGAATTTGCACTTTGGTGTTAAATTGCTAATAGTTGGGCGTTGAGAGCTTTTGGTTGTTACGATTACTTGTGCTTTCCTCAGGTTGTAATTTCGTATCGCCATGAAAATAAACTTTGAGCTTTGTCAGCTAAATATGTTTTTCACTAATTATCTCATACTTTTATCATCATACCTAATTAGGACTTTAAAAGGAAACATCAGCACTAGCGTAAAAAAAGTTGGCATTATTGCTCCCAGATTCTTGGAAGGTTGAAACATGAAAGCCGTTCTAAATGAAACGGGAATGCAACAAAATGAACAAGAAGTTGAATATAAATGTTACAATTTCGTATCCGGGACAAAGATGGCTACTAATCCTGGTGGAACAATCGTCTGCTGTGAAATATTCTGCTAAATAAGAAGAGGGTCAAAGAGTAAAGGAGTAGATGGGTCAGATGGAAAACATCGCTTTTTAAAATATAAAATTTCCTGGGAAAATACCACTTTACTTGTGGTTAGTAAATAAAATAAAATGAGCTCTATTTATAGTTAGAGTTAGTGTCCCGGCATTCTAGCTACTAGTCGTGGGTTCTAATTCTACCCAGGTCAAACATTTGTATGCATGAATATGTCTGTTTGTTCTGTGTCTAGAGGTACATATCTATATAAGTTAGCATAATATGAAGTACCTATATAAACTATGTAGCACAAGCTTTGCTTAGCTCGGAATCAGATTAGCCGAGAAAATTATCATGTCATTTATCAATTTCAAAACCCAAAACCTAAAACTCACAGCAAATTTTTACTTTCTACAAATATACGTTCGTTCTCCTATGGACATTTCTAAATAAAACGAATGTCACATCTAAGTAATGCACCTCTATAACTCGCCGACGCATAAAGCTGTCCATGACAGTGTCTTGGCATATTGCACGTCGTGGGGCCGCATATGATGAGTGCATAACCCGACCATTGTTGGTGGAACGCCTTCGCACTGACTTGTCCAAGTGGAGACGTGATCGAGTGAGGGTATTTTTAGTTTGTCCAAGTAAAGGAGTAGGAGGTACATAAATGTCTTTCGCAATTCCTACCAATATTATAAGTGCGTTACTTTGTCTGGTAGATGGTTAAACATTTATTTGGTATTTGGATATAGACTAGATGGGATAGGATGTAAGCTACTTTCTATCCCGAGCAAGGTAGTAAGGTACATAACATCATGCCAAGACCGATAAGAGCGGAGCATTTATAGAAAAAGGTCCAAATTGATAACATGTAGCTGACGGAGTTGCCCGGGTCAGCTAGTGTTTTATAATTTGAACTTTATGTTACTATAGTATCCAGATGTTTATCCTGAATACCTTTCTATTATAATAATAGGTAATAATAATGCCGACAGCTACCTTCTACCATCGCACTTCTCGTCATCGACGGGGAGCTTATCCTAACACTCTGGTAGAGCGTATGGAGCGTAGCGCTGGATGCCTGTTTAAAAAAAATACAGAGACACAAATTTGAACCTAGTGACTACCGGGGTCATAATTATTGCTAATCAACATAAAAGTGTATCTCGTATCCAAGGTAAGAAGTAATTTAGTACTCAAAATAACGGCAAAAACAACCATTATGATTAATTTACCGTCTATAAACAGAAAAAAGGCTACAACTTTGCTGAGACAAGTTTCCTAACAAGACAACCTAACCTTTTTTGTCTACCAACCGTTACAAAAGGCACCACTGTGCGCCCTCCCTCATTTCACGGCTATTAGTTAAACTTGTTACGTACGCGTGAATCTCCATTAAAATGCAAATTTTACTCCCGAAAATGTTTATATAATATATATATTTTTCATCTATCTATTTATACCACTGGCTGGATTGTGTTGTGTTTTATTTTTGTGTTGTTGAACAAACGACTCGTTTTTGTTTTTGATGTTTTTGTACAAGAAATTGTGTTGTCTTACCACTGTGCGTAGATTACTTTAAATGTTGTTTTCTTCTTGTATTTACAATTATCATGAACTCTAGTTATCAAATCGAATAGATAAGTATTCTATATTTAATTTAGCAACAGTGAAAAAGTAGTTTTACCAAAAGATTAGGTAATGCTTAATATAAATAAATAAAATAAATATCCTGGGACATTTATCACACATGGCCAATCTGATTCCAAATTAAGCATCAAAGTGAGCTTGTGTTATGGTAACCAGATAGCTGATATACTACATATACTACTTTTAAATACATACTTATATAGATATTTACATCAAAGTGAGCTTGTGTTACAGTAACCAGATAGCTGATATACTACATATACTACTTTTAAATACATACTTATATAAATATTTACAAGATGATTGCCCCATTTTTTCAACATTTTTTTATTATTCATAAATATACACAGTTTCCCTTCAAACGCCATTAATTGTCTATACATACGACACAATACACACCTGATTATTTGGACCCCCACAGAACCCCCCCCCCCCCCCCTTCAACCCTCCCCCCCAACAGGAAGTGTGGAATACTCGAAGTGGAAATGGAAAAGCCAGCCACCGGATGCGACCGGCGCAGGTGTAGATTATTTCGCTTGGAATAAATATGGTTGACGTATGAATTTTGTTAGGATACTAACAGATTAAGTTTGGGGACGTTAGGTGAGAAGTTGGGCTATGAATTTACTATTGTAGGTACAGAACTACACCAAGTTTGTACTGGTAGTTTACGAAACGTTTAGTTGTAGAAATAATAATAATTATCCCGGGTGATTTTGCACGCGGCCAATCTGATTCCAAAGTAATGCTTGTACTAAATCAACCAGATAACGTCTACTTGTTTGTCTGCCTTTTACATGAAAAAAATTTTTCTGAATGTAGAGTATGTATGTACTATACTCTACATAATATATACTTTCTAGATATTTACATCCAGACACAAACCAAACAGACATGTTCGGATTAATGTTTCTCATTATTTTGACTCATGATAATAATTGATAATAATTATCGTTATTAAGGCACACCTTATAAGAAAAGCATAATCCTCCTTCTGTCCTCCGTAGTCGGGTATAAAAGGGAGCTTTTTATAAAAGATCTATAAAACTACAACAGGTAACTATTGACTAGTAAATAGTTATTCAACGCACAAATGAGCATGTATTTACATTTCCATACGTAGACTTTTACTTTTAGGGTTCCGTACCCGAAGGATAACTAACGGGAGCCTATCACTGTGCGTCTGTCCATCTGTCTGTCTGTAACAGGGTTGTACTTCATGATCATCTATTTATTCGAGGTCTGCTGACAGTTGTTACAATGAGACATTTCATAATAATAATATTAATACTTAAAACAATCAAAAAGCACAACCTATAAGTAAACACCACATGAAATTAGAGATAGATAATAAAAAAATTCACAGAAAGTGTAATCCCCTATAACAACAAATAATGAAAATATAATTTATAAATTACTAGTTGACCCGCGCAACTTCGTTAGCGTCACTTGCCCGTTTTTGCAACAGTTTTGATTGATGCTCCGCTCCTATTCGTCATAGCGTTATGATTTATACATAAAAATCTTTATTAAGAATCATTCTATGTATTTAAAAAAACCGCATCAAAACCCGTTGCGTAATTTTAAAGATCTAAGCATACATAAGGACAGACAGACGGCGGATAGCGACTTTGTTTTATACTATGTAGTGATAATGGGTGCTGCCGCCTAACATGTTCTTCTTTAAGAATTTAACCTCGATTTGAACGGCAGCAGTGTTAAATCTTACACAATTGTGCGGGACTCTTCCTACACAATCTCACTCGCACTTACCCGTTTCTTTACTCTTGCAAACATGTTGGAATACAATAAGAGACACAGTCTAGACTTGTAGCTTGTACCATCAATACATTACCATTTTGAGAGAACATTCTCCATATTTGGTCGCATTATGGCTATTCAACAATAATGCATTGTGCTAGTAACTTAATCCGATGGGAATCTCTCAAGGTGATTTGAGCTTTGATTTCACGGTGTTAAAGTTTAAATTTGATTGTTTTTCCTTACAATGGCGCCTACGCATAAGTGTCTACGCATGAGTATTTTTAGAGTCATCCAAAATAGGTTTATTTTGTTAAGAAGCGACACGTTTCTATATATGAATGGAAGTCTTGTATGCAGTATTGGAACTAAGAATAAGAAATTAAGTTTTCTACATACTATATTATTTCTATTATGATGGGAGTACGTTTTTAGTGACTTAATTTAGAGATTCGATCATGCATTCGATAGTTTAACTAAATGCGCGCATTATTAGCTTGAGGTATTCGATACTTTACAATATAAGTATGAATCGATCTAGGTCATCAGTAACAACGCAGTCTAGATTTGTAGAGTGATTATTATTTGACTGTCTGTTTGCTTTGTAGTTAGCGACAGAGTCATTATTCTTGGACTGGCCGGTTGCTAGTTAGTGACTGACTTTCAAGCCACTGGTCTTAAATTTAATTCCTTCCAACAATGACAATTTTTATGAAAAAAATATGAGTTTTCAGTTAGAAATAGTACCTAGGATATATCAGCTTTGGTTGATATAGTACAAGCTCCGCTTGGCTTAAAATTATACTATTTATTGTTACGTTAAAACATAATCAATTTACGATATTTCATGACATATAACTTAAGTAAGATAATATATACGATAATTTTCAAGCAATAATATATAACACAAGAACCCGACTTTGTTCAGTAATCGACTGTTACATTGGTCCCTTGTCGTCTATTTCCATTCTTTATGCGCTATTTTTATGTATTCTATTCTTATTCCTCTATATTTTGTGTTTTCGTTTGAAATAAAATGCATTAAATTTTACAAATTCTTTCAAGTTATTTCTACGTATATCTTGCTGGTTATAATATTGTACCTACTTTATTCTATGGAATAAATATATAATGATAGGTACTAATCATATCATAAATATATAATGATATCTACTTTTTACTGTGACCACTTGAGTCATATTTTTATATGAAGTTGAATATATGTTTAACAATATTTTGATGAAATATAACTTTTAGGTAATTTAAATACTTACTTAAAACTGTAGTTTTTTTAATTATGAGCAGCATTTATGATAAGATTCCCCTACCACAAATTATTCACTACGTCAAAACTCACTTAAAAAACCCAAATATACAATTAAAAAATACTTAACATTAAAAACGTTCAGAATTCAAATATCTAAAAACCCCTAACACTGTTACGCGGTGGCGAAAGTCGAGTCAAATTACTATATGCGTCGGGAGCTAGCGGGAACGTATAATCGAATTGTGAGTCGAGTGGCTCGCCGAAGGTTTAATTGCTCAGTGCAGCGGGCGACTGCGACCAGTCGACGGATTTGTCGACCCACAAGTCGCCGTAATTAGTAGTCAGTGACTTCAATTAGTTATGTAGGGATCGCTCTGCGGACTGTGGAAGATTTATTTTTATTCTCTCTCCTTTTTCTTCGTTCTAAATTCGTGTGAATTTGTCTGCGACAATTTTGTGCCAGTAACTTGTGGGTACTCGAAATAGATATGCCATTTTTGGAGTGATAACTTCTTATGGGAGTATACCACTTTTTAACGTAACGTGTTACGTTGCCAGTCTCTCAGGCATCCCTTTCTCTCATGTATAAGGCAGCGGTAGGCAGGCTCTTCCTTTCTCACTCTAACCCATATTAAACAGTTTCAATTTAAATATATCAACTTGGTAGACGCACACGTTTTTTAATGTGCGAACATTTAACCTGTAATATATAAATTCGAATCACAAACAAAAGACTAACACGATGGAACCATTAGCTAACCCCAAATCCATCTCACACACAAAACAAACGCACCCCAATTTAATGATAAGTTCAACAAATGAACCCGAACAGTATTAAACATACAAAAGATCACTAATATCGTATAATTGCAAGTATGACTTGCATTGACCGCAGGATGTATGGATTACTGTATAGCAAGTCATGCGAGTAGTTAGTGTACATTAGTGTGTTCACAACGAGTTAACAATAGTAGGGGTGTTGATGATGAAGAAAGTCGAATGCTTCTCGAAGATTTATTTGATTAAATTCGTTATATTTAGTTTGTATGAAAGAATTAACTCATAAAATTAATAGAGGAAGGTTTTTTTCACTAGGAGTTAGTATCTAGATAGTAATTATGTATTATTGATAAGCAGGTCAGTCTAAAGATATACATATTTTTTATTAAAATAACAATTAATAATAGTTTATCATTATAATCTATATTGTTTAGAGAATATCAAAGTATATAATAATATGGATGCATGTACTAGGTACCTAAAAACATAGAGCTCTCTTCTTGTGTGTGTTGTCTGTGTTGCTATGATCCAAAATAAATAGTTTTATATATACCTAATTGTTTATATTATATACAAATTTATCCCAAAGATCAAACCCACGACCCTATTAATATTTTATTCCACGATCATTTACAATGTCCGCAAACATCTAGTTAGATCCTGTAAAGACCGGACCGGGGTTGCGACCAAAGCGCGGATCTATAGATCGGATCTACAAGGTGCCGACTGTATGCCGGCCATATACGGAGCCGGTAACCTTAATCGGTTGGAGGAGTCTGAATTGCGCCACTGCAACGCTGTGTAGGATCTACAGAAAAAAATAATTAATACCTATACTAAAATATTTTTGAGATTTTATGTTTTAAATTTTAGTTCGGGTGGGCTTAAATGGCAAGAAACTGTGTTGTTATACGAAAATTCCCTCAAAATTATACCCTAATGAATACCAGTTAAGCTAATCGCAGATTTCTAACTTAAAGGAACTTTATTCGACGCTATATTAGGTCAGTCATTTTAAGATTGTATATACTTTACCTACTTACCTACATCTAGTCTAGGAAACAAATCTGACAAATTTAATGATACTTACCAGTGACCGCGACTTCGTTTACGTAGAAAAGCTTTTTTGAGAAACTTATACATAACTTAGCAAAATTGGGGTATTACAGTTTTGGCTTGAAACTGTAACAAACTGACATTAACATTCATAAAATAACTTAAGATTACGTTATATTTCGACACAATAAAATGATTCTCCCAATTTATAATAAGTTTGACAGCTTGGAAGTCGTAAAAAGCTTTGAATACAACAAACACAAGGCTTAATCTCGGAAACAAAAGCTCGAGTAAAGTCTGTGCCAAGTGTGTCGCGATAGCTTACTTTGTCATCTGATATCGTATGCAATTTACTTTTTACTTGTTATAGCATCTTAAAGCTGAATATGCTTTGTAATAAACGACGAGACAGAAATCTCGTGAACTAAATTAAAGTGAACGGTTTTTGGTTATGTTGGAAATATTGAGGGATATACACGGCCAATCTGGTTCCAAAGTAAGCTTCAAATGAAGCTACCAGAAAGCTGATATACTACATACAATACTTTTAAATACATATATATTATAGATATTTACATCCAGACACAGAACAAACAGACATATTCATGCATACAAATGTTTTTTCCTGGGTGGGATTCGAACCCACGACCCGCGGCTTGAGAGTCAGGGTCACTAACCACAAAGCCAACCGGGCTGTTAGCTTGTAGTGGCCAATGATTAGAACTTGCACCCTTATGATTTTAACGCAATTTAAATGTATTTGATTGTCTTGTAGACGCTACCTCCCGTCAATAAGGTGGGCACACCGCAATATCTGGTGACTTACACGTATGCAGATGTGATGCCGTGCCGTCGATGAATTTATAAGGAAATATCGTCTCATTTCATATCACACACTCATATGTTATTTTAAAGTGGTTACATGGGCATTGGACCGGCTGGGGTTCGAAAGGCAAACTTTGGACTTTTTAAATGATAAAAAATTAATACCTATTCATTTTTTTTTCTTCTTTTACAGGTAATGCCCGCCTTCTGTAAGACAACAACTCTTCATAATAAATCTTCTACAAATTAAAAAGGTAGATTTTAATACTTACTTTACAAATTAGATAATACATGGACGAATCCATTGGCTTGGTGGCTAGCTGTCCTATCTGTCGCTAGTCGCAGATTTGATAACAATCTTGGACAAATATTTGTGTGCATGAGTTAGGTATTTACCAAAAGTTATATTTCAGCTTGCATTGGAATTATATTGGCAATCTAAGTTCAGGATATTAATTACTACCTTATTCCCGCGGTTTCACCTGCGTATCCCTGTCCCCAAGCTCTAGTCTATATAAAATCGGTTCTGTGGCTTAGGACTGAAAGCGTAGCAGACAGAGTTACTTTTGCATTTATAAATATTAGTAGTTATAGTAGGGATGATAAAAAATGGAACAAGCAACAAAAACTGTTTTAAAATCACTACAAAAGCGGTTCTTCTAAAACTATTTTCTATCTAGCTGGAAGAAAAAAACTCTCCTCTTAATTACATTCTCACCTGTTTTGACAGTTATAATGTCTGAGATACAAACAAACACACCGCAACACGTTTACGATGTATAGGTTTATCATCGTCGATTACGGTGGTCACGTGAAATGTAAAAATAAACGCTCTAATGGGTGGTCTGTACGTTTGTCGATTGCCCTGATAACACACCGACGAGGGCGGTTTCGAAGCGGAACTGCCGATCGGTGCTTTTGATTGGGTCATGTATGATAAAAATAATTTGTGATGAAAATATGTGCTGAAGTATGCAGGGTTATGTAAGTCTTAAATTGATATGATATAGCTTTTAGTACATAGTTAAGGCTTGAAAATATAGTAAAATTAGGGTTTTTATAAATGGTTAGACTGTTATACTGTTATATTTTTTTTTTAAATATTGTAAGTTATAAAGTAAATAAATTCTAAAGCAACCATTGTCTTAGCGGTTTTTAATCTAAAATCAATGTTTCTGGTGCGGTAACAGCACACATATAATATTTTACAGCATTAAATGTGTTCCTTAAAACAGGTTTTGTGGTTTTTTAACATTAGTACGGAATTGAGAATAAAAAAATTATCAGTTTTAACCGTTAATTATAAGGACAATCTTTCAACCAGGTTGTCACAAAGTAGTCCAAAGTAAATGCTCATTTTACCTACCACTTTGTGTTTAGTGTCATATACCTAAATATATTATTAGTAAAATACACTTACATTATTAATAAAAGTAATTTGAAGAAGTTATTTATTTCAGATATTATCTACTCTACTAAACTTAAGCTAAAGCGTGTCTTCGCTAAAACAAATCAAGAAACGCCAAGCGTCATCCCCTCGCAGCATTAATTAGAGCCAGAATAAACATCAACATCAAAGACTCAAAAGCGAGCCTTTTATCAGAAAGCACTACTTCCAAGACCATGTTTTATTTACCACCCCTCGATAAGGAAGTACACTCAGTCGACAAACTTTGATATATAGTTAATTATTCTTCGATGGAGACTGCATTCGAGAAGTCGCATAATAAAGGAGTGTAGGCGTTAAGACACGGTGTGCGGTCTCCACAACGGTCAACCGCCGTGCAATCACGCCAGACACCATCAAAAACCGACCTTCTCGCCTCTGACATAAGACACAAACTTTGAAACAGCACACGTGTTTATAACTCCTGAATTTCTCAACGCTCAGCACAGTGGATTGACGACCCTGTTACGGAGTGTGGAGGATTCATTTTGGGTTGTTGCGTGCTGATTTACACTATTAAAATAATGAGAGCTCCTAAGGGTATCCCCACAATTTCTCATGTGCTTGCCTCGTTTATTTATTGTGTTGCGAATAAGGCTACTGTTTCTCTTTGGATTCTGGGACTTTGGGGAGCTGAACTTTGTCAGTTTGCGCATTTTTGGTTTGTGGATGTTTGGCTTTTTATATGCTCTGTAGATACTAAATACTTGAGGGAACTTTTTCATAACAGTGTTTGTAAAAGTTATGGACTTCATACATAGTGGAAGAGTAAACGGTGTTCCTTTTTTAATTTCATAGATGACATAGAAATTCATAAATTTAAGATTCATCATGTGTTTATTCCGTAGCATAGGTTCGTAATTATTGTGGACATTTCACTGTAGTGAGTCATTTAATAGAATTTCCGGTCATGTGATTACTGTGTGCAAAGGGACAGTCGTTTATTTTACAATACGAATTGAAAGATTTAGATGAAGTTCTAGTATGAATATATCTTATGTAAATCCGAACTTTTATTGTTATTTTGTTACCAAATCTTAACGGGTGGACAGATTGTAATTTGGACGAAAATACATTGTAAAATCGTCCATTATAATTCAAATATCGAAATTCTGAGCTTTGAAATAGGTATGTTTTGTGTAAAACATTTCAATTCAATTCACAATAGTGATAGATTTGTAGTCTATGGGCATATTGTAATGGTAATATTACATTACTTTGTCTGGCAACTGTACCTTTCAAATTTTACATAATGTTTGTTATATTTTGAAATCCAATTGATATTTGAAAAGTGACTTTTTGACACATGATCGTTGTCAAATAATTGCCAGGTATATTCCGAATATATATTCGAATTAGGTATATTCGAATTCTGGCTTTCGGTGAAGGAAAACATCGCGAGGAAACCTGCATGCCTGAGATGTCACAATTAAAGGCATGTGAAGTCCGCCAATCCGCACTAGGCCCGCGTGGTGGACTATGGCCTAAACCCCCTCGATGTTAGGGGAGGCTCGAGCTCCTCGGTGGAGACGTATATGAGCTGTTGATGATGATGATTATGATATTCCGAATATGAATACTGACATAAATAGGTCTATCAAACTTGATTTATGTAAGTATAGTTAGTTAAATGTAATGCTTTCAAATTAGTCCTAAAAGATTCCCATCAAATCATAAATATCAATCGATGTATATTAAAAATCTTATTTATTGAAAGAGCGTTCACATTACTTGCTTATCAACTTGAAATCTTACAAATTCTCATGCAAATGACATCTCACTAGCGCGGCACATCAGCGTCGCGTATCAATCACTGGCAAACTGGTTTGAACCAGATACGAGGTACGCACCAACAGACTGAATGACTTGTGCTTATGCGCAACACAACACGTGAATGCTTTCCGCAGCGTCATCGAGATACCGGCTAACAGGTGTACTGTGCAGGTGCCTCGTTGTGATCTGTCAATGTGTTTAGTCAACTGGCGCTTAAAATTTTATGTGCGAAACAAATTATAATAGTTTTTTTGGAGAAAACTTTATTTAGGTTGCTTCCTATTTACATAGTGTGGATATAGCTTTATCGCCGCAATCACCATCGGAAGATTAACAATCATATTATGTTTACTTTGGTGTATTTCTGCGTAAGCTTTGTGGGTCTCTTCAAACTACTTACTAATCTCTCAATTCGTATCATACTTTGACAACGTCAATATAAAATAATAAACGGCCTAACCTACAATATCAGCTGTCCTCTCATACGAGTATCCCAACCAGGCATGCTCCAAACTCCCTCATCCACCATTTTATAACTTGCCAAGCGTTCTCAATTACTTTGTTGTCAATATACAGCAACTGAACGCTCCTCGGGCGAGGGTGCACTACACGATTATTGACAGTCTGTCCCGCCATTGTATGGGCAGTCAGTAAACATGATTTGTAGAAATGACGACTGTCATGGCGCAAGGCTAGCTCTATACCATTGATACTGGTACTCTATTGATTAATACTCGCTTTAATTTGATGACTTTTTGAAGCTCGGTCTATGGCGTTTCGTCGCTAGGGACTTTGGTTTCAGTATTGGTTTAGTTAGATTTAGTGTTTCCTTATTATCTTTTTGAAGTGATAAACATGTTACATATTTATTGTATTAGTATCCTGACTCGACCGCGATAACTTACTGAAAAATCAGCAAAATATATATTTTTTCATTCACAAAGTTTACCTTAAGAGGAAATACAATAAATAGGCACCGTTTAAATACCTCTTAATACATAAGATTGCGTTGACCCCAAATCAGATCAAAATCAATAAAAAAACCTACAAATGAGTGAAAGACTATACAACCACTAATACAAAAATCATTAAAGTCACCAAATAAAATTTGACTGTGGGCGTGCCTCCGAAACTATCCTCGTCATTCGTAAATAAAAAACTTGTAAAGTATCGAAAAAATGTTCATTGCAGACAGAAGGCCCGTGAAATTGGAGTGATCCGAACAATCCTAGGTAATATTATCTGAGACAGATCTCTGACGATTTGTAAGAATAACACGACCGCACCATTCTATCTAAAACCACAAATATTCTTAACAAAAGTCGTATTGATTACTCACGGTGTTTTGACCTCTAGTTAAGGGTGAGCTATGATTAGGTTCTTTAAATATTATTTTTAAGAATTAACTATTATATTTGCTGGAGGATATATGGTAATTAGAAAGCTTCAAAAGGGATTTCCGCATGGTCACGCCTGAGTCAATTTGTTATCTGTAAGAGTTTATTTAAACGTAATAATCTCAGGAATTACCAGTTTGAATTGAATAACTTATTTTAGTGTTAAATACCCTATTTATCGAGAAGGCTGTAGGCTATAAAACTCCATGCTACGACCAATAGGAGCGGAGCATAATTTAAAAATGTCGCAAAAACGGGAGGTTCATAAATATGGTGGAAAGTTATGAGAATTTACATTTGATACAGAACTGTTTTTATGTAAAGAATAACATCTCCTTAACAAAATTTTGGACATGTAAGTAATTCAATCTAGCATGATACTAACGATACATATCACATTCTCACAAAACCCGCTCACATGCATTGTTTAGAAGTTTTGAACCGGACATGATAACAAACACTTTCTATATTGTGGTCAATCAATAGACACAGTTCAATAGCTATTTTTGTCTTTTAAAATAGTTTCACATAGATAATGTGATTAATCACACATAATCCACATTATCTATGTGCAAATAAAGAATTCGGTATAAAAAAGAATCCTAGGATCCGATTCTAAACTAAGCTAAGAGCTTGTGTTATATATAGTGTTTTAATAGCAGAGTATACACACATACTGTTTTAAATACATACATTAGGGTGTCCCTTATTTTTCAAAGTTTTAAATTTATAACGCATAGGTCTTAGTTTTGTTCATTTGCCTCTAAAACACTCGGAAATAAATTTTTAACTTATTTGGAGTACGATAACCCGTGCCGACTTGCATCGAAACATATTCATACAAGTTGCGTGGCAGTAGCGGTGGGTATTCACGGCATTTGTCGTTTATACCTAATATTTTTGCAATTAACACCTACTGTTTTACGTTTAAAAGATGGTAGTGGAATTAAGAAGGAACATAAAATGATTATTCTTAATTTGTTACATATATTATTAAATAACAGGCGCAAAGTTACCGTCTAATCGTCAAGTTCATTCAGTACTTTTTTTAACAAATTCGCAAAGTTCATTTGACTGTTATTGAAAGGGCTAATCTCGCAATTCGGGAGTTAATTATATTTTGGGAATAAGCTAGAATCCCTATCAAAGCCCTAACCTATTCCTAGCTGTGTAAAAATCTTGTGGACCTACACCATCTCCATTCGGAGGCGAAAAAAAAATACAAGATATTTACAAGCGCCGTCAGGAGGACTTCAAGGACAATTTAGGTAATTTATTTGATATAGCACATGCGAACTTGAAACTTGGAACCTTGGAATGGATGAAAATTGAAGTATTGAAGTCATTTTTACAAAAACAAAGAGAACCAGGGTGCCAAGGGTGTTTAGGGGCGTTTTACTCTTTAAAGATATGGTTGTTGCAATCCCAGTTCAAAATTAGCCAAGGATAGGCACTTATTTTTACTCATTGTGGTTTTATATGTGAAACTATGGCTTGAATGTAGTGTTGGGGTGAAGGTATCAAGATTTGTGTTTTTTAAAAAGACTTAAGGAATATGAAACGAGAGAGAAACATTCCATCCGAAGAAGATTTGTCTGATTACTTGTATAGTGACTAGAAATGCAATAAATAGTACCATTTTTATATTTTTTTAATAAATTGTTAAAAAATACTGCCTTATTTGTAGTTACAGAATAATTATTATGTAATTTTGTGTATTTCGAGAGCACAAATTTTTTTCCTCGATAAATAATGGCTCAATTTCTTTAAGTTATTTTTAAAAATTTTATAATTCCTCCAGTTAATTGGTTTACATGGGATAAAGATTTTGTCTATACTGAGACGAAGAGGAAAGTGCCTTGTTATGTGTGCAGTTAATGATACGGCTAAAGAGCTGTAAAACTTATCTAAGATTGTCATGGTTTGACTACTGCAAAGGAAGAGCAAAAGCATTTTTTGCTATGTTGTGTTCAGGAGCATAGAAATCTGTGTCCTGACTATAAAAAAGAGAACCACAAAAGAAAATATCTTGCCTCATCTATATTTTATCTCCTTGTAATAAATATTTTATAAAAAATTAATATTTCAATTGATTTAGCTATATAACGGAAAGGGCTAAAAATAGGAATTTTCTAAATCTTCAGATCTCTGTCGGCACGGGTTAACGTTGACGTAGGAAGATGAAATTTTGTATTTAAGTATGTCTGGACAGCTTTAAAAGAAATAGGGGGTATGCATTTCGATATCTAAAAAAAATTTTTTTTCACCCATATAAGGGACACCCTAACATACATAAATTAATATTTACATCTAGACACAGGACAAATTCGTGCTTCGTCAGGGTAATAAGTTGGGGATAAACCAAAAATAAACAAAGGAAAATTAAAACTCTACGTCTTTCACTGAATATTCACACAATATACTTAAAGACGTAGGTATTACCTAGTATGGTCGCAGTGACACGAACTCTAAAGAAGGCTTTAAACAACCATGCAAATAATAATAATAGGAGAAAATAATAAAATAACCCAACAAACAAAAGAAGGCAACAATCACACCTTGAATTTGACATCCAAAACTATCGATATCATACTCGTACGTCCGCGTCATATAAAAGCGTTACAAATAATATTTTTATTGCGACAATAAAATCGCAATTGCGATTGCACGTCGCGCGTCGCACCGGTTTTAATGCGTAAAATGGACGGTGCCTCGCGAATTGCACTGTGTTTTATGTCTTGATAATTCACGTTCATAAATTATTCGCTGGGTGATGGGACACGATTTTCTGTTGGATCGCATGAGTTACGTGTGAAATTGTTTCTGTATTGTTTGCAGCGACTATGTTGTACCTACATCGATATAGCATACTAACTAATATTATAAATGTGATTTCTTTTGTGACTATGTATGGATGGATGTTTGTTACTCTTTCACGCCAGACTGCGAAGAAATATGGCATAGTTAGAATATGTTCTGGAATAATTTAATTTTAATTCTTTTTTTTTATAATATGTAGTTACAAAATGTAATTTAATAGAATTTTCGTAACCACTTCAGCTATGGGGGCTGCTGCCTAGAATACAGGCTTGTCCTAGGTTAGGTAGTAGTTTGTACTAAACTATAACATCAATGTAATTGCTAATTTTGTTTGTAACTTGTAACTTTATTGTGTATTTTTTAGTCCAAATAAAATGAATTTATTATTATAAATAGCAAATAGGGTAAAATACTTTTTATCCCGGGAAAAGGAATGATCTCCGGGGCACGCGAGTGAAACTGCCACTAGTAAAACATGAACTGTCTGACCGTCTGTTTGTTCCGTGTATAGTTTACAATCAGATTGGCCGTATGTTAAAAATGTCCCAGAACTTTATCTCTATACCAAGACTTACTTTTTCCAAATTTTATTATTCTCTCATCAGCTAATAAATTGATTTTTCCAGCACAAAAGTCAAACAGTCTACACGGGACCCTCCGGTACACGCACGACTGACCCCACCTTGCTTAAATATGCCTCACTATTTACGTGAAAGTTTAAAGGATTTTGCTTTTTTTACGTTTACATTGGGGGAAAAGTTTGCAGTCGCAACAAATAGAGCCAATTCAACCGTGAACATGTCTGTATGGAATTTTTTATGTAGGAGGGAGCAAAGATTTTTTTTTGTGGAAAAATCAATGTAATGAAAATTTAAAGTAGCCTAATCAATAAGTTAAGTAGTAGCTTGAAAAGAATATGAGGTTATTACAATTTTTTTCGTCTGTCAACATCATAAATAGGATGATAGACTAGTCTCCCCATCACCACTGTAGAACCAGAATAAACATCACAAATATGTAGCTACTCGGTGAGAGCTTTTAATCCACTGAGGGAATAAAACTTCCACCTACAAAACGAGCTCGGAGAAACAGCAATTGTTTTAATTTACCCCCACCCCCCAAGTCTGAATAAAACTTCAAGTTCCAAAAGCAACGTTTGTGTCTCATTTTTATTCCGCGCCCGTACGAATGTTAATCTTTTCCCCACTAACTCCGGAACCGAGTTTGGCGCAATAAAAACTGTCGCTACATATATTTACGATGCAATAAATAAGATTGAGATAGAAATAATACGTTGCGCCGGCGCAGTGGAGCGCGCCCGAATGGATTCTGAACCATTAGAGATTTGGTTTAACGAAGTTTAATTTCGAAAACATATTTTATTACGGAATTGTGACATGGCTGAGATATGAGTCAGGGCTTTGTGGGTTCGACTGTATGTAGGTTGCAACCATTTTACTTGTATAAGACCTTTATTTATATACAGCTATTGCTCTATGTATCATATATAGTCCAGCTAAATGACTGTGTAGTAAAAATATAAGTGTAACTTCACATACCTACTATTCTATATAACTTAATATTTGATGTTTACTTAACTGTAGAAAGTGATTTTATTTAGAACTGGTGGCTCATCTCTATCACCCGCGTTCCCCGATAACTAAATTAAATTATAGGGAATTATAGGAAAAATAATTAAATGGGGGATATAAAGTAGCTGGTCCTTTCCAAAGCTCTAGTGTAATCTATTGTTAATTTCATCAAAATCCGTTCGGTGGTTTTGGTGTAAAAATGTATCAGACAGGCATAGTTACTTTCGCATTTATAATATTAGTAGGGATGACAATCAGTATAAATCACCAATTTATATGACAAAATAGACTAGTCAGGTGGCTCACCATATAAATATCATGGCTTCTTTATAGGTACTAATTGAGCAAAGCTAATCAATTTAAAATAATTAAAGTCATTAATAACCCACAAGAAAATTTTGAAATTGCCTCTAAGCGTTAATATAACAATGTTTATTTCCCATATTTCTTTACATGATAAAAACTCCAAACCCGACATTAAATAATAATTTCGCTGGACAAATTCTAAAGGGCCATTAACGTTCCCAATAGAATTGTCATCAATACTTCGATTGGAATTATTCTTCTGAAGGAGACGAAAAATCAACATCAATAGGCACAGGGCGGGGAGGCATTTCCTAATATTTCTCTCGGCCATTGAGTGGTCTAAACAAATTCTCCAGAAAGGAATTCGCTCTCCAAATACGTCAATCAACTTTTGTGGGATTGTAGTAAAAAGATAAGGGATGAATACGTGACTATAATTTGAACGTGCCCGCTGCAATTCAAAGGTCGCTGTTGATGGAAGTTTCTATAGACTTTGGTTTGACGCTAATTAATTAAGAAGACGGTTAGATTGAATTAAAGAATATTTTGACGTAATATAGTAAAAAATGATTATATAGTTTGTTACAAATCACGTCACAACGGTTAAAGTTATTTGGATGAAAGCAATAAAGTTAAAATGTGTTCATGAATAGAAAATGGGGGACTTTTTAACCTAGGAAAATCAAGATCCCCGGAAACTCAAGCTAGTGTTCAATATTTGATGACATTCAAAATTAAATTTAGTCCCCAAAAACTTTTAAAGGTCAGAGCTGCTGAAGCCACCAGCTCAGAAGTTGGTCTTCAACTGAGATCAATTGGCTTGGTAGACCATAATACTAGAATCCTCTGCCTCTTCGGGTATCTTGTCTAGTAATTATTTTTAGTGGCACCTTTAGCACAATAAGTCCCGTATGTACTTTCAAAACAGTCGATCCACAGAAAAAAATAAAAAATATTTTGAGCTAACCCGACAGTGCGGGTGCGTCGTAAATGCGGATCGGAGGGTTAAATCTCATTACTTTATAGCAGATGTAAAACGATTTATGGAGGTATACCAAAAAGGTCATATTTTGTTATGTTCCAATAATTCTAAGGTTTCGGATATAGGCTATAGGCGTTCAGACTTGTGTCGTTAAACGTTGTGGCTCTCAAAGATGGAGATATGACCCTTAGAAAACTTGCGAGGTCAAAACGATGATAGGGAATGTGTTCTTAAACTTAAATCTACTAGGCTTGTTTGAAACTTTCTTTTATAATAAGGCCTCTTTTCTATAAAATATTAATCTGAACATCATGTTTTCAGTATAATATTATTATTATAGTCGGAATAAAATAACAATTTAGAAGTAGATATAAGTTTATTTTTATTAATTATAGAGAAGATACATACTAGGCGACGTAGGTGGTCTAATCTAATACAAAATCATTTTAGGTGTATTTTTTTTGTCTTTAACTAGACGCATATAAAAATATATCTCGAGAAGTTTGGTCACCACTGGCCTAAAGCAACGTGCTTACGGTCCAAGTTTTGCTTTAACAGTTTTAAGTTAACGTGCCCCGGCTCGGAATAGGTAATTTTGGCTGAAAATTTTCTTTTACGAAACATAATTGGGTAGTGAATTTTATGTGTTTGCGTAAATCGTAACAAGACTTGCCCTGTTAAGGCCGTTTTACAGCCGCGAACAGGTTAAGCCGGCGGTTCTAAATCTTGGCCTACAAGGGCTCGCGTATTAGGTTCCTTAAAACTTTATGGGGCACTGTGAGTATCGTTCGTTATTTCTTTATCTTCAAGTGAAAACTTCTTGGTGCGTTGAGCGATTTTTGGTGGGGGAAAATCGTATTGGTTCGCGATATGCTAAGATTATATTACAACTGTTATTTTTTAGTTCGAAGTTGCCACTCTGTTGGCATTCCTCTTAATAGGTATGTGCTTTTTTACCAATAATAACGCCACTCTCTATAGTTTTAAACAGCACAATACTGTGATAGCTTTAAGTCCGCGGTTTAATCAACGTTTTCGCCAACAAGTTTACATGCAATTCCAAAACTTATTACTCTGTATCAAATTTTACTAGATCCATTCTGTAATTATTTTGTGATTCGTAAAATACATCCATACATCCATCCAAATTTTCACATACTATTGTCATATGAACAGAAGTCCCAAATAAACTGAAAAAAAAAATAGGGACAAAAGTAAATTTAAATTCAACAAAAAGTATACACTATTTTAATAATCCATCCCCTAAACGCGACGACAGTCTTCTACCCCATTTGAATAGGAAAATATAAAATTGAATAAAGAATAAAATAAAGTCTCAACAGAATGGCGCTATGCAGAATTTGTGTAGGGCCGTGCGTGTAAAATTCTTTGCGAGGTGCATCTGGCGTTGGCGTCACGTGGTGGAATGTTGGCTTTGTGGACGAGCGGGTGAGACGCGGCTGTTAAACGCTGCGATTATTTATACGCGCCGAATAATCGCTTACTGCCTATATAAAGTAACTAGCTGTCTCTGCGCGGTGCAGCTAGTTACTGAATGCAAAGTGAACAGTGAAAGAATATTTCAAATCAGTCAAGTAGTTTCGAAGCCTATTCAATGCTAACAAACAACCAAAAAAACACCCAATCAAATTCTGACCTATGTATTGTATATGAGTATGTAACATTGTATCCAGATACCTTACAGGCTTACATACTACATAAAACTGTTGAACCTACGAGTTTTCTGCTGATATATGTTTACAAACCGCTCGTCTACAAATCACCATAATCTGTTTACCGTAGTGAAGCATGTGGCCCTCCCGAAGTTGTCTTTAATTAAATTTAAAACTTGGCCGTGACGTCACGCCGCGACAGACAGTGCGTGCGCTAATTCTTCCGGAACTACCGACGCGACTCGAGTTTTGAACATGGCAACTTTAGTTTGTAAACCATTTGCTACTCTACGGTAATGTCTACCCGTATCTTGGTTCTAGTTAAATATTTGAGTATCAATGATTAGACGGAGTAATGACATCTATCTTTGAAGTACAGTTCTTGACTGAATATGAGCATTAAAGCGTTGTCAATTTGAGTTTGGAGAAATTATAGGTTTAGCCAATAACTAGGCTTTATTTACTAGAACGTGTTTTAAGAGCGACAATAGAAGTGACGCACAGGTGAACTTTTACCATCAGGTAGATTGGCCGCATATTTTTGGCCTCTGAGAATAAAAGGAACAAATATTAAAATATAAGTCTAAGTTACTTTTGACCATAAGTAGTTAAAAAGATAGTAATTTTAAAAATACTTTTACCTTTTTTATGCCGATGAAATCTTCATTGTGACGTCACGACATTTAACCGAATAGCAAAATTATATCCTAATCGAATCATAATCAAAATAAATTATTCTAAATACCTATAAATATAATTTAAATAGGGTCAAAGTAAAAGTTCAGCGATATTTATTTAATTATTCAGTCAATTACCTCTCACAAAGAAAGAGGAAAGCTTGCATGCAAAAAGGTGTATTTCATTATAATATTTCAGAAAGTTTTAAAAGATTTTTTAAAGTACCGCCATTCCATTGGACGGTGAGCTTCAAAAATTTTCCTCGCACTTACAACAAAATTGAACTAATTGAAAAACTTTTCTAATTATCGCCTTAACAGACACTTTGAGTAAATCGCCTTAAGGGTAAACAACACCTCAAGAATTCGCCCCCGGTGCTCCTCGGCTGTGGGGGTCAAGTGTTGAGTTTTTGGCGACTGTTTTTATTTAATGGTCAACTTTGACTGTCTTGTTTCTTTTATGTATGGATTATAACCATTTATTACTTATAGTTTAAGGTTTATGGTGGTTACAAAAATGTTGATTTATTTACGTATATTTTTGAGTTTTGAGGTCCATGAAGTTTAAAGTTTCTATGAAATCCATTCAGACATAATTTTCAATATTAAACTTATAAAACATACAAATTTTCAGGTTTAAACCAATGATTAAAAAGTTACTGCGTACTAAAACAGTAGCGAACTAAGGTTAGTTAGCTTATAATTTGCAAGACATATCTGATTAAATAGACGGTTTAAATTTTAAATCCAAAACTTATTAATCCCTCTTAAGCTCATGTCTTAGGCCAGGCAAAGCTCGTAAGGCCCCATCGAATTAGCGATGTTGCATCTTAAGGAATTGAATAAAAATCTCATTTTGACCCCCAACGCTTCTCTATACATCCTGAACCCTGCTGCAGCTGTCTCAAATAACAATAAAAGGCAAGCTGTATTGTTTCCTTAAAGTATTCCATAAACATAACACCGATGACTTAACTTTCTTTCAACTGCTCGTTTTATGTTGGAAACTTGTAAATTTTATATCTATTCGTTGCAATTCGTAAGCCAAATGAGATATTGTGTTGGGAGTTGTTTATTTTTATTGTGTCATTGAATTAATTGAGTTTTTAGTGTCATCTGTTTTGATATCCATACAAGGGTGCTGTTCGGGCCAAACCTTCACGGTGGGGAATGTCTATGTGTAAGTCATAGACACCCGCCCTGACGGTCCTCATTAAGAATAAAGAAATTGACACTTCACTTCAATAATATTAATTGTCAACCGCATATTATATATATTTTCTCCGCATATACCATAAATAATTACATATTACGAACTGTGCAACTCGGTTCCCGCGCGGGAGAAGCCCCCTGAAGAGGATCCCAGGGTAAGTCTGTGCATTTATAGATAGGCATTCTTTTCCGTGTGGGGTTGACCGGAACCAGCAGCATCCGCATCGTGGAGGGTCACTCTCAGGACACGAAGCCCTAGGTGGCCGCTACATTTCTTTGGTCCTTCGAGCCGGATTCTTTTAGGTTTCCCTACTTTCTCAGCATTTTGCTGACTTCATTTATTTTACTTTCTTGGTGAGCCGATGGGCGAACCATCTAGTCCGTATATTACTTCCTAGAATCAAACCGATGGGATTGTACTTCACGAATGATATAGGACTAGATCGCATAAGTTAATTAGTCGATGGACTTTTAACGTCATTTTATCATCTTTGGTTTTGCACAGTTCAGTCATACGGGTACGTCGGAATAACCGCGATTATTGCCTGTGTTTTATTTATCTACATATCAACCGATTTATAAAATATTTACCGCCTCGGTTTGTTAAATATATTCTATTTTATTTTTATTTTATTTTTTTTCTTTGAGTTGTCGTTCATAAAATGACAACTAGGGGAAGAAAAGCTCAAGGAAATGAGGATGAGACGACGATGGTCCCTCATTCAATCCTCATTTTGCAAGCCAGACAAGCAGCTTATTTTGCACGAATTCAGACATTATATGATTTGACACTTAATGTCGAACCGACAGAATCTTTTCGTGCCGAATTTATAAATAGGACATCGAATATAGATATGATTCGATCTGAATTTAATGACATTGTCCAAGAATTAAATTTAGAGCAAATGAAACATGATAAAAATTATTGCCCGACTTTTAGTCAGTGGGAAGCGTTTGACGATATGTTTGCATGTATTCAGGGAACTTTACGTAGCTTTGATAAAGTAACTGCTACTAATAAAAGTCAAGACTCTCCATTGAAACCAAAATTAAAATTACCACCTATTAAATTACCACACTTTGATGGTAATCAATCCACGTGGAGCACTTTTATAGAATGCTACAATCGGTTAATTCACACTAATACCTCATTAACTAACTCAGAAAAGGTATTTTACTTATGTGGTCAGTTGTCAGGCAAAGCTCTCACTACTGTCTCTGGCATTAATCCGTCTGGGGATAATTATGATCTTATTTATTCAACCTTGTTCGATAAATATGAAGATGTACGTTATTTAGGTACATTTTATTTAAACCAACTTTTCAATTCTAAATCTTTGACATCCGCTTCAGTAGATGGTTTTAATAATTTCATGGATAACTTTGCTAATTCTGTTTCAGCTTTCGAAAGGTTGAATATATCGGATAAGTTAGATTTTATGCTGTTATTTCTCGCATTACAAAAGCTAGACAACGAGACTATTCGTCTGTTCGAAAACACCTTTCGGTCTGAAAAGGTTCCATCTTATTCTCAACTTATTACCTTTTTGAAGGAACAGTTGAAAATTATAGAACGCACTAATCCTATACCATTGAATACGGTAGTGTCGCATCACCCTAAAAAACATGCCCCTAGCAACGTCAAGTCATTTGTGACATCTACAATTGTAAACAAATCTCCATCTTGTGTTGTATGTCATAAAATGAACCATGATGAATTATTTCGCTGTCCTGAATTTATGAAATTGACTCCTCGTGAACGTTACAACATGGTAAAAAAACATAATTGTTGTGTTAATTGCCTCAGCATGAAACATAAGACTTCTCATTGTAATTCCATTAAATGTTGTAATGTATGTCAATCCAGATTTCATAATTCACTTTTACATTTCTCTAGTTTTAATAAAAATAATTCCGCAGTTATATCTCCTACGAAGTCGATCAAACCTACGACCGATGGGTCTAGGTGCGCATTTACCGCAACAGGGCCGCAACAAGCGACCAGTCCAAGTGCTTTACCTACGTGCACTCTTCCTCTCGCTGAGGCGTGTGATACACGTTTTACCGCATCTACCAGTAACTCTTCTCAACAACCTGTTACTCTATGTTCCCTTCAAAATGATAGTACCATACCGCAATCTTCTACGGTTTTACTTGCAACCGCTCTAGTGTACATAGTGGATACTTCTGGTAATCCGCATCTTGTACGCTGCCTCATAGACAATGGTTCACAAAATCATTTCATTACATCCGATTGCTGTAGACGCTTATCGTTGCAATGTGATGCGTTGCCGGAACAATTTTCTGTTAACGGATTTGGTGGATCTTCAAATGTAATTAAGGGAACAACCCAAGTTACTATATCTTCTCGTTTCGATAGAAACGAATCGTTTGCTATTACACCGCTTGTGGTAGAAAACATCACGAATTATTTGCCGACCTCAAGAGTCGATCTTTCAAGATTGGAATATCTTAATAATGTACCGCTAGCAGATAATACATTTTTTAAGCCCGGTAGGGTTGATATTTTGATTGGTGCGCAGCTCTTTCCGCTCTTGATAGAACAGGGGCGTATCTACGGTCCGCCTGGAACTCCTGTTGCTATTGATACTTCGCTCGGTTTCATATTAATGGGCGAAGCTCCTATTTTACCTACAGCATCTAATAATGTCATATCACTCTGTTGCTTTTCTGAAATTCCTTCAGATTTAGAACAGATGCGCTCTTGTGAATTCCAGGGTTCCCCGTCTCAAGGTGCAAATATACTGAGTAGTGAGGATGATCCAACTTATAATAATTATTCAGATCCCTCTATCGTTGAACTACCTTCTGAACAGGATCCCAAGGATTTTGAGTCGTCTGTAACCACTGTAGAAAATAGACTTTCATCTTCTGAGCGTAAACTGCAATCTTCAGTCTCATACACGATTGAGTTTGATAGGATTCTTAAAGAATACCTCAGTAAAAATTATATTTTTCGAGTATCTGATCCGACTGTCAATTTGGGTTACATCATTCCTCAATTATTTTCTATTGCATTTTACACAAATGTAAAGCCTATTATGTACTCGCAGAATAAGATATTTCATACTTTACATCACTTCTGGCAGTCAGAAGATTATTCATTCCTACTTAGAAATATCTCAAGCAGAGAGATATTAATTATCGCGTCTCTTTCACCTTCATTATGGGTGGCAGGCTTTGACTGGATTAAATTAGACTTTGACCAGTGGCCAAAAACTAATCGCACCAGATTGTTCTGGATATCTGTCAGCCATTGATAGATTTTTATAGAGGCACATTTCGCATATATTTTTATTCATGATTTTAATTTTCCTTATTTACCTATTTAATTTAACTTGCATTAATAATATTTTAAAGTCATGTCTTAAATATTTCATTGTATAAACCTATTTAATGTTCTACATTGTAGTGGAAAAGAGGATTCATATAAATATAATTGGCCTCTTATGTTTTAATACATATTTTAACCTATTTTTGTGTGCCTTGCTTAGATGCTTTGTCTTATGAAGAATTAAATATTTTAATTAGTTACAATTATGCCAAATATATTCTAGGCTTAATTAATTATTTTGAATGAGGTTTCATCTGAGTTTGTTCCTTTTACCTATTTTCATTTATTATCTTTTGCTGCACATAGCACTGCGACATAGCAGATATTTTATGTTATATTCTTATGACGCGTGAGAATTAAACACAGAGCAATATCGTTTTAAAGAGGTTATTTTTATTTTATTTACGGAAAATAATTCACCGCCTTACATTGGCTTTAAGTGTAATTATTGTGAATTTGTTACAAAAGCAAAGATGATGCAATTGGCAAAGTCCTTTTTAAAATTGAAACGTTTCAATTCGTTTAAGTTTATTACCGCAACTTACTATCTTTGTTATTTATTATTTATTAATTTTACCTGAAGCTAGGTACTATTTCATTTTACTTCATACTTCTTTCATTTACCCTTTTACTCTACCGCATTAAATTGTCAATTGTTTATTTATTTCTATGAGGGTTATTCTCAAATTTCAAATTATTTCACCTTGTTTTCGGGTCATTCTCCTAGTTTGTTTCATGACATTTATTTATTGTTTTTTCTTCGCAAACTAGGGCTTCTGTTGAAAGATGACCTTTCAAGGTGGGGACTGTGTTCGGGCCAAACCTTCACGGTGGGGAATGTCTATGTGTAAGTCATAGACACCCGCCCTGACGGTCCTCATTAAGAAGAAAGAAATTGACACTTCACTTCAATAATATTAATTGTCAACCGCATATTATATATATTTTCTCCGCATATACCATAAATAATTACATATTACGAACTGTACAACTCGGTTCCCGCGCGGGAGAAGCCCCCTGAAGAGGATCCCAGGGTAAGTCTGTGCATTTATAGATAGGCATTCTTTTCCGTGTGGGGTTGACCGGAACCAGCAGCATCCGCATCGTGGAGGGTCACTCTCAGGACACGAAGCCCTAGGTGGCCGCTACAGGTGCCTCAGTTGGGAACGCACCGAGTCACGATCATGAGGGTGCCGGTTTAAATCCCTGGCCCGTACCTCTGAGTTTATAAAAAATACGTACGGATTCACACCACTGGCTTTCGGTGAATGAAAGCATCGTGAGGAAACCTGTATGCCCAAGATGTCACAATCAAAGGCATGTGAAGCCAATCCGCACTAGGCCCGTGTGGTGGACTATGGTCTAAACCCTCTCGATGTTAGGGAGGCTCGAGCTCCTCGGTAGAGTACGTATATGAGCTGATGATGATGATAAAAGGGTGCCAGACAAACGTGTCTTGTAAAGTAACAGTTAATGATAGTTGGTAGGAAATCACCAATATAGTAAAGTAGTAAAAATATTATGTTACGACATTAAATTAAAATTTAATAAAACATTTAAAATGGAGCTTTTGATTTTTATTCTCACGCATTTCTCAGCTTTTTAACCTCGAAACGATCATAAACCTAATTCTAATCTATCGTTCACACTATCGAATCAAGATTCCATCGAAATTATTCAAGATTTTTTTCGTATTAAATATCCAAAGGCACGTGCTCATTACCGTAACAGAATAACTTCCACTCAGATATTCCCAAATACGGTTAATGTTATTCAAGGGCCTTATAAAGAGTCATTCACGATTCAAATCTAATTTTCCAAACGATCGCGTTAAGAAATTATAAGCACAAAATTATACTTGTACGCGGCACTCATTCTTTATTCATCGAAAATGCGGCGATCCATTCAAAAAAGTCTCCCAACTAAGAAGGTCGTTAAGTAAATTAATATGAGTATAAAACATGATTAAAAAAATTACTTCGACAGCACTGAGAGGGGAGGTGAATGAGGGATCATCCCTTTTGTATGCGTAGATGCTTTCTTCACGGGTGCAACTTTGTTTTTGCTGTCGACAAAAAAATATATAGTTGTTTTTTCGTTTTACCCAGCCCATATTGAAATGCTAATGTATTTGACAACTGCAGAGTTAAAATTGTAATTGCACATGCCAAGTTTACCTTCAAGTGCTATAAGTTGTAATGTCCCTCACCGGTTTAATATAACTTGCCTCGGGGGTGAGAAACAATGAAAATGTTAATGTGGTAGTCCCACTTTTGTGTGTATTCATTTTAACTGCAGTTTCTTTTGCGTTTGGTGTTAATAAATCAACAAGCAATGGCTTTTGTGGACAAATTTTTGGAACTAAGGAAAGCATTATCAAGATGTTTTTAGTTTGGCTCATTATTAAAATTGTCTTATTCTTTCAACTTTTCAGTTTTTTTTCGGTTGTTATATTTATGATGTTTTGACGTGACAACGTCTTATAAATTGGTTTGCCGGGTGACACTTCAAGAAACTGCGTTACGCTCCGCTCACGTTACGTGACGTTATGTTTTAAATTGTTACTATTATTTCATCCTTCTTCCTACTATACGAATGAATATTCATATTAAAATTATTTTACCACTCAAAGTCGTTGTCACGTAAAACTTTCGCCCGTATACCGACTTTACAGGCAACCAATTTTTTTTAAGCTCTGATACTTTCATCTGTTTTGTTGGTACAATAAAATATTTCCGTGCTCATTTCCTCGAACACGCATAATTCTCAATACAGTGAATAAATATAAATGTGTAAAATATACGAAATAACACGTTCGCGAACGACTTTATTAGAGCGGGTGTGAAATTGCAAAACCGTCCTAAAATATGCGTAAAAATTTCTGTGAGCGTAAAATTTCAATCAGTCTCTTATACATATGCAAAGTGTACCCCCTTCAACGGTAGGTAAAGTCGCTTTACACATAATATGCTATAAGAAGCTATACTATTAACATTTCAGGTGGAATCATAACAACACATGTCTCAGATGAAGAAAAAATTCATATCAAGCTCTATAATTTGTTGCCACAAAATCTCATGCTTATTCTATCAATTAATTCACAAACAGTTTAAACAACTTGCATACAGTTCGACATAGAGCATAACAAAATTGATTGAAAGGATCTAACAGTTGTTGTGTCATGTCAATTTTATAGTATAGCTTTGGCAGTGAAAGCTGAAGCTTCCATACTGTGCGTATATGATGGGTTCTATTCCGTAAAGTAAAATGTACGGTAGCTCGACGATGTCTCAGTCCGTCCCTTTCGTTGCCTATGCTATCACGTGAGAAGTCCGCTTCTCCTAGAGCGAGCATTCCTCGCACCTCGTACTCCCTCGGGTAAAAAGGCAGGCCATTTTTTGTATTGGGACCTTCAAGGGCACGCGATGAAACCCTGGCTGAAGCAATTACATTACATATCAAGGAAATCGTGTGAATGTATTACGTTTCGCTGTTCTTATTTGTTTTTCCTACTTTATCTTTATTAAATCTTGGAATAGTCTAATGCCTCGCCAGAAATAGCTCGACATTTTTTTACATCAACAAGATTGGAATCGTAAGTAGAGGCTTCATTCCAAGTATTTCTCTGTTGGCTCCACACAGTTAATATTTCTCGGTTAGTTGTTTTAATTTCGATTAATTTTAAATTTGGGTATATCAGATGGATATTTACAGGATGTAATTGATTGTAAAGTAGTTCTAGTTTCCTCTCAAATTATTCGTTTATGAGAAATCATTTTTAAAATAAGAGAATCATTTAAAGTGCAAAATTCAAAAGTTAAATCGAAAAGTTCTAAACAATCAATATTTCATCAAATATATTATAAAATGGCACAAAATAAAATTCGCATTCGACCATTGGCATCAATTGCCAGAGCAAAAATGGAAAAGCTAAACCGCGTGCTAATATAAAAGTACCCGAGTGTATTTTATATATTTTCAATATTCGTTGGGTGAAAATTGTTGTGCAGATACGAGTCAAGCGATTTATCTACCACTGCATTTGATTTTTATAGATTCACTATACTCTATTCTAGGTTCTTCACTCTTTGACCTACAATTTCAAAGCGTCTAACCTTATTGCTTAACGATAAACTTCCAGATTCAATCAAGTCATCAAAAGCCTTGTCTTCATCGATATAATTGGTATCTTTCACAACGTTTTCCTTTTCAATTGATGTTACAACTTCAATAAACGTTTTATGTATATTATCTCTTTGACTATCAATAAGGCAACATATAATCTATACAAATCCATCGACCGGTCGCCGGATCGCCGGAGCGCCAAGGGCACCCAACAATGCAAATGTTAACGTTTTTATTTGCCACCGAATATTTTTTCGATTCCTCTCTTTTCGCCCGGATGTTTATTTACTTTTTTCGCGCTATCTTTACTTGTCTGAATTTGGATGTGGGTATAAATAAATTCAATGGGACCTCCCTGTTGATTGTATTGAGAAATGCCTTACGATAAATTTGTCTAACCAAGTTCTTTCCGTTCGATCTTTTTCTCGGCTTTAGTCAATTTACTGGTAAATCTAAACTGAAGATGTAGTATGGTTATGTGTATGCTTCGCTCTATGGTAGTATTAAGATCACCTAGTCCACTTAGATTAAATAATAAATTCCTAGTTTTGATATTAAAATAACAAAATATTCTTATTATTATTTCCCTTAATTTTATCAACTTGCAAAACGATGTCTTCATCGTCCCAGCTAGCATTGCGTTGGGTGAAATTCCGATGATAAGCGATAAAGTTTTAATGTCATAATACATAGAGTCTATATTGATATGCACGACGCGCATCATATTGCATTCGCTTGTAATGCATTAAATGCATGCCAGCATGAAACTTTAATAAACTGTGAGCCCTCAGTCCCCATCACCTGCCCTCACGATTTTAATGGAAACCGTGAGGTAAATACTCTTTATACTTTCGATGCGATGATAGCTCGGCGGCACTCATACTGAGTCCTACAGTGAAGGTAACGGGTAGGTATCTGTAATGAGCTCAAAACGTTAGCAATAATGATGAATTTTGGTCCCATGTCGTCTTTTTATTTTTGTTCAAAACTTTATATATAGAGCTTAAAGCGGTACTAAAATTTTCTTATGTTATTAATTATAGCTTACTGGTTCTTAATAAATAAAATAATAATATTTTTATCGATTTCTTGGATCATAATCATCATATTTTGATTATGACATACCTACCTGTAATATTAGTAAGAATCTTCTGTATAACGTCTTATCGTCTTGATAATACAATTTGTGCTATAAATTCCAAATGTTCCAATACAGCAAGTAGGTTTGACAATAAATATATAGTTAGATTGTCACAAAGGATGTATGAAAAAAGTAAGCATCTATGGATATGGGTTAGTAGAGCATTCCACTAATCGGCGAGTGCCGTCTGCCAGCTGGTCGGGTCGGGTGAAAATTTTCACTTTTACCTTTTTCCTCGCATAAAAAGGGAATTTCCAAAACTGGGTCACATACCGCAATGTATGTGCAAACGAGCTTTATTGGGGAATATCTCGGGCTATTGTACATCTTTTTATTATGTTAATCATCGCTTGATTAGGTACGGTAGAGGCATGATTATGTTATTTTGTCATATTTTGTTAAGGCTTGTGTGTTTATTAACAATTCCATTTTGGTATCTGATTATGTTCCATTGTGGTCGCAGGTGGAAAGCATACAAAGCTTAGAAAGGTTGGTTATTTCCCTTTTATTTTAGATGTATTTAGTATCCTCAATATCTACTTTAAACGATTTATTATTGAAAAATATACATATTTTACAAATTGTTGATATTGAACAATTATTTATTGTATATCAAATTTAATGACAAAAAATCAGATAAATAAAAAAACAGTGAAACCTAACTAAATGTGTGCATTTAGTGGCAGTCATTTCTTTAAGATTTCTTTCAGATAACCGTTCATGGTTAGATGCAAAGAAATTTTGATCACTATATATCTTGTGGTGCAGCATACATGTAAAATATTGGCGATAGCTTTGACATCCATTCAACTATCTTTGCAAAGCTTTCGTTAACTTTCTAGTGTTCGTATCACTGGTTTAAGTAGCTATTTAGGACCTTTATTATCTCAAATGGCATTAGGAGCACATTTTCCACAGTTTCCAGTTCGTCGAATACCCCCAAATTAATCAATTTAACTTTAAAAAGGAACTTATTAAATACCCGTGGGACTGGTCAAGTGCTAGCCCATCTAAATCTCTATAGCTATTCGGTGTTCCACAAACCTCAGCTTAGAGGTTTAATTATTCAACGTAACGCTTAGGACTACGTTTTCAAACTTTCCACTAAGTCGGATTTTGGTTAAAAGTATTTTTTCCACCCCTAAAAAGTTTCGCCAAGAAAATGTTAAATCATAATTGAGTTAAATTTTCATTTTCTGTTTCAGGTAATGAATTGAACGCCTTCCGATTTTCAGTGAGTGTTAAGTTAAGACACCATTTAAATCTCGAAAACTCTAATAAAGTTAATATTGATTTTGCTTTTAATATACAACAATAAAAAATAGTTTTCACTGCTTTCATCGCTAATAATTCTTGTAAATAAGTACGCATTAAGCATTCGACAAAAACATTACAGCCATTACAACTATTTCGAAAATCTGCCTTTTACAGTGAAACCATACTTTAAAATAGCCTAAGATAATTCACCTATTAATTACAAAATAATACCAACTTTATCTCAACTAGCAGTTGCATTAACCAGGAAATTCCAATCGAACTTTGGACCAATATAAATCTCATGGCCAGAAGTCCTATCTACTGTGTCCAGTTCATCGGTTCCCTCATTTCGACTGCCCATCGTCCTAAAGGTCAATGCACTCGGAAACCCTTTAACGCCCCAACCCCCCGAGGACTGATTTTACAACCCCGTTTTATTTTTCGTTTAACACCTGATTAACCATCGTCCTGCTGATGGGGTGAAATTATGATGAATAATTGTTGATGTGCGTTCAGGTAGAGATGGAAGTTTTTATGGGATGTTTGCAAGAGGAATGGTAGAAGGGGTGTTGGCAGAAGATTAACTTAAAACTTAGGAAAGAGTTTTATGGTAAAGGTAACTAAACTTATGAGGCGGTTTATAGATTGTTACTAATCTATATTCATCGAATATGGAAAACTTCTTATCTTAGATCAATAGTTAAGTCATGTAATAAAAAAAAATATGTTTGTCAATAACAATGATATGGTAAATATTCCCAGAAATAAAGTCATAATCACTTTGAAGATAACTTCTTAGACTTTCAAAGTACTTGACGATCGATACCAGCTAAAAGCTTTGAGACAGATAGGCGAGTATATACTATTTATATATAATAGACATACTACTCAAGTGCTATAGAATTTTCAGTTTTTAACTTTTTCAGAGTTGTCAGTATAAAAATCTTCACGGTCAGTTTCAATGAAATAAACATAACTCAATAAGATTCCATCGAAAACTTATGAAGTAGGGATATAGAATGGGCAAGTTAGCCCGTGGGACTTCACTATATCAAAGGCGGTTTCGGCTCGTCCTATTGAATTAGGGGTTCTATGATTAAAATGCCAAAATGGAAATGGCATGACATTTAAACATAATGTTTACTGTAAAGGTAAAATATATTTGGAGTTTGAAATGAAAAAAATGGCTACATATTTTGTTTTAGTAACAGGACTCTGAGGTTCATAACAACATTTTTTATTATCCAATTTTAAATGTGTATAAATTATTGCATGTTTGTTGTTTTCACCTAAATTATAAGGTAGAGAATCAATCAGAAACAACTTAAGATATTATGATGATTACTTATAGCTAAAGAAAAAATTAATCTTTATAAAAAATCTTTATAGATTATTTAATTAGTTTTATTAATTTTTTCTTCTTATCTACCTGCGCCTAAAACTTAATATATTTACGAATTAAATTGTTGTTAATATTTGATAATATTATTACCTATTGGTAGTATCGTAAAAAGATAGTACAGTAGCCAAGCTAATAGCATTTAGTCTAGATTATTTAAACAACAGAATGTTTGCCTTGTCCTGTAAGTAAACTTTTCTAGATGTTCCTAGTCCTCAGCTATTTTTAGTCATATCTCAAAGAATCTTTCACTACTATTATCACAACCATATACAGCAATAACACTATACGCACTAAAATAACCGTGTATTTTGTATATAAACACGCTCTCAAGTTCGCCCTCCACGCTTGAAACAACTTGCAACTACCCTCATCCAACAATGGAACATCGAACGTTTTCTTATATAATCAAGAGCCGCTTCTTCGACGTTAGGGTTAGGATGATGATAGAGTGTTTAAAATATAGCGAGTTTTATACTAGATACTAACTTTTTTTGTTATAGCATAAGAGTGGCAAACAGGCATACGGTCCCACCTGATGGGAAGCGGAACCGAAGCCTATAGACGCTTGCTACACCAGAAGCGTCACTCACGCGTTGCCGATGCCCTGTAAAAAATGGAGCAACTGTATAGGCACTGAAAGGGACAAAGCGCAATGTAATTTTCGTCGAAGGGCTAGACAGGTATCACTCCTGCATCCCCTACGACGCTACTCCATCCCTGGTCCCCCCACTGCCGCTACAGCGTCTCCTCATGGAGCTCTGGCTACCTTACTCACCGCAGGAACACAACACTACATGTAGTGTTATTTGGCTGCGGTCTCCTGTAAGGTGGAGGAACTAACCCAGTCGGGCTGCTCCAAATTCGGAACGGACGAGTCCGTTGCGCCCTACCTCCTTCAAAAATTATTCTTACTTAAATATATTTTAATCAGCAAAATTCCAAATGATGGCGAATTACATCACAGCCCGCTGCCTCTCCACAATGTGGCGGAAGATACCCTCTCAGGGAGGGCACAAGTGAAGGTTGTATAAATATTGACGCCTCGCTTTGAGGCTAAGTGCCGTCTTTGTCTCAACAATAAAAGAATAACACTCATTTATACGAACAATGAAACCTCTTCCCACTGTCTTGCCTCGCAAGAATATCCCAGAGATAGTACACGTTTAACATAAAACTTACTAAATGTACAAAACGCCGTTTGAGGTTTATAATAGTTTTGTTTTCATGGAGATGCTTTTATCAATGCCAGATGATTTCACTGTTTTAAAAGACTGGGTGCAGAATTTTGCTTTAAAAGCATAGAAAATGGCATTTGCTCTGAAGGAGAACAGTTAAATACAAGTATTACATGAAGATATAGTATTGACAGACCGGTTGGCTTCGTGGTTAGTGACTCTGACTTTCAAGATGAGGGTCGTGGTTTTGAATCCGGCCCAGGACAAATATTTGTATGCATGAATATGCCTGTTTGTCCTGTCCCTGGATGTAAATATATTATGTATGTATTTCAAAGTAATATATCAGCTATTTAGTTACCGTGGCAAAAGCTCTGCTTAGTTTGGAATCAGATTAGCCGTGTGTAAAAAATGCCCCAGGATAATAATTATTATTCAATTAATTTATATAGTATCTCTAAAAAAATCGTAGTTTATAAAAGAAAGATAGACAGACAAATTTAAATTCACATCTACAAAAACGAGCATATGCCAGGATTCTTATTGTGATCTGTCTATCAATTGGAACAACTTGAAGGTACTAGACAATAAAGTTTAAACCATTATTGTCTTTATGTCCATTGTTCATCCAGACTCTGATATTTTCATTTATATTTTTTCACAAAACAAATCTAAATAAAATAAGCTTAACAGGTTGTCCGCTTTAACCTTCGTATAACAAATGATCTAGAAAATAAAATAGCTTTTATTTCTCGCCGGCATAGCACCCAATTGACTAAGGCTGGCCACCGTAATAATGCCTATAAAGAAAAGATAAAAGCTTCTCAGATAGGTCAATAATTTAGGGGCTTTAATTCTTGTTCTCGAAAGCTTAGCTCGGACCGCCCATAATTTTTGACGGCGGTACGTTTAGTATTTTTTTAATTTAGCGTTTCAATAGATTAGAATTGAAATGTTTTATTTGCATTTTGAGTTTCGTAATGATGTCAAATTATATGAAATCTGATCTTCCAAAATAAGTTTGTAAATACAAAGTAACCAAGGTTTTAAGCTGGGTTAAGTAGGTCCTGTACCTATTATTTCTAAGAACACTGCTATTTTCTAATTAAATAAATTAGTTTTGATAAAAATATTTTTCATTGTGAAAATTTTATTCATTTTATTGGTAAAAGTACAAAAACGTAGCGTAACATATAAGACACTATTATAGTAATGAATCATAATTGTATGATTCATTAGCGGAACAATCGCGTCCTTTGATGTGACGTCCACACAAAGTACTTCGGTTATTTACGAGTGTGGTGTGACCTACTGTATATTTTCACAAAACAACTAATTATAAACATAATGAAGTAACACATCTGCGATTAAACATATTACATCATCTATGACGCACGAAATTCTTCCCAGAACAAAGCGATTGCAAAAATTGTATCCACCATTGGTGGTTTCGCTCTCATATCGTTTAAAAGCTCACTTAAAGCTAACTGTCGAATAAACTTAATATGTTTATGCGACGTTTCGGCTGTAAAAAGGTTTATTTTGACATTTGTTAGGTGATTTCGCCGAATACAGCCGTTAAAGCTATGATTGTTAGGGGTCTACATTTTTGTATGATGATTATGGTAACATTGTCCCGTCCCCGGAATGCTGATGGCCGTTGCATTGTTTACGTTTAATCCTCCAAAAAGGTTTCACGGCTTACGACGTTTTGAGTTTGTAGCGCTTTGTCTTTTTAATTTTATAATTGTTGTGACGATAAATGGCTCCATACGGTCACCGTTTTAAATTTTTAATTTTGGTATACTTTTTTTTAATAACAGCTTAGTACTCTAGATTATACAGGCATAATTTATTGTGCACATAATGTTTTATATGTTAAGCCATTTTTTTAATTATTATTATTCTAAACCTACTTAAATGTAAATATTTATCCTAAATTTTCATCTAACTGACGCATTACCATTTTGCAGTAACTCAATTACAGATCTAAAATACAAACAAATATTAAGCAATAAAGCACTCGGTTTACTAATAACACTATAGCAAAGGGCCATCTCATCGAGTGGGGGCCTAAAGTGGAGGGGAAACATCGGGGGGTAGCTAAAACAAAAGGGGCTCTAGCGTATAGGAATAATTATCGACGGAGTTTATTTACTAAGAAAGGGAGCACTGCCTTTTTATTGATTCAAATTGGAATAAAATAAGGATGTTGAAGTGTATGGAAATGTAAGGGCTTTAAAAGCTAATTGACTAGATTTTTGCATTAAAATAGAAATTTAAAGCTGAAAAGAGCTATTTAAATTATTTCTTTATTAATGTAGCATTATGCTATTTATTCAAGGACATAGTTACGCCAGTATTTAATCCCTCCTAATATAATGAATGCGAAAGTAACTATGTCAATCTATTAAGCTTTCACGCCAAAACCAATCAACAGATTTTTATGTAATTTAGTACAGTGATAGATTACAGCTCGGGAAAGAATAAGCTACTTTTTTAACAATCAAGACAGATTAAGATCACCAGGTAACGCGGCTGAAACCGCGGGGAGCCACTAGTGTACCTATTATAAAATAGGAAATGTGGAGAAAAAACAATAGAAATGAGAATTTAAAAGCAAATTCTTTGTATCGGCCAAGTATCAATTCATTTTAACCTAAACAGCTCAAGTCATTACAAGGCAGATAGATGATCAATAATCAAAAGCAAGATCTTTCTATTGGCAATTATCAATTTATATTAATCACATCAGCTCAAGTCATTGAACAAGGCATAGAACTTCAATGATCATGACGATATCGCAATTGCCAATAAACAGCCACAAAACGGACCAATTAAACTTAGACGTGGCAAATTCATAATTAATAGAATCCCGTGCCGCGTTCACACGAGATAATCGAATTAAAATTTCAAAGGAACCCTCAAACGGAACGTCCAACTGGTTTAGTAACCAGATGTACTAATACATGATGCATTGTGGAACATCGCAAACTCCAACGGCTCCATTGTGATATGGTGACCTGATTTCAGCTCGGAGCTATTTATTATGAACGACTTTTTGTTTTTTGAGGTTATGTTTACACTAGATTTTGTTGGACTAAACTAACATTACTATGCAGCTTCTAAGATCCTACATTAGCTTGGATTAAGATTCTATCGATGAAACTATGCCAACTATTTCCTAAACTTAGCTACATTAAACGTAAAAATGACTTCTATTCTTCTTCTTCTAGCTTCAAAAACAAAATAACAGATTTGACTTTTTACAGTTTAGAGTAAAACTAAGTTCAATATCATAAATTCAAATCATTGAAATGTTATTAGATGTTGCTACCACAGAGTTTTCAGAAGCTAAAATCAAACGAGAAAATAATGACATAAAATAATATATAATAATGAAGCTTATAGCTTAGTTTTTTAGAATATAGTATTCGAATAGTGTAAAAGCCCTTGATAACGTTGCTATATCCTACCAGCCGTCAGTATGTCACAGCTTGATAACGAATGCGCTCTTTGAGATAAAATCTATACATAATTGCTGTACTGCTTGTTTATAAACTACATTTTGTGAGTTGTGCTTATGTAGGATCAACGATTAAATATTTCATTGTATTGGAAGAATACTTGTTACTTTTTATTGCTCACAACGCAAGAAAAAAATTAGAATCATAAATTTTGATAATATTTCGTGATTTTTTCTCAAAAAGAAATTGTAAGATATGCAGATAGTAAACAAGAGTACAGATATTTTAAAGGTCAATGTTTTTTAGCTTTTACTACAAATCGAAAACAAAGATAAGGTTATCAGATTTTAAGATGAAACGAATAATATAATACTAAGAGAATAAGTTGAAAATCAAATTCCCGGCCATGAATAAGATAAATATAACATAAATGCTTTCACAGACATGAAACTAAGTGATGTAAAAGTAAATGTTTGTGATAACATCCACTTACAAGGAAACCAATACTTGTGAGGGTCACTGCTACAAGTGTCCTGAGTCCTGATGTTACAACCTTGGATACAAGATAAAATTAATTGAACAATATTTCGCTCGGAAATGATAAAGTGACCTTTTTCTACTTTAATTTCTTGAAGCCAGAGATATAAGCCACCCAACCCACGCGAAAGGTTTGTTATGACACAAGTGTAGTAATAAATATAGTTTTTAATGGAATAACATTTTTGAACAAGATTACACCAGTGGATGGAAATAACGACTTGATTTCATACGCCACAGATTTAGCAACATTTCAATTTAATTTCACTTAGCTCGGAGTAGATTTAATAAATAGTGACGTAAATTTCAACTTGATTATGTTTTTATTATATTCAAAGACGTTTATGAAAATTTTAAATGGACTAAATTATTTGATAGAACGGTTGTCTTTATGGTTAGTGATACTGACTTTCAAGCTCTCAGTCGTGGGTCTGCATCCCGGGATAAACATTTGTAAGCATGAATATGTCTGTTTTTTCTGTAGGTATCTGGATATAAAATATCTATTTAATTATGTATTTAAAGTTCCCATAGTACAAGCTCTGCTAAGCTTAGGATTAGATTGGCTCTGTATGAAATATGTTCCAGGATATTTATTTATTATAACTAAAAAATATAAGCAAATAAGTAGAATATAATAAACTAATCAAAGATCGACCTAAAAGACACTCATTGTAAACAATAAATTTAGATTTCTGAAGCTTCTCCAGTAACTAAAATTATGTTACAAGCATTTAGTTATTAATTAACATTATCTTTAACCAATGAGTGGTCCCTAATTGGGTCATAAATCATAACCTCCCTCACTGACACTTTGTGCAACTTTAGTATATGAGTACCACCTAGATGCTGATTCAGTACTCACTGGTTCTCCTACGCTTGCATATTTTAACTAACATCCATAATGACCTAACTGCCAACCAAATTATTCCATCCTTGAACCTTATCACAGAGAGCTAGAGTTGATTTTCGAAGGGGTCCTCCAAGGGTGTACTCTTGGGCCGCTACCATACAACAAGGTAGCAACTGAACCGTAATCTTAAGATGATTTATGGTTAGATGTACATTTGACATTTACGAGTTAACAACCGTGCTTCGGAGGCCTTTTAATCAACTATGTTAATGTTAGGTGTTGATCCGACGGTGGGTCTCTACTAAGCCTTATATCAATATAAGGTTCTAATTGAAACTCCGAATGTGTGCAAAGTTTAATTAACGTCCCATGTCCTTATATACTCGAAGGGATATGATATTAACGTATGTTTCATTTCAAAGTGGTTGTATATAGGTATATAAAACCTTTATTATTACTTTCTTCTCTCAATCCGTTTCTCCAATAATTTATAAATTGATGCAACCATGTTATGATTCCCCATGAGACAATATCAGATAGTTAAATCGAAGTTTATATAATTTTAAGTTGTAAACTTTTAAAAGCCCACGGGATTAAGTCTGACTCATACTAGGTGCAATATATCATGTGTCATAAACCTTACAAAGTCATTATAATTTGCTAATATACAAAACAGATTATGTACTATAATGTGTTTATTATTATATCCAATAATAAAACGAATTGCGAAAATATTTAAAATCAAGCTTTTGTAATGGTGCAAAATATTTAAGATCAAGTTTAAAAATTACAAAGTAGAACCATAAAATGACGTTATCTTTTAATAATCTCAAATATAAAGTTACTTTACCAGCAACATAAATAGATGGAAACGTCAAGTTAAAAATGATCTTTACGAGGTTTTCCCTCGACCTACCTTATCGCGGTCAATAGGGAAAGAAGGGCGCTCAGGTTTTAAAATTCACCCACACTTTAGTTTATTAGACCCTCAGAATCTCACGTGCCATCTGTATTACCGTTTTTGGGATCACCGTATAGGTAGGGATTCCTAAAATAATTCAACGATAAGAAGAAGAGTTATTAATAATGATATTTTAATATTTTTATATCTACAAACACTTGCACAGATTCATAAAGCAGATGACATAGTATACAATACACTAAATCGAGTCACCCACTTTGATAAATAGGTATTTAGACCAAAACAGTTCCATAATCTAGGGTCTCCAAATAGCGGACAGATGGTAAATCCACCAGATGTCCTGTCACAGGGTCAAACGTTCTGAATGGGGCATACTAATAAGTGCCCCACCCTATTAATTATGTCCAACGAGAAAATTTCAAGGCAAGAAATCCTGGCCATCAGGACTAATGCCCAATGAAATGGGTCCACGCTGGACCCTTGAATTACTTGTTGGCATGTGACGCAAGTTATGAGAACTACTTCTGTTCTTGGAACATAAGAAAACTGCTTTATCTCGTTTTAAGTATTTGTTATCTATAGTCTCAATTGGTTTTTATTGAACCTGCCTATGCTACCAATCTTATTTATCTTCAGACTTTCATCTACCAGCACTTGCACTATTTTTTAATGCGAAAGTTAGTGAGTATAGATAGATGGATATTGGTTACTCTTTCACGCCAAAACGGCTGAAGGGCTCTTCTTGAAATTTGGCATGGACTTATGTTCTGGATTAACACATAGGTACTTTTTATCCTGGGAAAATTGAAGGTCCCCAGGAACGCGGGTGAAGCCGCCACTAGTAGCTTTAATATAATAATTCCGCTGTCGCCCATAACCTTGACCACCTCCCCAACGTCGCCAGCCGGATTCATACCCGTCATAACTCCAACCTGTCCCCGATTGAGCGGGCGTGTCGTTTCTATTTCGCACCACGGTAAATACCTCCTTCCGGCCCTCCGTTCCGGGATTATAGTTTCAGAGGCACCGTCCCCGAATCCTGAACAAGGTTGGCGTGTCAAAGAATCTCAGATTACATTAAAATTACGGTATTTCTAGGTTGATAAACTGGTTTGATTTTGACTTATTATTTTCAGAATACTAATTAATGTTTGAAAGTATTCGTATAGTCTTGAATAAACTGAAGTAATTGGATAATAGTAAATCGCCCAGTTTTTATGTACTTCTATAAATGTAAACCTTATTTATACAGTTTCATGAAAATAGTCAAAGCAAATAAATGGTTTGGATAACCCAAAACATAATCGAAAAAATTTTGCGACACAACATAAATTATGTATTTTGCGCACCTACCGTCTACGGATAATTTTAATGTACTGTCAGATTGGAATCTAGCTCAAAAGACACGAAACATTAATATTGATTGCAAAACATTGAAAGTCAATCATTTATCTTATATTCAATCTCGTTCAAACGTTAGATCCAATCTGAATGATACATGATCCGTTATTTGTGTACTGATGGATCATGTTCCGGATTCAAAGAATAGGCTTTTAAATGAACAAGATAGCGATGAATAAACAAGTGTTTCTTTCAATGTTCTTTAAACCTTACCCTTCTTAAATTCTGTCTCAGGATGTTTCATTATAATGATTCGTCTACACTTTATGTGCCCATTAACAAACGGCCAAGTTTTCCAGGGACAAAATACAATTTGAATTTAGAGCATTCATAATTTCAAAACAAGTAAAACATTTCCATTAAGCGCAAATATATTAACATGACAAGAAACGAAACTCCACAAAACAATACAGAGTGATGTACGCACACGCAAACTTTCAGCGTCTTACAATGATATTAATCTCAGAGAATTACAGAATACAGTACAATGTCGTGTGCCTCGGAATCAGACAAAACAACTTAATACAATAGTAACAAAAGAAAATTGAAACAGGAAAAACTCAGGCAAGAGACAAGACAGTAAATAGGTGGACAATCTGATGACCTACTTGAGGACAATTGGATGGAGCCCGGAAGATTTATCGTCCTGGATGGGGACGTATGTATGAGGCGGTTATGTTTGAACGTTTCAACAAAAGGATTTTGCGCTTTATTATTTTCATCTATTGCTACTGGAAAATTACTAGTTACACGAACTATTTATTTGAAGGACAATTCTGTGAGATTTGATTTATTGTTATTAACTTCTTTTCACCAAATTTTTTCAACTTAACTTGAAATTACGTATATGATTGTAATGCTCAAAAACCAAGCAGAAAAAGCGTAGCGTAATATAAAAATTCTAGAACAAAAACTAAAACCACAGATAGAACCAGTAGAAGCGATATGCGAAGTACAAGTTGTTTATGATAACAACAAAAAGAAACTATTTAGTCCAAATAGCGGATTGCGTCACATTTTAAGTGAATAATGGTCATTGGATACTTCCTTTATTGCCTCTACGGTTTTATTTGCGTACGTTTTGGGATCTATTCTCGTAAACGGGACACTTAACAATATTTGTTTCTTGGTCTAATGAGAAGAGAGGCTGACTTATCAACGAGATAAGAATGTGGTAGAGGATTTATAATTGTAAATGAGGAGTATAACAGGGACTAGAAATCCGATTACATTGTCCTTGCTATATAATAGTTGTTTTGACCAAATGTTTCAGCTACGAATTAAAAAAATTTTCACTAATAGTAGAGCTAGATATATTCTCTGGTATATAGGATATTAAATTATTTTAGAATGGCATTAAATCCGTTAAACATTTCGAGTGACACCACATGACGGTGACTAGACATAAAATTTAAGTTGACTTTTTGCTCTTCCAAAAAAATACTCAAACTACGTTTTGCCTCTAAATTTTGTCCCATTTCTTGTAACAAAACGCTTCAGATAATAGTGGTTTCTATCTCGGTTTCATATTTCGCAATATTTTAAGCTCTTGAAGAATTCTCAAAAACGTTTGGAGACCACATTGTGACGTCACGTACGTTCCTCGAGTGGGACTTGTCTCACGACACCATAAACTTTGTGGTCATAAATCACGGCTACTTAAAACTAGATTGTGTTCAACTGCTTGATATTTAGTGTGTACGATATTTGAAATTTAGAAATTTATGTTCTGACGCTGAGGATCTCATACAGCGACTTAAAAAATATGATTCATCTTGATATGCCTTATTTATATTGACATTTTAGTTCTGACTCTATAAATTCTTATTGAAAAATCTAGTAACGGCATATACTCGTATAACTGATATTCCCAATTTTCTTTTATTAATCCAGATTTGTTTTAGCATCCAATTCATTCGATAAATTATTTTAATCATTTTGCTTTTTAAATATTTTTATTATCGCACCGTGATCGTGTCGTACATACTAAAATAACTTTCAGAGTTATCTGCAAACACATGTTACGGGTAGAAATTAGTAAAAAAAGATGTCAGACGAACAGACACCGGGGTGGTCTGATAAGCCACGTGTGACACTCCTTGTAACATCACCACAGCTTTATATTACTTTACGTAGACAGTAATTGGATGTTTTTAAGCATTCTATTGGTTAATTAATGCTCTTGTAATGACTTGGTTTTTTGACAAGAAATGTGTAAAGGGTCAGAATCTTTTGTCAAAGAAAATAATAATTAAGTCTAATTCTAAGCGAATAAATGGGTTTTTAACAATTGCTAACGATAAGGAAATGTAAACTAGCAAATTTTGTGAAATCTATACTAATATTATAAATCTGTCTCTCTCGTTTTCACGCTAAAAGTACAGAACCGATTTATATGAAATATGGTACACAGATTGTCTAGAGACTGAGAAAGGACTAAGGCTACTTTTTATCCCGGGCAAATGGAAGAGCTCCTGGGTACGCAGGTGAAACCCCAGGCAGACACTAGTCTTCAATAAACATTATTTGTTATCCAAAACAAATAATAACAATATCAATATATACGTTTTGACATTTAAATACAAACACTGCCAATTTAAAACGACACTTTATTGCATCACAACCCTTTCAAATTAGGCAACGGTCACTTTCCGCTTCTTTATCGTAGCAAATTTTCTATATAACCCCCCACACACATATCCTATTTCAATTTTGAACTTTGTTTTCTCGTTATCAAAGTCTAATTTATTCTAAACACGACCACGTTTTGTTGCCAGATGATTTTCAATTATGTATAAAGGAGTTGTAGTGTCATTTTGGGTTGCGTGCAAAATGTGGTGTCCAGCAAACCGTTTTTGCTTTCCGAATGGTGTCTGGTCAGGGCAGGGCACTGACAACATCGGTTTTACTAAGTGATTTTATAAGGGAAATGCGACCAAATACCGGATTAGGGCGCCCTTTTGTTTATATTATAATAATTGCGCAGTTGGAATACCAGCAAAACGGTACGTTGCCTCTGTAAGGTATTTTGTTCCCCATTTCTCAATAATGACTGTATTATCTTGGCTCAGTGTTATGTTAGTCTGTTTGGTCGGATCGAATGGTTGTCTTTAGTATAAGTAACCAACCGTTAGAGAACTGCTTATTTTGAGCTTACTCTTCTTTGTAAGTATTATCGTATTGTCGTTTAAGAATTGCATTGGAGTCGGTAACGGATTTTTTAATTCTTCCTTCGCCATCTTAATTCGCTTACGTTTAAAGAATTTGTTGTTCTTTTATAAATGTTATCAAATATCTGTATATAGTTGAGCATTGTCTTTAAGGTTTATTTTTATTTAACATTATTTAACGTCTAATATTGAATAATCTAGTGGATAAAGCATAGTGAAATAATATTTACATTGATCTAAACAATTCATAGCTTATGTTTTTTAAGTTTTGGCTGAAGATAATGCGTCACTTTAGTTTTTATGTATAAAGAACCTTTTTGTACTGAGCTGGATACATTTTTTTGTTCCAGATCAGTTTTTGCCTTGTAAACTGAGATGACTGCAAAAGAGGTTTTAAAAACGCCAGACACCGTTTTAATAAGCCGTATGAATGTTTTTGTGACCTTTTTTTGGGATAGACATATATTTTTTATAGAACTTTTTACACTTAACCGCGCTGTTTAAATTAAGTTAGCAGGGCAAGTCTTAATTTTTATTAGTAATCAGCTGATTTATTATATACTAGTGGCTCCCCGTGGTTTAAGCCGCATTCTCGAGAGGCCTAAAATTTTCGCGGAATTAAAAGAAGCCTATGTGTTATTCCAGAGTATTATCTAAGTCTGTGCCAAATTTCAAGCCGTTTTGACGTGTAAGAGTAACAAACATCCATCCATAATCCTCACAAACTTTAGCATTTATAATATTAGTAGAATGGTGTTTGGTTTTTGCAATGTCTCTGAATCGTCTTATACAAACCGGAAGATATTTTAGTAACCGATAAATCTATAATCGAGGGTAGTCAGCTTAACCGTGTCGTTAGAACCTACCAAAACTATTACGGTCACTAACCAATTAATTCCAAAGATATCCAGCGTACATATAAATTGCTACAACCAATTTGCTTGTTATAAATTCAAAATGCATCCACCCAGAAAATTGTATTGAGACCCCCAGTTTACCCGGCCAAGTTGGGGCGGTCGGGCCGGTCTTCCGAGATCCTTATCAGGGTGTGTGATATTATATTTGGTAGTTTTATATAGGCTAAAGTCGCCTTTTGTCCGACCGAGCGGTCAGGACATTTGGGTGTAATTTTGGGCGATCTCATTTGTTGGGATATATTCTTAGTTTAATAGGCATTGTGTCATGGATACTACTCTATAGAGATACTCTACTCTTTATAGATATCTATACCTTTTGATGGTAATGTTAGGCTAGTGACTATATTTGCATAATTGTTTGTTCAATAAAGTAAATAATGGATACTTAAATAATAAGTTATATACCTGGGAGACTTCGAGATGACTTTGAGATTGTTTTTGGAAAATTTTTGAAATTATAAATCTATTATACAAATTGTATAACAACTAAAAGTTTTTATTTAAGTGTATGATGATGATTGTCTTTGGCTGTAGTAATATTTTCAAATCTTTGTTAATTTTTAACTACTTACCTATATTTCGAGGATCTTTACTTAAAAGATTATATATCTGCTCTATGACAAAGAGTTTTTTGCTTACCTGCAGTTGTATATTATGTAGTAGTTATGTTAGTCAATATGAGTAAAGTATAACCTTTACTTATACTTTAATTATCGGAAAACTTACCATAAAACAACTACTCATTTTAGCAATTACACTTTGTCAATGAAACCTATGGATGTTTCAGACAATTCCTACAGTTCTAAAAGTGGCCTATTTTATTGTTATGATATTTAATTAAGCTAAAATAGAATCCCTTGAACCGTAACCCGACGATAACACGGGTCCCATAAAAACTAAACGGTACCTACGTAGGTACATACCCTAAAATCTGAATATATAATAACATCTCCAGAGCAAAATGAACATGCAAATATAGCGCTAACGTTAATTTTTGTGGAGGTAAAGATGCTGGATAAGACATGAGAGTAGATATATGGTTGGTACTTAAAAGGGAAATGTTGGTTTGTTTATGTCTACATCACATAAATACTTTATTGCATTGAGGTAAATAAATATATAATTATTGAATTGAGTTGCTGTGTGGATTGACTTGAATGAATGAAAATGAAAAATGATTTTTATTCAAATAGGCCTTCACAAGCACTTATGAATAGTCAGACTCTAACGCTCGGTTCGGAAGGTTGGTTTTGCTGAGAAGAGCCGTCACTGAACTCAGCAATTACTCTTTGGGTACTACTCTTGGATTGTACATTCAAATGACAAGACAGACATATATATTAAGCTTAGATTACTTTGATTGTTTCATAATTAAAGAATTATTTTACCTAAAAAAACATACTAATAACATGAATCAAAGAGAACTTGTTTTAACATAAGTTATTTATACTAAAAACATTTTACTCAATAACTTAAATACACACTTAGTTATATCTAGTATCATACAATATCTAAGTAGTGGTGTTAAGATCGTCGCACACGTAACCCGTTATATCCCGAAATGTTTAATTTCGTGCCCACCACCGGGCCGGGGGTGTGTTAGTACCCAAATGTGGGGTGTCACCCACCCCACAGGGATCCTAGAAGTCGCCCAAACCACTTGCCATGTAATATATGATAGGTATAGTGCACCATAATCACTTATTTAATTGCTACATTTATTTTGTTGATTAAAATACTTGTTCTCTTTGTAGCGTGGGCAGAAAAATGTTTCCTTTCATGAAAGGAGGAGTTTTTGGAGTGTGTGTTACGCAATTGTGAGTTGATTCTACACTTCAGATGTAGGTTAATTATCACCAAGTCTGATGATAGGATCCCAAAAAAGTCGATGGCATCTATTGCCAATTGTCATAGACTATGTTTATGAGAAAATGCAAGCGAATTCATAGGACGGCTATGTTAGACTTCATTTTGCTTTGAAATTTTCTTTTGGTGATTATACGCGTCCTTGCCACATAAAGTTTATCTTTTTCAAATTTCATAATAGGAACTCTTTCGACTAACACACCTATTATGGCTACTATTTGACAAATATGTCACATTACTTTTATTTTGATGAATTTTCATAACATTTTTTGTATCTACAAAAACATGTCCTAACCCTTTTTCCCTGACAATTAAGACCTCGTTAAGATGCCTAATACCCTACCCTCCGGTGCTGTCCGTACAAACTCTAAGAAGAATGTACGGTTAGCACAGAGCGTCGACAATTTAAACGCTCTTACTCTTCAGGAGACTCCAAAGTTTATCGTAGCTCGTAACTAGGCGCCCCATGTTATACCAGCCAGCCTCATATGACCTCCCGCACCCCTTTACCCGTACAACAATTGGAGGAGCAAGGAGGATAGTGTACTAAAGCTAGAGGTCTAAATAACCTGGTGGTGGATCCAAGGAATTCCAGATATTAAGTACTCGTGTAGCAATTCGTGTGTGCTTGTTAGTACATACAGTTTGTTGTGTAAGGAGCGTTTTGAAGTTTTTAAGTGACGTTTTATTTTCTAAATGGACGGATGTTTTGTGTGTTCAAAAATAATTTAGCGAAATTTTTTTTTTCTAATAGGCATTTAAGGCACTTGTGAATAGTCAACCTCTTAACGCTAGGCTTGGATGGTTGTAATTTCCTGCTAAGATAAAAACCCATTTATTCAAGACCTAAAAGAGGACAAAACTCAGCAAGGCTATATTTTATTTCTCTCCGGCTAAGGCTATACTTAGCAGTTTTTTTCTTTTTGGATGGTGATTTAATCATCATACTGGCCTGTTAGATAAATTAGCTTAGCAATTGTATTTATAATATGTTAAAAAATAAAAAGGTAAAATTATTTCTAAAATAATTTTCTATAACTGTGACTAAGTATAAATATAGAAACATATACGTTGGAAATTTCCATTTTTAGAAACTTGATTAAAACGACCCTTCCTACGTTAATATACTTTTAGTTAGTTTTTAATATAAGTCATGAATAGGTACAGTTTTCATATAAATATTGTAACGAGGGTAGGTGGAGCTTAACTGAACGTGCCTACCTCTAATGGTTTGGTTAAAGCTTTTGCGTGTATCTTTTTAATATTTAATACACCTTTTTGTAGCAATAGAAAATTATTAGACACATTCATTAATGTTTAATTTTAGGTAAGCATTTAAAAAGCTACTTAATACCTAATTTTATCACAAGGTATACCTAGTCGTAACATTGAGGCAGAGTGTTTGATCAAGTTTTTAGCTCTTTCATTAGTTCGTTTTTAAAATACTATGTGGAATTTATGTGTCTAAAAAAGTTATTAAAATAACTACTACATTATAGTATTTAGTGACTTCTTAGTACAAACTACCTAACCTAGGACGTATTCCAGACTATGCAGCAGACTACTTACTACCTTCGAAAAATCTACCAAAGTAGTAGCTTTTTGACTTGACTGCTGACATTGCTTGGTGGACCTTTCACTGTTCCGGAATAAAAAGCAGCTTATGTCCTTCTCCAAGCTTTATTCTAAAATCAATTCGGTGGTTTTGGTGAAACAAGACAGGCAGCATTACTTTCGCATTAATAATATAATATTACTAGCTACCCGCCCCAGCTTCACACGGGTGCAATACATCACATTAGAAACCTCCAAAATTGTCAGTGTTTCTCTAACATATTATGCATATGTTGTATATAAAAACCTTCCTATTGAATCACTCTATCTATTAAAAAAAACTGTATCTAAATCCGTTGCGTAGTTTTAAAGATTTAAGAAGTCATAGGGACAGACTGCGTAGTGATAATAGGGATTGCAGTATACCACAGACGCAGTCTTTCTGAGCAGCAGAAACGCAATCACATCTTTGGAATTGACATCAATAAAAGTGCTCATGTAGGTACTTTTTTTTTTCAAGAGTGAAATGTTGATAATTAATGGCAATAATTAATTTTGCACTTTAAATCAAGCTATGTGCCACACATTGGATGTCAAAGTACAGTCGCGCCGTGGAACCATGTCCCGACCGCCCGCCGTTCATAAATCAAAGTCAAGCGGGGTCTTTTCAATTAATTCTCGCTCCCAGCCCGAGATATGTTTGCATCAGAATATGTAATCGCTATAAGCGGCTATTGTCGGTTGTTCTTAGCCCTTAAAAAGGGTCAAGAATTGTTCGGCCGAGGCCCCATTGTGCGATACAAAATGTCGGACCCTGTTTGTCTTACACATTTCGCGCGAATGTTCATATTTGATTTCGGCTCATTTTCGGCGCTCTGTGCGGTCCGTTGCTCAGTTGAGTATACATTGCCAAGTTTGCGGTCGAAGATTTTCCGCTAATTTTCCATTGTTGCGTGTTTAGGTGGGTAACGGTGAGCTCTTTATTTTGTTACCCCACCAGCTTATGTTTTGCGTAGATGGGATGTTATGCGCGTGATTGTACTTTGTGACGGTTATTGGATTTACAGTATAAGTTTATTTACGTCTATTTATTGGTAACTACTTTTGATGTTGCGATAGACCGGCTTACTATGTGTTTAGTGTGACTGTCAAGTCGCCGGTGGTGGGTTTGAATTCCAACGTTTATATCCCTAAATATGTAAATCTGTTTGTTCTGTGTCTGGGTGTATATATAGTGTATGTAGTATATGCAGCTAATTGATGTTATTTGAAATGAATGTTAATTGTAATTATTTTGTATTCAGGTAAGCGTTATTAATCGAAGCGAAAACACACTGCGAAAAGCGAGGTATATTCATAAAATTAAAATATTTAATGATCACTTAATATGTTAAATATTTACATCTCTTATTGGCTGATTATTTTATACCATCATATATGTATTAAATATTCTTATAACATTTAATTCTATAATAAATTCTGCGTTTTGCGCGTCCTTATACGCTCAGATTAAAATGTACTCGGCTATTATTAATTTCTTCTATTAAACTTGACATAATAAAGTTATCGGTAATTATAACAATAGGTACCTACTATGACAGAATAAATTGTGAATTACCATTGTCACATTTCCTTGAATCCATTGATATGTGTGTCATAGTAGTATAGTAGCTATTGTGGTCAGCTTATCTCTTTTATAAAGCGTATATTTGTGTACGTTGCTAGAAACACGTTTACACTATGTACTTACTTACATTTATACTATGTTAAATATAAATATATGGTAAATACCTATTAAAAGTGGTTGTAGTATATCGCCTATCTGGTTACCATAACACAAGCTCACTTTGCAATTTACTTTGGAATCCGATTGGCCGTGTATAATATAATTTATAACATATGTAGGTATGGATGTTTGTTCACGCCAGATCGGCTAAATAAATATTATTTGTCATACCTAAATATATATTATAATCTTTGCCTGTGGTACTTATCTCAAGATAGATATTATGTGTTACGTTCCGTTAAATTGATGTCACTTTTAGAAAATTTCAAATTGAATATAACAATATCACATATTATATACACGCGAAAGATTGTATGTTCCACTTTCGCGCAATACCTAAGTACTGAACGGATTTGGATACAGATAATTTATAACCTGGATTAACAAAAAAATAATTAAAATTAAAGATCCCGGGAACGCAGGTGAAACCGCGGTGCCTACTAGTTATTCATATATAGTAAATGATACATTTGGTTGTCCGTTGTAATTGAATCTCTGGTCTGTTGTGTCGCCGGGGACGTGTACAGAATGATTGAATTAACGTTTATTCATATACTAACGTAGAGAAATCGTACTAAACCCACCCTGTAGTTTCCTAAGGGATCTAACTCTTTGTCAATTTGAAGATATATCTTTGGATATTTTATATACATGGCCAATCTATTTAAAAACTTAAGAACTATGGTGACTAGATGGCTGCCATATTACTTATGTAATTACATGAGAATTAGTTTAAGAGAAGAGAGAGAGAGAAGTTAATAGAGAAGCTAAAGTAGCAACAGTGTTTCTAAGTTTTTGTAATCTAAAGACATATCTTTACTTAAGGTAAATAAGTAAAGGCATCAAACAAATCTAATAAAAATTTAAGATCAATACTTCCTTGAAACACCTTAAAATTTTAATTCAAAAACACATCTACTAACTTAATATAGCATATCGATCAATATAATAACAAAACTAGAACACCAATAAAGCTTATATATGGTTTATGGTAAAACATTTCAAATTGACCAATAAAAGTGTGCGAATATGGTCAAAATGGTCGTTCGGTGTAAATCGTCGGATCATGCCATGCGCCTTCTGAGGGTTAAATAGGTAATACTTTTCTGCGGCCTTCGGGCTGGTATTTACCTAAACATGGATGTTGGAAAGTATTTTACCTTTATTTCGTTTTAGAATATGAAATCTATCAGAAGTAGTATCTATATATCTTTCAGAAGTAGCTGGTAACTATTCGGCTGTGTTAAATTGCGATTATTTAAATCAGAACTATGTAAAATGTAACAAACAGATAAACGGAGTCACTCTGTTTTATAGAGTAGCTGTCGCACCGCGGTTTCACCCGGATTCCAGTAGGCTCGACTTAAACATTTTTTTAATAATAAAAACCTCATTTAGTCTATCATACATAAAATAACCAAAACGGTTATCGTTGTCAAGTTATGACGTGACCAAAGGAAATGGGGATCCACTTTTAAAATTCTAAAAGACTGTCAGAGTATGTTTTTTAAGGTTAAGTTTTATATATATTTAAAACAAAATATAATATTCAAGTACCATATCGCGTTATTATTACATCCCTACCACCGCCACAGCAGACAGTTTCCCCGTGAGAAATAAACAGCATAATGGCCGTGATTTCTGTATAGACATCACATAATTGGAAATTTAGATCCAGTTCTGGATAATGTTACTTTTACTTTAATATTTATGGCTTCTATTTATGTGTAGAAATTTATTTGCGTATATTATGTTTCGCTATTTTTTACTAACTTGATATGGAAGCGTATTTTATTATTAGGTACTGCATGACTGATTAATTTATGAGAGGATTTTTTTCCAAAGTGTACCTATAAGCGCTCTTCAAAGAAATTTGAAATTTTTATACGTGTGTAATTGTGCCACTTACAAAGATATAGTAAAATGTATATAAAAGTGAATTACCTAATAACTAGATATATTGTTATGATTACCTTAAGGTTGCTTGACGAAGCTACATTTTTAAACACAAAGAAAAGTAGTTAAAATGAAAAACAATTATCTGAAACAGCTGTTTTAAACGACATCCTACTAGTACAGTAGACAATTAAACTTATTATTATACTAAAACAAAAAACTGGACTGAAGCACCGAGGACAGAAGACAACATAATTTTTCACACAAACGAGCATACAAAAAATACGTATTGTATTTTTCATGCCAGCAACAAAATGAAGGAATAAATATGGCCCACACGTATCGCCTTGGGGCACTCCATAGAAATTGGCATCATTTGTCAAGTTTTAAGTTGTTACAATTATACTTAACCATTTACTTGGACGGCATTTTGTATCGCAAATGTTTCTGCAAAATAATAACTTCAATTCTACCGTCTTTCATAAGTATTAACTAAAGGATCTTTGTCTCTGTCTATTATTTTGATGATTACTTTAAGGATGAGTGAGACGGCGCTACTTACTACAGTTTTAGTGAAGGGTTTATGAATATTAGCGTTAGTTCTAGGTGTACGGTATTTTTAAAATGGTCGTTTAATATTTATGACGTATTTAAAAGTTTGTCGCTAACAAGTGAAGTTTGTGGGGAAGGCTTCATTAAGTATAGTTAGTTAGTATCAGGTAGCAGCAGGTACCTAGACAATAGATTTTGCACGTCTACAGTATTATAAATAGATGTAGTGTCTGTCTGTTTTTGTAGAAATGTGGCTTTTTAGCACATTATTACTTAAATTTCTGTATGGTTTTCATTGAATTTTTTTTAACTTCTAATGATGAGGTAGGTAATAATTTGACTCATAATTGAGTCGTACTCGTGCTAAAATCATTAAAAACTTGCCTCTTCCGCGTGGTTTCACCCGCGTTCTCAGAGATCTATAACCTTTGCATGACAATGCAAAGAATAAAGCTTTTATCTATTTCTGTACCATTTTTTTTTTTTGTGGTTTAGGTTTTAGCAAAAGACTGACAATAACTTTCGCATTTGTAATATTAGTAGAAATGTGTATCATATCAATCTTATCCATGATCACCACCAATGACAGTTTAGTAAACGGCGTCCGGCGTCCGGTGTCCGGTGTCCGGCATCCGGCTGCAAAGCATGGCGTCGACAAAACGCATGTTAATAATGTATCACCATGTCTGATTGTACGCTGTTTGTTTTTAATTAGTGTCCGACCGGACGGCGGACAATGGCAAAATGTAGGTACCAGCTGTTCCCCATGCCACCAGATTAGTGATATATTGTCTCTGCGCACGCGTTAATTGGGAAAATGCTGAAAATTCATATTTAGAAATGAGTGTTTTTTATTGCGATAAAATGGAACTTCAGCTGCAGGTGGACTTTTAATCGTGAAAATTGTTTTTTTGTAATACACTAATATAATAAAGAGGGAAGATAACATTATTTGTTTGTATTGAATAGGCACCGAAACAATAACTAGAGCCTGAGAAAGGACATAGGCTACTTTTTATCCCGGGTAAATGGAAGATCTCCCTGGTATCTTGAAACCGCGGGGAACCACTAGTTTATAATAATACTGCTATATGAGATGGTGATAGCGCCTCAAGGCATATTTTCCTCAACCACTCTCTAACAAAGAAATGTTGCCAATATAAACCCACTATGTGACAGCAAAAAAATACTACAATGTTACTAGTGCAGCAACAAATAGGTCATCAACCAATTATCCAGTTTCTTGCGACGCCAAGCTCTCAGTAAGTCTTACCTGATGCCGCGGGCGTTGCATTATGCATTATCCTACTACTGAATTAACATTTAACCATCGGAGGCTCAATTATTGAGCCCATAATCGGAGTAAAACTCTTCATGGCGTCGTAAGTATACGCTATGTGTTGTACACGGTTGGAGCGGGTGACGAACATTATTTATATAGCCAAATGTTCGGGTCTCGGTTAGGACAAACGTTTGTGGAGCATGGATATATGTATATGTATTAGTAAGTACTGTCTATTTGTATGTATTAATCTTCTAGCTAGAGTATAAATTAAAGTAACCCCCCGTGTGTACGCTTAGATCTTTTAAACTACATCAAGGAATTTGATACGGTATAGTAGGTAGGTATATCAGTTATCTAGTACCATGGTATAAAACCAACTTAGTTCGGAATGATTTCGATTTTGCAACCTTTGGAAAAGATTTCCGTGGGATTATCATCTCATTATTGCTTAATGTCTTATTTCAAGTTATGATCAACTTATATGCTTACTACCACCCGTTCAACCGCTATAAGTTGGTCAAGCTTATTTTGAAGTATTTCTTTCTGTAATTATTTATACACTGTTATTTTCTTTAACAGTTTAGACATTTTTTTTCTTGCCTCTTTTAAAGCTATCCATCCTCCAGAGCAGTGTCCCACGGAACTCCGCTCCGCTCCTGGGCTTAACCAAGTAAAACTCGTACTTACAAATCATCGCGGCCATTATTGCACTTGTAGTCTTGGATCCCATTACACACCGCTTGCCAAGGAGCCCAAGGATAAACTTATTATTTATCGGAACTAACAGACGACCGACGCTTTTATTAGCTATTAAAAATAAAACCACTCGCGTCTTATCTCCTGATTTATTGGTAAATATAACTGTATGTGAGATGTGGAGGTATTTAAGGGACATAAGCAGATCATGTCTTTTAAGATGATATAGTCAGCAATGGTATTTGTATTTATATAAATGGATGTAAAAATGTTCCTAAGCGTAACTTAAAAATAGGTAGTTCGGTCTTACAATATTTCGACACCAGCTATTTATACTACGCTAAGTCCGAAATGTGTACTTTACAGGAGAGGCTTATAAAGGAAAAAACGTGATTACTTTTACATTAATTAAGATATTTATTTGAAATTTGGAACCCTTCATGGTTATTTTTTTCATTATAATATCTCATATTTATTTTTCCATAATTATTTATATTTTTCGATTTAGCGCTAGTTAGCCGAATATAGACGTAATTCTTCAAATTAATTTTACAAGTTACACACGTCTATCTTAAGTTAGCGTTGTGTATTACGGGATGTCATAGTGATAAAGATGTGTTATTTTTATTGTGTTGCGATGATAATTTTTAAATAAATCATGCATTATTTGTAACCTTAGGGTTATATATATATCCGTAAAATATATTATTATAAATTCACTGGCTAAATAAGTAGTTATTTAAGTTAGCTTTTTGTTTACCCGTATATACGTCTCTGGCGGATATCGTGTTAAAAGCCGCCAAATTATACATAGCGTACTATACATCGACCTGAGCCACAAGTTAACGCCTCATTTATCTTTCCGTGGAGCTAAAATATATATTATTTTTTATAGATTCTAGATAGAATAGAGCAGATAATATTATATTCTGTAATTTTGATACATAATTTAAACTAATAACGTATAAAACTAGTTAGTAATCAACAGTTAATTAAATATCAATTAAGTGCTTACTTATGATTAATTGAAGATCAGATCAATCACAGTTCGATTTTGTACCTTATAATTATTTAAATCAATAAAGTACTTAATATTGTTATTCTTAAAAGAAAATGAACTCTCCTCATTATGTTCAGTTATCGAAATAATAATATTTATGTGGAAAGCAAGATGGGAGGCATTTGCCCTGCTGTGGGATACCCATAGATAGACCCAGGCCTTAAATAAAATAGATAACAATAACGATAATACATTTCCGAAATAAAATTGTTATCACAATAATATTTAAGGTTTTTGTATTTTGCTGGATTGATTTAACCAAGTTTCGTGTCTTTTTCGGGAATAAGCTCTAAAAGTGGGATAATCTAGTATTTTTAAAATATACTACATGTTTGCTTACGTTATCAATCAAAAGATAAACGTTACTTATTTTCCAACAGGCTGTAGTTACCAATATAAACTATTTTAATTAATTTTGTTCTTGATAATTTTGTCATCAATAAAAATTTAGCTAATATTGTTTCAAGAATCAAAATAAAGGAGTTCCATTCCCTATCGCACTGGTGTATACCATTCAACTCGAGAATACACTTCTCTGCCTCTTGCAGTCTTTTCTATTAAAGCCGTATGTCTTTTTTCCATAAAATGGTTGCTTCTTCATCTTCTCTATCTTCATTTAAAAGAAATGAGCGGATAATAAGTATCTTCATAATATAGTAAACGATATGGTTTGGTTACTGTTTTATCCCTCACGCAGTTATCTGATTATAGGTTGACTTTGTGAACTCCCTAAGATGTTAATTTGTTAAATATATTGTTTAAGCAACTGGCAGCATAGCAAACAAGTAGCCTTTTTAGCTTTCGGTAATCACAGTATATAAGCGGGGGCTTATATACTCATCTTCGAGCTTAACATGTTAGAGACTGACATCAGCATTTTTAGGACGATGGCATTTACTAGTTTGATACCGCAGAATAGAGACTATCATTGAAAACAGGGGAAAGTTATAAAATTACTGGGGGTGGATATTGCCATTACTAAATCTGTATTACTACTGGGGCTGTCATTCATGTACAAACCTGAAAGACTTTCCTGGGCAGACATACCGATTTGATGTGGGATTGTTGTATTTTCGGTTTTTTGGTAAGAAGTCGGCTACACCGTTTGAAGATAAGGAACTATATTAGCTGTGTTGTCAGAAGGATCATCAGATACGACAGAAAACAAAATGTCGATGCTTGTTGGACTTAATGTCAACGGAGAAGGCTTTTGGACCGAAGTCAATACCTTTGGTAAATAAATATTAAGTGGAGTATAAAGAGCCCCCAAGTCGTTTAAGTTTGTATCTTGTAGGTCTGCACATAATTACCATAATTGACTGAACTGGATAAGTAGGTATATAATGATTATTATTTTAAAATTATCTCATCAGACATAACGTGCTCATAAAAAATCCCGAACTCAGGATTATTAACTTCAGCTGGTAATTTATTTGGCTACGATTCTACAAAAAGGGTAAAATATTGTATTAAAATAATGTTTTTTATTATCATAAACACATGCCGATACATTAAAAATATGAATGGTGAAATTGCCGTCGAAAACGAATAAATATAATTGTATTTTGACATAAGTATTTAGCTAGTAAAAGTCGCTAAGTAGCGCATTCTACAAATATACCTGATCGTTCTAAACTACGCTAACTAGTGTTTGCGTAGTATACACGGACTTTTATAAAAGCGCTTAAATTTAAGAAATACGTAGCGTATTACTATAATATATATTTAAATAAATTTAAAATTACAAAGGTAATACATAATATAATCTATGCGCCCCCTCCCCGTGGACACTCCGCTAACACTAGTTGGCGTGGTTTAAATCGAGTGATTTCAAAAAGTACCTGCACTTAGCGTTTTATAAAATTTGTAACTTCGTTATTTTTGTATATTTCTTCACAATTTTTTTTTTACATATAAAAAACCTAATTCTAAGGAGCTTGGCATAAAAAAACGTTTTTGCCAAATTTCGAGTTAGCGTAGTGTAAATAGCTGGTGTCGATTTGATAGTCGAAAGTATGAAAAAAATATGGATTAGATTTATAAGATTCCTTGAACACGTGTAACAAAATAATTAAAAACAGACTATTTACACCAGAAGAACATTATAATAGTTTTACAAAGCAAATGAAGATATTCATTTACATACATAAAGACTGCCTAGGGCAAAGTTGTCAAATTCACAAATAATGGGTAAAGAGTAGGTATATATTGATACATAAATAAATATTACACCATTATACCCCTAAAAAACTAGTAGGTTTATACAAGTACTATTACTAAAGATAACTTATTCCTAAGAGGTGATTCTCCCCAAAACAATTCTCACTACTGATTACTTCAGCCGGCATCAAGAACCCTTCTAAAAGTAGTGTTATCCCAATTTACTAACCTAACGGACGAAACTAACGGATCCTAAGTTAAGTATTTAACGTTAAGAAGATAGCTTAAGCCTACTTAATGGCACATTTAAGTATCGCTTAGTGTGCTTAACTGGACGTTAAAGTTATGGATTAAAATTGAGATATTGGTTATGCGACTCATATTTTATTTTGGATTCTCAAACGACGTTGTAAATATCAAATAGAATTCTATCTAACTCCCACTTGTATGGATAATAATATGGAATTGTTAAAGCAAGCATTAGCTGTTTAAATAGAAATCTAAATACTTGATGTATTTGCTTTATTTTGGCTAATCTAAGTACTAAGTAATTGAAAATCAAAATGTTGCAAGAAAAGTTTGAAATGACAAAATTGTATGCAAACAAATTTATAGATTATTATCTACTTATTACACACATACTAGTATATTTCATACGACGCCAATCTGATACGAAATTGAGCAAAGCTTGTACTATGTAACCTAGTAAGGTGAAATACTACATAAACTACATTTAAAGAAACTAATTTAAATGATACACCAGCGTCAACAGCCATGTTCATCCAAAAATGTTTGTTCTGCAATAAAAACCACGCTCAACGGCTTGAAAGTCAGGGTCTATAAAAATAAATGCTTCCATATAAATAAAATGTATCAAAATATTACATTCATATAAATCGTCGTACGATAGCCTCAACTTTTCATATATATATGTTTATTTATTTCAGAAACTAATGTGAATAGACGACGTGTATATAACTCATAGTGGGTGCTGAGATTATGATTCTTAACCGGTTCTATTAAAAACGACTTATGTCCAACAACTTGCACTTGAGCTTTGAACCTTAACATTACTATGATAAAGCTGTTTTCGCAATGTGCCAGTAAATATACATGTGCTATTTTGTTCTGGTTATTCGAGCTCGCGACACTGCGACACATTTTTCTCATTTCAGATGCATATTTTATGGAGCACGAACGCATAATGAAAGGAATCTTGTAGTGAACAAACAAATTACAATATACGTCATTCTGAAATGGTATTTGTTGCCACACGAATTAGAGTTAAAATTAGAACGGAACGTGTTGTCTGAAGTTGAGTCGGTCGTGTGATTTTGGTCAAAATGTTGGTTTAAAGGAACTTGTAACTTAACAAACTTCCAGACCAACGAACACGACAAGTTGTAAGTATATAATATAGGTCATTCTTACAAGATTGTAGTTAAATGAAAAAGGATCAACAACATAGATGAATCGACAATTAATTATCTAAAATAACCATACAATCCAGGTACATTGAGGTTACAGGAGATAGGAGACAGAGACAAGCGCGCCGGCCGGAGCGCGTGGGACGAGCCACTCCGCTCCGGGCCCTTATCTGCACAATAATCACTTTGAACAACCGAGTGGCTAGCGATTACAATCTTAAATCCCCCGTAAATTTTCTATTCCGAAGGCCCATTATAATCGGGCTTGAGGGAAAAAATATACACGTATAATTTCATCATACCACTCCCCCTGTTGATTGCGAAATTTCAATCAACCTCGTAAATGGTATACAGTATCGTATCGGCACTAGCGATTTTTTTGGGGATCCACCACTCGATTTATTTGACAAGGGAAATTCAACGTTGTGTGAAATAGTTTTTAGCTGTGTATTCGCTTGTGTTAACAATATAGAACAGCACTCACGGGGTGATGAATGCGCGGAGAGTCGCAGATTTATTTCTATTATTCAAATCGCGATAGTTCGTTTTATTTATTACATAGACTGCAGTCATAATGGTGGGATGAAAGGGATTAGACCAAAAAGGCTAAAACCATCTGGCGAAATTGTTAGACTTGAGTCACAAATGGCGATTCTGTTTGATGATAATTATTATTCCGAAGTGAATGAACTTCATGCGTTCACTTATGACTCTATATTGGTAAAGCAAATATTTTTCTCGTTATAAAGTACGAAGAACAACAGTAATTAGAAAATAACTATGTGTCTACAACGAACCACTGGGAATGTAAGGGCTACAAATAATAAAGCAATTTTATTTCAACCTAAAATAGTTCACCCCTCTATCTTCCATATTAAAATTATAATCTCGCCAAGGGGTCAAAGAACACGTTACTATATTTCAACATCAACCTTTCGGCAACGTTCTTAATAGTGATCAAAACTTTGGCAGAAATCGTTGGCGCTATTTGCCATCGTACAATCTACTCTACTCCCTTGCAATAACATCGAAATTACTTTTAAATTTTTCCAAAACATCTTCAACTTCAACTACGTTTCCATCGTTATTGCCATTTAAACTGTTTTCATAAAGTTGTAGAGTTGAAAATCGAATGTCATTTAAGTGTCGTTTGGGTCTTTCTATGTTGAATAATATTGGAGCACGCGTAAGCACGTGCCGCTTACTCCCCGCTGGTACGCACTCCTTGTTACAACGAACTGTGCCGTCCTGTAATTACACACAAATTAGACAAGATTTATTGAGGGGTGGAACACCTTGGCAACTATAGAAGGTACTAATAACGGTTGGCCAAACTCGATATTGCGATTAATTCGCGGGAACGATTCCCTTTAGGCTGTAAAAGGAATAAATCACTCTAGCGTTAACGTTGCGATAGCGTATGTTTTCACAGTAAAAACGCTTACACGATAGAGTCGTAAGTCAAACAACGACGTAATTAGAATGTCTCGACATTATAAAATGGAGGACCGTAAAATTGCTTCGTCGATTTTATGGCGTCATAAAGGAATGACAGCTATACGTAGCGGCCTCACCCTTTGACTCGGGAACGCGGTGAGACGAAATATTTGACAGCTTCATTTAACAAAAGGTGGACATTTAGCAAACAATAATGGCATTTTTAGTGCGGCCTTTCATATTTTATGGCGTGTTTATTGGCCATTGTAGGAAGTTGCGCGGTCGGCGCCAGCGTTCCGTGCGGGACACTAAAAATGATTCATTCCTATTGGTACGAGTTATCGCACATTCTTACAGACTTTTCGGCTTAATGAGTAAGAAGAATTTGCTTTTATTGTAGGTGAAAGGCGTGGGGGTAGTTTTGGTTCATCAGTTCTCATATTTTTGGTCCTACAGAAAGCAATACTGATGTTATGGCACTGTTATAAATGTTACTTATGTATACTACATTATTACAGTATGAGAATTTACAAAAGCAACTTTCTCCCGCCTTTCCAGGGACCTTAAATTTTACCGAAATAAAATGTAGTCTATGTGCTAATCTAAAATGAATTTTAACTGTGTGCCAATTTTTTATCTAGATCTTTTTTGTCGTGATCCGTCACATCATCCATCTATCCTAACTTTCGCAGCTTCGATCATAACGTATTCATTTTATTATAATTTCTCTAATACTGTTATGACAAAATAACGTACTTCAATGTTAAAGACCGTAACTGCACAATCACTTTTAAACTAATACAGATTATAGTGCCGGCTCCTTTACCTGCTCCTCCCCCAAAGGAAATAAAAACTTATCAAGGAACTTTGTACCCGGTTATCTCCGGGGCAAGTAAACACTTTTTATTTTATGACCACCCGTAGTTTTACTGCTTTCCATTGCAGTCTTAGCTACTATACTGTTTGTAAACTATCCGAATTGGTAATGCTTGGTTTCCAGTCTATATTTCCTATCTTCTGATGAAATCTTTGTAAGAGTCTGCAGTGGTTTTATCAACATTGTTTGATTCTTCATCTTTAATTCAGGGTTTTGGATTCTCATTTGAATTCTTGTTGATGTGATAATAGGTATTTGGGACCATATCTGACTTAAATTACAATTATCACACGAAAATATCACACACATAAATAAATTACAGTTCCATAAAACATAAATTGTTAAATTGAAACACTACATGTATGTTCTCGAAATACGAACACAAGAATATGGAAAATTACTCATAGAACATAGTCTGGAATTATTGTCTTTTACCATTTTCATCTTTGAACAACACAAAGGGTGGGTAATTAATTACGTGCTGCTTTTTTACTGCTCCTTCATTTATAGAAGGCAATACAGCTAAAACTTTTTCCATATATTATACCAGACTCAATTACTTAACCCAAACAACCAATAGATAATATTGTCGTATTGATTGGATAAAAGTTACCCCATCGCATGTCCTATTCACATTTCACTACCCCTACCAATTTCTAAGGTATAACACTAAAAAAGCTCTTACAAAGCCCCCTTTTCTATCTGTAATAGCGTCTTATCATCTTTATATTCTTTAACCCTGTCTTCCAGGACGGGAACATGGCAAATGCATTGTCCTACCCTTTGCTAAAAAATAAATCCTCGAAGCTCTATCATTCGTGATAAGGAAAGATTTATAACGATGTCAACCTGCCCTCGTATTTGTAGATAGACGGACGACACGAGTTGAATTTCCTTTTGTTTGTTGTCGTTTCTGAAGTAAAAGCAAGTGACTATGTCATAATATATAAATATCCTGAGACATTTTTCACATACGGCCAATCTGATTTCAAATTAACCAGATCTTTATCCTACTTTTAAATATATACTTTTACCTATAGATATTTTAATGCACAGAAATATTTGTATGCATAATTATACACATGTAGTAATCGACATCAGTGATAAAATATGCATCCAATTTAAAATTTTATTTGCAAACAAACATTTGATAAAGGATAAAGCGTGCCTACTGAACTTTCAATTAACAATCCATTGCAAAGTGGAAATTTCAGCTAGAGTCAGCATCGCAGCACCTAAATTCCAATTTAACTCATTATTAATTGACGAAAACAGCGTGGCAAATCAATTAATTAGCAAACCAGTGGCTTTGCACTATCCGACAATCGATACAGGGGGCACGGCCGTCTAGGTGTTCATTTAAGTCAAGATTGGACTGGAGATTAAACAGTGGATGGTTTGCCCCCCTCCTTTATGTTGGTCCAATTTATCCGTATACAGCGATTGTGGAACAAAACTTCTTAAGCGTTTTCAATAAATCTGGAAAGAAAATTTTAGATCTCATACTTGGATTCTTAAATTTAGAGCGGTTACAAATTACAAAAATATTTAATGGAAAAAATTGTGCAGCAATGTTAGAGGTAGACTTCTATCAATGTCCATAAGTCAGTAATACAAAATTTAGGAAAAGCAAAAGTTTAGTCTGCTTCCTCGATTCGCTGGTTGTCATATATTGCGCCATCATCTCTGCTGAGGGGCATTATACCTCCTTATCGGCACTCGTTAGTCGCCCCTAATAAAACCTTTCCCCTATAATCTCGAGGGTTGTTGCAGCTCTCTCAAATTTAATAAGAGCAACTTTAAAAACAGAAACAATAAGCTCACTGTGCCGTTTGCATGCAATCATTATCTGTAGCTTCGATTGTTGAGAAAGTTTCATATTACAACAATGCGATTGTACGTGGAATGTAATTAATTTGCTCTTAAATTAATACTTGAAGTATTGATGTCTATTTATTAATCATTTGGCCGTGTGTGAAAAATGTCCCAGGATATTTATTTATTTATGTATTTATTTCAATGGTTATTAAGATTTTCTTTTCTAAATGTATTTTAATCCTGCGATAGAGTAAGCACACAAAATTTAGCATTATAATAATCTTTATTGTAATACATATATACCGACTTTTTTCCTCGGTAATTTTTGTAGGTATCTTATACACCTTACAAATGCGTCTTTGGCCAATCCATCCCACATAGTCAAAAAAGGCAAACCGTTAAGCAATCTTTAATACTTCGAACCTAAAATATATTTAACATAATATCAGAACACATAACAATAGAGGTTTAAAAACAACAATGAAGATTACAATCACTATTTAATTCATCACAAATACATTACAACTTCAATAATACGTCTTAGTTCAAAGTGAAACCGACAAACTAAGTTGAGCAAACTTAATGAATAATCAATAGATTTAGAGCCCGCCCGCTACGGTGCGGATGTAAAATTTTGCAATGCCACCCATCCCACAAACATGAAAGTACCTACTCGAGCTTGTGCTGAGTCAACTTTATAAGTTACAGAGAGATATGGCCGAAGGAAATGGATAGCTTTTCGATGATGATTTAATATTTGCAAAATTGGATAAAGTTTGCAAAGCAAAAGTTCTATGTATATTAGATGTTTTGATGAATGTACGATGTGAGTTTGCTCTGATCATGCTTATATTTAAGCTGCCGATAGCTTTTTAAGATGAAGTTTTTAAAGACAAATTTACATAGTATCTTAGATCTTTTAAACTACGCAACAGATTTTGATGAGCCTTTCATCAATACACACAGAGTTTTAGAGGAAGGTTCATGTTTTTAATTTAATGAGACTTTTTTTAATTTGACATTATTACTATGTTTTGTTGCACCCGTAAGAAGTCGGCATTCTCAAACAATATAGCTCATACGAAGCATTTTATAGAATAGCTTTCGTCCTGTGAACCAGAAGGACCTTTAACTTTCCTGGAACAAAAGGTAGCATATATTTCTGCTCAAACTCAGTCTATCTCTGTACCAAATGTAATCAAAATCAGCACTGTAGTTTAGGCATGAAAGTATAACTGACTTACTATAAGTTACTTTTGTATTTAGAATATTACTAGGGATTTGAACTTTATGTATGAGAATTTTACTCCTTCTCTATCCAAGCTAATCATTTTCATGTCCCGTGTGTCCAATACTCGCAACAAATGAAATAGTGCTAATGTGACTCCGGATCCAAAACGATAGCTCTGCAACCCTTGTGCACGGATTTAATGAACATAGGATTTGTAATTTGAAAGTCATCCGACATTATATCGCTTGGTTCGTCATATTTGACATTGATAGAGTATGGATCGTTGGCTACGTCATCGTTCTTATTAGATTATGGTTATTGCTGTTCGAATGGGAGATTAAGGCTAATCGATATAATCGAGGGGATAAATTAGATCATAGATGTCAGCTTCCCGATTCTGGTACTGATAAGTTTACCTCTATTGCCGATAGCAGACATGTGGATGATCTGGGAAACATTCCTATGTAAATAATTTGAATCTAAACTTTTCAGAAAAGTAAGATTATTTTTGCTCAAATAAGCCTTTACAAGCAGTTATGAATAGTCACACTGACGCTCTGTTTAGAAAGTTGCTTTTACTGAGAAGAGTTGGCTATAAACTCAACAATTACTCCTTTCAAAAACCAACTCAGAAGCCTGTAGTAAAGGCGCCATTTTGTTGACTTACTTAGCAGCATTGAGAGTAAAGATTTATCGGTGACTAGCTTCCACCTCGCGGTTTCACCTGCGTAGTACTTTCTTTTACTGAAAGAATTAATCAAATTAGTCAATACACAAGTAACCAATAAATTATTGTGGTAAGCCATGGCACCTATTTCTGATTCTATTTTCTACATTATATATGTCTTCCAGGAATTTGTATACGCGACACTTTTATCCTACATCAAATTCCGATTAAAACCACAAAGACAGAAGCTGTTGTAATGTTTCAGCTATTATATTTACAAACGATGCTCAGTAATAGACCGAGTGGCTCTCAAGCTACGATTTCAAGTCAAATGCGGTTTCAACGAAACTATCTGCCAGATTTCCATTTCAAAATTGACTTTGACATTGTTTATAGCTCTTTAGTTGAAAGGACTTATTTATGGTTAAATTTTCAATACAATTTCGGCAATTCAGTCTATATTGAAATGCAAATAGGTATTTGAGATACCGGTCTTTTATTTAAGTAAAACAAAACTGCCAATATCAAAATCTTATTAGTGTAGAAGTTTTTTTTTTTTTTTTTTTTTTTTTTTTATATTATTGCCGCACAAATTGACCCCACGCTGCCTGATGGAAAGCAGTCAGTGGAGTCCCTTAATGGTGGCCATCATCCCACGCTGGCATAGCAATGTGGCATGATGGCCCTCACCTTGACGGCCTAGAGAACAGCTTTTTCACGCCCCGCTTAAAGGACCCAGGATCATAAGTGGAGGGAAACACGTGGACTGGTAGGGAGTTCCACATCTTAATAGAACGGCACAGATAGGAGGCGCCGAACCGTTTGGTGCGTGACGGTATCTGTTCTACCGTATATGAGTGGCACCTTAACCCAGCACGTGTAGTACGGGATAGGAAAGGGGAGGGTGGGATTAGTTGGAAGAGCTCTTCGGAGCACTCACCGTGATAAATGCGGTAGAAGACAGCCATTGAGGCCACGTCTCTGCGTAATTGCAGTGACTCAAGAGTCTTAGTGGCCTCAGGGTCCCCTATGATACGGACAGCACGCCGCTGCAACCTATCGAGGGCGTCTAATAAGTACTGAGCGGAGCCATTCCAAAGGTGAGAGCAGTATTCCACGCAGGAGCGAACCTGAGTCTTGTATAACAGACACAACTGCTCCGGCGTGAAAAACCTTCTCACCTTGTTCAGGACTCCGAGTTTCCGGGATGCAGATTTGATGACACCCTCGATATAGTTTTTCTGGTTGAGATTGCGGCGTATGTCCATACCTAGGATATTGAGGCTGTCTTGAACCGGTAGTGGAGTGTCCAGAAGAGAGGGATGGGGAAGGAATGGAGATACTTTGGCAGAAAATGCACAAACCTGTGTTTTCTTGGCATTGAACTCGACCAGGTTCTCATCACCCCAATGCGAGATGCAATTCAGAACCCGGTCCAGCTCAGCAACAAGTGTTCGCCTATCTTCCTCAGTATCGGCTTGCTTAGCCGCAGGGTGTCCGAGATATCGCCCGTGTACAGTGCTGTCATCTGCATAGCAATGAATGCTCCCAAAAGTAAGCATATCATTGATATGCAGAAGAAAAAGCGTGGGCGTGGGTATTATACTTTATACCTATATTCTGTAGTAGCTTTGGCCGCGCGGTTTTGCCTGCGTAGTTCTTATAGCCGTAGGGGTAGCCTATGTTACTACTTAATAATGTAGCTTTTCATTAATGCAATAATTACTTTATTAAATCCATAGGGCCTTAACAATACAAACAAACAACCAAATATTCATATCATTCAAGTGAATACAAACCATTTTTTTTCTCCCTTTATCTTCATTCACATTTTTATCACTAACATAAATGCAGGTTAATTTCATAAAATCGATAAAAACATCGATACATTGCAAACATAACGCGTACTACCCCTATCTATCGGCAACAATTCATACGAAAGTGGCTTTCTCCTTACATTTATTTATATCGATACTTTATCTTACATTTGTATTGAAGTCGGAGACAATAGTAAGCGTGTACGATATTATTATCTATTGTTCCAACGTCGTGATTCAATGCATAAATATAACGAGTTGCCATAGTAGTGTGATAACATTTTGAACTCGCCAGAAGATGTTGGAGTGTCCGATAAATAAAACAATGCAACTGTTTTTGTTATTAGTTTCGCGGAAATTGTTCTATTTGTGTGTTTGTGATTTATTGTGAACCCGCGTTCCCGTTTCCCCGGGATAAAAAGTAGCCTATGCCCTTTCTCAGGCTCTAGACTATGTGTGTACCAAATTTCATTTAAATCAGTAGTTTTAGCGTAATAGCGAGACAGACAGAGTTACATTCGCATTTATAATATTGTGAACTAGATTCTGGCCTGCGGTGGCACCCGCGTTCCCGTGGAACTATAATTTCCCGGGATGAAATATAGCCAATGTGTCTCTGTGCCAAATCCACCTAGATCCCTTCAGCCGTTGTCGCGTGAAAGAGTAACAAACATGCAATTCACTATAGTTGCCTGATTAGAAGAACAATTCAGTAAAATTTAAATGTATTTCAATACATACAAATACTAGGTATTTTTATATAAAAAAAATAAGAATATCCGAATTGATACCTTTTTTAAGTTGGTTAAAAACTATAGCATAAGAATTTTATCAGTATTTACCCTTACTCTTTTTAGAAAGATTTTTAATGCTAATTGATGTGGCAACTAAATAAGCAATAGAATCAAAGTAGGCCCCATCCGAACACATTTTTAAGTGTCGTAAATCAATTATTAATTGATATAATTCAATATTAAAACCGTGGGTCTTACGCGAAGTTTAAGATGTACAAACACACACCCAGGTTCACCCTTTCAACCCTATATAAATAGAGAAGTTCCCCGTTTGTTTGTTTCTGGCTTGTAAACTGGAAAACCACCAGGTTTGCGATATTGATACTGGAGCATATATACTGGAGAATTTATAACCTATTATTAATCATATTGTTCATGAAGATGCAGGCTCAAACCTTGACCCGTACCTCATTGCTTAAAAAAGCTTACCAATGAATTTCGCTGAAGGATAAAATCATGAGGAAACCTACATGCCCGTGTCACAATTAAAGCCATGCAACTGCAAAACACTAGGCCGAGTTGTGGACTACGGCCCAAATCCTCTCGTTGTTAGGAAAGGCTTGTTTGTGCTTCATACAGTGGAGACGAATTAATCAGATGATGCAACAACTTACCTAGTGCAGAGGGTACCAGGAAATCGGAAGATATAGGGAAATGGAGATACGTTAGAAACATAAATCAAAGGTCCAAAAGATAGGACAAATATTTATGTGCATTTACATGACGGTTCCGCGTTAAGGTTTCTATGTACAAATAAATATATAAATCAAAGTAGTATATGTATTTAGGTAGCAATCTAGCTCCAACTCTTTTTAATTTGGAATCTGTTTCAATTGATTCACGTGCAATGAACTTACGATGAACTATTAATGACCTTTAATTTTATAAATATTTATATATTTTTTGTCTTTACAGGTAAGCTGCATTCATATTTCCAAGAATCGCTAAAATTTGTAAGTACAACACCTATAAAAGGTCTGTAAATTTTTCTGCTGCGGATTAAAAAATAAAAAAATTCGTTAAACTTTTAAATAGCATTACCGAAACGGTAGCAGGTAATACATACAAAATATAATGCCGGTGAACAATTTTAATACAAAATCTACTTATATAGGTAGGGTACCTATGGGATGTAATGCTGGGATGAACCGTAGAGGGCGGGAGTTTTTGGCAGGATAACATAACATGTATGACGAACTCAATTTAACTTTCGGGAAATGATCCCCAAGACAAATTGCTACGTCGAGACTTCACTTTGATCTGATCCGAGTTTACAATCTAGGAAACTCAATCTGTAAGTGACGCCGCACAATTATATGAGTTACTGTACGCCGTTGTGTGTTAGCCGATTGGTGTCTATCTGTGTACAGAAATGGTCAAAATATTTTACGTTTTTGTTCGTAATCAACTTCGTTAGCATCACTTGACCGTTTTTAAAACTCCCAAATAGTACCAGTAGTTCCTGAGATCGGCGCGTTCAAAAAACTCTTCAGTTTTATATGTCTCTTGGCATACCTATAAAGCGGTTCTGAAATCGACAGAATTTTGCTTCGAATTATTTCTAACTTTTATCAGCTGTATGTTTTATTCTAATACTGGTTTACTATGTACCCAATAGTAATTTAAGGCATAACAGTAGTGATAGTTGTACCTACTATATTTAATGTACCTCTTCTACTTTTGTATTTCAAATAGTCTTTTCTTGTAATACAAACAAACTGAATCCTTTATTTTAACATCTACCAGGTTGACATGAGATCGTGTCTTAAAAAATATAAGCTTTTTAAAAGTACGCCTCCGCAACTCTATAAGGATGCTAGGCGACTCGTGCCATTGAAAGAGTTAATTTGGTCATCAATTCAACTTCGATACCCAATAGGTGACTCAAAGCAGAAGCGTCTAGCGGAGGATTTTATAATAGAATGTTGGGACTTTGTACAGAATTGGAAGGTTATGTTTAATTGTGTTTGTAGAAGCGGCATTTTCTATACTAATATTATAAAGAGGAAAGATTTGTTTGTTTGTTTGTTTGTAATGAATAGGCTCCGAAACTACTGGACCGATTTCAAAAATTCTTTCACTTTTGGAAAGCTACATTATCCCCGAGTAACATAAGCTATATTTTATCCCTGTATTCCCACGGGAACGGGAACTACGCGGGTAAAACCGCGCGGAGGCAGCTAGTCTTATAATAACTTACTAGCTGACCCTAATATATTCTAAAATTGATTGATTTCTATACAGATCGGCGATATTTGTAAATTGCAAATAAAGATTTAAAAAAAAGATAACATAAAAATGTTTTTCAATCAATCAAATCAAAAAAATAATAATAATATATGGAAGTAATAATAATATGTGGAAGTTCCTCGTTCCCTAGAAATTTGGAAACGGGATAAAATTTGCCACTGAGTGAGAATATATTATAATTAGAGCACATTTTATCGTTGAAACCGCGGGGCCGAATCTAGTATTAAAAAAAATATATATTTACGTTTTTTAGGAACACACAATTGTATTCAAAAATTCCTCATATAACTTAGCGCTATAAAACGTACCTACCTAAAGGCAAAAAGGTGGTTACACTCAAATCACCTATAACATAGACACGAAGAGAAAGAAGACATTCAACCTACGTAACGCACAAACAAACAAACAAAAAGTATGTAAATGTGAACGAAGCTGGACTTAAAGCCCCACGCGACGCGTTTGATGGCCTAATGTCGTGGGTAGTTCTGACTTTAAGGACTCCCTTTAAATGCCCATAAAATATACTTTTTTAGGATTTTGCTCGTCGTAAAATATTTGGTTTTAGTTTTCATCGCTGTAATGATCGTGTTACACCGTTATTAATTATGTTTTGTGGTGGTCAGTTTTAACGACTGTTCCGTTTTGGATGTTTTGTGTAGGGTTTGCTTTGGAACGTCTTTTCAATCTGTCATCTTAATTTATTTGTCACCACTATGTGCCAGTGTGTAGATACATAAATCTCTAATACCTACACTCTTTATCGTATGGTTTACCGGTGCCCGTGATAAAAATATAGTTTTTTACGTCATACCTACCGGAATAAGTAGTGTCGCTTTGATCAGCTTATTATTACAAAAAGTTTACTTTATTTTAAAATCAAAATTCCACAGATAAATAAAAAATCAGCAATACCTTTAAAAATACTCTCATCAATAATAATTTTATTTTTAAATAATTACTAAGTTAATAAACTTAACTAGGCAGTTTAAGAAAAGTCCTCTCTCAAACATTACCAGCAACATGCAAATAAAAAAACTATTATACGATCGACTGTACGTCCCACGTAAATGGGTGTTATGCGTTATCTCAACTCATTTTGTTACAGATCTCTTTCTAGCTCCGTTTTAGAAACAACTTCATACTCCGATACGTTTACAATCACTGTAACATAGCTGAAACTATTTATCTAACGATTTTCGACTTTAATACTTTGGAATAAGAGTTAAGGGTATTTTTGTAGTTGCTATGTGGTGTAATTTCATATTGGTATTGTTTTAGTATTGCCACATTTATTTATGGTTAATGGATGTGTTCGCGTGTCGTAAAGGACGACTTGAAAATGTAGTATTTTTATTAAAAAAAATCCAAGGTTTTTATTTCTAATACTTAATATAACATGCATAATATAAATAAATAAACAAGGTACCTACATAGATCATTAATTTAAAAGCATTTAATTTTTCGAACTCATCAATTCTGATATCTATAGATCTCTATCTTACATTTATGTTAATTATATTTAAAAAAAAAACAAAATTTAATAAAAAATCCATGCTGATATTATAAATGCGAAAGTAACTCTGTCTGTCTGTTACGCTTTCACGCTAAAACTAATGAACCGATTTAAATAAAATTTGGTACACAGATAATCCAGAGCTTGATAAAGGACATAGGTTAATTTTTATCCTGGGAAAATTTAAGATCCCCCGGGAACGCGGGCGAAGCCGCGGGGAGGCACTAGTATCTTCATTAATAGTAAAAAAAAATTTGGTTTAAAGACGTAGTCATTCACTTAACTGACTTAAACTTTATAAGAAAGTATGACTGTAGCCTATGAAAGTTATAAAGTAACATTGCAATACATCATTTCATTCTGGTTTTAATTCAGTACCAAGAACCAACATCGCTAAAATGCAACCAATCAATTCATAATACAAACTTCATCTTCATAAAAAACCTTCGACAAACATCCAAAAATGGTACAATCAAAAACAATCAGTAGCTCCACCCTGTCTGGAAGAAGACATCAAAACGGCAATCGTGATGTGTCACAACCATCGACTTTATAACCAGAAGACTCCTAATACCTATTTTGATTGTTGTTTTATGTTCTTAAGCACCGGTGTTATCAGTGAGATCAAGAAGAGTAATTGACGACTATTTTTTGTAACAGCAACCTTCCACACCAGTTAGACTGCCTTTCATTGGGAATTGGGAATTCATAAGTGCTTGTAAAAGCCTATTTGTAAAAATAAATCATTTTATGCAATTTCCCAATGCTATTTAATCAATCAAAAAAGAGCGGAAGCGGGGAACAGCGCTTATTTAGTCCTCAAGGTCTATAACAAATGTAACTGGTCATTACTAATTTTTAATTACCAACAATCACCCACAGAATTTCTTTTAAAAACCCTTTTTTTTACTGTCATATCTATAAACGTTCCTACACTAGGAGTATATTAGCTACCATATCGATGGTCGCAACGCTTACTTTATTTGCATTGAATGGCTGAGACGTTCTCAATTTCATTGCGAATGCATTCTGTTCTCGGTAAAGGACTCGTCTGTCATAATAAACTGTTGTTAGTGCGGCTCGAGATGGAAGTGACGTGGAACCAGACATGAGAGATTTTTTTTTGCTATCTATTCCTCTTTAAATCCTGGGACATCGTTCACACACGGCCAATCTGATTCCAAACTAAGCAGTGCTTGTGATATGGTAACCAGGTAGCTGATATACTACATATACTACTTTTAAATACATACTTATATAGATATTTACATCCAGACACAGGACAAACCGACATATTCATGCATACAAATGTTTGTCCTGGGTGGGATTCGAACCCACGACCCGCGGCTTGAGAGTCAGGGTCACTAAACACAAAGCCAACCGGGCTGTCAATGTCTATGTCTGAGTTTGTTGGCACGCACTAATCTCAGGAACTATTGGTCCGATTTAAAAAAGTATTTCAGTGCTAGATATCCCATTTATCGAGGAAGGCTATGCTGTAACGGAAGGCTAGCATCATGCTACGACGTATAGGAGCGGAGCAATAATATTTTTTTTTACTAAAATGGGAAAGATGTGAAGCAGGCGTATTGGAATTATTGACAAAAACATATATTTTATTCGGATATATGGTATATAATGCCACCTAACAGAGTTGTCAACCTCGCGTACGTTTTCTACCAGTATGTATACTTTCGGTTGTATGGAGACTGATTTGATTCAAAACAAAACGTTCCTTGAATTTATTGTTATTTTCAGTGGATGTTGCTTAAGTTTATAGGTATTTTATTCTATAGTATCTTCCGCCTGCAGTTTTGCCCGCGTCGTTCCCGTTCTCGTAGGAATATAGGGACAATATAACCTATGACACTCGCAAATAATGTAGCTTTCTATCGGTGACAGAATTATTTAGATAAGTCCTGTAGTTTCCCGGGCTAGCTTTCCCGGGACAAAAGTAATCTATATCCTTTCCCAAGTCTATATCTGTACCAAATTGCATTAAAATCAGTTCACTAACTTAGGCGTGAATGCTCAACAGACAGAATTACTTTCACACTTACAATATTAGTAATAATAAATATTTTGGAAAGTTTTTAAAGTAATTTTACAACAAATCTCTCGTAGTAAAAGACCCCCTAAAAGGTTAAATAGCGGAAAAATCTACTACTTTGATTCAGGTTAACACTTTAAAGGGTGATATAGTCTGTCTGTTTGTAGCTGAAGGGTATACAGCCCCTTGAAGCCCGTAGTAATTGGTTCAGATGAGTAACAGTTAAAGGAACTTCTCCAATTTAACTTGTCCCGTTTTGAATGACGGAGTTTTAAATTATGAGATAAAAAATATAAAATTTAATTTCGTTTAATTGGATGACTTATATCGAGTTAGTAAGATTTGTGATTTAGTTTCATTTATTTAGTAAAACAAGAGGTATGAATAGTACATGTATCAATATATTATGTTTTTACTGCAGTAATATTTTAATATGAATGTTTATATGTAGGTAAATAAAATTTTATTTATTTTATATGTAGATATTAAATAGTCCCTTATTGTTACAAAACCAAAATTAAACTTACAAAGTTAAAGTACGTAACAAAACGAGTCAAAGTCGCGGGCACCAACTAGTGCTCAACTACCTACCAATTGCTATAATTTTATTTCTATTTTGTTTTTTATTAAAATTGCATAATAGTACGAGACCAATATAACAAAAGCATTTCACTAAGAAGCTTTATATTCACAAGCTTCATCATTTCAATACCAAAAACGCAGGTGAAGTCGCGGTACAGTAATTATCTTTATCCTAACTAATATCATAAACTCTCTCTCTCTGGTTGTCTCACTTTCACTCTAAAACTACTACCCGATATAAATGAAATTTGGTACACAGATAGTTTATAGCCTGGTTTATCCCGGGAGTATGGAAGAACTCCCGGGTACGCGGGTGAAACCGCGGATAGCTACTAGAATATATTCAATAAATAAATAAATATCCTGGGACATTTTTCACACACGGCCAATCTGATTCCAAACTAAGCAGAGCTTGTGATATGGTAATCAGATAGCTGATATACTACATATACTACTTTTAAATACATACTTATATAGATATTTACATCCAGACACAGGACAAACAGACATATTCATGCATACAAATGTTTGTCCTGGGTGGGATTCGAACCCACGACCCGCGGCTTGAGAGTCAGGGTCACTAACCACAAAGCCAACCGGATCGCCAGCCACAGACGCACAGTCTGCGCGCGCCTCAACTCAACTCACTTCCCGCATGAATGACCGCATCGATTAAATTCCAAACTTACTTTAAAACTATCAAGATCTCAACAAGTTTCCTAACCGAGATATGAATTGGGTTATAAAGTTAACGGTCCCTTAATTGTTGGGGATTCGCTCTGCTTTCAACGTTTGGAGTTTTAATTTAAATATAATAAAGAAAAGTATCGTGGTGGCTCAGTTCGGAACGCACCGACTCACGATCTTGAGGGTGCCAGTTCAAACGGCAAACCCTCTTTTTGATGCCATAAGAGTGGCAAACCGGCATACAGTATCACCTGATGGAAAGCGGTAGACTATGGACGCTTGCAACACCAGGGGCGTCACTCCCGCGTTGCCGACCCTGTAAAAATGGGAGCAACTGTATAAGCAGTGAAAGGGACAAAGTTACGAGTCTGCAGTCAGTCTGGAGTTTAAAAACTTACGTACGGACATCACTGGTTTTCGGTGAAGTAAAACATCGTGAGGACGTTTCTGCACGTTTAAAGATTCCGGTTCATACATAAAGGCGAAGTTATAAATAAAAAAAATATCCTGGGATATTTTTCACACACGGCCAATCTGATTTCAAACTAAGTGCTTTGGTAACCAGATAGCTGATATACAGTATATACTACTTTTGAATACATCTAATAAATAAAATTCTAGCGTCGCGGTGTTTGTGGTAAAACTCCTCCGAAACGGCTTGACCGATTCTTATGAAATTTTGTATCCATATTTGGTAGGTCTGAGAATCGGACAACATCTATTTTTCATCCCCTTAAATGTTAAGGGTAATCCACCCCAAAAAATTTTTTTTTCAATTTTTGAAAAAAAAAATTTTTTTTTATTTTTTTATGCTACAACATTAATAAATACATATAACCCTGAATTTTCAACCCTTTACAATAAACCCCTATTTTACCATCGCTATTTTTATTTTATCTTCCGCCTTCACCGGTCGATAACCGATCAACGATCAATCGATCAGTTATAATGAAAATAATTAAATATTATTTAGTTCAATAAAAATAAAAAAAACAGATATTTTGAAAATAGATACATATCTCACTGTTTTTTTACCAATACACTGATGGAAGGATTTATTAACTATTTAATATTTTAATTTCTTTGAAGACAACTATAATAAATATTTTTTTGCATTCAATAAATATTTATTTGGGAATAAAGTACATTTATTAATAGTTAATGTAACATTAAATAAATTGTATTTAATAAACTGATAGTAACAATATGAATAATTATTTTTGATATTTAGATAACTAGCAAGAATTGTAATTTAAAATATATTCTCTACATTAATAAACATTAATATATTACCCTAGATGAAGCATTATTTTATTGTTTATAACGCTTTCGATTATAAGTACCTACATCCCCGAATAGGTACTTATAGTAGATAATAACTAAAAAAATGATTCCTACAAATAAAATACATGGCAAGACAACGTCTGCATATGTAAAACATAGTCCGTTTTGTCTGTCTGAACGCGATGAACACAAAAACTACTAAACAGATTTCCATCCGGTTTTCACCAAGTTAAGGAGTATTTCATGGGGAAGGTTTTTATGTATAATACATCAATTTGGATCCGGTAGGTGGCGCTGGTGGGCAGAACGAAGTCTGCCGGGTCCGCTAGTACTTATATAGATATTTACATCCAGCCCCGTTCATACACACAAATAATTGTCACGGGTGGGATTTCAACCCAAGATCGGCGGCTTAAGTCATCCTACACAAAGCCAACCGGCCTGTCAGTAAATGCATAATATGTATGGATTATGTATAAGAAGCGATGATATTTTTGAGCTCGCCACGATCGCCCACAAAGATAGGTTTTCCGATAAATCGATTATCTACTTACAAAGAACAATGGTCGCCACATAAGTTCTTTATAGAGATTCTTCAATACAGAACATGGATGTAGAGATTGGCTGGATATGTCTGTCTTTTTGTTGCACAATCTATACCAATATTATAAATGCGAAAGTAACTCTGTCTGTCTATCTCGCTTTCACGCTAAAACTACTGAGCTGATGTAAAAGAAATTTGGTACACAGATAGTTTAGAGCCTGAGAAAGAAGATAGGCTACTTTTTATCCCGGGAAAATGGAAGATCTCCCAGGAACGCGAGTGAAACCACGGGAAGCCACTAGTATCAAATATTTTGACAGCCTTATAAGACTCAAAACCTTAGTTTGGAAAAAAATTCACACATGGCCAATCTGAATAGATTTACTAAGCAGAGATTGTAATATGCTAGCCAGATAGCTGATATACTACATATACAACATTTAAATACGTACTTGTATAAATAATTACAACAGACACAGAACAAACATATATATTCTTGCATACAAATGTTTGTCCTGGGTGGGATTCGAACCCACGACCGTAGCTTGAAAGTCTCACTAAACACCGACTACTGCAATAAAAGCTATATTTTATACTTCAAAATGATCCTACGCTCATCGAACCCCTTCCAGACACAATTTACACCAACGTTCTCACAATGCTGAGTTGATTAGTATGCCAAGCAGAATTCGGTTGATGCACGATGCCCGCCGATACATGACGGTGTAACGGGCGGCCAGTTGTTGAACCCTTGTAGGCTGTTGTTGTTTTATTCTTAAGATATATTTTATGTTAATTCTTGATTTATTTTATTTTATTAGATATTGTAGACCGTAAGTCTTATACAGGATTTATGTTTAAAATGTCAGGTAGTGTCATCTCATTTGAATGTAAAAAACAAATAACTATAGCCTTATCAAGTACTGAAGCCGAATATATGGCTATGTGTGAGGCAAGTAAGGAAGCTATCTATTTAAGAAATCTGTTATTAGAAATAAAATGCAGAGATGAGTCACCTATTCTGTTATACAATGACAACCAGAGTGCACAGTTGTTAACTAAACATAGTGTTTTCCACAAAAGAAGCAAGCATATTGATGTAAGATTCCATTTTGTTAGAGAAGCTGTTGAAAATAAATATATATCAATAGAATACTTAAATACAAATGATATGCCTGCAGATATATTGACAAAAAGTTTATGTTGTCAAAAACATTATCACTTTGTTAATCAGTTAGGTGTTAATCTCATAAATTAAAACTTGTTTACTGTATTTCTAATAATTTGTTAATTTTTCTTTTAATATGTCAATTATTTTGATAAGGGAGTGTGTTAAATATGTATATCAAAATAAGGTTATAATAGCTACTGGCAACATTAGTAATATCTATGCTGTAGATTGTCTATTCTCTATTCTGTGTTGAACTGTAACGAATAAATTAGTGTGTGCAAAGATTCATAATTGTTTCATTAGATATCATTGTATACATTTCTAATTTAGGTGTCAATTAACTTATTAAAATAATTGGTTGTAAAAGTGACTTTTAATGAAAATAAATTAAAGCTGTTTATTCTTAGTGCTAGAAAAATATCTCTTTATTGTATACTAGTGGCTACCCGCGGCTTATCCCGCGTTCCCAGTGTATCTTTAATTTTTCCGGTTTAAAAAGTAGCCTATGTATTATTCCAAAAAATATTCAAACTCTGTGCCAAATTTTACTGAGATCCTTTCAGTCGTTTTGGCGTGAAAGAGTAACAAACATACATCCATACTCACAAACTTTGCATTTATAATACCTATTAGTAGAATTCAAACCACTTAAGTAAAAACGTTTTGTTTCTTATCGTATAGCAGAAAGAGGCAATTTATACATACATTGTCTCGTGTCTTTATATGAATTTATTGTAGTCAAAATTTATAGCATACTAGGTCACCCCGCGGCGTCTCATGTTATGGATACACTGGTGTGTTACCATAATCACGTCGTGATGATATTTATGAGCTCATAAATAAATAAAAAATTGTTTAATGAAAGTTTTTAAATATAAAACTACCATATTTTTTGTTGTACATTTGTTCTAACTATGCTTTGACACAATTTTTACACGTCCAAAGTTAATCACTGTCTCACACCCTGGATTAACACATAGGCTTTTTATCTCGGGAAAATAAAAGATCCCCGGGAACCTAAATAAAACCGCGGGGTGAACCCACATATTTATAATATTAGTAGGGCTGTAAGGTCTATATAAACTACTGATCCATGCGCAGATTCTTACCATCGCCACTTATTCCTCAAAACATTTTAACACACAAGTAAGTGAGCTTCACTAATCTCCATTACACTTTATCTAAAAACAATAAATTCAACTGTAACAGCTTACAATGCTCAACCCTATAAACGCCTGTACTTATTTCCGTGCAGACTTTACCCCCGTGGGTCGAAGCGACCCGCCCACCGCAAGCCGAACGTTAAGATACCGAAACAAAAGACAAACTTTACACTCTATCATTGTTTCACAATTTTCCTTGATTGTTTTTCCATGTACAGTCGTAATCAGGGGTCTGTTTAATCTGCAATCGAATCTTCATAAGTCCGAGGGATGTTAATAGCGTGCGAGGGTAAAACAATGCAAGTCTGCTCTTCGTCTGCGCTCAAAAGATATATGATAGTAATTATAGGGTTAGCGTAAGTTTTATGTTAATTTTATTACGCCCCCTTTGTTTTGCTGCTTTATTTTGGAGGTAAGTGAATTTCGTATCGGATTCGTTGGCTAGATATTGCTTTAAGTTTAAACAATGCCATAAGTACTAGGACATGAATTTTGAAGTTCAAAATCGTAAATCTTCTTAAAAATAATATCAATTCAATTGTATGTTAATACAATTATGTACTTATAATAACAACAAAATATATTAGATTACATGTAAAACGTGCCAAAAGACGAATAACAAAGCAGTGACCCGTCACTTTTATGACATGACAGCGAGCTTCGTCGCGCCAACTCGTCCGTATCGTCTGATTTATTTTTCCTCCGTCTCGACTAATGCAATTATTGCAATTTATTATGAAATTAAATAAGGTCGACGCGACACCCCCGCCCCCGTTCGAAATTTATACCCCTTTGTGGAAAACTATGTTTTTACCCCCGGGGTGAGAAAGACCCGAGGATCGCAGCGTGAGGGTTTGATTTTTGAATTTCGTCCGTTGACTCAAGGTTCGATTTTGCTGGAGGAACGTTCGCAAAGACTGTTACGTCTTTTTAAGTGGGTAGTTTGCTTATTTTTCTCGCGGCTTATGTTGTCTGTGGTGGTGGAAGGTAGGTAATAAATTATTTGTGCCCCTAACACCTTGTCAGAGGGGCGGTCGCGGTGATAGCGTCATTTTTATAAAAGTGTAATGCGGTTTTCTTGTTGTGATTGCATCTAGTTTCCAGTGAGTCCTGACGGGGCTTTTGTTATACGACTTATTTTCAGAAAGGTTTTGTGTATTTTTGCACAAGATTTAAAGCTTGCACGAGACATCTCTGTGACCTTACACTTTTGTAGTGCATCTGCATGTCGTCTAGTTTATACAAACTCTATTACGAATTTCAGTTCATGTATTGTCGTATTATTTTGTTGGAGTGTGGTATATTACTGTTTTTACGCTGAATGTTATGCGTTGTCTCTTTCTTAACTTCGTAATTAAGTGAGAGGTCCGATTTTGAGCCCTTGGCTTCAGTGGAACACCGTTTTAAATTAGTCCCACGGGTAAAATCATTTTATAAACGTTATAATAATTTAAATAAGTTTAAAGTTGGTTTTTGTGTATTATGTAATAAATAACAATATGTTTTTGAACGTATTTGAGTCATTTAAAAATATGTGCTCATTTAATGCAGGTTTTAGTTACCAAAACACTTATTGCTGTTTTGTGTTTACCTATTATAATAAATGATTAATTTAATAATTGTAAATATTAGTGTAAGTATTAATTTAAACATCCCATTTAATTATAATGCAGCAGACATATCCAACCCTCTGCTCATAATTGAACTCTTTTGATAACATTGTTTGCCTTCATTGTTTAGATTTCCAACCATATTCTGCTAAGAAAATAAAAGAAAGAAAATCTTGAAAGTTTTACAGTTCTTTTAGTTAAATTGCCCGCTTTTTGTCCGACCAAGTTCGTGTCTTTTGTGAAATCACCCCGTAAATAATAATGAGGGAGGTATTTCTATTTTTTTTTTCTTTTTCTTAATGCAGCCACAACGAACTGACCCTTTGATCTTACCACAAATGCCTTAGGTTGGCTAGAATTAGGAGATTAACCTTAGAATTGACCTGGTTACGCTGGAGACCTTCGCTTGACCTCTCAAGTGTCTTTTGATACTACAAACTAACTAATAAACTATAGGTTAACAGAGATATTAAGTTGTCGTAAAGCTTGGAAGTGTACTTAATGTTAAAAAATTTAAGTTTAATAAATAAATAACTTGAGACATTATTCATGCATGAGTGCACGACGAATCTGATTCCAAAGAGAGTTTGTTCTATGGTAACCAAATGGCACAGTACGAAGGAGTTTTTACTTTATTTTTCCGAGGATTATCAGAATTCTGTAGCTGGTTAAATTGTATTCAATTAGTTTCGGCTTGACGTTTGATGTTTAATTCACTCGGTTACAGATAAAACTGATTAAAGAACAGTTACTGGAATCGGGACGTAACAACTTTACGCTTAATTTTTGTCGTGATTGGAATTTATATGAAATCATTTATTGATTCCTTTTGGATCTTGTTCATTTAATTATCCAAGCTTATTAAGGCTGGATTTATGGATTTTTATTGTGATATTCTATAATAATTTTAACAGGTTATCTTATTATCAATTATTATGTACAATCCTACTACTATTATAAAGGCGAAAGTTTGTAAGTATGGATGTTTGTTACTCTTTCACGCTCCAACGGCTGAAGGGATCTGCTTGAAATTTGGCACAGAGCTAGAATATGTTCTGGAATAACACATAGGCTACTTTTTATCCCGGGAACGCGGGTGAAACCGCGGGGAGCCACTAGTATATTATAAATGACAAAAAATTATCAATTGATAAATTTTTATTTTTACTCTGTTTCTTGTAATCTTTTCATAGACAGGACTAGTATTTGTCTGTTTGCTCTGTATCTGCATGTCAATGTATTTTATTACCGTACATGAATGTAATTTTTTGCGTAGAAACTCTGCTTCGTTTGGAATGAAATGAACCATGTATAAAAATTGTCCAAGAATATTTTATCTTATATTGTAGGTAGAAAGTAAAGGCGTGTGAAGTCCGCCAATCCGCTCTAGGTCCGCGTGGTGGACTATGGCCTAAGCCCCCTCGATGTTAGGGGAGGCTCGGGCTCCTCGGTGGACACGTATATGAGCAGATGATGATGATGATATTGTAGCTACTATTACTTCATCTGTCATTAGTTCTATTTTAGATAGACCTTGAATTGTTCTGCTAATTCTTCCTTGATATTGACGAATTATTTAGCCCTAATTAGAAGACTGCTGTCACGATTAGTTTGATCATCTCATTACCTGTCCCCGTTGGATTTCCGACCGCTGCCAACAACGGCGCATGAGGGCATTTCAATCCGTGCTGTAATTAACTGAGTTAAGCTGATAGTAGGTATACTCCACTCTATAATGTTATGTTATGGCTCCCTGATGGTGGAATATGGGTCAGGGTTTTTGGATGTGGTATTTTTAAGTTGACTCTTAGAGTTCAGAACCAACGATGTCTTTTGCATATCAAGTTATGAGGACCTTTCTAATGGAGGTTAATCCGTATTTGCAGCTTTTTATTCTTCGATAGGCAAAATATCAAATTGTTGACAACAACAATTAAATAAATTAACTCTCAAGGTGTATTAAAAATCGGCATTTAAGACAACCTGCTATAATTTAAACTGTATTTTTTACAATAGCTAATTATGTACCTAGGTATAGCCTAAATATCCCTGCTCAGTATTTCTTGACTCAACTGGTATGGTTAACTCAAAGTTAATAAAACACGCTTAGTCGAAAATAACAGATAGATTATTTAGGGCTCCAAATGACACTATTAGAACTGGGAGAGCCATTTAAAGTACCACATCTATCCAAATAAACTTATGCAGAGTCTTCTGGCATGGATGTCTTCCATATTAACGCAGCGTTGTGGCACATCGGTCGGTGTCCAGTAATTAGGAGTAAATTAAATGATGTTGCGTTTCATGCCAAAATGGCTGCCGTGGCCGCTGAGCCCGCAGATTTTAGGACGAGCGGCCATTTTTATTTTTCGTTTCCACAGCGTCTCTTACGTTGAGCTTGTTGACAAATAGTTTTAGAGCTTTTGGATCGCGATTTATTATTTATTTTATTTTTAATGTTATATTTTTATGTTTTGTGGTTTTAATATTATAGCTTCGTTCATGGGCTAAATTTTAGTAGTTTAAAGTCTATGACTTTTCTACTTTCTTGGCTCATAAACATGTATTTTGTCTTGAAAACGCAAATAATTTCAATTATATGTATTAATTATATATTAGGTATGTTACAGTAATAGTGAAATATTACCCGAACATTAAATTCAAATCTAATCCAAGTCTCAAAATGATAGAATTCAGCATATAATTTTGAAATATCAAATGATAACCACCAAATCTATGGGCAACTAATTTAGAAACCTCAACAGACACCCAATTTGACGAACTATTCACACACAAATTACTAAATTGTTAACGAGCTGGTGCTGGTAACGAAATAACATTAAATAATTATATCTAAATTGTCGCTGATACATATCATGTTTCGTGTCATAATGTTTCATTAATACACAACAAGGCCCAACATTATGTTCCGACGCATCTCATTATCGGACCAACACAACATCGCAATGTAAACATTGAAGCTGTGTGCTTTAATTCCATTATTGACGGTACAAAATGAAATATTTGCCATCCCAACAACCTCTATTTGCACACGGTTAAGGCCCATAATCTATTGCGTACAACGTATTGAATTAAATTTGCACCACCCAAAAGCGGTGGTGGTTAAAAGCCCAGTGTTTAAGCGATTTGGTTGACACACAAACATACGGAATGATGTTTGGCGATTAGTTTTTGTCGAATGTTTTCTAGTGTTTGATGTGGGGAATCGATTTTGTTGGTATTGATACTTGGTGTTTGCAGCTGCGGGTAGGCTCCTAAACCAATCAAACCATCGAATCAAACGTAGTCGATTTTAATATCGATTAGAAATCGATCCTAAAACTATATCATCGCTTTTAATAATCTCAACCCATCCCATTTCTTTGACAGTGATATTTAGGTAGACAGTGGTTAAAAATCTAAAGAGCACAGATAAATTAAAGCATCTATATCTTATTTGAAAAAAAAATTTAAACTAAAATGTTTAGTAGTAGTAATTTGTCTTAATGGATGATAAAACATTTAATATAAAAAAGAAAAATTGGTTGCCTGTAAAGTCGGTATACGGGCGAAAGTTTTACGTGACAACGACTTTGAGTGGTAAAATAATTTTAATGTGAATATTCATTCGTATAGTAGGAAGAAGGATGAAATAATAGTAACAATTTAAAACATAACGTCACGTAACGTGAGCGGAGCGTAACGCAGTTTCTTGAAGTGTCACCCGGCAAACCAATTTATAAGACGTTGTCACGTCAAAATACAAATAAACATGGCTGACAAAAGCGACGTCATCATCGGCTCTTACGTGTCAAAGTTCACCACGCCTTCCATATTGGAATGGCTTCATAATTTAATTTTGTTCTTTTTTTTTCAAAACAACCAGAGTACAGACGGACAGACACGATAATTACAGGTTGTCCCCCTAGCAGCCGGACAGCGGACAACGGACGGCGTAGTCCCGTACCTAATAGGTACAATTACAACACAATTTACACGTCGCGTTCACGGACAGTTTCGCCTAATTTGATTTGATTGTCACCCCCATTTGACGTTTATTTTAATTTTGACACGCTTTTTTAGGGTTCCGTACCTCAAAAGGAAAAAACGGAACCCTTATAGGATCACTTTGTTGTCCGTCTGTCCGTCTGTCCGTCCGTCCGTCTGTCAAGACCCTTTTTCTCAGGAACGCGTGGAGGTATGAAGCTGAAATTTATATCAATTACTCAGGTCTACTGTCCCTTGAAGCTGTGAAAAAATCAAACTTCTAAGCCAACGCAATCAAAAGATACAGCCGTTTATGCCGCAAATTTTCGACACTTGCAAGGGAATCAAAACCTACAGGGTGCTTCCCGTGAACTCAGAATCTTGAAATTTGGTACGAAGCAACGTCTTATAGCATAGATAAAGGAAAAATTACGAAAACCATAAATTTTTAGTTACATCACATAATATATTTTTTTTTAATAATTTTAAACTTACTACCCATTTCCTCATAAACGCGTAGAGGTATTAAATTGAAATTCATACCAAATACTCTATAATACCTTTAAGCTGTAACAAAATCAAACTTCTATGTCAACGCAATCAAAAGAAACAGCAATTTAAGCTGCATATTTTGAAACTCGCAAGTACTCGCAAGGGAATCAAAACCTAAAGGGTACTTCCAGTCGACCTAAAATCTTGAAATTTGGCATGAAGCAATGTTTTATAGCACACATAAAGGAAAAAATCCGAAAACCTTAAATTTTTAGTTACATTACAAAATATATATTTTTTAATAAATATAAACTTATTACTTTTTTCCTCACCATAGTTATGACTCGATTGTCGTAATGAACGAACTTTGTAAACCTTGCAGGTTTGTACGGAACCCTCGGTGCGCGAGTCCGACTCGCACTTGGCCGTTTTTTTTTTTAATTTTGACGTGACAACGTCTTATAAATTGGTTTGCCGGGTGACACTTCAAGAAACTGCGTTACGCTCCGCTCACGTAACGTGACGTTATGTTTTAAATTGTTACTATTGACGTGACAACGTCTTATAAATTGGTTTGCCGGGTGACACTTCAAGAAACTGCGTTACGCTCCGCTCACGTAACGTGACGTTATGTTTTAAATTGTTACTATTATTTCATCCTTCTTCCTACTATACGAATGAATATTCACATTAAAATTATTTTACCACTCAAAGTCGTTGTCACGTAAAACTTTCGCCCGTATACCGACTTTACAGGCAACCAATTTTTCGAATTTGGATTATGTTGGATGTACTTAAAGCTTAAATTTAATTGTCTATTTTAATTTCTTTTTATATTAGTCAACTATACATTTTTTTTATTCAGTATGTAGCTACTAGTGTCTCCCCGTAGTTTCACCCGCGTACCCGGGCGATCTTCCATTTTACCGGGATAATAAGTAGCCTATTTTTTGTTTTATTTCATTTTCTCATTTTCTTTATTATTTTTTATATATTTTTTATTTTTTTTATTTCTACATTTTCACATTTACAATTGTTTGGTGTGTGTTTTGAAAATATTTACTGTCATATCTGTGTAATGTTTTTAATATTTTTCTTTTGTTTAATTTTTAATGCTGTTCCTTTATTTTCATTCTAATTATCTAATTGTGACGTCATGAACCGGTCCCAACGGAAGACCAGCGCTGACTAACAATCAGCATCATGCTGAGTTGGGACCTTTTTGTGGTTAATTGTTATGTTGTGTTCCATGTATCTTTTTTTGTTTTTTGCCACAAATAAATGTTTTTTCCTTCTTTCTTTCTTTCTTTCTTTCCTATGTCCTTTCTCAGGCTCTAGACTTTAATTTCATTTAAATCGGGTTAGTAGTTTTGTCGTGAAAGCGAGTCAGACAGACGGAGTTACTTTCGCCTTTGTAATATTAGTTTCTAACTAATATTACAAAGGCGAAATTATTGTTTATTTTTTTATTTGTCCAGAAAAACGAGTATGTAACGAATATAAGAAAGATGTTTTTTTTAAATAAAGTTCAATGTGTTGTTTAGTAGAAACGCACGCAAATTCTAAATGCCCATACACCGTAGCTTTTAAAACGGCATTCATTGAATGGAATTGAATCACCATTTTCTCCCGCCGCCGTGCACCGTTCCCGTACATTTTATGCGTGTACATTATAATTTACGTCCAATAAAAACTGTCGATCGATACTCAATCGTATTTTCTACGTCATTGGGTTCTCAATTGATATACGCATGGATGTTTACGGTATCAATGTGCGGTACGTTTAATTTTGGACTGTAATGCTTGGTGGTTTGGGTTTGGTTTCGATTGTGGCGTTGCCGCTTGGGACCATGCTGTCAGCCATCCGATGGACATTCATACAGAGCATTAAATATTCAAAAATAATTTTGTCTGTATCGCTAATGTGTGAGTGTTTACAATATTTATAGTATTTGTTTATGGTCTGTATACTAGTTAGCCAGTGATACCTACCTAGTTATATGTTATTTGTACGCTGTTTTTACCGTACATATTGTGTTTTGACATGTTTTGGAGGGTAAGATTACTTTATTTTCTTTTAAGTTGTGTTTGGTTTAGATTCTTAAGTGAAAATATTAGGCACATATGTTGAGTTTTTCAGTAAAATTTCCTCAGTAACAAAAATATATTACATTAAATAAGCATATTTTAACTAAGCTTTGTAAGTTATCTCGCGACCACGTTTAATGCAACTTGATCGAAACGATTTTTGTCAAAATAAGCTTATTTACTATACTAAGAACTTTTATTTTTTTTTATCCTCAAAGCCAGTATTTCTTAAACACTTCAGGGCTATTCTCACTCCGACACATGCTCCTTCATAGAAAGTCTAATTCATACAATTTATATGCCATGATGTCACTCGCCCTGTCGTGTTGCATGTGTTAATAACACTGATTCATACCACTTGTGATGTACAGACATGCATTACACTTCAATTATGAACAATGAAACACAATACAAACTGTTTAAAGCTACTATTATTGCTCACCGTGTTTATTTTGCATACAAATATCAAGTAAGATATTTTGTAGTAGAAGAATCTAAAGTTTGGTTAAGTTAGATTTTGTTTTAAATGTTATTTATGTAAGTTCTAGTATATGTATCTATCGTAATGTAATATTATATAAAGGATATATTTGATTTTTAATTTGTTTATTATGAAAAGCCCATGAAGTAACTGGACTGATCTGAATCCTTCACCACTAGAAAGCTACGTTATGTGCGAGTATCGTAGGCTACATTTTATGCCTGTATTCCTACGGAAAGGCGACCCCGGTGAAACGACGGGGCAAAAGCTAGTGATGGATATTATGAGTCTTTAAACAGTGAAAACAATGAAACTAGATATAAATCATAAAATATATTATGTATAGAACCTTGCTAAGCTGCAGAAACTAAGCTTATGCCTTAACATTTCTTTTCAGTTGAGCTTCTGAAACGGCTGTAACTTTGTCATTGGAAATAATTATATATATTTTTTGCATATTACATCAGACAGATCATCATAGATAAAAATAATTTGATTAAACCAATTAAATTACAGCACAATATTCGTAGAGAATTGATTCCATTGATTGCATAGTAAATTTTCCACCTGTGGGACGGTGTAGTAAATTATTTGCAGACTATTTTTATTCGCGCAGTTTGGATGTATTGTGATATGATTGGGGAAGCGAACAGTTTTGGTGTTTATCGTGAATCAACTTTTAAGTTTCTTTAAACATGGATATTGTAGTCAATTTATAAATAAGATGTATTTAATAAAATTTAATCAAAAATAATTAAAACTAAAGCTAAAATTTTAATTATAGGTAGGTATTAATATAATGTATTTATTGAATCACTCACAACTTTTAGACAACAGTAGTTAAGTCATAAGTGTAGGTTCTTTAAGATGACGAAGAATTAAGTAAAAGTTTAATTTTGGTATTATTTCTCTTCTTCAACAGACCAGTTGACTTTGTGGTTAGTGACCACGACTTTCTAGCCGCCAGTCGTGGGTTCGAATCCCACACAGTAGAATTATTTGCATGTATGAATATATCTGTTCTGTGTCTATCTAATATCTATGAAAAGAGGAAAAACACTACTTAGTTTGGAATTCAGATTCACCCCTTCAGATTGGCTGCCTTTGAAAAACGGTCCAAAGATATTTTCTCCCAACAGTTACCAAACTGTTCATAGTATAACTCATTAGACTGTTAGGTAAGGCATGGTAAACTGTATACCACTAAAAATACCAGCACCATGAGATACCATCGCTCGTGAACTATTTAACCTCCCTGTGCCGGTAGATACGGATGCGTTTACACCGAATAATGTTCGTGAACAAACTACAGCTCACTATAACGTGCAAAGATTCTCAAAACTGGTGTAAATAAATGAAAAAATGTTTGGTTGCTAAGGAACCAACTTTCAAGTTGAATTTATTATTGTTAAGTCCTATTTAACTGAAAATAACATTGTCTGTAACGCTTCCATAGCCATTAAATAGATTTAAATGAAATGTTGTTACAAATATAGACTTAATCATGGGCTATATGCTGCTTTTAATCCAGGAACTATGTAAAGTCCCCGGGGAACGCGAGTGAAATCGCAGGCCACAAGCTGATATATAATAAATAATATATATTATACAGTAATCAAAGCAAACGTTCAGCTTATTTTTAGTGGTGTAATCCTACTAATATTATAAAGGCGAAAGTTTGTATGTATGGATGTTTGTTACTCTTTCACGCTCCAACGGCTGAAGGGATCTGCTTGAAATTTGGCACAGAGCTAGAATATGTTCTGGAATAACACATAGGCTACTTTTTATCCCGGGAACGCGGGTGAAACCGCGGGGAGCCACTAGTAAGTTATATATTTTGACCACAATTTAAACAACTAGAAGGAAAAGGCTTTATAACATATTCTGTGTTTGCATCAATAGAAATATTTTCACCGATTATGGAGTGTATGAATAACAAGCATTAACAGAAACTTTCGTATTAATAAATATTAGTAGAATTTCTACAGGTGACTATTACGTTACTATGTGACCCGCAGCCGCAATATCTCGCTAACGAAACGGTACCGAATCGATCCGTCTAATGGCTTCTAATTGTTTAGCTGTGGTATCGAACATCGGGATCGCGCCGGCAACGTATCGAGATTGTATCGAGATGGTATCGAGATGGCATCGACATCGATAGATAACCCTCACTAAACTGACAGCGAGCGCGCTTCGTAATGATACGGACTTTTGGGTTCTTCTCTATGTTTAACGGTGAAATTTTTAATAGGCCTGTCGTCTTACTCTCATTTGGGTAATTTTGGAAAATAGCATGTATACTTTGCTACTTTTATTTTGTTCTACAGCTCAATTGCTCAGAAGATAAATTAATGTTCAATCAGTCAACTAATCAATCAAATTATTTTCATTCAAGCCTTTACTAACTTTACTTATAAAAAGGCATTCGGTTCTGAATGTTAATTTACTGAGAAGAGAAAATCAATCTAACCTAGGGTGCCTAAAAGGGCAGAAACGAAGGTAAAAAATTCTGAAGCTACTACCGGTTCGGAAGTTGGGCTTCAAATGAGTAGAACCAGGAAGAAACTCATTGTTTTTTTATATAGCGGCGAAAATGGCTCTTAATGCATATCAGCATATAGGTTATTGACTATTACAAGTATACAAAACTGTATGCCTAGTATATATTTAAGTAATATTGGGTATATTATGTAAAGAACATCATACAGTTTTTTTCACCTCCTACAGGTACCTCTTCCCACAATTAAGCTTCACGTTCTAACTAAAAAACTACGTACCCAATAATACAAATAAAATCAATTTAATATCACCAAAATTCTACATCTTCTTACTTAAAGAAACAATGTTAACGATATTAATTATGCAAGTGAATAGAAAGGGCCCTTAACATTCCTATGTGTTGTTACATACAATTTTGGTATAAAATAACAATTAAAAATCGCACGAGGCCGATAAAATGTGTACAGACGTTTGTGAAGTTTCTCATTTTAATTAAAAATAATAACGTACAAGAACAAGATGGAAGTAAAAATATTTCACGTCGATTGAGGTGTTTAATTACTAAAGGAATTGTTAAGGGGAATGCTAGTGTGAATAATTTAGTTTTGTATTTAGTTTCATTGTCAATTTTAGAAGAAAATATTGGTTTTGAAAATAAAAAGGATAAGTTGTGACATGATTATTATATGAAACTCGAGGTTTGTTATTCAATTGATGCTAGCTAGTTTGTCCATCAAATTACCGGTACCCATTCAAAACTTAAACTTCTGCTACATTAAGTCTCAGTATGAATATTAAAAGAAATCGGAAATATTTTAAAATTACATTTTAATCAAAAACTCTTTTAGTTTTAACAGGGAATGAAGTGAAACGATTTTATTAATATTTTAACACGAAATGAAGATGCCTGTTCATATGCCTACAGAAACGGCGACAACGCGGGTAAAACCACGCGTTAAACCATGTATATTAAGTTATTATTAATTTTATTATAAACTATTTATGGACATCTACTCCTTAACATCCGATGCAACCCCGTAGGGCCGAGTCCCCGCCCACGCGTGTTTTAAACACGATTCCTAATTAAGGAGGCCCTAACTGAGGCCGCACAATGCGCTATGGGGCACAAACGGGGCCTATCGGAATTTATAATCCATTATTATATTTATCGGCTTATTATCGAGAAAAAAAACTATCGTAGCTGTAGTTTATTTTTCTATAGTGGTGAAATGTGTCAAGAATTTTATGTTTGGTTCGACTACGCCCAAGGATACTTGTTTTATTATGGTCGTTACACACAAACAAAATAACTGGACAATTCGCGCGTAGACAATTATCAAAATATAAATTACTTTGACTAACCTCGACGTTTCGATCGAGCTGAATTGATCGTGGTCACGAGACGACTCTTAAAAAATCATGAATTTAGTTAGCAAAACTTTAAAAAAAATCACTCAAATATATCAACAGTACTAGTTAGTGAATATTGAAAAAAAAATTTTTTTATATACTTTAAATTTACTATTACCTAAATGTTAAACAAAAATTTTTATCATAAGTTATTTTCTCCACAAAAAGAGCTTTATTAACAACAAATTAATTACACTGATAAATATTCAGGCCACCGAGCATAGTACAGTACAGTACAGTACAGTACAGTACATATATATAATACAAAACACAAGCACTTCAAAAATAACAAAGACATTCATTGAATAAATAAAATAACGTTTTAAAAGAATGCTTGGTGACCCAAAACCGATCAGTTTAACATTGAATGCCCATTTCACGACTAGTTAGAACAAAAGAGTGACGAAATCATGCGCGCGCGCAGCCGGCTCGATCACTGTTAAGTATCGCGCGTGTGTTATACGTAATGAGATATGGGTTTAGAAATGATTTATTATGCTTTCATAAATATATTAATGTTATTACCTGTAATTAAAAAATAAAGAGTTTGCAGTTTTTTTATAAATATTTTGTATGCCTAAATTAATTCTAGGGAACATTTTTACTCTCTAATTTACAATAAAGATTAATTATAATAACCTAAATTATCGATAACCTACTACTTTTGAATTATTATCTTATACCCTTAATTATTATACTCTTAATTATTATCTTATTTAGGTTTTCTAAAATATTGCTACAAATGTAGAAATCGTTTACAATATAACAAAATACAAAATCTACTCTAATACCTATATGAAGGGAAATGATTTGATTTTTGAATTGATTGGCTCCGAAACTAATGGACTGACCTGAGCAACCGGAAAGCTACTTTATCAGAGAATAACACAGGCTATATTTTATCCCCGTATTATTACGGGAACGGGAACTACGCGTGTGAAACCGCATGGCGGAAGCTTTAGTAGTTTCTTAATAAACCTCAGTTTCAAAACACCATATCCACAGCCAAGAAATACCACGACAACTAATTGCACAAAAACTTACATCCAAACAACTTATAGCATAGGTACAGCACTCGTAAACAGTTGTTCATGTACCCATTACGGTTCCAAATGTGTCTTATCTGATGTATTTAACAATGGTGGCCATAGTTTCGTCTGTACTATCATTTGTTGGGGCCTAATGGCCTTTTGGTGTGCCCTTGCGTAAATTCTTGAGATGCTTGCACAATGTGACTAGTTTTGTTGGTTTAAAATACCTTTATTTGTATTTAGTTTTATGTGTATTCCATGCAGTATCTACATTTTTATTTTTATTTATCATAATCATAAGCCGTGGCGACTCAATTGGGAACGCACCGATTCACGAGCATGAGGGTGCAGGTTCAAACCCCTGACTCATACCTCTGATTTCAAAACTTACGTACGGATTCACAACACTGGCTTTCGGGATATGTGCATGCTTGAGATATCAAAATTAAAGGCATGTGAAGTCCGTCAATCCGCACTAGGCCTACGACTATGCCCTAGACCCTCTCATTGTTAGGGGAGAATTGAGCTTGAGCTGATGATGATGATGATGATAATCAAAATAATTTAGAAATATAAAACTGTAGCAACATTTGTAGTTTGTCAAACGGCGATAACATACCATCCGATGCATCTGAACCAGTCCACCGTCTAATTTGCCGGCCTACTTAGTAAAAAAAATATTATAACAATCTCAGTATAAGAACCAACGAGCCACCTTTCACAGGTACACACAAATTGCGACTATTTAACATACATCAATAATACTGACCTCATTCCGATACGAGTGAAAGAAATACTGAATCAGCAATTTGCAGTACACTAATAACACCACATATATGTGGCCAGTGAGAAATTCTGACGAGAATTTGAAGTATCGAAGTTGACTGGTGTTCTATGTTTCAGAGCATTTTGATTTTTGTAAAGAAAATGCTGATTGATAATAAACATATTAGAATAGATAAAAAATTACTCCATATAGTAGAAGTAGAATTTAATATCTAAGTGATATCAAAAATGTGTCAATATGTTTATTACCGAATAACAAAAAAAATGGCCAATAAAAATGTAATAAGATTTGGCAGACACATGGTATAGCAGAACTAAAACTTTAAACCCAGAAAAAGCTAAGAATCCGAGTAAAACCTCCGGCACAAACTATCCAGTATCAACCCTACCCATTCGTACAACACAAACCATAAACAAAAACATCCCGTTACAAATAAAAATATGTCCATTATAAAGGGTAAAAAAAAGTAGAACACAAAAATGGAACAAGTTATCGGACTAGTACAACAAATGCATTCAAACAACGCGCATTAGACCACATTTTAAAAAGACATTACATCTAAATCTTGAATAGATAAATTGTAACAATAGTGCGGCCGGTAACTAACTACAATTAATCAAAATGAGGGATCGACTTAAACAGAAATAGGTGCATCCATTTATTCTCTATCGGACGGAGTCGTGTGGGCTGGCTGATACAACTTTCTGTGGCTCTCAAAGTGTTACCCTTTCATTTTTATGCGTAGCTACCGTTTAATATTAAATTAAGTATCCTATGTCGTATTTCAGAATTTCAAATGTTTTAAATTTTATTTAATTCCTTATGTCGTTGTTATTTGAAATAGTACCGAGAATATTTGGGTTTCTTATGAAAACTTAGCAGTGATAAGCGTTTTTTATTTATTTTACTGGGATAAAAATGTCCCATTTAATAATCCAGATTATATTCTGTGTGGGAACAATCGTCTAAATCCCTTCTAATCAACTCTCTAAAGATTCTCGACTTCTTGTATCTATCCAATTTTTTCTCATACTTTCGCATTTATAATATTATTATATGCCTTTATGATTTATTGATAAATTCCTTAAATTTGAATACTGTATTTAACTACATAATAATAAAAAAATCTAAAGAAAAATTTGGTGAATCGTTGATAATTTGCTAAGCTTTGAGCACCACTGGATAAACAGAAGTAATGGTCCTCAGATTCTTTTCATTATTAACTCCTACGACACTATTTCGCTTATCCGTCCCACCTGCCATTGGAATACAGACGTTATCTCGTCGGAATACGGTCGTCGCATTTTATATGATTTTTTCATAACGATATAATTAAATTTGTATGCACTGTTACGTGTAAGTTGTTAATAATATTTTCTCTTTGTTTGCCACAGTTGTCCCGGCGAGTCCTTTGTTCTAGTTATGATCGATACGTTGTGGAAATATCGAGTGTTTTTAACCTTGTTATTTGGTTAGAACTTAATTTTAATTTGAATTTTTTTTATGTGTTGGATGACAAACGAGCATACGTATCGTCTTATGGAATATATCGTATTGCAACGACAAAATTAAATTGGGTAAAAAAATACGTATTTTTTTCAATGTTGAAAAATGAAAAATTACCTATAGGACAGTAATTTTGGTCACTTTACAAGTGAACTAGCAACTACCGTCTTATGTAAATTCTTAAAAGATTAATTGTTAAGTTGAATTATGGAATAAAAATATATGCTCTTATAAAGTTTTCTATCAATGAAAAATTTTCAAAATCTAAAAAGCAGTTTTGAAGCTTACAAACTTAACTGTTTAATATTAAGCTATAATGGTTTTAAAACATTCTTAATATTTTATCTTAAAACTATTATACATAATATCCACTCTAACAAATAAGATTATTATAATTAATCACCGTTATCCATACTTATTAATAGACATTAAAGAATGCCCAAAAATAACCCATCCATAGGCAAAAGTTGCTCTCTAAACGTTTTAAAGCTCTTTGACTAACTATAGGGCGGAGTTGGTAAGTAGCTATTAAAAATATATATATTGAACATCATTCTTTCAAATACTTTTATGCTTTAAAAAATATTGTTAATAAGTTAGACGAAAAAGTTGGAATTGGAAAATTCGATTAAATTAAATAAGTAAAATGAGTATTTGCGAAAGTTCAGAAAATTTGTTTGAAAAGTTATATTTTGTGTATTTTTTTATTCCGAATGTATTTATTGGAGCTACGAAAAAATATTTATATTAATTTACTTCTCTGGTCAAAAGTATATAGGGTCAATAGTACCCATACATTGGTGCTTCGAAAATCTTCAATGGAAAGTCAAGCAATATTAAAAAGTATGATGAGATTTCTTTTGTACACATTCTGCCTAAAATCGGTAAAAAAGACGAGTAATTATTTACGATAGTTCAACCATTTAACAACTCAACGAAATTTATTTTGTTTTATCCCGCACGTGAATGTCAAAACTATTGAAGTTGCTAATCATTCTTCAACCAGCTTCTCCGCCCCGCGGTTTCATCCGTATACCCCGGGGGACCCTACAACTTTCTCGGGGTAAAAGGTAGCCTATGTCTTTGCCCAAGCCTATATTTGTACCAAATTTCATTAAAATCGATTCAATAGTTAACGTGTGAAAGCGTAACAGACAGACCGAGCTACTTTCGCATTTACCTATTATCTTAGTAGGGATGTAGCTCCACAGTATATTTCAAACAGTCATCCACAAAAACATCCATTATGTACTATAACGGAAATTGGTGTTGCTAATTAGAAAAAAAAACCACTTGTCAGAGAACAAGACCTATGCACCTTGGGGCCCATACAAACTGACAGTGTAAAAATAGACGGAACGGCTCTCATTGGAGCCTTCTATCACACCGAATTAAATTTCAACCTTTATTCATATTGATTAGTTACATGAATGTAACTTTTTTTGAATGAACTAGAATGGACTGTTTTGGTGTGCGCGGAGGACTCTTAACTGAGGGGTTAGTTTTACTAGAAACCCTTTAAATGCTTATATTCAAGTATTGATTAGGAATTGAAGGGTCAAGATCCATTTTTTATTCAAAATACGCCTTTAGATACTAAGTAAGTAGTACCTACTACTTCAGATGCTCTGTGGCTTAAAACCTTTTCTTCCTATAAAACGGTACACATAGGTACAACATAGGTCCCTACACTCCTTGTAATTTTATCTTCACAAATATCAATAATACACGCAAAGAAATCTTTGCTTAAATTTTAAACCCAGGATAAGACAAAAACTATTAAATTCTGCAGAAAATCGTGACATTCGTGACCCGAACATCTTTATTATCATTTACCACAACATCACCAATATTCATCTCCTATAACGTTACACGACCGTCTAGCTGTAACCGATGCTTCCTCCGACCACTCTAGCGGCTACATCAAACGCGGCGCGTGAGTTCAAAGCGCGACGCCTGCCCCGCGGCCGTCCGTACAGATTACATCGAGACTATAGACTATATGGACTATGATACCTAATGCTTTATTAACCTGTAATTGATCTGCGTATTAAACAAAAGATTTAGTATAGACAGTGATACGATGTTTATGAGTTATCATAATCAGAGGTATCTATATCTACTTTCAAATATTGATAGGAAAGATTAGATTTTTTGTTGGTTATGAATAGGCTCCGAAACTAATAGGCTGATCAGTATACTTATTAAACCAATAGAAAGCTACTAGGCTATATTTTATCCTTGTATTTCTACGTGAACGGAAAACATGTAGGTGAAACTGCAAAGCGGAAGGTAGTTTTGAATAAAAATCTTATATCTGTGTCTGTAAAGATATTGATTTGTTTTTTATAGCAAAAATACTAAAGTAAGTTATTAAAGCTTTATCAATATAATGAATGGATCAAGTTAATAGCCAAAATGAGATTTATCAAGCTTAAATTTTGTTATTGCGTCAGCTTTTTCTTTGCTTCATAGTAACATAACAAAAAGCTTAAAAGACCTTCAGTCATCATTTGATAACTTCTATATATTATACTCGTATATCACGCTATATATAGCTTCATACATATATATACTAACTCACAACTTAGAAATCCAGATCTCAGTTTAGATCCGTTTGGAAATCAATAGATAAATAACAGAGCCGATATTCGGCAACGCGGGACGTTAAAACAAAAGTAACACACATATCCGAAACACTTAAAATGTGCAACTTTTGTTTTGTCAATAGCAAGTTTAAGAAAGGTTCTGGATGTTCCGAACTGTGTGCGTTCCAGTTTTGTAGAGAGATCGTAAGCTTTGTACATGGGGCATAGGATAGCGGATAGTTGTATGAGCAGAAGCGGAGCGGATTTCAGTCCAAGAAAAATGATGACACCTCCATTAAATGGGGTTTAAATTAAAAGCATTACTCATTTTAGGAAATTGGGTTATTTAAAATTGGTTTGATCTGGCGTAGATGAGCAGTCCGCTTAACACGTTAGCTGCGGCACCAATTTTTGCATACTTTCCGTTCCTGCGGCACGAGGTATAATCGGCCCGTACCGTGACCAGACGTTAGGGCGACACGCGGTCTATTAGACCCCACCTCCTTTTACAGACTAAAATCCATTTTCTGGCGCGAAATCAAAGATAAATGAGAATTTTGGTCCTTATTGATATAGACAGTGAATTGATGAACCCTAATCCACCGTCGCCCCGGGATCTGATGGCTAGTTTAGGAATTATTAGCAAAACAAAATATGGGATCTTATACACCTCGTAACGCACTGAAATAGGGCAAATTTTCGCTGCGATTAGTGATGGGAAAAATAATATCGACGTTTTTAAACTGTCTTAACTACGCAACGACTTGACCGATTTTGATCAATTATATCTCATTAGATCGTTTTATGTTAGCTCATTAGAGTTTTCGGTGAAGGAAAACATCGTGAGGAACCCTGCATGCCCGAGATGTCACAATTAAAGGCATGTGAAGTCCGCCAATCCGCATTGGGCCCGCGTGGTGGACTATGGCCTAAACCCCCTCGTAGTTAGGAGAGGCTCGAGCTCCTCGGTGGAGACGTATATGAGCTGTTGATGATGATGATGATGGAGATCGTTTTAAGGGCAAAACCTGGCAAAACAACACAAAGCTATCAAAGGACACATTTTTTTTTAAATAATCTAAATTGTGCTTGAAGGCGCCATAAAGAAAAAAAAACCGGCCAAGTGCGAGTCGGACTCGCGCACGAAGCGTTCCATTCTATACCATTAAGAGGCACCTATTACAGACTTATTATTGGAAAATAATGGATTACGGTTTATGCATAAGGTTTATCTTTCTATTTGTATATGAAAATCTTAATGCGGTTCACAGAATAGAAAAAAAAGGCAACCAGAAGTAGAAAAGAAACTGTCCTATTTATTCTGCCTCGGGCTTTAAAAATACAATTATTAGAACTTGAATTAACATTAAAAAATCAGTATCAATATACTTTTTTTATAAAAATCTCAATATATATGTTGTACTTATTTATGAGTGTTTTTCATTGAAACAGGGTAGACAATAAGATTTTTTGCACTGAGTGCACTGAGTCAAAATCTTTTTGGATTTTTTATCAGCTTCACGAGATGGTAAAAATGTTTCTGGGTTTTTTAAAGTTAACTTCTTCCGACATCGTTTAGGCATGTTCGGCGCTGTAAAAGGACGTGCTCTCCAATCGACGTGATGCACAACACTAGTCGCGGGAAGCTCGCGTTGAGTGCGGTACGAGGTCAGGGGGGATATGGGACGTTTTAGCCTCGTTCCGCACTGCATTAAAATTATATTAATTCAGTGCGGCACGAGGCCTAAGACATCCGGTACCAAGGTAGGTACACCACCGAGTCCGGAAACCATTAGTGATCTCAAATATATATTTATCTCTTTCCTACACTGGACCAAACCAAAGCTATGCCATTCGCACGACAGAGAAATTCATTTTTTTGCTTGCCGCACCACAGGGAAGTTGCATCAGGGGTGATTTAGGCCTCGCTTCGCACTTAACGTGTTAAATGTGTAAAAGCCATCTGAACACCTTCTAGTGTATAGTCAGACGTCAGGCTAAGTGCCTAAGTAATTGTGATGTCCTTTTTAATGATCCTTTAATTCTGCTATAATAAGAATTGTATTCTTTTCCTAAAGCCCTTATTGTATCTGTTCAAATCTATTTAACTGTTTACCATAATGAAGTTACTAGATTTCCTCCCGCACTCTCCTCCGCTGTCTCTTATACACCATGAACTCTTCAGTTGCTCCCGCTCAGTGGAACTCGCAACTTAGACAAACTTGCTACCGTACAAGAAATATACATTTTCCTACGTCGCGACCAAGTTTACTGGGCGGTGCGCGCTGATTCTACTTCGGTAAATAAATAACTGTAACTGCAAACATTTTACTATCTATTTCTTTAATATCTATAAGTATTTTAATGGGATACATTAACTTTAGTAAAAGTAGAGGTAGACCGAAGAAAGTATGGATGGATAGTGTGAAAGGTGATATGTGTAAGAACGCAGTGACCGAGAGAAATGGAAGAAAACACACGTTGTGCAGATCCTGCCTAAGGGTAGGCAGAAAGAAGAAGAAGACTTCAATTTAGCTATAGTTCATGATGAGGAAACGTAGACTGACACTAAACTTCAAAGATTCCACTACATTTAACTTATCACATCCATAGCTCGTGGAAAATGGACGACTGCCATAATACTATTAAGACAGGTAAATAGATATACGAAGGCATATGATCAACTAAGTCTTCAAAAAGGGATAGGGTTCATAATAAATGATGATGATGATGATTGGTCCGACCGATTTTGGCCATGGCGACCACTTTGACTCCTAGTCAGTATGGCGCTGGTGCGCCCGAAGATGGGCGTTTCATAATAAATATAAAATCAACGAAGAAAATGAATATTATTTTAAGACTAGGTTTATAATATCTATCTAATAGCAAACCGCTGTCCGTCCGTCCAAACGTCTGTCGGGAGTTTAGTAAGCCGCTTCACCTACAAACTTGTTTACGAATTTGGCATATTTATAAATAGTTCTTCTAAACTGAAGCTTTGGGTTTAAGTTTAAAGCACATTTTCCTATTGATTTTCGTGTTTCATATTTGTGCTTCGATTTTGTGAGGGAAATAGAAGTCCTTGTTTTAGCTTGGAAAAGTGTTTTTGATTAGGTACTCTCTTCGAGATCTATTTATCTTCTATAAGTATTTTGTCTGATCTATTTATCCTCTACAAGGATTTTTTCAAGATTTTTTTTTATTATTGGTATTAGCTGCCGCCAGTGGTTTTACCTACGTTTCCGGAATCTTAACTCTTTCTCGTAAAAGAGAATCCTAACATCTTTCTTCATAAATGTTATTTCTTATATTAGTAGGATGAGTTTTATTAAAATTACTCGTTTATCATACGAATATTAAGAAATGCGTAAGCTTGTGTGTATGGATAGATGAATGTTTGTTAGTCTTTTACACAAAAACTACTGAACGGATTTGAATGAAATTAGGAACACAGATAGTCTATAGCCTGGATTATCACATAGACTAGTTTTTATCCCGGGAAAATAAAAGATCCCTCGAGAACACGGGTGAAACCGCGGATAGCTTCTAGTTTAATATACCTACTATGTACAAATAATTTCCGAACTTGTTTGACATATAACTCAAAAACAACTCGGTACCTTTTGGTTATCAAGCCAACTGAGATCTGTCCTTACAAGTCCTTTTATGTCTTAAGGAAGTCCCCCCAAACTAATTCCAATGTAGCCAACTTTAACAAATTGAAAGTCATTAAAATTATCACTGAACTTGTTTTAGTACCTAAGGGACGGATGTTTTACAAACTATGTTTGACCCACTTTGGTTTATCTTTTATATGAATAGGGAATGAATAGGTATTTGTAACAGGTCATTGGGGAAAACTCGGGGAAAACGGATCCCCATTTTCCCCCGTTTTTCCCCGAATTTTTCCCAACTACTAGACACTAATTTTTATTTGATCGATATGGTAGAAGGTGAAATGAAATAATATTCATTCAAATAGGGTCTTATGGAAGTATATAAAGGTCAGCCTGGGACATTTTACACACTGACTAATCTCATATCAAACTAAGCAGGACTTTTCATATAGTAACCAAATAGCTACTACATATTTTTCTACATTTGAATAAACACTTGTTATAAAATCAAAGACACAGAACTAACAGATATGTCCATGGAAACAAATGTTTATCCCGGGTGGAATTCGAACCCACGACCGGCGGCTTAAAAGTCTGGGTAGCTTACTCCGCCAATCGGCTATCAAAAAGTATTGAAGATAACTAAATTGTCTCATAAATGTCATCGTACTGAATTCTAAGTTCTAACTTGATAAAGTTGTATTTTTACTCTTAAATTTATTAAGTGCAAAAGGTACTTACATTTAACTCAATTGCTAGTTTCCCTTTGAATAAACACAATAAAATTTAACCTATCCAATATTAAATAAAGCTGTATATTTCAAACAACTTAAGTTATAAATTATGCCTCAAATTACGTGGGTGGAATAATGAAGGTAAGCAAAACATGTATGTGAGTTTACACGAACGAAACGAGCCTCATGAACGAAAGGGATGGAGCGAGTATCCCCATAAGTGTGAAGAGTACAACATGATAATCATGTACTCGGCATAAGTCGAAAGTTGACATTTAGATACAATTGTTAAAGTTTAAAACTATTAAACCGGTGAGCCCCAAAATATAAACAAACAGCCCATAGTTGGAAAACATAGTATCAAGTATGTAAAAGTAAACGAATATTTTGTTTGGTGTTCTCTGAATTTGTTGAAAGTTTAAAATGTAGCAACAATGTAGCATCAGAGTACTATAGACATAATACTTGGTAGTAAGGAATGCAGTTGATGATAGTTCAAAATTAAACTCTAATGGACAGACCGGTGGCTTTGTGGTTAGTGACCCTGAGACTTAAGCCGTCGGTCGTGAGTTCGAATCCCACCCAGGACAAACATTTGTTGTTCTGTGTCTGGATGTGAATATCTACATTAGTATGTATTTAAAAACGTAGTAGGTATGTGTAGTATATCAGCTATCTTGTTACACAAGCTCACTTTTAAGCTTACTTTGGAATCCGATTGGCCGTGTGTGAAAATGTCCCAGGATATCTAATTATGTTCCAGGATATATATGGCGGCATATCACGATGTGCCCAGGCAGATCTAGATTGGCCCAATCGGGTCTAGCAACTATCCTTAAATCTCATAACTTTAAGTCATAAAAGTTAACAGTATATACAGGGCATAATCTAATCTGTAAATAATATAATTAGCATTAAATAAACAAGAATTTATATAATAATGCTACCTTATCTAAATAATATACACATATCACATAACAAATGAACGCAACATTGCAATGCAATCAATCAACCCGCCATAGTTGTCGGCTCATTATTTACTATTATTTATTATCACAATAACTGTGCGCCATTCATAAATAATCCGTTTACACGTTACTAGTGGCTCACCGCGGTTTCACCCGCGTTCCCGGGTGGTATTGAACGTTCCCGGGATAAAAGGTTACCTATATTATGTACTTACACCTTCCGAACCGAGCGTTAGAGTCTGACTATTCATAAGCGCTTTGCATATTGGGCTATTTGAATAAAAATATTTTTGATTTTTTCAACAAACTCTAGTCTACAAGTCTCTGTAGCAATTTTCGTCAAAAATGGTCTGATGTTTTAGATATGAAAGCAATAAAATTTTAAACGATAAAATTTTAAACACAGGTAGTTTATAATCTGGATTAACATACAGGATACTTTTATTTCCGGGAAAAATGAAGATCCCTCGTGAACGCGGGGAGCCATTATTATATAAATATATATTATATAAATTAAATAAATTAAATTAAACATTTTACATATACACTAGACACAAAAAGTTAAGGATATAAATAAAATTCGAAAATTTTGGGCGATTTTCAACGAGCTGTAACTCCAAGGAAAATAATCCCACAGCAAAAAATAGAAAACCAAACTGTAGCTTCAAGTGTCTTGTTTTTGGATATGGTTTTGATTTTTTTGTATCATATTTGGATCTGGAGAAATTCTATGGAAACTACCAAGGGAAAAAAAATGCAAATTTTTTGTCATCGAAAAAAAGGTCTATGGGCTTCAAAAATGATTTTTTTATTGTTTTTGTTAAATGTTCTGTCAGAAAATTTAATGCCCTTTAATTTGTTGTAGTTAAGAACCCTGTACAATGATTTATCACGGAGTTATTGTCAATCAACCGAAAAAAGAACTTTTTAACTTTGTCAATCAATAACTCTGAGAATAATGATCGTATAGGAAATCGAAGATGAGTTTTGAAAAGAACACAGTATTTTCTATAAGAAAACGTAAACAACTTATGTCGAAAACATTTTTATGGAATTGAAAACTTTGATTGAAAAAATGGCCAAAATTTGCATAATTAAGGATATTTAGATAACTTGTCATAACTTTGGATTAAATCGATGAATGAAGGATATCGTCGGTTATTTTTTAACCTTAAAGTGTCCCGGAAAATCCCTGAAAAACTCAAAGCGCTGCAATGCTTCTTACTTAGTGTCCCGAGGCTCTAAATTTATTGTTTTCGCTAAAAACACCATTATGAACGATGGTTCGATTTCAATCATTTTTTCAATGAAAACATTTTTTTTTCTCAATAATCTTTATTGCTTTGATAAAAATGATCGACTTTTTTTTCAAAATGTCGAATAGAAAAAAAAACATTCGATGATCTGTCATCATGCGAGAGCGCTTACGAGCAGTGACCCAAAACAGAGGCAATACGCGGTACTGAATTGTGACCTGTATACGTGCAGACCCTTCAATAGCTACAGATGGACACACAGACAGACGGACAGACAAACATACACACACACACAAAGTCAAGAAAAAAAAAAGAAAATAAAAAAAATGTTTTTTTTTTTCTATCCAAAATTTTTGAATAAAACCGATCTTTTACATCAAAGCAATAAAGGTTATTGAGAAAAAAATAATGTGTTCTTTGAAAAAATGATTAAAATCCAATCATCGTTTATAATCGTGATTTTAGCGAAAACAATAAATTTAAAGCCTCGGGTCACTAAGAAAGAAGAATCGCAGCGCTTTGATTTTTTTAGGGATTTTCCGGGATACTTTAAGGTAAAAAAATTACCAACGATATCCTTCATTCATCCATTTTATCCCAAGTAATACTAAGTTATCTAAATATCCTTAATTATGCAAATTTTCGCCTTTTTTTCAGTCAAAGTTTTTGAGTGAATGAAAATGTTTTCGACAAAAGCCGTTCACGTTTTCTTATAGAAAATATTGTGAAGTTTTCAAAACCTTTCTTAGATTTCCTATGCAATCAATATCCTCCGAGTTATTGATCGTCAAAGTTAAAAACTTATTTTTTCGGTTGATTGACAATAACTCCGTGGTAAATCATTGTACAGCCTTCTTAATTACAACAAATTAAAGGGCATTAAATATCCTAAAAGAGGATTTGACAAAACCATAAAAAATCATTTTTGAAGCCCATAGGCCCTTTTATAGACGACAGAAAATTTGTAATTTTTTTTCCTCGGTACTTTTTTTTGTATTTCTCCAGATTCAAACATAATACAAAAAATTCATGGTCATATCTAAAAACTAGACACTTGTAGCTACAATTTGGTTTTCTTTTTTTTGCTGTACGATTATTTTCCGCGAAGTTACAGCTCGTTGAAAATCACCCAAAAATTTCAATATTTTTTTATATCCCTAACTTTTTGTGTCTAGTGTATTTGTCACACATAAATGTCAAAAGGCTAATAAGACTTGATAGTAAATAGTAAAAAATACATTGACCATTCGAAAAGTAAGTATTTGTCAACCGATGTCGAATCAAACACATTAACCGTTTTTATGATATAAATAGTCATTATTACAAAATAAACATAATATGTGAGAGAATCATTAAAGTAATTGTCTTTTTGTTTGTTTGCAGGTAATTTGTGAAACCAGTACAGCAGCTATTAATGTAAGTAATATACGAACGGCAGGAAATTGGTATAAATATAGTTTTAAACAATATAACCTATTTTGGTACAATTTAGTACCTGTTGATATGGCAAGGTTCAATGTAATCTGTCAAAATTAAAATGTGAGTCGCTAAAAAACATCACTAATTTAATTTTATTTCTTAATTCTGCAGCAAAATATGTAAAAACACTTAGAAAGTTAGAAATAGTCATACATTCTTACAAGGGGCGACCCCGCTTCAAGCCTTTTTTTAAGATGGCAAGGAACTTCACTACAAGGATGTTAACCAATATTTTCTAAATTCAATTTAACACCTACGTATAATATAAAATGTGTCAAAATAAATAAAGCCTCGTCTGCGTCACACACAACGAAGCCACACTTAGAAAACGACTTCGCTCGCAAAATCTTGAAAGTAAAATTTTTACATGCGGCAATACAATCAGTGTTCTGTCAGTGGCACGTCGAAAACGCATAATAAAATCTGGTGGGGGAAATAAAAATTTGATGTTGCATTTTCTTATATTCCGAACGGTGGCGACATTTGCGTGTGACGTCTGCGCGCAGCGGCGGCGCGGCCAGAAATGAGAGATTGCACACGGGTTGCGCTGCGAAAAATTACTTTTTTGTTTGTAATATTTGCTTCATTTTAACTATGTATTGACTAATTGATGGTGTTAGAATTTAACCTATCGTTAGAACAGTAGAGTAAAAATGTAGCTCAGGTGTAAATTGTTGCGAGAAGCAATCTATAACTATTTCAATCGCGTGTTTATCTCCGGATAGTCGGAAGCGAAAATCTGACAATAGTTTTCGAATGCTTCTTGCAAAAAAAAGTATGGCCTAGTAAGTCTTATCTTAAATATTCCACCGTAATTATAATGCAAACTATTTTAATTATTTTAGAAACTAAAACGTTTGTCTATACTATCTATACTAATATTATAAAGAGGAAATATTTGTTTGTTTGTTTGTTTGTTTGTAATGAATAGGCTCCGAAACTACTGGACCGATTTCAAAAATTCTTTCACCTTTGGAAAGCTACATTATCCCCGAGTAACATAGGCTATATTTTATCCCCGTATTCCCACGGGAACGGGAACTACGCGAGTAAAACCGCGCGGAGGCAGCTAGTATATAATATAATCAATTAAGCAACACCTTTGCCTAAAGTTTATCTTCAAAGTTGATTATTCGTATCAAGACGCAAATTAAGATGGGCCAAAGTTATGTTAGTTTAGGACACAGTCACACCCCATCGATCGAACGCTCTAATTACATACAACTGTACAGCGAGCAAGCATTGTCATCCAGAATCGTGAGCACCTCGGGGGAATCACCCTTCATTGCTCCGAATTAAGTTATTGTCAAGTTTATTGCACTAATGTGTGGGGTTAGATCCGGTGATGTGTGACGCATGCGTTTTCGTGGAGATTACACATAGTTTCTGTACGTTTATGTGCTGAAATTTGATGGTATTTTAATTTGATTATCCCTTTAGAGAATGTACCATTCGTTCATTTGAATGTAATCATACTTAGGTAAAAAAAAAACTAATCAAAAATAGCGAACAGTCATGTTTTATCACATAAGATACTAGCATCCTCCTTGCTGTTTCTTCCGCCTAGTTTCTGTTTTAGTAAGAATATGGAAATAAAATACAGTCTATGTTACTCCCTGATAATGTAGCTTATTGTTAGTAAAATAATTTTCAAAATTGGTTCAGTAGATTCAGAGATTACCCCCTAAAACCTCACAAACTTTACCTCTTTCAAATATTAGTATAAGTAAATAGAATCTATTTGACAAGCAGGTATATGACTATACCATGTCCAAAAAAAGGCTTTTTAGTACGACAAAAAAACAAAAAAAAACATTGGGTAGTTCACAAAATTATGACATCAAATAATCATCATCAAATTTAATATCATCACGACAAATATTTCCCGCACACATTAAAAATTCCATTCGATCTCTCGTCTGTGTGATTCGGTTTTCGGTATCGATTGCGAATAGCCACGCTCCGGTGTGCGCCCACCCTTCTGATATATAGCCCGCGATACGCTAGATTAACCTCCAAATTGTGATGAATATCTATACAAGTATGTATTTAAAAGTAGTATATGTAGTATATCAGCTATCTTGTTACTATAGAACAATAAATAAAATATATGTATTCATTCAAATAGGCCTTCACAGGCACTTATGAAACGTCAACTCTAATGCTCGGTACGGAAGATTGCTTTGCAAGCTCTGCTTAGTTTGTCATGAGATTGACCGCGTGCGAAAAATGTCCCGGGATATTTATTCATTACTAGTGGCTCTGGGTTTCGCCCTCGTTTACGGGGTATCTTAAATTTTCCCGGGATAAAAAGTTGCCTACATCCTCTCTTTGACTTAGACTATTTGTGTACCAAATTTAATAATGTGTAGCAAAATTTATTATTTAAATAGAATTATATTTTCTTATTGATATTCTATTATTTTGTAAACGCAAACTTAGTTATTTATATTAATAGTTTTTACAACGAAATCACTTAAAATATACAAGAGTTATATCAAAAATAACTTGGTCCTCGCTACTACTTGCGCTATGATCTGCAAGTTATTCCAAGCGCCAGCTAAGTGCACACGTTACGACTAAGTTAAAGTTATTTTAATGTTGTGACACTTTAAACAACGTTGTTAGTCATACTTAAGTTATACGTTATGTTATTAAAAATACTACATATCTGAAACTTAGTTAAGTCATCACTTGGCTTTAAGTTCTTTATGATAATTTAGAAAAGAGGTTTTATAAAGTGTCTATGAGCTATTATTATTCTTTAATGAATGAAGATCATCACATATATAAAATGACTTTATTTTTCAACATAGAAAAAATACTGCATGAATTTAAAGAAACATCAGAAAACTTTTGTTAAATATATCTCACTAATAATAAGAATATTTGCTTCCTAAATTCCAATACAAAATTGTCCTCACCTCGCAGCTCCACAGATTAAAATATACATTGATAAAAAAAAAAAAAACATCACACGATACGAGCTACCAATTAAAACCGCTCACTCACTCGCTCACTATCCCATTCACTCGCAAGAACATTAGTATTGAACCCATTAGAATTCCTCAGCAGAGTGTAAAATACATTACAGCTAGGAATAATCTAATAAATAAACAGTGGGGACACATTCACGGCGAGTGATTAAAGGGTTAACTAGACTTCACTTTGGTGCGGTATAGCTTTTCGCAAAGTCGTTTTATCTTTTATACTGTGTATGTATATGCATGTAGATTTTATATTAAGAAATGTATCTATATACCTATTCGTTTTTGGTCTTTATTGTAAGGTTTAGTTATTTGGAATACTGACTGTAGATTTTTTAAATTAAATGGTTTTAATTTTTTATTAGTTAATATTTTTGTTGTTGTTCTAGATTTTGTTTTTGTATTTCATAAAGGTTAGTAAACTGCTGTTTAAGACACTTTTACTTTCCGATAATTTTACTGACATCAATGATAGGATCTCCGGTTCTGAACATCATCACTTGCCTTTACATATAAAAATTTCCCACTTTAAACAGAAGATGCTTCTATAAATAGTATTAATCTAAATCTTCTTAGTTCTACACATGAATACCTACAAATTTAGTTAAATTCACCTTTATTAAATGATTCTCCACATAAACCGAAAATCTTCATAAACGACACACGTTTCAACATAACCAACCATCGACAATCATTGTAGATCATGACTAAAAACGTAATTTAAACATTTAATACGTCATCACTGTCGACGAGTGTCCTACTCATCGCTTCTAGTAAAAAGTAAAAACCCCCCGATGACTGACGGGCCGATAAGGCCCGACTACCGAAATAGCTCTGAGAAATGCATTAACTTTTTTTTGTCTCTAGGGTTGTATGTGATAAGATACGTCGGTGAGGATATGGGGATTTTGTTATTTCGGTTGCTAGGCGGATACGCTTTTTTCTTACTTTTGATTTGACCAAATGTTTTTGTATAAAGAGTCGATCTAGATCTAGCAAGTTTTAGAACCGAGAATAAGAGTGGCTGTTACTAAGTGCTTGTTAAGGCTTGTTTGAACAAAAAAAAATTTGATTTGGTTTTTGATTTTCGATAACTGCTTTTAAGACAAGTTATAATAACATTACAACATATAACTAAGCCAATAGGTAAAGTAAAATAAAAATATCCTATACGAATATAACCTATCAACTCATTTTTATTCATAAAGTAATTAGTAACTTTGTATTCTTATCCGCAGTTTTAGATAACGACTGTTCCTTTACTATCTACATTTCTCTAAGTTACTCATTGTTCGTGTTAGCTTTAAACATTTTTTACGATCGAAATTATCTTTTAAGTCGTTTAAAAATGGTTTCAGATGGCTTTGACCCGTTACTGCCAGACGGTAGCGATTTTTTATTCATTTTATTTATCGAAAGTACTGAAAATTTATTGTTATTGCACCACGTAAAGAGGGTTGACTTTGCATTGTCTGTTTTGTTAAAAATTAAATGAACATTTTATTAAATGCCTTTGAACTTCGCAACTCAAAAACAAAAAAGAAAAGTAACATTGCATTATAAATGTTTAACATCATAATCATTCAAACATCAAACAGGAAACGGAACAAGCGTATCGGAAACATTAAAACAAACACACAAACTTACTGGCCACTTAACCGAACGCATTGTACTTTGAAGAGAGAGAGTTGTAAAAAAAAACACACAACAAACGGGCACTTGAAGTGTTATTCGCGCGTATTATTAGCTGCAGTGCATATAAACAAGGTTACAGCTAAACATCGCCCCCGGCGGTATCGATGCGTCGACGGCCGTGCTTTTTAAAAGCTAACCCGTCCTGTGAGAGAGGGACGGGTGGTGGAGCACGTGGGAAGTGAATTCCGAACGCACGCAACCCCTCCCGCGCCGCCATCACCCGCGCCCCGCGCTCCTTGCGCCGCGCGCACGCCAGTCGCGCGCCGACCTCCGACTCGGCAACACGTCCTTCCAAACACATCGCCGTTTCAACACCAGTATCCGCCCCTGACGTTGTGCAGTGACCGTAGTGGGAACGCATACGCTGTGATTTGTTTTGAGTGTGACGTCACTAAGTGCGTGTGAACGTAATAATAAAAAAATTGTGTGTTCAGTGCACTATGAGGTTTCGTACGTTATGAATGGTCTGGATCGCTGTTTCTTCGATCAACGTAAGTGTTTGTGTTTTGGTTTATTACTATTTGGCGGTAGGTTGTGTTGTGCGGATATTGTTGAATTGCGTCGTTCGCATTGCGGTCGGTTGAGGTTTTATTCGCGTGTAACGGCTACGGCTACGCGGCGGTGGTTTTTCATTATTTCAGGGGTAGTTTTATTTTAATAAATTGAATTGCATTCCTGGATTTATTTTGGGTGGATAAAATATTGTTGCGGCTGAGTTATTGTTTTGAATTTAAGTAAAGTTATAAGTTATAAGTCGATCAGTTATATTATGAACTATTTAGGATCAAATTTTTATTCTCCATATCGTATTGGAATTAAAAATGATCTTTAAATTTCCAACTAGACATTTTACTTCTAACTTGAAATTAAATTTTCATAGTGAAAACACGAAAGTCTTAAAACTATAAATTGAGTACTTTCCCATATCCCAAATATTGTATAAAAACAAAAAATGGGAGCAAATACCGACAGTTTAGTAACACTCAATGATCGAGAATCGGTAAATCGTAAACAACCGCAATAGAAACATAACTCTCGCGTAGACGTTGAGAACACAATCGTTTTAAGAAATCACAACGATCCCATAATAACTCGAGTCACTGAACCTGACAGAACAAACCCTTACAATGAAACAGACGAAAACTATTTCAATACAAATGATCCTCAAACAGCAGATAAGCCATTAATGAATAACCAAGCAGAGATTGAACTGTTTTATTTTGTTAAGATAAGTGAACAAGAGTTAACTAGAAATGGGGTGGGTAAATAAATTGATGATGATTTGTCCAATTAAGATTAAATTGACGAAGGAATTGATGTAGGAGCTTCATGATTTGTTGGTGAAGTCATACATATCGTCTTTCTCTTTGAGGAGATCTTTGAAATTGATTAAGTAACATGGAGATATATGTTTTAAATCTTAGTGCCTTTAAGGTAAAAAATGAAAACTATCGATTTACATAGGTTTATCAGGACTTTGCGTTTCTCGTTTAGATTTTATATTCACAAATTTTCCTGATTCAAATGAGTTCAAAAGTGTGCAAAGTATTGAAGGTAAAATTAAAATAAACGTTTATTTTGGTAAACAAGCGTGGTAGTATAAATTGGTTAAATTTTATGGGTACGATTTTGTTTATGTGATAAAGTAAATGCTATGTTGGTTTATATTGTATCCGAAGTTTGCTCCATAAATACATACACCTACGTAGGTAATAAAATAATGATAACTGTTTATTTGGAAATTTTACATGTTGTATAAATTACTGATATCACAAAAAGGTCAAAGTTCTCGGTAATTTCCAAATCTTACATCCAATTGTCTTAATATTAGTAATTGTAATCACACTATGATTCATAGGGATCACATCATTAACAATTAACTCGGTATTTTCCTTAAACACAAACGTATTGTTATTAAATACGACTGATTCTAAACTACATACCTATTAGAAACAACATTATTTTTATTAACTCCATCAAATTTTTCATTCACAACATTAAAAAGTTTAAAGTCCAGTTTTTTTTGTTGAGGCTATTGAAATCGATAGCCAATAAAGAGCCAACAAATCACACCCCTGTTGTCCCAACACCTTCGTGTTAAACAAATATAAATCACCAAACACTGATGGCAAATAATATGGAAAAAAACGATCAAATACTCCAACTGGGCGACCACCCAGGAGTTCCATAGCTTCATCTACAGCACGAACGCGTCTATTATACTATCAAAAGATAGTTGAACCCGCCCGGTTGTATTCAGTTTTTACTTAATTTACATCTCCACAATTCTCATTCAGGTTTGCTTTTTATTTTTCAAACCGTACCTTCACTCCTTTCTGAACAGGTTTTGTTTTTTCTTTGATTCCGTCGTGACAGTGTGAAACTGCATTGTCATTATGTGTTTGTTGTGTAATTTTATCCTGTTCTAAATTGTATGCATCTGTATCGATTAGTCTGTCCGCTACCGGTAATAGGAATGTAATCTTTTATTTTGGTTCGTAAAGAATGAACTTGGCGCTGTCACGATACTAGTTATTAGAACGAACGGTTAGTACTTTTTTATAAGGGTAACAAGTTTCTAGCTTTAGAATTCAGTTAAAAAAACGTGAATAGTTCAACGAAGCAAGAATTGGAGTTCAAAGTTATGAATTGCAAATACAGCCAATTGAAAACCTAGAAATCTTTTGCCCCGTCAAATGCGAGTTTCGATTTCTATACAGTGTTTATTTTAAACGATCGCTTGTAGAATGGGGTGGCATGTTTAACTTTCTGTGTGACTGCAACGGACCTGCACGGAATCTTAACTATTTCCCCTTAAAGTTTCCGGTTAATTTAACCCGAGGTCGACACATGCATCGAAACGGCTCTCAAAAGACTACACGGCGGAACTCCCACGTGGGTTGAACAAACAAGTATCTTCCCAGAAAACACATTGTCATCAGAAACAAAAACATTGTACCCTAATTGCCCGCACTATTACAATATGCTACGAACTATTCTCCTAATAATTACACACTCTGACATTAGAATGGTACAATAATACGTCTCGTAATTAAGGTCTCCGACTATGGCGACGCGGATGAGGGGATACGAGAAACGGATCGTCTCGGGAAAGTAACAATTTTTATGGTGCCCAATAAAAGAATGATGGCTAGGTGAACGATCAAACTTAAATGGCATAAAAAAACAATACTTTCGCTCATTGTTTGATGCTTCAGTGGTGATCGTAAACTCGAGACAAATTGGTTTTAAAAGACCCAAAGCCCGACTTATGGGTGTTTTTATGCAGTTTATAGCGCTACTCTCTTGCGCGATCGGTCGGTTATAAATTTTCCCAGTAGCTGCCACTTTTAGCTGTGTTGCATTTCGAGCCTATTTCGGATTGATGTTCGTAAATTTAGCTCTATTGGCAACAGGGTTTTGCAATTTCAACGTTGGATTGTCGGAATTTATTCCAACATTTTAAAGCTTGACTTTATGAAAAATATCATCTAAAACTGAGAATATAAAATGATTGATTGTTGCAAAAATATTGTCGTTAGAATCAACTACGTCTACTTTGATCACTTCTTCCGTTATTAGTCTGGATAGTAGTGTGTGTATGTTTAATTCTCAATTGCCATGAAAATTTACCGAAGCACCGTATATAATTTAATCATTCACTAATTAAGTATTGTACGGTTATATGTGTGCTACAAATAACCGATAATTAATAACTAAAGCGACCTACATCCACTAATAAAGGGTAGTTTTTGTGACGCGACAAATTTTATTTACTCTAGAATTTTTGTACACTGTAATTATCGCTTGCGTGTTTTCATTTTTTATTCCATTTTTTTTACGTCACAGTCGATGTCAAAATGAAATTCTGTTGATATTTATTATTAAACTAGATTGTTATATAAACAAAGTACCTAGATCTGAAAACGTTTTTAGTTTGTAAGAAATGAATAATTTAAATTAAATCAATTATGTTTCTTTTGTGTCTCAAGTGTATATTTTTATTAATGGCAGTTAGAAGACTTTTTATACAATTAACTACAACTTTGCAAAACAAATCTATGTATATAGAAATAATCAAGCTTATACCAAGTCTCAGTTAAACATAACATACAACGACGAAGTTTTCAACGAACCATTTGCTCGAATAAATTAATATCAAATGCAAACGGAACCACGATAGAAGCCTAGTTACAACTAAATACACCAGTTGGAAACATGTGGGTGGCATCTGACTATATCCATTGAAATTGGGTTACGCATCAATCAGTTTGATAACAGTTAATAATAACTTATATAATAACGTTTCTGAGTTTGAATTGCTAAATAGCTTTTAACTCAACCTTTATACATTACCTTGGAATCACAGGTGCTAGTTGACAAACCAAAGCTACACAGAATCAAAATCAAAAATTTTTTTTTCAAATAGCCCTTTACAAGCACTTATGAAATCACTGAGTAGTAATAAATAAGTAAATATCCTGGGACTTTCTCCCACGGCCAATCTGATTCGAAACTAAGCAGAACTTGTGATACGGTAACTAGATAGCTGATTTACTACATATAGTACTTTTAAATACATACTTATATAGATAATTACATCCATACACCAAACAGAGATATTCATGCATACAAATGTTTGCCCTGGATGGGATTCGAGCCCCTACTGGGGCGTTGAAAGTAAAGGTCACTAACCACAAAGCCAACTGGTCTGTCTATGTTCATGAAATTCACCGTAGGTTCACGAATTTTTAGAAATTTAAGTACTTCATTAGCAAGGATTGTTTCTAGGGAACTAGGATTAAAATATCAATTTTCTTTATCGTATTTGTTGTGAGATAACCACTAATGGCATGATTATGACAACTAGTTTAAATTCTATGTATGTAGGATAGACTATATATATAAAACAATGTCCCCGCCACCTCTGTCTGTCTGTCTGAACGCGATGAACACAAAAACTACTGAACAGATTATCATGCGGTTTTCACCAAATTACGGAGTATTTCATGGGGAAGGTTTTTATGTATAATTTGAACCCGGTAGGTGACGCTGGTGGGCAGAACGAAGTCTGCCGGGTCCGCTAGCATATTATAACTGCGAAAATAACTCTGTCTGTCTCGTTCTCACGCTAAAACTACCGCACTGATTTATATGAAATTTAGTACACATATAGTCTAGAGCCTGAGAAAGGATATAGACTAAATTTTATCCCAAAAAAATGGAAGATCTTCCAGGTACGCAGGTAAAACCGCGGGGAGCCACTAGTATAGTATATATCTATACTCTCCCATCTGTTTCAATGAATACATGAATGGTAATATAAGCATGGAACTATTTTTCAATTTTCCACGACAATAGATGCGTTGAATGGATAATGCACATTAACATATGTATGTTGGTACCGCTTTGAACATTGATTGATGATATTTTAAGGAAATCCGTTCTTATATAAGCATTAGTGCTTTAATGCATAATTGGAATATTAAAATGGATTAGTTGTGTTATGGATGAACAGTGAAGGTTTCGCCTTTAAAAATTACTGTCAAATGCTTTGTAGTCTAAATTGGGTGCTTTATTGTAAGTTTTTAAATTATTGTTATGTTTTACAATTCTTTATGTAAGGCACCTACTTGGATAAACATTTTTCTATTCAAAAAATAGATATCGACGATTCGAGAAACATATTTTTATTGCGACCCAATTACTATCAAAATTCGATTCCCACAAAAACTATAATAATAAAATCATTCAAAAGCCGACTAGAGCAACTGTAAAACGGTTTTTACTCGACGATACACAGTGAAAACATCTTAACATCCTCTGTTCGGAACCAAACGGCTTCTTTGACGATTATACTCGGCTATAAGAATGGAATTGGGTTGAGGGGGAACAAAAAATAATATGAATTATAATGGATCGGGCGGATTGGTCACGCGTGCGCCGCGGCTGCAGTCAACGGGTTAACTAGTGGCGCCATCTGTTGGCGGGGTACGGGAACCAAGTTAATGCTTTACGTTTTTTTTGGTTGATACTAATTTGGAAATTTTCTTTGTTATTTTAAATATTAATTAGAGTACTGAGATACAACTTTTTTTCTGTGTTATGTAGTTATTTTGTTCATTATCGTTAAATTGTAAATGTTCTAGTATATTTTATCATAGCTATTTCTATAAAACAATTACCTACTATGGTAGGTACTTAATATGAATTTTTAGCATACATTTTTGTTGAAAAATATTTTTTTACGGATGGTTTAACAACTTCTTTACCGAGTTTGTCTACAGTAGAAAAAATGGGGCAAATGTAAAATTACCTAATTTAACAAATAATTGTTAAAGCAAGCAATTTCTACCTTGCATAGTTAATTTATTTTCTGTCTCAATATTATCAAAGAACCCACAAATAAGGTGGCGACGTTTTACGAACATGAAAACGCAAATCTAAGGGGATTAGGTTAAGGCCATTTTCTAGCAATTTCACGAAACATCGATTAAACTTAGCAAAACTATTCTATTTATTTTTATTCAACTGCCGCCCTGCGGTTTTACTATAATACACACTGTGGTATAAATACTAGTGACTCCCCGCGTCTCCCGATCTTCTATTTTCCCGAGATAAAAAGTAGCCTATGTCCTTTCTTAGGCTATCTGTGTACGAAATTAGTTTAAATTGGTACAGTATTTTTAGCGTGAATGCGAGACATATAGACAGAGTTACTTTCGCATTTATGGTTTTATGATAATTGATGAAATAAATCGATATCTCGGCGTGGAATCATTAATTTATTTAACGCGGTGTCATTATACGAAAACACGACTATTGTTTGGATTTCGTTAATTTCCGTTACGGAATACAGGAAGCTCAGAATATCTGCTCATATTCGATGCCGGATATTGGTTGTTATATGTATTTAGTTTTGGCAGGTTATATGTAGGTATGTGCAAATTTTGTGGATTGCCAAAATTAGATTAATTTGTCAGTAATTAGGTTTTGGGGTTATTTATTTATTTAACGACGCATAAGTTTGGTACCTTTTTTGGAATGTTTCAAAAATATAACGTTTCTTGAGTTTTTAATGTAACTAGACTACGTAAAGCATTGATAAATAATTTTTAAGGATATAAGTTGAATTTTGTTTTTAAAATACCTACGTTAAAAAATAAGGTATCTACCTAAAAAAACTGTCTTATGTTTTTAAAAAGAAAATACAGTTTCCAACAAAAATCTTAGCCCTTCTAAGTACATATATTAAAATTTTGACGTCAAAACTATGTAGTATGTACTAAACATCATTATTATATTCGTGGTAACGTACTAAACAACATATTGTCAGCTTATTATACCATAAACAATAACTTAGTCGTGAAACTTAAGTATTTAGCGATAACACTGATCGTCGGCTTAAAGTGAACTTGTTGAGGGCGTCAAACGCACGTCGTGTCGCGTGCTATGGACTAACTAACATTGAGCTCAGCTAACAACCCCCGCTTCTAAACAAACCATGTCGATGAGCGAACGAAATGAGACTTTATCGAGCAAACCTCTCATTTGATTGCGTAGTCAAAGAAAGAGATAGAAGACGAGTCGCTGACGCTGGAGCTTGTCTTTTCTTTTAGGTAATTGATTAGCGTCATTCACAATGTATGTAATTTTACTGTCATCATCAATCCAAAATATTGATCAAATCGTGTCACCTATTCTGTTTCTTAACTCGGTTTTAGATTCGATGAGTTTAATTTTAAACTTGATAGCAAAAGGAGTGAATACGTCGAAGTACGAGCGCCTAATTATAGATTTAATAGTGCAAGCTACAGAATATTACAGCATGTTATATAAACGACAGTCCGGTTGGCTTTGTGGTCAGTGACCCTCACTTTCAAGCCGCGGGTCGTGGGTTCGAATCCCACCCAGTACAAACATTTATATGCATGAATATGTCTGTTTGTTCTGTGTCTGGGTGTAAATATCTATAATATGTATGTATTTAAAAGTATTATATGTAGTATATCAGCTATCTGGTTACCATAACACAAGCTTAATTTGAACCTTACTTTAGAATCAGATTGGCCATGTGTGAAAAATGTCCCAGGATATTTATTTATTTTAAAACGTGTTTTTTTACATTCAAACGCGTATCCACTACATCAGTGTTCCACGAGGCGTGCAGGCGACAGGGTAGGTCTTGTACAAATGGACACACGAGCCAGGGTGAGCGCAGTAATCTCCACTCTGTGACACTGCAGATTAGCCGGGGCGACGCCTGCCCTGTCAATCAATGTCGCTGTTGCCCTAATACTAAGATGCGTTCACACAGAAACACGAAACGGTATGGGATTAAAATCTGGAATTTGGAAGGCAAATAGGACACGGCGAAGTTATATTTGGTTGTATATCTGTTGGAATATGTCAATGAGTAGACAATGGTATTTTGTATATGATAGGTTTTGGTAAATCCGAAAATTTTTATGGATGTTTATTACTCTTTTACCCCAGAACTGCTGAAGGGAATATGTTCTTGAATAATACGCAGATACCATTTGATCCCGGAAATATTTAAGATGCCAGCTAGCAGGAAGGCACTTGTAAGCTTATAAGTAACAAAAAATCAGTGATCATTAAAACAATAAGAATTTAAATTAAATCAAGCGTCTTTAAAAATGCAATTTCTCAAGAATTCCAACAGAAAAGGGTCACTCACAAAATGTACGGTACAAAACCTTAATTGCATGACAAACTTACACCATATAAGCGTGTGAGTTATGTAAAGATTGAAAGTAATCCGTATAAAGAGCCGCAACGGACGCGACCGACAAAAAATGATAATCGAACCATAGATGGTGACAGTAACAAATGTGAAGTTCTCGAGATGTACCTCAACTTATTAGTGATGCAAGCAACTGGACTTGTAAAGGTATTGAAAGTTTAAATGAAGTGGACACAGACGCACGAGTTTTGAGAGTAGAAACGCGTCTGCTAAGCCATTGTTTCAACGAAATAAAGCAGTTATTACAAGAACTGAAGTTGAAATCAGACCCAAATATAAACATTAACATTTCTAAAATTTGAATACCTAGTCACGTTCATAATGATTAAAATTGTCACGTGCAAGAATTGTTATGTGCTCTTATTTCACTTTCGATTAACGCTGGACGACCGGTTTCGCTCAGACAAAAACGTTGCCCCATTGTACAACAAGCACGGAGTTAAGTAAATAAATGTACTGTTCGCTCAGTCAGGATAAGAAGCGTCTAAATCTGAACCATTGTCGTTTCGAACATTGATCAAGACTAATGGTCCTAGTCGAGTTGAATACTTTAGTCTCGCCATTGCCTTTATAACCAAGCGAAAGGTTGTTTAGTCAATGTTAAAGGATTCTGTTACACGTGTTTTCTAGTGACATATTTTGGGGAGTTATTGTTGTTTTTTATGTCCATTTCTGATGCTCATGACAGATGTGTCAATCTTTGGAATGTGTTTTGAGAATTTTAAGTTTAGCTGCCGTCTCGCAGTTTTAAGTCTTAAATATTGTTGCTTTTTATACTTTACTAGCTGCCTCCGCGTGGTTTTACCCGCGTAGTTCCCGTTTCCGTGGGAATACAGGGATAAAATATAGCCTATGTTACTCGGGGATAATGTAGCTTTCCAAAGGTGAAAGAATTTTTGAAATCGGTCCAGTAGTTTCGGAGCCTATTCATTACAAACAAATAAACAAATCTTTCCTCTTTATAATATTAGTATAGACGAGTAAGTTCGTTAAGAGTATCAAAAACGACTAAAACATTAAAAAATAAAGTCAACAAATCCATAGATACATAAAAAAACGTGTAACTAAAATCTTGCGTGATTATACACAGTAATCATTCCCTAACCACCTGCTTATGTTACGTATTAAGAAGCATTCATTAATAAATATGTCCCTATCATTATTCCATACATATAAACATAATGCTTAGCTTTGATTACATCTAATTACGCGGGTAAATATAAACCGGGCGTGATCGTAAGCTGGCAGTGGCTGGGTGTGCAGAAACTTGTCAAATCGCAAGCCGCGCCTTCCTTGGGGAGTATAGGGAGCTGGGGAACGACGAGCATGTTTGCAAACATGTTGGGACATCGAATTGAGCAACTTCTAATGTGTAATGTGAAATTTCTTCGACATATAAATTGGAATTTGGAACGCTTTCCTGTATAGATTTAGGGAATTATTGTAGTTTGATTAATAAGTACTATTTAAATTAAAATCACAATGACAAAGATAATATAAGGCACATTATTAACAGTAAAATTTTAGTTGTATAGTATAGTGCATCGTTCAGTTAGTTTTCCGAGAAACCTAGACTCAAAACTTAATTATCATAATTTAGACAATTTCCTATATGTATGCTAGTAAATTGTAAAGGCGCATAATCTAATTCACCTCAAAATTCCGACAGCCCATTTACCAACAAACGAGGTGAATCAATTGTTGCACGAACGCCACATCACTGTGTCACCCCAATGACATAATTAAACCCCCGTAATGAGCTGATGTTGCGAATATTTCGCACAGAATTTGTTTTCAAAGCCGTGACGGCTTACCGAGTGTCTGCTTGTCTCTCATTTTGTACACGTGAACATTACTATGACAAATTACTTTGTTTTGCTTGCGTACTTTTGTGTCGCGATTCTTATTTGTTTTGAGTGGCATCCCCTCAAGATGGCGATCGTCGATTCTTCTTTTGACTTCATTCATTATGTTTCTATTAATAGTCTTGTCTACACTGATATTACAAAGAATGATTTTATTTGATTTTTTGTTTGTAATGATTATTCTGAAACTACTGGAGCGATCTGTATAATTCTTTCACCGATTAAAAGCTATATTATCAAGCTAGTGATACCATATATTTGTTGACAACTACCACTGACTTCACATTCACATCACTAACCAGCATGCTCTACTTACATCCAGTAGATATTAACTCTTTTGCATGTTGTAACAAGATCATTTATTGCATGAGACGATTTGAATCACTTAATCAGAGCCAACAATTATTTCAATTAGTTTAATTCTAAGCTTTCACTATAACACTGGCATTGCATTTAATTGTACAATTTTGAATGAAACTTTTTCGCTCTTTTCCTTTGTAATCGATTTCCAATCATCAATCTTCAAACACTCATTTGATAATCTTAATACGAATTCATTAGAGTCTTCTTTGCGTTGTCACTAACTATTACACTACAAAAATTACTTAGTAACGGACTAAGTTTTAAACGAACAAGTTTTAGCTTAAGAGATTACAACTTCCATATTTATGTTCCTATTTTTATCTTCAGCGTATTATTTCAGTAGCTCAGTAGTTCAGTTAATCGACATCAGATTTTTATGTAGCTAAAAAAATAACTAAGCGAATAAAATTCGTAGGTGCAACAAACGGTTGCTTGTAAAAAGTGGCCGCAAAATTACGTCGCTTTAATGCCACTATGTTGTACAGTTTTTAACGTGAAGTCTGTACTCGGGGGCCCGCGGGCATTTATCAAAAACCTCCTGACATATCGCCGTATGTCCGAAACGTACAGGACCACTTGTATTTCTGTTTCCACCGAAATTTGGGTGGAAAATTTTTAGTTCAAACTGCGGTGTGATAACACCGGACAGTTGTCCGTATTAAAATAGCGCTTTAGGGCGTGTGTTCGGCAAAAATGGACCACGATTTTAAGGTAAATAATACGTGTATATTGAGTTGCACTGGTGTCTATCTTTTGGTTGGGACTTTTTGTTAAGCTTCTCATTATTGCCTTGCCATATTTATGTGAGCTTTCTGATTCATGTTCTTGGGAGACATTATCAAACTAGCTTTTTTTGTGCTTTAGAATTGTGGTAAGTAAATTTTACTTATGATAACATTTCAGGATTTCAAAGACCAAGAATATATGAATTTGCGTACATAATAAACGCGATAAGCTACCTAGTACGCTTTATATAATGAATTGAAAACAAATCCATAATAAGTAATAGAATCGCTGGTTATTTAATTCCACCCAATCATGTTATAAGACAAAGTAATGAGACAATTTAATTACTTTTATTTCAGACTTTTTCAATGAGACATTCATTGTTTAAGTCGTCTCTAGTTTCGGTTGAAATCTTGAAGGGGTTTTGTCATTATTTCAGTTGGGATTAAGTGGTTTCCTGAAGGGGGAGCAGCTGTCGTCGATCTTCAAGAATTTGTAGGATTTGTCCGGGAATTTCTTAATCGGTACGTGTCGAAATTATATTGGAGTTGTCCTATTGTTATTATTTTAAAATAGTTTCATAGGTCTTAGAAACGAGTTCCGTATATCTCATTTGATTTCTTATCTGACTTTTAGCTATTTTTGCTGCAGCTTAAGCTAAGTTGGCCGTTTTTGGTTTCACACAGGTTTTTTTCTCTGTTTGTATTTATTACCTCACACTTTTTTACTCATTTTCTTATAGGTACATCGAATATCAATATTTTTGTTCAGATCTGTTGAAATACATATCCAATTCAGGTGATGAAATAAATGGAACATCAGACTCGGCTTATATTACCTACTTAAACTGTAACTGACCATAATAAGAACATAATTATCAATAGATATATTAACAGAGCAGAGCATAAGGAGGATTTTAGGGTACCCAGCAATTATAATTTCACCCCATTAAACCTATCATATTAAATCAATTAAAATTGAATCCATCCGGTTCCCACAAAAGATGGTTATATTTCATTTAATTAGACGGTTCCATTACTGTATGTTGGTAACTGTGAGTTAATCTAAACGGCAGTTAATATTAACTGTTAGTGAGCATTTAACGGATCACGTGTGGTCACCGACACTTCGGGAATGATCGGGAATAGTCGGGATTACTCAGGATAAGTCGCCACTTACAGGCGAAATCAATTTGTAAGATATATGTATAAGAGTGTACAGTTCCATACTGTACACTGTTGGACAAATCTACACCATTGTAGGATTATTAAAATAACTAGCGACGTACCCCAGGCTCGCACGGTTTGACAAAATAAATAATAATAAATATCCTGGGACATTTTTCACACACGGCCAATCTGATTCCAAACTAAGCAGAGCTTGTGTTATGGTAACCAGATAGCTGATATACTACATATACTACTTTTAAATACATACTTATATAGATATTTACATCCAGACACAGGACAAACAGACATATTCATGCATACAAATGTTTGTCCTGGGTGGGATTCGAACCCACGACCCGCGGCTTGAGAGTCAGGGTCACTAACCACAAAGCCAACCGGGCTGTCAAAAATAAAAAATAACATAAAAGAAAATTAGACTATGCACGAAACCTTCCAAAAATAAATATCTTTAGTTGAAATTTAAAAGATCTAAGTGTATGGACGTCGGGTAGCGACTATGTTTTATAAAGATACCGATTAATAAATAAATATCCCAGCACATTTTTTTACACACAGCTTAATCTGATTTCAAACTAAACCGATCTTATAATATTTTAACTAGATACCTAGTAGATAATATACTACTTTTTAATACATTAAATAGATCTGTCATCCTCCTAAATATTACCTACTCAGATATTAAAACTACCTACCTACCTACATTTTTGACAAAACTTATTCACGATCGTGAATCTAGAAAAACTATGTAGGTATATTTTTTTAACCGAATTCTTTCAAAGAAACCTCCGAACAAAAAGAAAGGAAAGCTTTGAAAAAAATTAAATTCTCCCCATTTTAATTACGACCTTAAGACAATTCCGCACAAATTCCATTTTCGTTTAACATAAATGTTTCTACTTGGAATAATTAATTTTCAAGTTTCTAATTATGTCATTTCACTTTATACTTAGTATTTAAGACACTTGTTAATAATTATAATATTTTTCATTTTTTTCCTTGAGTTTTGTATTTTTTTTTATATATTTTTTCAACAGTTTTAAGGTATTTTCTAACAGGATAATGTGTTAATGTTGTTAATTATGAATAAATTAACGCTAATTATATTTAATTACGCGTTGATTTTAACGTGCTAAGTTATTTCATGGTTCACGACTCGACTCATTATGTGAAGGAAATTGTTGTTATCAATTACCGCCTTTGTATCTATCTACTCACATGGCTCCTCCCGGTTTCACCTGCGTTCCTAGGGATCTATAATTTTCCCGGGATAAGCCGTGGTGGCTCAGTTGGGAACGCACCGACTCACGATCATGAGGGTGCCGGTTCACATCCCTGGCCCGTACCTCTGAGTTTATAAAAACTTACGTACGGATTCACACCACTGGCTTTCGGTGAAGGAAAACATCGTGAGGAAACCTGCATGCCTGAGATGTCACAATTAAAGGCATGTGAAGTCCGCCAATCCGCACTAGGCCCGCGTGGTGGACTATGGCCTAAACCCCCTCGATGTTAGGGGAGGCTCGAGCTCCTCGGTGGAGACGTATATGAGCTGTTGATGATGATGATGATGATGATGAAATAGTAACCTATGTGTTATGCCATAACATTTTGTGCCAATTTTTTTCGGGATCATTTAGTCGTTGTTTCGTGAAAGAGTTACAAACAATGTATGTACATTCTCACAAACATTCGCATTTATAGTACCTATTAGTATTCAAGGGCTTATTAGTTTTAATTTGTCGAGTCTTAGTAAACATTAAACCAAAAAGTATCATATCCCCTTCGGACCCGGCGTCCATTTCAATGGACACGATTTATTATTGCGTGTAATAAGGAACAGGATAATATAAATATTAGTGTAAATATTTGACTCTATCGGCTAATTACCTAGAAACTTTATAATAAACAAAAGACAATCGGATTATTTGTGGGTAGGATGGAATCATTAGTCAAGTGTAGACGTCCGCCATGGATACGCACAAATAAACTTAGTCTTCAGTTTTATTTCATTTACTCTATTATGACTAAATCGATTGTTTAGATATTTTTTATTTAGTATAGTGGCCATATTTGCTACGAAGTTCATTTACAAAAAATACCAATTATGAAGTCGTTGTCATAAAAAATTGCAGATGAAGCTATGTCCATTTCAGTGGACATTGGGTCACAACAGTCGTATAACATTCGTATTTACAATCAGATTTTGTATAGAATTATATAGGTTTTGATCTGTCCAAAGGCCATAATGTAAATGATTTACTAAATTTATTAGAAAACGGAACAATATCGGATCTCGGCGATAAAATTGTATAGGCAATACCAGTAAAAAGTGTAAATTACCAGTTAGTAAATTATTGTGTGGGTAGAAATATAAAACTATCAACCGAAAGAGTGATAGCTAATCACTTTCAAGAGGAGGAAGATATAGATGAGGAGGAAAAACCCAGACTGGTACTGGACAGAACGGTGGTAGGACAGAAGACCGCAGCCAAATAACACTACTTGTAGTTTTATATTCCTGCGGTGAGTAAAGTAGCCAGAGTTCCACGAGGAGACGCTACGTCAGTGGGGGGACCAGGAATGGAGTAGCATCGTAGGGGTATGCAGGTGTGATACCTGTTTAGCCCTTCGACGAAAAAAACATTACAGTTTGTCCCTTTCACTGCCTATACAGTTGCTCCCTTTTTTACAGGGTCGGGAACGCGTGGGTGACGCCTCTGGTGTTACAAGCGCCCATAGGCTACGGTAACCGCTTCCCATCAGGTGGGACCGTATGCCTATTTTCCACCCTAATGGTATAAAGAAAAAGGGTTTGGGTGGTGTTGATACAACTGATCATTTGATTAGTTTGTATAGTATCTTCATTAGATCCAAAAATGGACGTTGCGTATGTTATTTCACGCCATTGAGCTAGTACTAACCAATAGCTAGCGAGAATATTGCAAAACCTGTACTCTACCGAGTACCTACAGACGTTCTAGATCTGGTACACTTTCGGCAGCATGTTGCAGAAGCTCTAACAAAAATTGGGCATCCAATTCCTAGCAGAAAAGAAGACGGCCTGCAACCGGTGGTAGCAGTCAAGTAAATTTACCAGTTACACCAAAACGACACCATTTCAGAACTGAAATAAGACCAGCGAATTCAGTATGACACTGTCAGCCATGAAGATGCCAGAATATGATCAAAAGAAAGAAGCTACAGGATTTAAAAATTGAGGATGTAAAGGAAAGACGCCTGTTTACTGCCTGAAATGTGAAATACATCTATATTTTACTAGTGAGCGAAATTCCTTTCAAATATTTTATCAAAAACACGAACAATCCTAACAGTAAAAAAAAATACCATTATTCTAATATTATATAAGTAGTTTTGCTTAGTTATATCAAAATAATAGTACAAATAATTTATTAATTTAATACGTATTAATACAACACTTTGAACCCGATGTCCACTCAAGTGGACATTAATATTTCCAAAAATATAAAAACACTAAATCGCATATTTATACAAAAATCCCTTAACTACACCCCTAACTCACAGAAAAGCCTTAAAAATATTTTTTATTCGAGCTATATATAAATTCAGGTCTGAAGGGGATATTTAAAAAGGTACAAATCACATATTAAGTTTTTGTTGCGAATCATTTTTTTAGAGATTAACTCCACGTATAAAAATATCAAAACCAACTAGCCATTAATTATATACTACATTTACCTACATCTCGAGTTTATGGATAAAAGAAAAGAAATCTTATACACGGATTTTAATAAATAAGCGGGCACTCTAATAAATGAGCCTAAAAAAGATTAACCAAAATAAAATACATGTTTTTCTGTGTCTTACATAACAAGTATTAAATGGGTCGTTTGTTAATGATTAAGTAGAGGTTTAAATCTGACTTGTGTTTTGGTAAAATATATACATTAAGTACTTAATTAAGTAATGTGTTCGATTGGTTGGGTTTGTGGTTAGTGATAATGTCTTTGAAGCCGGTAGTAGCTTAGAACCCACCAAGGAACATTTGTGTGCTCATGCTTGGAAGTAGATGTATTTAAGCTAAAATTAGGAGCTACTGGTACGAAATGAAGAAAATATATATTAGTATTGGATAGCCCATTTATCGAGGAAGTCTATAGGATATACTACATCACGCTACTACAAATAGGAGCGGAGCATCAATTAAAAATGTCGCTAAAACGGGAAAAATTTCTTATGAGTCGCAGACGTAGTTGCGTTAGTATTCTTATAAAGTAAGTTATGAAAGCTCAAAACGTCAAATCCATACTAATATTATAAATGCGAAAGTAACTCATGTCTGTCTGTCTGTTACGCTTTCACGCTAAAACTACTGAACCGATGTAAATGAAATTTGGTACACAGATAATCCAGACCCTGAGAAAGGACATAGGCTACTTTTTATCCCGGGAAAATTGAAGATCCCCGGGAACGCGGGCAAAGCCGCGGGGAGCCACTAGTCATTACTAAATTTAAGTACCCAAGTTACACAAAACTTAACCTCCCTAAAGGAGGTCACAATAAAATCAACCTTAAATACCATGTAAGTTAGATAAGTGGTACTTTTCTTCAAAACACAGTATTTCTCCACTTCACTTTAGCAAAGCTTACAGCGCCAGCGTCCGATATCAAGTTACAAGTAAGTAAGCACACTTGCGGTACACTTGCCCCGCTTGAAGTGCATAAAGCTGAGACATACAGACTACCGTGTGAACTTTGGGATAACTTGATATATATGTATGTTGTTTATGGGAAACAATTATTTGTAAACCTATTCTATTTATATTATAAATGCGAAAGTTTGTAAGTATGGATGGATGTTTCAGAGTTTAAATATGTTTTGAAATAACATATAGTCTACTTTTTATCTCAGGGAAATTGAAGGTTGCTCGGAATGCGAGTGATACCGCGGGGAGCCACAAGTACTATATATAATATATAAATTATGCTTCTTCTGTTGATAATTATTTATAAAGAAAAAATAAAGGAAGCCAGGAACGCAGGTAAAACCGCGAGGAGACAAAAGTGATGATATAAATTTGAAAACAATATTTCGTAGTTCAAAATAGACTTAGAATTAGAAATGTTTTGTAATATTTACCTAACGGTATCTAATAGCGAAAAATGTAGTTAATTGCGTTAATGTCGTAACACAGAAGCTGTGAATCAATAGTGTTGCTGCTTGAATGTAGTGCTAAATGTTTGGTCCAAGTTATAAGTTATCCTTTGTTAGCATCACATGCCCGTTTTTGCAACATTTTTGATTGATACTCCTTTCCTATTCGTCGTCGCGTGATGATATATAGCATAAAACCTGCCTCGATAAATAGGCTATCTAACACTGAATCAAATCGAACCAGTAATTCCTGAGATTAGCCCGTTCAACCAAACAAACAAACTCTTCCGCTTTATATTTATAGTATAGAATCTATACTATAAATATAAAATAACTTCTCTTTCATTATCGTTATCATCAGCTCATATACGTCTCCCCCGAGGAGCGAGAGCCTCCCCTAACAACGAGGCTTAGGCCATTGTCCACCACGCGGGCCTAGTGCGGTGGCGGACTTCATATGCCTTAATAGTGACATCTCGGGCATCCAGGTTTCCTCACGATGTTTTCCGAAAGCCAGTGGTATGAAAAACTCTGATTCATTATATTTTAATTAATTAAATTATAAATGTATAAATCTGCTTCTAAATTATTTAATTATTTTACTAGGTACATATATATAAACAAGAAACCAAACATTTACGAGCAAACTTTATTGTTTTATAATAACAATTTTATTGATATGGTTCCGTCGAACATCAAAATTTTAAACCTTGATATCGATACCTACTCGTCTTTTACGATATTATAAAATATAACTGTCTTTATATTTTGGAAGCAAATTCATATTTAAGTACCTACTAGCATGGATATTTTACGATGGGAAAACTTAACGATTTCCAATAGTAATATAGATACAAATCAAAAAAGCACGTAGCATACCCAAGAATATACATACGTAGGTAGTTTTATTTCATTTCATTGCAATATTTATTAAGTAGGTATGTAAAATTACAAAACGGTCACACATTAAAATCAATCTTTCGTACATTTTATAGCTGTCTTAAAGACGCCATTTGCAAATCATTGGCTCACTTATTTTTATCAATTTAATTTGCTGCGGTATACTGGCCGGTATGAAGATCATTTTTTTGACACTAAAAATAATATTTTGCTGCAACCGCTCATCACTTAACCCAAACGTAAAAGCTCACCGCACTAAAGTACACAAGTTGCCCTCCTGTGTACCGTAAATTTACGATGCATGCGCCGAGAGAATTTCGTTACATCGCCTTAACCGGGTGCGGATTTTGTACACCGATTTTTACTGCTGCAGCGTCAGGGTTAACAGCTTTTTTTATGAACATTTCCAGTAAACTTCTGCTCGTGGATTCGGTCGCGTAGTGTGGGCAAACGAATGCCTCGCGCTAGTGCAAAGTTGAGCGAGTTTTTTTACGATATTCAGTTACGAGCGGTTTTTTTTTAAACTCACTATTTCGTGACCCGCTTAACTTTGCTTAGTGCATGCTAAATCGAATGCGCCTAGAGTTAGATGGCTCGACGAATCTATATGCTGTAAGTATAGTCCCTACTTATATTATAAATGCGAAAGTAACTCAGTCTGTCGGTTACGCTTTTACACCCAAAACCATGGATCAATACTTATGATATTTGGTATAGATTTAACCTACTATATAGCCTATCCTGGGAAAGCTTAAGGTCCCACAGGAGCGAGTGTAAAACCGCGGTGCGAAAGCTAGTAGGTACCTATAAAATATATTATATAATATTGTTATCTTTCAATTTTCAAAGTGACTGTAAAAAGCTTTGATAATCAAAAATATACCTACTTGTCTAATCTCAACATCAACAAATAATTTTCACCAATAAAACCTTTTCAGCTAATTGACTTTAAAAAACAAATATTTGACAGATTTAAACTATAATATCTTTATAATTTCACTTTTCACACGATATTTATTTACACTCAACAAATTGTTTGTGAACACAATGAAAATATAACTTAAACTTTGATTATGGTTTGCGTAACGTTCACTACAATATTAATAGTGAAACTTTTGTTTAATATCATACTTAGTCGGGTATAATAGCGGATTAACTGTGGATCTAACTGAGCCATTAACAAAACTTTAAAGTTTACCTCGTATAATATTTAAGTTAGACTTAAGTGGTTATATGTGTGAACGTAGACTGGGTCTGACATGGATTATCTTGTCTGTGATGCGGTCGAGGAAAAAATTACATTGAAATTAAAACTTTACACTAGAATAAGATATGTAAGTATTTTATGAATTTTACAAACTCTCTGTAATGACCGGCTTTGTGGTTAGTTATCCTGACTTCCAAGGCAACGGTCGTGGGTTCAACCTTTTATGTTACCATACTTTGTGCAAATATCTTTATCAAATAACATCTGAATCACAAGGCCTTTTTAAGGAAATAAAATTGTATACTTATACTGTAGAAAAGTAACTTTGTGTATGTTACTTTCCTGAAACGTATTCCGTCTCTGTACTAAATGTAATTCAGATACTCTCCTCGGTTCGGATGTGATCGAGTAACAAACATCCACCCAACCAAACTCTCAAATAATATGTAATGCTAGGATATTTTTTTCATAATTAAAACAAGCCTTCGGTGATTACTTTCAATTATGTGAAACATTTTTTATACACACCAATGTTGGTACAGAAATTCCTTTATTTCGCTGCGCACACTTTGTGCGACTAATTAAAAAAAGAACGTCCCGGGAAAATGCCCAATTTTTCTTTCACATGTCACGAGCAATGGGAACACGCAAATTTTTGGTCGTACATTTTTTTTTCGAGTCCCGCTTTCGTATCGCGGGATAATGATGTCCTTATTCTGTGGAAGCTCTAGTGCTGCCTTCGGCGACGTTTTAATTTTCCGATGTTCCGCGCCTCGAGGTGGGTTCAGGTTTATATTCTTCCCTACGACCGACCGTGACCTACTTACGGGAGCCTCACTAAAAAAGCCGACGCTGTCTCGTTAAATGCGATTTAATAAAGAATCTGCGCTGCCGATCGGCGATAGTGTAGTGCGATTAAGCGGCCTCCATTTTTGAAATATTAATTGGTTTTCTTCGAATCGCCCGCACAATGTTTAAGATATTGCATCGAGATTATTAAGACTTCCAGTTTTACTTTTTCGTTTCTTATATAGCTGTTATTCTTGTCACAGTTTCTCTTAAGATATTATTGTAATAAAACTTATAATATAAGTTTTAATATAAGTTATACTAAAACTTATAATATAAGTTTTAATATTTTAAAATAGATTCTCACAAAAATACAAGGTTGTGTAAATGAAAATGAATTGTTTCTAAAATGGTATTGGTATCAAAATGTCTCCGAGAAATGTCGGTCGTTTCTCGGCGGCGTTGCTTGACATCGCTTTCGTGACCTATTTATCAAAAAGGACCAACAATTTTATCTCGGCATTTCTGTGAACATCCTCCGTAGTGCTCAGCGCTTGTTTACTCGGTGTATTGTAAACATATCATAACAAATTGTCGTGTATAGATAGATATTAGTGTTGCTTTTAACATCTTCAAAGGGCGTGTTTGTAAGAATAAACATCTATATTTAAATCACCGGCCAGTTAGGTGTATTTTGAGTTTAGAATCTGTAAAATTTTCAAGACGTTCGCAAGTTTTCGAATTCAAATTCCGCATTAGTAGCGGGCTTCTCGTTACCCCGTTCCGCGTCACGGACACACGTACGTACTCAATCGGGGACCGACCGTCCGAAATCGACGGCTATCCCGAAAGCGTGACTTTTGCCCCCGGAATTGACGCGCGGCGCGGGTGCCAGGGCGGGGTATTGATCGCGAATGCTCGGGCCCACTTCGGCCGCCCTCGGCTGTGTTCGACCGACTTCGGGTTTACTTGAGGGCCGTCATACTCGCCGGCGGGCGGCCCGTCTATTTGGTCAGTTGGCGTGTCAACTTTACTGGAAGGAGTTGATTGGAAGTTTAATTGGGACAAGGTTACCAAGGTTGGCTCGAATCAGTTTTCGATTCCGCTTAGTGTTTCGACTTAATAAGTTTCTTAGGTGTTCGCTTGATAGTTTGGAAACTAGACGCTCTCGTTTGAACCACTTTCGTTTTAGCTTGAAAAGTTGTAGACCACACGAAAAGTAACAGAATTGAATTTGCGGCTTCGGGCCTAAAACGTGAAATGGAATACAAATGGCTTTCTGGTCCACACGGAGGCAATAGTCCAAGCAAATTACATTACTAAAGTCCCAATTTGAGCCGTCAAATCGCAGCGTTTTGCCCGTTTATCTGTCGTCAAACTGGCAGGGTTGTCGCCCGAACACAATTTGGATGAGAATGAAGAAGAATTGTGCGTTGATAAGCTCGAATACAGGAAGATTGCGTTGTCGACTCATGCAAATATATTTTCTGTGTATCGGTAGAAGGTTTGCAGTCAATTCGATCTTGGAAGGTTTCGGTCCAAATTGACGTTTGCTTGTGATGTGACCCTTTTTTTTGGCGATAAGCAAATTTCATTTGTACCGGAGACTTGGTTGTCGGCTTAGGAACGCTTTGTTCGCAATTTCTATTGCAGCAAGAATATTTTTCGTAAAACCAATCGTCGGTACAACTCATCACCTCAATTTGAATTTTTAAAACGCCCGTTCCGAATTCCGCCCACGAGTGAAAAAGTTTCCGTTTTTTTTGCAATTTTACAGCGTTTTGTTATTTAATTTTATAAAAAAGGTTCGAAACAAAAAAAAATGTTTCAAGGTTGCGCTTAGTAATTCATTGAACTTCATTACTCATTCTTACTTTTACATTTTTTATGTTTAAACGAACAAAATACCCGTCATAATTTTTTGACGTGACAACGTCTTATAAATTGGTTTGCCGGGTGACACTTCAAGAAACTGCGTTACGCTCCGCTCACGTAACGTGACGTTATGTTTTAAATTGTTACTATTATTTCATCCTTCTTCCTACTATACGAATGAATATTCACATTAAAATTATTGACGTGACAACGTCTTATAAATTGGTTTGCCGGGTGACACTTCAAGAAACTGCGTTACGCTCCGCTCACGTTACGTGACGTTATGTTTTAAATTGTTACTATTATTTCATCCTTCTTCCTACTATACGAATGAATATTCACATTAAAATTATTGACGTGACAACGTCTTATAAATTGGTTTGCCGGGTGACACTTCAAGAAACTGCGTTACGCTCTGCTCACGTTACGTGACGTTATGTTTTAAATTGTTACTATTATTTCATCCTTCTTCCTACTATACGAATGAATATTCACATTAAAATTATTTTACCACTCAAAGTCGTTGTCACGTAAAACTTTCGCCCGTATACCGACTTTACAGGCAACCAATTTTTTTAACATACCTTTATAATTGTCATAAATTTATTGGAATAGGTAATTATTATTATTTATTCAGAGATTCTACTGTTGTTTTAAATCATTTCCGGTTTAAAACAATTATATAATTTATACGATACAATACAGCACACACATTTGTTGAACCTTTTATATTTTACTAGCTGCCTCCGCGCGGTTTTATCCGCGTAGTTCCCGTTCCCGTGGGAATACAGGGATAAAATATAGCCTATGTTACTCGGGGATAATGTAGCTTTCCAAAGGTGAAAGAATTTTTGAAATCGGTCTAGTAGTTTCGGAGCCTATTCATTACAAACAAACAAACAAACAAATCTTTCCTCTTTATAATATTAGTATAGACTAGTTTCTGCTCTGCGGTTTCACCCGTGTAGTTTACATTTCTATAAGAATACGGAGATAAAATGTAGCATATAGCTTGATAATAGAATCCTTATTGGTGAAATAATTTTATGATCAATTAAGTAGTTTAGGCATGAAAGCGTTCAAAACAAATTCGCATACAAATATTTGTCCTGGGTGGAATTCGTACCCACGACCCGCGGCTTGAAAGTCAGGGTCACTAACCACAAAGCCAACCGGGCTGTGAATTCCATTCAGCATCATTACTTTCTGTTGTTTTTTTCTACCACCATATTAATAAAAGACTAAAAATAACCCTCACCGAACTACGGATGACAAACTAATATCGTGATATGTCATTTGTTTGTTTGTTTACATCGCCCAGCCGATCTGTCAGCGCAGTTCATATGTCCGCACTCCTCTAATTTACGAGTTGTTTGTCCATTCAATGCTTTCACCAACAACATAAAATAAGTTGGCGGATAAATACGCGTGTTATTGACTGTGGGGGCCTCTGTGTGGGGCCTTTTTGATCGGATGATATTCTTTTAGGGTTAATGGATGTATTTGCTTGCTTTTACTTCGAATGTCACGTGTGACCGGTAGACGGATGAGGTCAAACGGTTAAACTTTGACATGAGAACTGCTGGTTGTCGAAAAAGTTCCTCCTAACGAGATCTATGGTACTTTTTCTGGAATGAAAGAGTTTGTTCTGGATTCTGGATTTTTGTCAGCATTAGGCATAGTTGTTTTTTTATTGAGGTAAGAGATATTGTGGTTGATGGTCGTAAGCAAAATCTAGAAGTATTCGTTTTTGAGGTTAGAAATATCACTACACAAAAGTCGATTACTTAAATATAAAAAAAAAATTAAGGCTCGATAAAAATGATTAACATCCTTATACGTAAACGTGTCTTTGAAGTGCGCCAAAAGCGCGCGAGAGGGAGAGAAAAAATGGAAACGATTCCGCGAAAACGGCCGATTTAACTTTTTCAATTAAGCGAATACGGGACGCGGGTGTATTCTGACCCAGATCCGGCGCGGGCCGGTTTCGAACCGGAATACCCGCCGATGCGTTGCCAAAATAAAAACGTTTTGATTGTGCTATGTTGCGGGCCCATTCGTGTGGAATAAATAAAGAAACAAAAAAAATACCTACCGACTTCGGAAAACTATTCCACTCGACGGCTTTTTATTTTCTCCGATTTCCAATTTTTATGCCGTAGTGCAAAGTTAGTGTGTGTGCTTCATGTCTAACACGAGCTTGCGCCGTGGTTTTACCCGTGTCCCCTGACAAATACTGGGATAAAGTAAAGCTTGTCCCTGATAATCTTGCTGTCCATGATATAAAATTTTTCTGATCGCTCGAGTAGTTTTGCAGCTAATTACTTAATCATTCTACCTTAAAATATGTATTAACGTACATACAAACTCTAATTCTTAAATTTACAACAAAACTAAGCCCCTAAAAGTTCTGTAAAAGACACGAAAAACTTGACAATAAATACGGTGTTCCACCATCAAAAAGCTCGACTTTTTTAACAACATCGTTAAACAATCATAGGACCATAACTCGCATGTTAATGTCACTACATTCAGTTCCCGAGGTTCAGTTGTAAAGATAAACATGTTACGGCTATTTTACCAGTGAAATTATGGGTACATTTCGACGTATTATGCATTAGAGTGTTAACTGATGTCAGGACTCAGTGGGATTTGACACAAATGTCAATGATAGGCTGATTAAAAATTTCCAGTAATGCTAAGCTATTTTGATCCAGAATTGTCGGTGTGTGAGGGATCGTATTGAATGTTGGTTTATATCTGAATAGCGACTCTGATATGCAAACCGTCGTTTATATAATAGGTATGATTTCTAAACATGACATATTTGTGCTTGGATATATAGCTTTGTTCTGAGCCTGATCGTTAATATTTTTATGAGTGTATCTAAAAGTAGTCCTTTCTTACTTAGACACAAATAAATTCTTTCTTTCTTTCAATTACCGTAGTAGAAATTCTACTTAGTTTGGAATCAGATAGGAGGTGTAAAAAATATTGATTTATATATTAAGAAGATAAAATAGTACTTAGGTACTTAGCTGACCTATAATTTATTGGGACCAGTTTGCCTATTGGACGAAAATAGAGATGTAAATACAAAGAAATAGATCTCGAAACAAATGCAAGTATTACTCAAATTATGTTTGTTAAAGCGATGTAAGCGGTTCCTTCTTCTTGTGATTCTTTAACGTCCACGATTTTCTCCGACCAATGGCGGCTTCCCGGACAAATGGATCCGTCGATGTATGGAATAATAAGTAGGGCTTAGCACACAATTAAAGTGTGACCGAAATTCCCTCCCCCCCCCCCTTCCACAGCCTCGTCCAGAACAGGCCTCGGTTAATTCTTTTTTATGATCTTTTTATTAGAGTTTGGAGCGCTTCAATGGCGACTCGTTAAAACTCTTGGAGCCCTAAAAGGAGTTCATGAAAGGAATTCTCGAGGGCGGTTCATTTATTTGTTCCGTTCATTACTTAATATTTAAATTTACTTTTTCATAATAATCCCCGGCCCATTTGAAAGGCCTCCGGTACGTACGAAAGAATTTTCCAATAATCGCCGCATTATTGAATAAGCAACTCGATTTGGGATAAAGGAACACGATTATTAAAACTTATTTTAGGTTTTTTTATGGAAATTAGAAAGTGTTTGAAGAGAAAGTTCTTATTGGAGGAAATCACTATTAGGTGTAGGTATTCTACAATCGATAAACCTGCTAGGAGTATAATACGGTTTCTTCAGTTCATTGAAGAATGCACAGGGCGGCAAAGCCGGGATCAAGTTGAGATCCTAAGCAACTATTAGTTTAGGACCCCTTACACCAACAGACTGCGAGGCAACAAAACTGTTGCTGCGTCGTCTCCCGTATATACAGAGTTTATCTTTATTAATAATATTTGAAAATTATCTATTTATTTTTGTTATCCCAAGTTTATTTAACAAGATATATTTGCATTCCCATCCGTGGTTTATTAAATCTCATATTATTTGGATATTTCAGTGAGTACATGTTCCATAAATTGAAAAAGAAAGGAATGAAGACTTAAAATACTTTCACGTTGAGTACATTTCAGGTTACCACGACCATATTGGTCAACCGAAACTAACTAATCAAATAAATAGAAACTCTCCATTCGTAACAAACGCAAGGAATCCAGTTTTATCTCGGCGTACATCTGAAAGGTCGAAAAAAGATCGCCAGCACGGAGAAAATAAGAAATAAATATGTATACGGTAGCGTTCTATACATCTATCAGATGGATGAATTTCCACAGAGCAACCGAGGCGGGCCGAGTGAAATATCAATTTCCTACCCAGTGGCCGGACAAAACCAGTTCATTTATCTGAGAGCTGTGCCCGAGCTAAATAAAATATCTCACTAATACACTACTACACTGTGGTTTTATCGTTGACCTTTGTGCTCTTCGGTGAATGTGTATGTTGGATTTATTTCTAATACAAATCTTGGACTGTAACATCAAAATCGACTTTATTACTATGGACATACGTTTACTGGTCCATTTTGCCTTTGGCCTAAAGTTCTTAGTTATGAATAGAAAGGGATTTAGTCGTGACTAAAATTTTTTACGCCCTGTCTTTGTGATTATCAGTAGATGCATGTTGTCGAGAGAACATCTTTGAACATCAAAAGCCGTCTTTAACATTTGTATTGAGAAATGAGTTTAAAGGTCCTGTCTTGTTTATTCCATATTTCGTGTGAGTCTGAGCAATTAGTAATGATAGATAGCTACTCATTCAGGGTTTGATAAACTTATGTTGATTTTAGATTAATGATACAGTAATGTCTACATTAGAACTGAAGATAAGAAGATTCTGTATGGAAGCAAATTTATATAGATAGTCGGGAAAAATAAGCAATTGGACAAAATTGTATAAGTCACAATATCAATAAATATAAAGAAACGTTACTTTGCTGAATTACTAACTGAAGGCTGACTTCCGTAGTCTATAGTAAATTAAGCAGCTTAGACCTTTATGAGTGCCCTGTTTATGTTGTAAATGACTTGAAATTTTGGTCCGTTATTGTATAAATTTAGAAATTTCCAATGCAATTTGATTAATATTTACGAAGTAATCTATACTAATATTATAAAGAGGAAAGATTTGTTTGTTTGTAACGAATAGGCACCGAAACTACTGGACCGATTTCAAAAATTCTTTCACCTTTGGAAAGCTACATTATCCCCGAGTAACATAGGCTATATTTTATCCCTGTATTCCCACGGGAACGGGAACTACGCGGGTAAAACCACGCGGAGGCAGCTAGTATCTTGAGAATGTTATAAACATCGCATCCGCATCCCAAACTTTAGTAAATACCACACGAAAACAACAATCTATTGCGGAGTGCAACCAAGTCACTATCTATTAGCTTTTTCCTTGTAAAAACTATTTGCTATTGTATTCCCCTACTCCCGAAACTACCCCCTTTTAGTCGGGAATTAGTGGGGGGCGTTGTCACTAGTCGTTTTGTTCAATGCTCCTACGGTTACGTTATTGTTATGTGTCCACTATGTTTTCTCCTAACATAAATATAGATGCTTTTGTTATGCTAGTATTGTCGAAATCACTGTGATTTCTCGTAGATTTATTTCTTCTGCTTCAATACGATTTGTTTCTGTTTTTATTTGAATAATATTAATAGTTTGACAAGTTGCAAGAGCGATTTTAATAGTCGTAAGCTTATTATTTACTAGCTGCCTCCGCGCGGTTTCACCCACGTAGTTCCCGTCTCCGTGGGAATACAGGGATAAAATATAGCCTATGTAGCATTCTAATGAAAAAAGAATTATTTAAATCGGTTCAGTACTTTTGAGTTTATTCGTAACATACAAAAATACAAATCTTTCCTCTTAATAATATTAGTATAGATATCTAAATGTAAATGTTAACTCGTTATCAAATCATCGTTAACACGTCATTCATAACATAAAACATCAAACTCAGGTTTTTGCTACCTGCTCCGGTAAAATAATAACCTTACAAAGGTGTTACTTCATAAATTTATCATAAACTAGTAAGTATAGGTATATAACGCTTGTGTAAGTTGAGCTTAATAATTTTAGCTTAAAAGCTCGTCCCACTATCGCTATCGTGTGAAAGGCTTAGGAAGTTCGCTCCACTTGGTTTTTAAGCTAATTTTTGGTAACAGCTTGAATTTTGCTGGATAAATTTTGGTAGAGTAATTTTATGACTTTGAGATTCAACGTGCAGGTTGGCTTGGTGGTTGGCCACCCTGATTTGGTGGTCGCAGGTTCGTTTTCCATCTTGACCAAACATTTGCATATATTCACATATTGATGAGTTATGTGTCTCTAATCTGATATATAAAAATCTTCCAGTGTTTAATAGCGAGATTTTATATACTCCAAAACAACTTGACCGATTTTTATGTTTTTTATTGTGTATATTTTGGAGGTCTGAGAATACGTCGTAAAGTATTTTATATAGCTAAATAACATTAGCCGGGTCATCTAGTTATCTTTATCAGTTATTAAGTTACAACAGTACAAGTTCTGTTCAGAAAAAATCTGATATGCCGCATGTTTAAAAATGTCCCAGTCTATTTATCATTCGAGTATTATAATAATGCAAATGTCTGCACATCTGTAGGTAAGTATAAAAGGCTGAGCAAAATCCAATTTCTTTCCTGCACCCTAAATCCCGAATAATCACTAAAGGCTTTTACAAGCTCACGTATTTGAGAGATAAATCTATTGCGTCAGACATTTTTTTTTGCATTTCGGATCGATTGATAAAATTCTTTAGATAGGCAAGGGAAGTGATGAAAAAATTTGGAGTTGAGGGTTGTCGCTGCCCTTTTTGAGGGTATCTACCTGAGGTCGGAACTGAGATTAGAACGGTGATAAGTATTTGTTTACCTATCAACGTGGCTTAAGTTGACATGATTTGGTACTTTGTTATTGGTCCATTTAGTCTATTATCATCTTTAAATATCAGGGGTTTTTATTCAATTTTGTAGTATGTATGTATAAAAATGCTCAGTGAGAATAATGCTCTATCCTACTATTATAAAAGTGAATGTTAGAACTTTTGCTCTAACAGTCGAAAAATTTTAAATGAAATTTTGCATGTAATTAGGATTTATAATTGTAGTATATGTGTCTTGTCTCGAGCGCATACGTCACTAGCGCGCTATAGTCTGTGGTCAGACTGACAGTGCCAAGATGGCGCGAGCTGTTAATGTGGTGGTGCGTTGACGAGCCAATTAAATAAACAGTGATATAAACAGGAAAGTAAACAAACTTTACATCTGGCGACGAGGATTAAAAGTAAGTTTATTCTGAACAATATGTAATAAATACCTAACTATGCCAGACTGACTAGGAGTCAAAGAGGTCGCCATGGCCGAAATCGGTCGGACCAATCATCATTATATTCTGTCTATTCCTTATACAAATTAGAGGAAAGAAGTGTTACAAATAAATGGCTTTCTTTCATATGATTCTTGCGGATATTAAGTGTATAAATGCAATTAGAAAACAACCATATACCTACAAATTTGCAAAAAAAAAAAAAAAAAAAAAAAGAGATGAATATGATATACCTACGATATAATGATTATTTATTTTGTACGGTTTATTAAACTGTCTTGATAAAAATGTATGAATGAAAATTTGGTTGCTGTAAGTATATTCATTATTATCTCCATCATTATTATTAATAGTTTTAGCAGTATTTTTAAATATTCTGAGTAACAGTAAGAAATATTTGTTTGGTAACTACTAAATATTGCAGATGGAGTGATTTTGAAGTATCACAAGAATATCATCTTGTGGCATTATTATGGTTATGGTATACTTAAGCTATCATTTAATTTTATAGCATGCTAAATGTAAATTAACTGAAAATATAAGGTCTTTTGGCATATTGCATTAAAAAGTATTTTATACACTTAATATCAGAAAAGAATATGATAAATCAATAATTGTTATGCACTAATGTGCTATGTAAGAGACTAATCTGGGCATTAAATTGCTATGGAAATACTGCAGTTTATCAAAGGATAAATTTGCTACGCACAAAGGTGTGACAGTCAGCATATAAACCTAAGCATAAATTTGCTACGCACAAAGGTGTGACAATCAGCATATAAACATAAGCATAAATTTGCTACACACAAATGTGTGAAACTCAGCATATAAACCTAAGCATAAATTTGCTACGCACAAAGGTGTGAAACTCAGCATATAAACCTAAGCATAAATTTGCTACGCACAAAGGTGTGAAACTCAGCATATAAACCTAAGCATAAATTTGCTACGCACAAAGGTGTGAAACTCAGCATATAAACCTAAGCATAAATTTGCTACGCACAAAGGTGTGAAACTCAGCATATAAACCTAAGCATAAATTTGCTACGCACAAAGGTGTGAAAAAATCAGCATATAAATCTGAGCATTAAATTGCTATGCACAAAGGTGTAAAATGAAATTGCAGATGATTCTGAGCATTAAATTGCTATGCACAAAGGTGTAAAATAAAATTGCAGATGATTCTGAGCATTAAATTGCTATGCACAAAGGTGTAAAATAAAATTGCAGATGATTCTGAGCATTAAATTGCTATGTTATAAACAGCAGATGACTCTGAGCATTGAATTACTATGTTACAAACTATAATTTAGCCTACTACTTAATACTTTATCTTTAACCATAACCAACCATTATTTTACAGGATCATTCTAAACATTCAATTGTTATGGATTTATGTGTTAACAAAACACATGCACGCAGATGAATTTGGTCATTAAACTAAAAAAAAAAAGAAAAGAACAAAAAAAAAAAAAAAAAAAATGTAAAATATATAGAGTGTGTGTGTAGGAAATATCCTTTCCTAACTTAGTATCCTTGATATTCAAAATATATATAAGTATGTATAATGATTGAATTTATAAAATACTAGCTGCCTCCCCGCGGTTTTACCCGCGTAGTTCCCGTTCCCGTGGGAATACAGGGATAAAATATAGCCTATGTTACTCGGGGATAATGTAGCATTCCAAAGGTGAAAGAATTTTTGAAATCGGTCCAGTAGTTTCGGAGCCTATTCATTACAAACAAACAAACAAACAAACAAATCTTTCCTCTTTATAATATTAGTATAGATAAATGGGAAGAAAATGTCAAGCCATTTAAAACAAGTGGGAAGAAGATGTCAAACTATTTAAAACAGCGGGATGAAGATTTCAAACTATTTAAAACAAGTGGGAAGAAGAAGTCAAACTATTTAAAACAGCGGGATGAAGATGTCAAACTATCAAGTGGGATGAAGATGTCAAACTAATGAAAATCTTCCAAAGTGAACTTGTGAAGTGTTTGTATGTAGGAATTTCTCTGAGGTATATATAGCCAGAATAGTAAATCCTATGAAATTTCGTGATCCTGTATTAAATTCAGCATATGCGGAATCCAGGGATTGTAGGAGTAAATGAAACTTATGAAATGTCATAAATGCAAGGTAAGTCTGTAAATAATGTAGTTCCATTGAATATCTTTTATATAAGAATATAAAAAAGAAAATCTCTAGTATCAAAATCCAAATCAAAATCAATGGGTGTAATTTGATGGGTTCGCTTCCTAGTGGTTATAATTTATTCGTAGTGAACGATGAATGATGCCTCAGAATAACTAGCTCAAACGTAAGTCCACTTTTGACAGCTTAGTACCACTGACCATTGTTTACCATTGTAAACAATTGTAGAGTTTAAACCGTTCTATACTGAAAGGAATACCTATAATAATAATAATTATTACTTATTGCCGAAAGAAAATAAATAACGCGAACCTTCAATGGACTTAATAGTCCAAAACAAACAAAAAAAAAATATATATTACCAAATTGTTTTCCTTACAATTGTCAATAATTAATCGAAATAGTTAACAATAAAATTAATAAAGTTATTTCTAGGAATTGCAAACTATAATTTTAATATTTAACATTTAAAAACTAATAGTAATATATTTACTTAATTAATGAAAAATAAAACAGAAATGGAGTGAAACGGAACGGATCAATGGAAAAAATAATAACGTCAAACGTCACGTCAGTATGTCATGTCTATCAATTGTATGTGTCGGTCAGTTTTGTTTATCGATTAAAACTGCAAGAAATCTATGTACATATGAAATGTTGTTTTTAGCTACATTCTATTTGATCTCAAAAAAGAAGCGTAGAACATAACACAATATTTCAAAAAGCTAAACTCTCATGTTAGAGCGGGTTAAAAAGGGTTCCTTGAAACCCTGTTTATTTCCAACTCATTCCTCGAGTAAAGTTTCGCTCAAATTGAGAATACCTAAGGAATAATGGATTATTCGGACCTATTGGAAAAAACACTTGCGTTGTTGGTGCCTAACATAATATGAGTGAGGGTGTAGAAGTATGTAAGTACCTACTGCTGGCGGTCAGCGCTGAAATTCGCCGAGAACGGATCTTGAGAAAAAGAAATTATATTAGAATAGGTACAAAATGTGAACATTAGTTTTGATTGGGAATAACTTTATTATAATATTTTGTAGTTTTCCTACAAAATATACCTATGTCATCAATTGAACTAAAAGAGTCTAAACTTAATTGTCTAGCTTAGCATATCCTAGAGTTTTATTTGAGGTAAGCCTACAGTTGTCTTTTAAAAAAAAAAAAAAAAAACACATGTATATATTTAAACATAAATAAAAGCATAACCATTACAGGCAAATACCATGGCAATTTACAAAAGGAAAAATGATATATACAATACCATAGGTCTGTTTTGTATATGTGTGGGTATGTATTTAAATTGTGGTATAGCAGCTGTTGGGTTGCCGTGGCGTAGACTCTGCTTGGTTTGGAATTAGATTGGCTCTGCATATGGGGGTGTCTCTGGATGTTTATTTATTCATTATACTACTCAAATTGCTATTATGCAATATGTTAATGTAATATATAATGAAGTTGAACAATAATGCATAGCAATTCACTTCGAAGAGTTGTTATAATTACTTAATCATATATCAAAATTAATATCTAGTACCCTGGTACATTGATTTTTATAACTTTCATATTTGAACTACTGGTGAGGCTTCCAAATAAAACTGTTCTACATTAGAGTACACTAAGGGGTGCTATGGACTTGCAAATACATCTGACTGGAATGGAAAAAAATGAATCTTTCAAGCAATTAAAGACAGCAAAATAAGGTATAAAGAAAAATTATGATGATAAGCACTAAAATATATGAAATATCAGGGTGGGTAAAATAAAATAATTAGGTATACTCTGAATAATATTGAACAAAAAAAAAAATAGAAATACATGAGTATGTGGAGCCTTTGTCATACCTTGATTGTTCTGGTAAGGAATGTAAATTATATAGGATAACACATATTTATACAATAACAAGCACAAGTAATAGCAGTTTTTGGTTTTTACATTTGTATAATGTAAATAACATTTTACACATAAGTAGTCAACAAATGCCATGTTGTTCCTGGGTAGTTTCATCACAATGAAAATCTTAGTATAGATAACACTGATCAGGGCCTGGCTCTTTACTAATCAATTTACGCGTTTGTCTTATAGACATGCAAGTTCATAGTTTTCTTTGAGTACTTCTTTATCAAAGGTTTAGTAAGTGCGATTTATGTGTAATCTTAATATATATAAATCTCGTGTCACAATGTTTGTCCTCAATGGACTCATAAACCACTTAACCAATTATAATAAAATTCGCACACCATGTGCAGTTCGATCCAACTTGAGAGATAGGATAGCTTACATATACTTGGACCCGGTAGGTGGCGCTGGTGGGCGGAGCGAAGTCTGCCTGGTCCACTAGTATAAGTATAAATTATCAATTCAAAGATTTGATATTAAGAAATTGACTAGCACGATTAGAACAACATTGCTATTAGCAGTGGCATTAGGCCATCTGTGATGATGAACAAAGCATGCAACTCTTAGAAGCGAAAGACTGATCAAGGATTAAATCATAAGAAAAAGATTTATGCGGATAGTAAAAAAAAAAAAAAAAAAAACAAAAAATAGGAGAAAATGGAATAGTATCTAATGACTAAAGAAGAAGAAAGGTAAGTGTAAAGGTAAGTGGGAAGGGGAGTGACCTATCTATGGGAAACCTAATGGCTAAACAAGATGAATTTGTTAGCACTATGTGAATGATTTAAAATGCATAATAATGAGACTTATGTTTTTAATATAATAAGTTCCCGAAAGATATGAGATTATTACCATTACAAAAATTTAGTCATACCTACTCTTCAATTGGTTAATTAACAATATTTCGATTTTAAAATTTAATTACATAATAATATCTACATTTTGATAATTTGATAAATCTGTATTAAAATAAATATCCCTGTTAAATATTTCTACACCAGCACTGGTCGAATATGCAGATCTAATTATAAGCCCATCTTACTGTACCATATTCTATGAAATAAATAAATTATTATTAGAATTATAATTCAAATTAAATTGAGAAAGGGATGTAGTATATGTGTCTTGTCTCGAGCGCATACGTCACTAGCGCGCTATAGTCTGTGGTCAGACTGACAGTGCCAAGATGGCGCGAGCTGTTAATGTGGTGGTGCGTTGACGAGCCAATTAAATAAACAGTGATATAAACAGGAAAGTAAACAAACTTTACAATAATGAAATTAAACATAGGCTACTTTTTCCCAGGAATATTAAAGATCCCAGGAAACTCAGATACGCTGTAATATTTAAACAAAATTAATTACTTTTTACTAATAATAACTTTTCATATAACAAACTAATTTGCCCGCATTTTATATATTTAGCTTTTGATATAAAAGAAGCACATAATTCACTCTCACATTTCCTGCCTCATAAATCCGCCATTCACGTACAAATAACGTATTTCCAATTCCGATTACTCATCAGAACTACATTTAGATTCGTAAATTGCTACTTCCTAAATCGTACGATTTCTTTTTCCTAGGAAATTCTATACAAAGATTCCCTGGCGAATGGCAAATATCTATTGAAAATACTATTGAGGGTAAAAGAAGCAATACCTACTATAGTGGTAGTTAATTTGACATGGGGTGAAGATCCAACGTTGAATGCATTCGAGCCGACTTTATTTCGACTTCTGATAGTCGAATAGGCGTTTCTTTAATGTCTCTCTTTGTGTTGTAGCGTTTGTATGGAAATTCTGCTGACTGTTGTTTGTAAATGTGCTTTTTTAGTAACATAGTTTTCGCAAGGTTCTGTTTATTGTGATTTATTGTATCGAAAAAAGTTTTAGTAATGCAATTATCACAATTTTAGGGGCATGAAAGTAGTCATATTTTAGACATAAACTTTTACTGAGAAAACCATTATAATTGAACCAAAAGCAGTTTCACCCAAAAACAGGTCGCATTGAAACTACCGTAACAGCACATTCACGTATTCTAGAAGTCGTTCACCAAAAACGTTTGTCCGCCCAAAACACATTCAATGCCCATAAATATGTACCCAAACGGATATATCGCATAAGCGTCGCGGGTCCATGCCGGATCCGTGTGTACTAAATCACAGGTCGCCTCGGCCCATGTATAATTCAGATGCCTGTAAGCGACACACATAATTCGGCCAAACACCGAAGAAAGATACCGTAACCCAACATTGACCGTGCCGACCAATCTCACGGTCCACTGGTCCGGCCGGCCGATTCAATTTCGGTAAATTTTTATTCGTCCGAATTCGCCGGTCGAAGTGAAATTCTATCGATGGTCGATATACGATTCCCTGACGTTTTCCAGTGGCTTTTGCTTTTGCCAAAGGAGGCAAGTGACCGTTATGGTTGTATACACGTATATTTTATTAAGGATTTTTGCTTTGACTGTTTCTAAATCGATAAGTTAACTCGCCGACTTGTTTTGTTTCTATATTATAAAGTAAATTCCGCCCTGTGTTTCACCTACGTTTTAGTGAGACCTTTAAGTTCTCCGGGGTAAAAGGTGACTCTAGTCTATATATGTACCGATTTTCGAAAAAAACGCTTTATTGAAGCGATTTTAGGCGTGGAAAACAGACTTACTTTCGCCTTTATAATATTGGTAGTGATTTACGTCCCCTCTCACGAGCGTTAGTAGTTTGTTTTGCGCAAACAATTAATCCCAAAATAAATTGATGCTCGAGTTGCTTTACTTATGGCGTTTCAAAATAATCATTAATTACTATCAAACTGTAGAATTTCATTTCATCTGAAGTGTCCTCATAATATCTTTATAATGACAACTTCAGTTCAAGTATTGTCGGTAATACGAATTAATGGTGCACTGAGAGAGATCATTTTTCAAAAATCATTAATGAACATGCATTAAGGAGCGTCGCGTGATGACAAAAGAATATCCAGTCATAAAAGACATCGGGTATTGATGCATGTTTTAATGAGTAAAAGATATGAGGAGGGGGTCCTTTAGATACATGAAAATTGGTCCCCCGTTTCAGAGTCATTAATCAAATATAAACATTAAATAGGGTGGCGAAAGATGCCAGCAGCTTGCCTATGCGAACTATATTTATTGTGTGGACTGTCGTAATTATGATAAAGAACCACGTTTCCAAGAGGGTTGGTATATGTCAGTAATTGTTCGATGTGTATATATTTCATTTTTTTTTCGAAGCATATCCTCTCTAGCATAAATTTGTAATAACAATAAATTTTCAATTAAGTAGAAATATTGGTCTATGCATCCATTTTTGCGCTGAGACTTATTGCAAAATAAATGTGAAATATTTTAAATAGGTAAAGAACTTATTCAAGTGATGTTGTTAATCTAATTTTTTTTGAGAACTTCTTCTATTTTAAGCTTAATTCAAAGGGCGCTGGAGGTTAATAAACAACTTATCATGTATATTTAATAAATATCCTAGGACATTTTTCACACACGGCCAATCTGATACCAAACTAAGCAGAGCCTGTGCTTGTGATATGGTAACTACATATCCTTTTAAATACAAACTTATATAGATGATTACATCCAGATACAGAACAATAAGACATATCCATTTCTAATATTATAGATAAGACTTGTTACTTTTCTGCAGTAGTTTGAAAGACTATAGAGCAGTTATATCTCAATATACAGTGCTCTATCAAGAGACGGATGCCACTAACTGCCGGGAATTTGTATCATTGCGTCACCTCTATTATGTATAATAGCTATTAGAGTACTCGGATTGTGCGTAGGACCTTGCTGGTAATCTTAGTAGATGATATGAATAGATCAATTTCTATATATATAAAACTAAGTCCCCGCCGCCTGTCTGTCTGTCTGAACGCGATGAACACAAACCCTACTGAACAGATTTTCATACGGTTTTCACCAAATTACGGAGTATTTCATGGGGAAGGTTTTTATTTATCAATTTGGACCCGGTAGGTGGAGCTGGTGGGCAGAACGAAGTCTGCCGGGTCCGCTAGTGTATATAAATAAATAAAAAGATATGTCCTAAGAACAGTTTTCACAGAATGACAATTTTATTGTAAACTAAGCAACGCTTGTATCAAGGTAACCAAAGAGCTGTACTACTTATACTACTTCTAAATGCTTACTTATATAGATACTAGTGGCTCCCCACGGTTTCACGCGCGTACCAAATAGATCTTCCATTTTCCCAGGATAAAAAGTCACCTTTGTCCTTTCTCAGGCTCTATAGTCTAGAGTCTAGACTATCTGTGTCATCATCCATCATCAGCAGCCCATATACGTCTCCACCGAGGAGCTCGAGCCTCCCCTAACATTGAGGGGGTTTAGGCTTATCTGTGTACCAAATTTAATTTAAATCGCTTCAGTAGTTTTAGCGTGAAAGCGAGACAGAGTTATTATCGCATTTATAATTTTAGTTAGGATTTAGAAGGCCAATTTTCCAATGGCTGAATAATAATATTTTTGTATACAAACTACAAGGTAACAACTGTGACCTTGAGACGGCTTTGCAAGAAATAGGCTTGTGTTTCGGTTAAACCTAATTTTCTATTGTCTGCGTGGAAAGTTACGTTGTTTTTGTTCATAGATAAAGTTTATTTATTTACACCCTCTAGATTAAACTCTAGACCTTTCTACATGTAATTGGTAAATTCAATAGTAATTGAGCTTTGCTAAATTGGACTAATACTATGAAATAAATTAGGTCTTTATTATGTTTTTATATAAATGTTAGTTTATGACGGTTCGGTAACAATGTTTTTATTAAAATGGTACATAATCCATAATAAACTATGATATTAGACATAAAAAGATACTTTACTTTATGTGTTGAAAATTTTACGTAATAATTTGGATATAATTAATCTACCATTTAGATCAATTTCGTTGAAGTACCTATCCTAAATCTATTTTATGATGAGAAAGAAAATAAGAAACGATACATTACTGTTATTTTCAAACCTTTTTAATTATAAACATTTAAAAGAGACTTGTGTCCTACAGTAACGCAAAATCTTTCCAGATCTTTATCCGTTTCTGAGAACACCTCTCCAGTTAGTTTTTCAGATAAATCTCTGTCTGTAGCGACCTCTCAAGAGGGGGTTGCCGGTTGCCCACCCTTAAACCTCCGGTAATTCCGCACCCTTAAAACTGGTGATGGATTTCTTACATTTATTGGAACGCCTTTTAGAAATGGCAGTGTCTATTTTCACTTTCTTTGTGATAAACTAACGAATTTCGGGCTTTCATCAGAATGTTTAAGGGAAATGTTGGTTTTGTAAAAAGGGAATGTTGTTCTGTGGAATTGTGTTTTGTATATACAAAATAATAATATATGAAAATTGTTTAGTGATCTGCGTAGATTTCTGATACTCAGTTGATATAGAGATTCTAGAAATGATAAGTAAATGGTATGCCATATTTTTTGGAAATTGAAATTACTGTATTTTGATACATATTTTACAACTTACTCTCTTCTGACATGATGACATGATTCGATAAATTTCAGTTAATTAAAAATCTTGTAATTTCACTGAATTAATAGCAATATTAAAACGATAATATTTATTCAGTCACACGCAATCGAATATCGACCTTATAACACAGTTCAATTAACTTGAAACACCTTTGCAAAACACAAAAGTCTAAAGGGTGTATTCTAAATGATCACCCGCGTTATCTGCCGGCCGCAGTAGATGTTTTAATTGGTTTATAAATAACTGCCCTTGCCCGGGAGAAATTATGACCTTAGGGCGTCCCGGGATTACATAGTACGTGGTATATTAAATACGGGAGATCTTCGGAACAATACCCGGCCTGTGTGTCCGCCATTACGAAATACAATGAGCGAATGTAATTAAAAATTTTCGTATCCTGTTGCCATGAAAATATTGTTTAAATTAATATTGTGTTGATATAATTTTTGGTTGAGTAATATTTCAGATTCGAAACGAATTTTTAATGGTAATGATAAGGCTTTATTACTAGCGGACCCGGCAAACTTCATTCTGCCCACCAGCGCCACCTACCGGGTCCAAATTGATGTATTATATATAAAAACTTTCCCCATGACATACTCCGTAATTTGGTGAAATCCGCGTGAAAATCTGTTCAGTAGTGTTTGTGTTCATCGCGTTCATATAGACAGACAGAGGCGCCGGGGACTCTGTTTTATATATATAGATATATTATATATTATTGACTGACCAGTTGGCTTAGTGGATATTGACCCTCAATATTAAGCTACCGGTCGTGACTTACACTGAACAAATAATTGTGTGCATGCATATTAGTTCTATGTCTGGTTGTAAATATATCTACACTAATATTATAAAGAGGAAAACTTTGTTTGCTTGGTTGTAATGAATAGGCTCAAAAACTACAGAACCGTTTTTAAAAATTCTTTCACTATTCGAAAGCTACATTATCCACGAGTAACATAGGCTATATTTTATCCTTGTATTTCCACGGGAACTACGCGAATTACTTTCGCATTTACAAGATTAGATGTATTATCGTTAATTGAAGAGAGTTTTTTCAATTTAAGCTGGTTTTGTATAATTTGTTGCAAATAAGAATACAAATCACATAAATTTCATTCAGTATATTCCTTAAGAAAGATTCTACTAACATAACTAAATATGTATGCTATTCTATTATATTGTAGTTACACATTACTTTTAAATACTTTCTTAAATGTTTCGATACAGTTTTCAAACTAATTGAAGTTTTATATGTATGCCAATAATTAGGGTCCAACTTTTTCAGGCTCAAAAATAAATCAAACTCCACGTCCATATTTCTTAAAAAACCGTTTGTACCGCACAAATTGTTCGCTTAATCATCGCCCGTGTGAGTGATGCGAGCCATCAGTTAAACAGAGGCCTTTAGAGGCTTTTTTGTCGTGCACAGAGGCCTGTTAGCCGTTAATCGTTGGCATTATGAGTTTTGCCGTTTCGCCGTGGGGTCACAGATGTACGATTTGCGAGATTTACCACCGAACCCCGCTTGTAGGCTTTCTGACATACCATTAAGTATATTTAGAAGCCTGGGCTATCAGTTTGGTCGGCTATCTGGTTGAATAAATAGGGTTTGTGACTGATAGCTTGTTATAAGTTGTGAGAAGCCGTGGTGGCTCAGTGGGTAACGCACCGACTCAAGATCACGAGGGTGCAGGTTCAAACCCCGAGCCGTACCTCTGAGTTTTATAAAAACTTATGTACGGACACCATTGGCTTTCAGTGAAGGAAAACATAGTGAGGAAACCTGCATACCCGAGATGTCACACACAATCAAAGGCATGTGAAGTCCGCCAATCCGCACTAGGCCCGCGTGGTGGACTATGGCCTTGACCCCTCATTGTTAGGGGAGGCTCGAGCTCCTTCGGTGGAGACGTGTATGAGCTGATGATGATAAGTTGTGTGATTGATGCTAAGCAGTGGTCAGAAAAGAGGTACACCATAAGAAAATAATCATGACTAGTTCCTTCGTATAGTCTCAATTTTAATAACTAAACAATCATATTGAAATATAATTAATTATAATAATAATTACAGGCATATTTTTCCTGTCACGTTTTCACGCTAAATAGTTTTAGGTTGTTTTAGGTTTTTTTTAGGTTGATATCATATATATATCATAGATCATAGATATAGGTACACGACTGAAACCGCGGGGAGCTACTAGTAAAGTATAAAAATCGATAGTTAACAAATTGATTGACAAACATCTAATAAATGTCCAAAACATGAAAACAAATTTACCGCAAACATTTAACCTATGTTCGTAGGTCCGTAGCAATAGCCTACGGCGTAGCGCCGTAGCACGCACTAAGCGCTACGGAATTCTCGAAGCCCGCAAGCTATTGCGTGCTAGTTTACAAGGGTATCTTGTACTTAACAGTTATAGTGAAGTATTGCTGAAGGCTATGTATATAGTGTCGGTCCCCCTTTCGATCGGTCGCCATGGTTACGGCATTATACTGATTTTGGGGCGATTTTAGTAATATAATTAAAAACTATATTAATGTTTGAAAAATATAAAAAATCAATAAAACCAAATTATAATGTAATGAAATACTGGCCTTACATATCTTGTTGAGACTGTCCCAGCCAGATTTTTTTTTATAAAATAAGCAGCAGGGAACTTCATCATATTTTGATTTTATATGCTTCTCTATACATACATTTTTCTTTTACATCTACTATAATGTATCTACAAATACTAATAACTAAAAAAATACTAATTATTCCAAAAATAAAGGTTAAAATTACGTGTAATTAAGACTTAAGTCCTCGGGTGGTATGATGCCGTCATTAAGTGGCAAACAAACAGACAAACATTATAAGCCTTCTGTACACAAGGTGTGTTAACGGCTTGGTACCAGGAGCGCAGAGATTAGAGGAGTCAATATGTAAGGTTATTGTGGGGACTCACTCTTGGCACTTTGTTGAAAACACTGGAAAAAAAGAAATTCGAAATTTGAACTTCTATAGGTGGCTATTGCTGGTGATAACAAATTACTGAAAATAAAAATGTATTGATCTGATTAATTCTGAATCTGAATATTATCAGGGAGTAACATAGGGTATATTTTATCCCCATATTCCAGTAGGAACGGGAACTATGCAGGTCAAACCGATCGCTGGAAACTCGTATCTTACGAATGTATTTCTAGTAAATGTAGTAAATGTATTATTTTGAAAACAAGTTTACGATGTGAAAAGAATGTCACAGGATTATTAATTAACAAAGAATAAAGAAAACTATTGAAAGATATTCACTCTCTAATTTTATCACTTTATTTTATGGTTTTCGTATACGGTTATCAAAAATGTTAAAGCCACTAGACAACAATATATCAAAAGACTTTACAAATATTTTTATTATACTTGTATAAAGAGTATCTAAGCAATTATTTTGTCATATCTGTCTATCTGTCCATCGATTTTATTGTTTCAAAACCTGCTCTAACACAGTCACGTCGCATTTATGACCACTAAAACTTTTATAGTGCTAATTTGGATGAAATAACAATACACAGTGCATAAAGCGCAGCCTGGTGCACAGTAATAAAGGTATTTTTCTAGAAATGTCTAGAAATAACTAGAAAGTTAATAGGAGATTTATTAGCGTTATAAAGTTAGTTTTGTAGTTTATGTTGGTCATAATGTGTAGTACCCGAACGGTTTGGGGTACTAAGGTACTTGCCTTTTAAACTTTATGACGGAGTCTTTTCAATATTTATAAGATGAACGCAAACAATCTAATTTATAGTCTTTTCTTAGTTATTCCCCTTTTTAGTTTTACTTTTACATAATAAAAAACGCGAAAGGAAAGTTATTATAAAAAAAACCGAATCGATTAGAAATCTGCTAATCATTTTTAGAGTTGTTAGTTAGTTAGTTAGCATAGCTTTACACTTTGATTATTCTAAATATCTTTTACTTATATTATAAAGAGGAAAGATTTGTATTTTTGTATGTAATGAATAAACTCAAAAAGTACTGGACTGATTTTAATAATTCTTTTTTCATTGGAAAGCTACATTATCACTGAGTAACATAGGCTATATTTTATTCCTGTATTCCCACAGGAACGGGAACTACCCGGGTAAAACCGCGCGACGGCAGCTAGTCTTTTATATACTCTGAAGCCATATTGGTTAAATCAAAATACCTGCTCATTTCACGCCATTTCAATATCACCTGCTTACATATAAGTAAGACAAACAATAATGTCTATTGCACCTCTCTATCGGTGTGGATATGTGCGAGAGGGACACCAATACTCCTCGCTTGTTTTGCGGCCACGATCCAGATAGCTTGTCATTCTAATATAACTGAATGGGCTTGTATCGGAAAAAGAAACTGCAATGCAGTGTGACTTCGACATGTCTAAGTAGCTTCTGTCCCACGGATTCACCCGCACTTACGGGGAATCTTCAATTTTCCCGTGATAAAAGTTGTCTATGTGTTAATCCAAGGTGTATCTGTGGCATTCTAAACGAATAGACAGATTTTACTAGAAACTATTTTTGGTATGTTTTATGATTCTGTCCAGACGTTTGAAAATCAGTTTTCTAATCGACTGGGGATTCTTTTAAATTATTACTTTCATTTATATCCTTGAAAGACTTCAGCTCTCAGCTATTAGAATATACCAATAGGTACTTAGTACATTTTTACTCACAGGCAGTACCTACTATAAAGTTCCCTACCATGCAAATTAGACGAAAACTAGACTTAAACTTTATACTAGTTTTAGGAGTTCAAAGTACGATATATTAGTAACTAGTTAACTTAGATTTCTCAATAATAATCTAATTACGAAACTGGGTCATGTAACATCAAATGATGCACAAACAATATTGAAGCTTATATAATAATAGTAATAAGGTATTAATTTATCCGTAACATTAATTAAACTTTAATATGTAACATGAAACTGTAAGTTATTGAAATTTCCTCAACGCTTAATTGAAACTTCTTACTTACCAGCTGTTAGTATATCTATCGCACTTTACTTGGAAGGTGTGAGTGAGAGAAGTGACTTTCTACAATCTTGATTATTGCTCATCATAACATTCTTCTTTTTGTAATGTTTACATACTTTGATCTGATAAATAGTGTGTGAATTACTTTTAAATATGAGTTTCCGCCGCGTAGTCTCCGTTCTAGTATTCTTATGGATAAAATATAGCCTATGTCACTCCCTGATAAATGTATCTTTCCATTGGTGAAGGAATTATTCAGTCTGGTCCAGTAGTTTCAGAGCCAATTCGTTACAAACAAACAAACAAAATAATCATGTCTTTCCTGTCTATAATATTAGTGACTATGTTTATTTTTTTATACTAAAAGGTAAATAGGTTCGTATGTTTGTTTCCAAACAAACATACGAACCTATCTGATGGGAAGCGGTTATATCTTAGTTAGGTATAATGTCATTATCATATCAGCCATAGGACATCTACTGCTGAACATAGGCCTCCCCCATCGACTTTTATGCGGACCGGTTGGACGTATAATGTATTACCTATAGGTACCTAAATTATGTTCTTACGGTCATGTTTTGAGTCAGGTACACCAGTTATATAGAGTTACTAGCTGCCGCCCCGCGGTTTCACCCGCGTAGTTCCCATTCCCGTAATCACAGGGGTGTCAAAAATAGATAGTAGCCGATTCTCAGACCTACCGAATATGCACACATAATTTCATGAGAATCGGTAAAGCCGTATCGGAGGAGTTTAATCACAAACACCGCGACACGAGAATTTTATATATTAGATACATACATATTTAACATTAATTTTATATACTGATATGTTACAGTACTGTTTGTGCTTGTAAAATGTATAACTATAATTATTTCCAAGAGCCACGAAAAACGTAGTTTCCAAAGAACTACGGCAAAATCTAAAGAGGCATGAAACCGCTTTAAAGCAATAGCAGTTTCAGTAGATGAACTCGCAGACTGCCTTGGTATCGTATAATTAACCACCCAGAAACGCCTCTGAATCCTTTTCAAAAGCTCAAAAGATCCTTTACATAATATAGTCTATGGGCGGCTATTCACGGCGTGATTACTATGGCCGTCTCGACGGAGCAGTTCGTTATTTTTGTGTAGGCAACCGTATGTAACTTATATCCGACACACACATTTACAACGCACCCGTACAAAAATCCCCCCTAAGTTCATAGTAATAAAGTCTTTAAGGATGTTGCGTTAATTTTGTATACAGTTGCCGAGTGAAATTTGCAAGCGTCGGTGCGGTGTTTCAAAGAAATCTCGACCTTATTGTGAGGGGTGCGAAAAAATTGCGACTTTTACGACGTCTCTCGAGTCGTTTGAACTCGTCGCTGTGTGAATGGCTGGCCTTATGTCGGTGTTGGTTAGACAGCTTTCGTGCGTCACAGTTTTTAAATATTTTTTTCTTAATGTGCTAGCTAAATAGATTTTGGCTATCTTTTGATGAAATTCAGTAGTTTGTTTTTACTATACATTAAGGCTCGGATTCCAATCACAGTTTTGGTTGTTGGTTTAGGACTATTTATGTACGTCCTTGATTTTAAACTAAGTTTGTTTTAAGGTTGAATTTGTAATTTTGAAGAGCTTGTAGTTTTCATCAAAACTCGTTTAAAGCTGTGTTTGTATTATTCCTAAATGTTGTATTTTTGTGATAGAAAAGACAAGCAGAGAATTAATCTTGAAGCACTAAACCTCTAATTTTAATTATCTTCTAAAAGCAATCAAAGTATGCCGGCTTTCTAATACACTAGTGGCTCCCCACGGTTTCTCCTGCGTTACATAAATAATTAATTCAGATCTTAAACTTTCCCGGGAAAAGTAACCTACGTGTAAATCCCGGTTATAAAATACCGTTCGTAGGTTTTGCGTGAAAAGGGAACAAACTAACTTGATAATGATGAAGTTATTAAATAAGTGCGCACAATATGACAGTCATTAAATCATTAAACTCATCAATCATTTAGGTCAGTAATTTATGACTAATAGTTAATTTGCTTGAACGATCTATTAACGGGGTCCGTTAACCAATACTACGGTAAACCGACGACGAATCGTTATCCCAAATTGTAAGTGTTTATTTGAATTATTTTAATCAATTATGGTAAATTATGTGTCATATAAATTTATGAAACTATTCGGTTAGATGAAATTTAATTGATATTTATAGTACATCGTATACCTAATTGCTTTAAGAAATTATTTTTATTTGTACCTACTAAGATGCGTTTTGACTGGCCGGGTGGCTTAGTAGTTAACAACTCTTGATTTTCAATCCAAGTTTGTGTTTGGGTTCTATTATTGTGTAGGTGCTAGTGAACATGTCTGCCTTTTCTGTGTCCAAATTTGCATTGAATATTTATTTATTAAGCGCTTAGGCTACTAGGATTATGTGTCAATAAAGATAAAAAATACAAACGAAAATTGTGCATATTTTATTTTAATATTTATTACAAAAAACACATAGTTTAGATGTGTGTACTCATACGCATATGCGTATTCTAATCTTTTTTAAATGAAAACACCCTATACAGATTATAAAAAGTTTATCTATCTATCTGCGTTACATGCCAATTATTTTCAGTTAAAACTTCAGCAGCTTTTGACCTTCACGCTCTATAGTGATCTAGAATAAATAAAATTAAAAAGATTTAAATTCAGAATTACTGACCACAGATGCCTATAAATAATAGTTTAATTCTGACAGCGGTGGTGGGCGGTCGTGCATGACAGCTCATAATGACAACACCCCGATTCGTTGATAGAAGAAAGCAGTTTTCGGTCGATCAATCGTGTGTGACGATTTATTGTTAATCAAATTTTGAATGGATACTTTCACTTTGGTATAGTTTTTTAAGGCCTATGTGTTGAATAGAAGCGGCGTACGTATACAAAAAATGCACTGAATAAATAGAATTCGGAGGTCAAATTGTGCCTATGCCTATAATGGAAATATTAAATAGGTGTTTTCAGTATAATGTAGATTCCTAGTGTTTAAAATCATGTGCTCTTGGTGGTAGTGCCTATTATTATTATTATATAGCGTTTTCACTGTTGTTGTTTTTGAGTTTATCTATTACAAGCATCATCAGCATATTCACTGCTCAACATAGGCCTTCCCCATCGATTTCTGAGCAGACTTGTTGGAAGAAAGCATTACATTTTAAACATAGATACAATCAATCAAATCTTTACTCTTTTTATTATTACTCAGTCCAATATTTAATGTAAATTAGCTATTTATCCTTTATATCGTACTTAGGTGCATATAGTATCTATTCATATATATGTTAAGTCAATTTAATAATGCATATTTGCGTCATGCGATCTTTCACGTGAATAAATTTCAGTCATTTGTGTGTTTAAGTACCCAAAAATAAAAAAGTAGTACATTTTTCGAGGTTAGTACTCGTGCAAGGATTATAGGGGCATATTGATCCCTGACAATAAAAGTCCTATCTTAAACAACAAAAGCTTATTTGTCCTTGTCATTCTTCGTGTAAAATACATTTGTGTGAAAGAGAAATATATATTTTGTTGGTTTTAGAGGTGCGCGAAATGTATTTTTTGTTTTAGTACGTAGGCTACCTACTTTGTATCTAGGTAATCTTAATTTATTTTAAAAATGAATTGTTCAATTCTTGTAATCTTCGTAATACTTGTCTAAACCTTATGTTTAGTGTACTAAGGTAGATTGTCTTTTGTCGCGTCCTTCTACAACAAATCATAAAATGGATCAAAAACAAAATTTTTACTTTAAACCCTTTATAATCTTAAAGTTTCTTTAGTTTATGTACTCTTAATGTTGACTTTACGTTATTTTATTTATTGTACTTAACTAGCTAAGAGGCTTCCTATCTTGTGTTATCTCACAAGGTATACGAACATAGTCTATAGGCTAAATTGTAATATATAGCCTTTTGAAATCATTTAAGTACCTACTTTCAGAAATGTACATAGGTACAGTATAGCCTCTTTGCAATGTTAGCTCCTATTTATTGTCTCTAAAGACATAAAAATTAACTTCATTTATTCCAAATATCGTTCAAAAAGGTGTTAAACAATTCAGTTAGCCGTCTGTGCATCAATTGATGAATATCCTAAGTCTCGATAATGTCTGCGGGCGGTGAATTCAAATTGTAGAGAAATATTGTTTCTCACGCGACGCGACGCGCCTTCGGAGCGTTACCATTTTAACTCACCGGTTGAATTTAGTGCAGTTTTTAATAGTGAAAAATATTAAATTTTCACATACCTATTCCGTTGTATAGGATACTATAAGGAAATATCTACGAATAAGTATTCAAAATAAAATAGTCTTTGAAGTCGTTTGTGTCAAATTCCAATTCCAAAATTTGGATTATCTAAACATTTGCAAAAGTTCATTATTATCTTTCTTTTTAAAGAAATTTTTCGCTTTACAGATATACATTAAACTAAAGCCAATATTTATCTAAAAATCCACTAAGAAATTTGGTTTCTAACAGTTAGACCTTTGACGTCCAAGCAACAACCCAAAAACCACTTCGCATTTCCGAAATCGAGAATTATTAGTACCCAAAAATGGGGGGAAGGAAACGGCATGAGACTGAGAAGAGGGGGGAAGGCGGCGTCGGCACTTCCGTCCGCGGCGGCAGGCTCGCTCGAGTTTTCCTAATGACTCGAATATTTCCCCTCTGACGTTTAATTAACTATCAAAAGGGAGGGGCTGCTTGGCTCTATGAATGGTCTTCGGTCTTCGATGTGACGTCACCAGTGGCAGCAATCCGGACCACCCGAGGCTCAGGACCTATGGAAAGAGGGTTGCATTAGTTTTTATGATACTGGGAGCTTACTAGGTACGCTACTGAGGGCAGGTTTCAGCTGGGTGGTAAATTTGTAGACCCTGCCTCGATTACGTCTGAGAATAGGACGTCAAAAATTAAATAGGTATTTTTCACAAACATTTTACTAACATGACATCTGTTACTAAAATGACAGAATAACATTTGTCGAGTCATTTAGGGATAAGTATGTATTTAAAAAGTCTCATCTTTAAGCATCATTTTGTTTACTTTAAACTCAGATTGTTCATGAGAAAAGAATTTATTTAGATATTTATATTTACCGGTACCAAAGTATTCCAAGAACAACAAATTCTAATCTTAGTAACACTTTTTACAACCCAAAACGGTCTAATTTAAAGGTTAACTACATTAGTAATCTGAAACGTCAATCGAGGGCGGCAAAGGAAAAACAAACTTCAAAGACAACCATATAGACCTCTCCAGTTTGAGCCTCTTCCCTCTAATATGTGTACGTGAGAGGCCGCAATGGCCGCGATAAAGAACCGACCCCCCCCCCCTCACAAGGGTCCCCCCCCCCTCGTGATTAGGGTCACCATTATGTTGGGATTTGTCCTGATGTATGTCACACTTTTTGGCCCTTATCTACAACGTATGTCAATGTCAGGTGAGTGAGATGAAAGATTGCGTTTGTGACGTTTCTGGTGACGCAAAAGTTTGTAATAAAGTGGAGTTTATGGTATTTTTGTTTAGTTAATGCTGATCTTTTGGAGAGTATTTAAAAATATTTTTTTTATTGACTACAATTATGTGGTATTTAAAATATATCTAAGTCTATTATAGTCTGTCTTGTATTCAATAGTACCGATAGATTAACCATTAGATGTTAAAGTTAAGTTTCCAATACACGTTAAGCAGCGTAAGTAATTTCGATGTAACAACAGCATTCAATGTAAATTTTAGACATAATAAAATTGAGAAGTACATTTTCCCGATCGGATTTTATCGTAATCGTTTATTAAACATGGTTACCCTACATACGATTCACTGGGATATCGTGGTCAAAAATATAAAGGGTCAAAATTAAATTCCACACCGCCCGTAAAGTGTTCAGTTTCGTCATTACACGCAAAGGAGTGTGTGGTGAATAGGAATTTGGCTTTTATCCTTTCGTCAATTTTATACCTTATGTTGTACTAGCTTCTGCCCCGCAGCTTTACTCGCATTCCCGGGTGATCTTCAATTTTCCAGAGATAAAAAGTATCCTATATCCGTCTCCTGGTTCAAAGCTCGGCCAAATCAGTTCAGCCGTTCTTGAGTTATAAATAGTGTAACTAACACGACTCTCTTTTATTAGATAAAGATGTTGTAGTAGCTTCTGCCCCGCGAATTCACCCGCGTTGCCGAAAGATCTTTAATTTCCTCGGGATAAAAAGTAGCCTATGTTTTAATACAGGGTGTCAGCTAACGCCATATCAAATTTTATTCATACCACTCTAGCCGTTTAGACGTGAATAAGTAACAAACACACTCACAAACTTTCGCCTAAAGAATATTAGTGTGATACATTTTGAAGAGGTTTTGATACTCAATATTTTCAAAAATCCTTTTGAACCTTATATAGAATGAAATACGTTTCATTATTATTTGTACACGTTTTTTTGTAAGATGGCACCCACAATACAGGGACATGGAAGATGGCATTACGACATTTTAAGGAGTTCCAGATTCAAATCTAATGCTGCGTGACGCTCGTGCGCCACCGTGACTTCACGCGCGAGAATTTTAAATCAACATACAGTCTAATAAAAACTTTGCCACATAAGAAATAAGGTCCACATTCAGTTTTGGTACTCTAACGTGTTTTCTCACGGTTGACTCCCAAGTGTAATAGAGGTTTTTAAATGTTTGAATGAATTTAGACTTTATCATTCAGGTGGGAAGATTGAAATTCTTTTGGAAAGATAACGTAAAAGTTTGAATATTTAACTACGCTTTAGTGTCCAAATATGTCCGGGTAATGTGTAATGGGTACGTGACGTCACGATTTCGTCTACAAATAGTCTTCAATGAATGTATTTCATGAATGAAATTGATGTGCGTATTGTTGATTTAGTTAGCCCTCATTCGCTGGTGAGATTTTTTAACGGACGTTAAAAAAGCGTTCAAACATAACAAATGCATTTCCAAGTACCATAATGCTCTATTTCCAAGGCGTAAATGCAACACCGCTCGATAAAAAAGCGTCGCGTTTTAAAAACGCTGTCGTGTGAACATATACTTGGGAATGCATTTGTTGTAATTGAGTACTTTTAACATACGTTAAAGAAACTCTTGTGAGGGCTTAATGTTTCTTTTTGTTATCTGTAGTGAGAAAAAAAAACTTATATATTTTTTTCTCTTTTTCAGGTGAGTCCCAACAAAATGGGGATGACTGCAGCTATAGTTATATAAGTAAGTAGAAACTGTTTTTTTTAATGTTACAATTGGAACGTAGTTCCTTATCGCGCGTTGTGAAAGGAGGCTAGACGAAAAGTTGTCACGACACTTTTCCGAGCGTGGCCGAGCGGCGCGTTGCCAAGGCGCGGCCTACTAGTTCCGCGCGCACTATAGTACCTACTACTTGATGTGTGTACAAAAAATATTATTACAACTAAATAAAAATATATTTACATTTCCTTCACTTATTAATCGAAAGGAACTTCGTTCCATCCGGGTGTTTTTGACACCTCTCAAGTTTTTTTTACCATATTTTTTTTTTGCCACATTTTAACATATTTATGTCAGTGCATATAATATAAAATGTATTTACTATGATAAATAATTGCGCCTAATTAATTTCATAGTGTGAATAAATTACCGACAAATTAACGTTAATATTTCGAAATTATCAGTATAGGTGTAATCTAGAACAGTAATTACTAAATATGATTAAATTGTACCTACTTAAAACACAGTAATTAACATAAAATTATAGTTCAAAAACATAAATTAGATGCTTATTCAGTGATTTAGAATTATGTTGAACATTAATATAAATTTTGTTCATTAAATAGACATCCTATCTATTAATAGCTATAGGAATTAATACACTTTAGAAAATTACTTTAATTTTCGTTTTATTTGTTATTATTACTATTTACATAAAATATTACTTATTAATCACATATAACAGCTCATTTATTTTAAATACCATAGGAGGTACCAAATATTTTGTATTATTTTCACATCGATTTAGTATGACACACAAAAATCGACTAACCTTACTAACCAGCACATCCCTTTAAAAAAAAGTAAAGAAATAGTCCACAATAACAAGATTCTAAGACGTACCGAACTTTCTGTTCCACCTTTGAAAATATACCGTTAAAATGGAAGGAGGTATGGGGGGGGGGTTCCTTAGTTTGATTACCCTCCCCCCCACCGGGTTGGCGTAAAAACAATCCACTTTGAATTTTCAACAACTTTGTCCGAGTCGAGTAACTTAATTAATAAAGTTTATTATGTTAGTACTCGAGTTAGTACTCGCTCGACTCAATCGTGGACTATCGAATGTTTTTTTGCGCTGGCAATACTGGCTGCGATGTTTTAGTCGATTTTATTGTTATGCGAGTGAAATTTATTTGTTGCTATTTTTATTCATTACTAGTTCTAGAACCCCACGGTTTTACCCGGGGAACTTCAATTTTCCCACAATAAAAAGTATCCTATATCCGTCTCCTGGTTCTAAACTACCTCCCTACCAATTTTCAACTAAATCGGTTTAGCCATTCTTGAGTTATAAATAGTGTAACTAACACATCTTTCTTATATATATATGGATTTGTGATCAAATAAGTCACCAACTTGAGATGGTGTTATACTTACCAAATGTGGTTGAATTTATAAACAGCCCTATGCAGAAAAAATCCGGGTCACAAAGTCGTAGAAACTTCCGTTTCCACCAAATGCAACATCTAATCCGTGATCACCATCTGCTGATTTTATTTTGACATCACATCCTTTGACTTTATCTGTATGTGAAATGTCAAACTTTCACAATCTTTTTATGTCTTTAGGTGCTTGAAATTTTTAACTACTCCACTTAAAGTTTAACCCCTAAGTTCTAAATTTACTAATATTTAAACATGTTTAAGAAAAGAAAATGAGTCCGTAAATCTCATTCAAAAAATTACCTACCTTAAAACGATATATGTAGAACCACAACTTTTAATCTCAACGCATCAACGCTAAATTCAGTTTATTCAACAGCTTCTACTCAGCTCACTTTACATAGATATTATAAACAATACAAACCAGCTGAGGCCATAAATCTGAACAAACATACGACCTACTTATACCAGAAGTTCCACTGTCCACACCTAATATATTTGTTTGTAGAAGTAACCTATAACGTAAACTAGGTCTTCAAACTGCACTACGGGCTTACGGTCGGCATTTGCAATTCTACACGCGTCTCAGACTGTCCGCATAGCGTCTGTCTTCGTCTAACGGGAACATTTAACGTATTCCCATCTCTTTCGCGCCTGCATTCGATTGCAGAAAGCCGATTTTCTGGGTGCTGGAGCCCTTGCGTTGTTTCATTTCGCGTAAAGAGTAGCTACCTGATTTCGCATTCGGCGTCTGGATGGGATTTCGTCGAATTCGTCGAAGCTCGTCGAAACTCGTCGAATTCAACGGCGGTAATGTGATTCCGTACTGCTGTTATTTGTTTTTGTATATGAGTCGATAGTAAAATGAAAATGCGTGAAACAGAAACGTGTTTGTTTTGTTGGTGTTTTTCGGTGGAACTCCGATTCGCTTGATTTTTATACGCAATACAATTATTTGTTTAATTAAAACGCTAATATAACCGATGACATACATATTTATTCTAAAGACAATCTACCTTAGGCTTATACACAACATAATTATTTGATATTTAATCTGTGGCGAACTGACAGTTCTCAAATGACAAAACAGTTTTTTTTTTCCAAAAACAACCATCAAATCACTCCATGTGTAACCAAGTCACGACATCACACACACTAGCCATCTGTTTACGATTTTTATTCGATTCGTCATATATCGGCGGCGAAGCGAATACACAATCGAACCTGTGACCTCATCGCTTCTATTTTGACCTTCAAATAGTCCATAAATAGGTCTGATAATAGACGATTACTCAATGTTATTGTGAATGCTTAGAATACGTATAAAAATAACGGTTCATTTAATTTTGGCGGCACGTAATTCGACAAAATTTTTTACACGTCATCGTCAGTTGAGTTAGTCGATTATTTAATCGATTTGTAACTTAGAATTAACTTATTATACCTATGTTGTTGTTGTTTGTTATAATAGAAAGAAATATTTAGTATTTTCTAAAATTATATGTATGTGAATTATAAGAGTTATTAAGGACCAAGTACCTACTAAAGTGTGTATCCAAGAAATATGTGACACAAAAAAATCAAGGGTCAGTTTCATTCCGTTTATGATTTATTTTGTGTAACATTATTATTTTTTTTATTTCAGTTGCTCTCCGTCAACGGAGATGATCTGACGTTTAAGGTACAAACCAGTGATAAATTTTAACCACTTTGATTCACGCTTGTACCCACATCACTACCACTTTGTAGTCCAATAAATATATACCTATATATAGTGCTATAGTAATGCTCGCTTAGATATAGTAGCTTAAGTAGTACCTGTATATGAAGTATAAGAAATCCTTTTTGAATTGTCCCTTTTTAAAGGTGAAACAACGCACGCTGCAACGCATTTGGTAGTGTCTTGATACGTTATTGGTATTTCCTTTTGGACTCCTAAGTATGGAACATTGAATTAGTCCAAATCCATAGCATTGCTTGTAAGATTTAAACCAAACGCACACATATAAAAATTAAAGGTACCTAAAGTTAAATCAAATCTTTCAGTGCACGAACCTTTTGCAAAAGTTGCAAGCTCCTCAACTACTCGTAACTAAGATTCCCTTTCACAATAACTCAAACAAAAACCTGAGTAATGGAGCGAAAAAATGGCGCCCAATAAAAAGCGCCGCCCGACCGAATCACATAAAACATATAATTAATTCCTTTTTTTCACCCGCCTTCTGAACCAGGAGTCCCCATTCCGCACACCTCCGCAAAATATGGTCTTTCATAACTCGGCGTGGAAAAAAAATCCCACCGTAATTTAATGCGCCCCCAGAAAATAATATGTAAAAATACGCGCGTTGGATGGGCCACTTTCGGCCCATTTCGGTCAATTTCGGCCCGCGTCGACCATTACGCGAACATCTTCCATACCGTTATCTAGCACCCGTAAGAATAAATCAGGATATTATTTTGCCTTAGAAATATTATTTTTCATATCTAATCAGTGGAGTAAGAATTATGGTTGTGATATGGAGGTATGTATTTATGCGGTATGATTTCGCGTTCAAGATTTGGGGTGCGTTTTATGTGTGGCCGTGCCGAAAATGTGCTCGCGTTCCGTGTTTGAAATTTTGTGTTTCGAAGAATGTCGACCCATTTAAATGTAGGTGAAGGTTCGTTAAGACTTTTAATTTTTTTTTTCTAAAAAAAATAAGGTGACATTTAAAATTCCTAATCCTCTCCCTAACTAATATTATAAATCCGAAAGTAGCTCTGTCTCGCTTTCACGCTAAAACTACTGAACGAATTTAAATGAAATTTGGTACACAAATAGTCTAGAGCCTGAGAAAAGATATAGGCTACTTTTTGTCCCGGGAAAATGGAAGATCTCCGGGTACGCAAGTGAAACCGGGGGAGCCACTAGTATAAAATAAATTTATGTGCCGACATACAATTCTGTAATAATTTATTTGAGGTATCCATATATTTTTATAAATAAGGCCCCATGTTTAGTTGATAAAAGTATTTTAATTATTTAAATTATTCTGGATATGTGAGTAATTTACGCTGAAATTATTATCTTATTATCAACCTGCATTGATAGTAAAGGTAGTTACACAAACTGGCAACCAATACTTAAACTGTTGCACAAAAATCGAATTAAAAAAAATATTTAAATACTATTTCAATTGCGGAACGGTCGCAAAAGTGGATTGGCATTGGTACCGATATCGATTTTATATCGAGTAGACGTCGAATCGAGTCGATCGTGTTACATTTGTGGCGATTGCGGTCGGCCCGCGTCCAACTGCGGTTTTGTGCAATTGTCGACCATATTTACTGTGCGCGTAGCGTTACGGGTTTTTGTATTGATGTGGGTAAGCTAATTAACGTTCATTGCCTGTTAATGTACTCATATTTTGAAAATGAAACACTTTGGAAATAAAATTCGTTCGTAGAGTTATCGTTTCGAATTTTCAGTACTAAAAGTATTTGCGCAAAATATGTCTTTTGGGAGAGACGCAACGATCGCTCTGGTAAGTTTTGTGTTCCTAAATTTATTGTTCAATTCGAGATAACTTCATTTTTGTATACTTATTCGAATCGAAGACTTCGTAGTATTGTGAAATTGTAACAATTTCGTTCTGTCGCTGTCGCCGCGTCGCTGTGGGTTTTTGAACACGAAAATATTCCTACAACAAAATGATAATGGGTACCTATATATACGTATATCGATAGGTACAAGATATATATGTACAAGAATTATGATACTTGTACACATGACAGGCTAGTTTGCGACACTGACCCTGAAGCTGCCTGTCGTGGGTTCGATTTCCATCCAGTAATAAATGTTCTGTGTGTAAAGATATAAATATATATTTAGAGTATATAGTAGTCATCTCTGCTTAGTTTGAAACCAGATTGGAAATGTCTGGAAATTGTCCCGGTAAATTTTTTGTAGGTTATTTTTAAATTACTTTCTGTACTGTATCAGATTCACCAAAATTCTTCCAAAATTAATAATATATCACCACTTTCTTAGTAAACAAATCAATAAGTACCTTACCCATAAACCCGCAAACTCAGCTCCCAAGTTGTCCCATTCGGCATCAGTAATTTACTCAGTCGTCTAATGCAAATCTGCCATAAATTGTCAATAAAAGTGGGGGTCGGGGGTCAGGGTTGGGGGTTCCCACCGATAGTTTCCATTCGTTGGGCCGTAACAATTTATAGAGCAAGTTTTAGATGGAAAAAGTTAGTAATCCTATCTACTTATTACATCCCAACGGGGTGATGTGAAATCTTCCAACACTAAAGAAACAAGTCATCACGTCCCATAGCACAGCTCGAAGATTTTGACCCAGTTTTTTCTATTGATAAATGCTATTTTGAAAATGGATTGTCTCCTATGACAGGTCATATAAAAATGGAAAAGAACTGGCTAAAATACCATAAATGTTTGTAACTGCAGCTTTCAAGATATCAAGAACCATCTTTAAACCCAGTTTTAAGCTGTGCTCGCCCAATTGGTAGACCTATTATTGTTCTTTTTTTGGCTATACATATTCACCAAAATTAAAAAAAATGCCAAAGGTTACTCGAATAATTACAGAGCGACCTGAATAGAGATGGATCATTTAGATTATCCTTTAAAATGAGGCCTAAGCCTCCGTCTCCGTCCTTGACTAAGTTAAAAAAGTTCATCTCCCTCAGAACGAAACACTAAATAATAAGGAGCAACAAATTACCTCTCCACGGGTCCCCGAAGTAACTTACATAATACTGAAACAGTAGTCTCTTAAAATAAAAGACCTTTGAAGACCGCCGAAGGAAAATGAACTTTAAAATAAAAACGCGACAAAGTGCAATTTCACTTCCATTCATGGAGCAAGCGGAGATAATCTTGTTGGTGAGTCATTTTTGACCAATTTCCCTGGGTATTGAAAATATTTTATGGAATACGACGTCGCAAAGTCACATAGGGCCCGATAGGCTTTGTGCTTAGTTCAACCACGTTCTGTACAATGTGCCCTGTTTTAAACGTTAGAAATTTTGTATAAAGCTTGTTACGGCGTCTGCTTTATGTATGAAATCCTATTGGCCAGTCTCCTTTGTGGAGTTTGCTGGAAAATTGTTTTATGCCTTCCATTTTTGCTTATGTATCCTATAGTTATCCTCGCTTTACGGGTCAATCAACATTATAGGAGCATGGTAAAAGTTCTTTCCTGGTTTATTTTTGCTTTGTTTGTTTGGGAAGGTAAACCTGGTTAAGTAATAGTCGATTAAGACATAAATTCTATATAAATAGAGTCGAAAATGCATTGGCAATGCGTCTAGTATTGCGATATTAAGTTAAGATCACTTATAGTCCTTTGAGTTCATATAGTTTTTATTCATCCCTCTTCAATCTTTGTCTTGAAATGGAAATATTTTTCCTTTATATTATCAAAAATACTATTTGTAAAAGGTTATTGTTTCAACAATTCAATAAATATGATCCCAAATGCAATTGTTCTTTATTGATGAAACTCACTATCCAAGAGTACAAATGAATCGCTATTAAAAATGACAACAAAAAGAAGGACAATCGATATAAATTAACAAAAACTATTTAATTGTGTAAACTGCGTCCCGGGAACTGCGCCGGGACTCGCGCTCTCCGTTTGTCCCGGACACTTTTGTTCCTGTTTTATACCATTTTAATTTGTCGACCATTCCACGGTAAGGTGATTAAATGTTTTACACTTGTCTCATACACATTTTCAGACAGGAATTTCTATTGTATTGCGTCGCATATTCCCCATTTTACAATCATTTTCAGTATCTTCCGCTTTTGGTCTTAGCGTAATGTCCTTGATAAATCGAGTTTCTACACAAAAAGATATTCTTAATTTGAACTACCAGTGTCGGAGCTTATTCAATACAAATAAACAAACTAAAATTATAATCGTTATTATTTACTGTATTTTAAAGTAGCTTTCATTCCGCCATTTTTCTTTTGGAACTTTGTCTTTTTACCATTGTCGAATTTCATTTACATAACACCCCTTTTGGACTACGAACATTTTAAGACAAAACATATCTATTTAAGTAGATAGATTGGGTAATGATTAAATTTAAAACTAATTCCATAAAAACTGTTCCATCCTTTATTATATTACCGTCGCTGAGATGATAACAAAAAGCTCAAATCCTGTTACCAGCGAAAATCCTATTAAAAAGGTTGTCCTTTTAAAATCCCACTCCCACTAAATCAATCAATTTGTTAACTGTCACTTTCAATTACAAAATTGATAGGCGAAAAACGGACAAAAAAAATATACCCCGTTCACATGTGGCAGCGATCATCCAGTAACGAACCAAGAGTCAATAAATCAAGTGAACCTAAATCCGTCATCGTTGCACTAAAAATGGCGTACAATTTTGAATTTCGATCTTGACGCGTCAGAAATAAGAAGGTAATATAGAGCGAATAGGTCCCCAGTCGACAGTTACCTCGGAAGGGCAGGACGCGATGCCATCGCATTTTCTCTGGCATTTTGATAAGGCACAGTATTCCACGTTACACTTTTATTACTTGGGTACATTGCACTTGAATATTATAGCCGAGTTATTACGTGGGAATGGCAGTTGCTTATGGTGTGGCGTTTTGCATAACCAAACAAAGGAAATGTAATAAAATATTGCGTTTTTATCTTGAAAGTATACGCAAATTTTTATCTTGAGCTGTTACTATTAAAATAAATAAATAAATATCCTGGGACATTTTTAACACACGGCCAATCTGATTCCAAAGTAAGCTTCAAAGTGAGCTTGTGTTATGGTAACCAGATATCTGATATACTACATATAATACTTTTAAATACATATTATAGATATTTACATCCAGACACCGAACAAACAGACATATTCATACTATTGACGCACACAAAATTTTTATATATTTGATCAAGACAAGTCTATAAGTAAACTATCATAATTTTAATTAATCGATCTTCAAATCTTTTAAAAGTCCGTAGCATTATAAGTTGAGCAAAACGTTTCAGTTGGTTAAGTTATTTATCACTAAAATCACTGTATTAGATAAATTCTTACATTAAGTTCTATAAATTGTAGCTAACCAAAAAACATAAAATATCCAACGGTATTTAAATCAAGAACAGAGCTACTCCCATAAATTCTCTCCACATTACCGTGTACATCATAATCGACGCAAAATTGCATTCCCTTCGTGGAATTTCGAAATACAAAAATGTGCATTATGAAGAGCTTGAGCGAAGCATCAATATGCACATGTTGGGCATAGTGAAAACAACAGGCGTCATTGTCGTCAGTGTCGAGTCAATGCACATCCGAACACATGGTCGTCTATTTTTAAACTGACGAAATAGAGACATAAAGATAAGTTTACTGCGTACAAATGTCCCATCTCTAGGCACTCGGATATATTTCGGTTTATTGTTTAGCGCTGCACAAAGAGTTTTTTAGTGCGCTTTTAGTAGCGTGGTGCACTCTCGCTTGATTTAATATTTACGAGTTTTTCGGTGCATTTGAATTTGGAAGACTCTATATTCTTCATTTTGTTTATGTTTATGGCCGGTTGATCTCTTTTGTCTATGTTAAATCTAATTTTGAAAGCCCACTTGTTAAAAACTTACAAGCATTTCAACAGTGTGTCATCTATAGTCGGATTAATAATTCGAGTCACAGAAATGACAAGTGCAACTGTCACTGATACAAAAAAGGGTGACCCGCTACAATAGTGATGTACGGCAGCTTTGTTCTTATAGTATCCGATACATAAATCTAGTCGAAAATCCCAAAATTTAATTTTTTTTAAACTAAATTTGAATTTAATTGAAACCAAAATTAAATAAATAAAATCGAATAAATGTTATTAATTTAATTAACCTAACATAGGCTAATCATCCAATTCATGCATAATTAAAAAAAAATGAATAAATGTACGAATAAATATAATTTATTTGTCCAGTACCCGTACAAATAGTCACTTCCAAAACAAAATGGGGTCCATAGCGTGACAAGTGATGACTTCTTTCAATAGCCCAAAACAAATAATATACTATGTAATATTTAATTACCTACCGTGTATGTCTTCTGTTTTATTACCATAAACTTCATATTTTTATTTATATAAAGGCATTCTGACATTGGATAAAAAAAAAGGAAACTCTAGTCGAGTTTCCTTTGTCCTTAGCCGACTTTTAGTTGTAAAAATTCGAATCTACCACAACACTATTTATTTGGGTCTAAAACACTGCAACACTGGAAATGTCATATCTCTGCCTACAATGAATAATCTGATTATATATAAAATTTGAATGTAAATTCTACAGAATTTGTTAAAGCTTATATCGTAATTGGTTGCGCAAACTGTTCCAGTTTTGAAATGAAAATGGTCCAGCATTTTGGATGTGATACGAGATAAACGTTTCATTTCGATTGTTCATGAGAAATATAGAAAAAAGTTAATGTCTAATGAAAAGTTAAATTATATAGCATAGATAGCTAAATAAAGAGGCCCTAAATACTATTTTGTTCCTCATTTATTTAAATAAGATCCAAAAATAGAATTCCTTTATTTAATAAGCATCAAAATCTATATTCAAATGTAATTATGATAAAAGATCGATCGTGTTATATTTTTTTGATGTCACTTCCATTTTGTATCCAACTCTTATAAGAATGAATGAACTGTTACGTAATTCTTGAGTCATTCACTTCGGAAATACAAACAGACAACGTAATTCATTAGTTATATTAATAATATTAATACCTACAATGACGAAGACAAAATATTTTTATAATTCCTTACCAGTAGTTTTAAATTTGATTCATTGTATGATATGAAATAATTTAACGGATTAAGTCTTAGTTTAGATATCTGCCGACCTCTTAGAAGATAACAAGCTTGAAGATATTTCTTTATTAATTTAGAACATTTATATAAAATTTATTTAGCTTTCACCTCGCGGTTTCACTCGCGTTCTCAGGGACGTTTAATTTTCACGAGATAAAAGAAAACCTTTTTTGCCTATACTCTAGTCGACATAGGAACTAAATTTCATAAAAATCCGTTTAGAGGGCTAGGCCTAAAAGCATGCCAGACAGACAGATTTAATTTCGGATTTATAATATTATTAGGGGTTAGCAATCTGATTATTATAATGTACAAACTATGCTTAGCTTAGAATCAGATGTACCATGTGTAAAAATGTTCGTGGATCTTTATTAAAAATCGCTTGGTATAGCTTTATCAAGCTTCTAACCCCTCGTCTACCTATAAGATATAATATTGACACTTTACGAGTATGTCCTATGGGATAAATCTATTTTTTATGGTAGTCCACGTTACTTATCGCTTTTTATGGCCATAGAGCGGGCGAGAGACAGTTTGAATCACTTAATTTATCGATATGTAGGGGGAATATCGTCTAGAACATTTTGTAGAAACCTGTAATGCCACAGACCTATAGTATAACTAGACGTCGCGAGTGTACTTGCTGTCAAAATGCTTCAAAAATGTCTACTTTTTTAGTAAGTGATCGACCGTTATTGCCTTCGGACGTCAAAAAAATTAAACATAAATTTTTCTATGTTTATTTAAGGTTTTGTTTTCTTCCCAGAGCAACCTAACCAGATATTGATTAAGCTCTATTTGAGTACCTTTACCTATTTAGATTGCAGATCTATGTGTGATACCTACGAGACAAGAGAAAATTGATTTATATAATTACTAGTGGCTCCCCGCGGTTTCACCCGCGTTCCCGGGATAAAAAGTAGCCTATGTGTTATTCCAGAACATATTCTAGCTCTGTGCCAAATTTCAAGCAGATCCCTTCAGCCGTTGGAGCGTGAAAGAGTAACAAACATCCATACATCCATACTTACAAACTTTCGCATTTATAATATTAGTAGGATAGTGTTACCTAATGCAAACCTTTTTACAGTGTTTTTTTTTTGTAATTCTGTCATATTTGATATAAACTAAAATAGGGACAAGATAATAGGTCACTTTTGACAGATGTCAGTTTTATATTCATAGTGAGGTGACCTGCTTAAAAACATCGATTAAATGAATGAATCGAATGAATCGATACAGACTTGAAACATATGTGAATTTTAAAAATGATCATGCGAATCCCTGTCCCATTATTATTTTTTCTTTCATAAATTAAAGGAGCAAAATAAGACAAGTACCTACGTAATTTAACAAAAAAATTGCTTTTATTCACTTGAACTATCGGAACTATCGGAATAGTTAAAAGAATAATAAATATGTATAATTAGGTTTTATTATAATCACAACGTGGTTATAAATTTATGGTGATTTTTCTTCACAAGTAATCATTGCATTCGATTCAACTTACAATCCTATCAGCTTTCGATTTTTAGAGTAACATCCCTAGTGTTTAAAAAGAAAAAGGGTTGACTGACGCAACATTGTAACGACGTTCAGTTCTTTAGATCAGAAATTGTTTATTATGTTTAGAATGGTTTATTAGTGAAAGCAAATCGTAAAATTACTCGTATCGGTCATTATTACAATAAATATGTAAACGTTATTGAAAAAAGTTAAGCAATTGTGCAGTTCTTATTTTATGCCCGCCGTTACAAGGTTACGTTGTTGAATTTTGATGAAATGTCAAAAGTGACCTATTATCTTGTCCCTAGTATAAGTGACAAATTTCTAATCAGGACAAATATTTATGTGCATGAATTAGTCCTGATATGAAAGCTATAGTGTTCTCCACGTGACCTACCCTGGATCTAATAGACGTAATGGATCAATTCATACTATATTCGCTCTACCCAATACAGGCAACACTTTACTTGTATACACTACTTAATTTAGCTACATTAGTCAACGCCGTCCGATACAAAACTACGAAGCAAGCAGGGCGGGCGTTTGGAACACGTTACCGTATTTTGGGCGATAATAAATTGTTAATGCGGCTTCGGTCCGCATCCGATGATTAATTGACCCGATCTGACCCAACAATTACTTCAATTATTTACCTCCGGTGTACGGTTGCTGTGCAATTCGATAGTTTCTCCTTTAATTTGAATTATTGATGCATGTATGTAGGTACAGTACATACGTAATTTGGATTCGGGTAAGTATGTAATGGACATTACGTTGATTGCTTGTTTTGTGTGTGATTTTAGTTTTATTAGTCCCCAAATAATCTAACTGGTTCAATTAATTTGTTTGGATGTTTACCTTATACAATGATGCACGTAAATAGGTGATAAATATCCTGGGCCATATTTCGCGAACGCCTAATCTGAATTCAATCGAACTTGTGCACATCTTATACAGATATTTTACTTCCAGATATTTAGTATAGAATATCCATGCATAAAATATTTGTTCTAGGCGGGAATCCAATTCACGATCAGCAGCTTAACAAATTAGGGTCACTAACCACAAAGCCAATCTCCGTCAAATCAAGTCTGTCTGAAAGATATAATTTATTTTTAGGGCTAATTAAAATAAAATGTTAAACACAACATTCTTATTAAAAAGTTACTAAAACTGACAATAATTTGTTACTTTTTAATTGAGATGAAACTTCGTAAATAACTACAATAACACAGGATACTTCCTAGTATAATATTAAAGCTATGACTTGAAATATATATTTTTATGTCAAATAACTTTTTTATAATCTCGGGTCGCAATTTACTGAAATATGATTTAAAACATTTTACATAACGTCGTATCAACTTTCAAAGTAACTTCACCGATTTTACAATACCGAGAATTTTAATTTTAAATGCTGATGGTCGTTTTATTTTGTAACATTTGTAGCTCTCATATTTTTATAAATCTACAATTCTTAGACGTAAAATAACATCACAATATATTTACAGTTTGCAAAAATGAATCTCACAATTCAGCTACATTCAGTCAGTAAAAGAAAGATCTAGTGAATAAAATTCCACTATCTAAATTAATCAAAGCAATTAATGTAAGTCAATACATTTATAAAGCCACTGACAATATTAATCAGATTGGTAATCCATCCTTTCCATATAGACCTCATAGTAATAAACTTCACTAATCCAACCAGCTTGAGGCAATCACTTAGCGAGCGGCTGTAAGCAGTAAAACCATAGTAAAACCAACATGTGTAAATTATTTAACAGTCGTTGTCTCATTACTGTATTCAGTGTAACGCCTCTGAAGATATTTAGGGTTGTAATAATTGCTTTACGGCTTGCGGGGAATCGCTATTGGCGTTCATGGCGATCGTTTAAAGGGTGATGAAAAAATATTGGTTACAAATTTTCGCATGGATGCTGTAAAATTTTATTATCAACTGTATTTACTTTATCAGGCTCTATATGGTGCTTTGATATAATATATAATATAGGATATATCGAGTATGAATTTTGTTCCCTCAGATAGATATTCTTGTATTTTTAGTTTGTTGTCTGCAACACAAGTTTTATATAGCGACAGACTGGTTGGCTTTCGAGTTACCGGTCGTGAGTTCAAATCACTGGTACGACAAACATTTGTATGCATGAAATTGTCTGTTTTTTCTGTGTATGGATCAGCATATCTATATAAGAACATATTTAAAAGTAGTTAGTATGTGTAGTATATCAGCTATCTAAATACGATACCAAAAGCTCAGCTTAGTTTGAAATGAAACATGCCTCAGGATATTTAATTATTTATTTGATATCTAATGAACGACGAATCCTTACACATTTCGTAAGTAAATATTTATAAAAAATAAATCCACCAAACGTTGATGGTCTATATTCGGTAAATAAATGTCTAACGGCAATGAATTATTCGCAAGAATTTCAATGTTTACCTTCGTCAAGAGTTACCGAGCGTATCTCGAAACGTTTCATTTTCAACAAGATTATTTACTCGTGTAAAACAAACAAAATGACATGAGTGAATCCTATCCACTTGACCTCGATTCGAGTCGTCCCCAAACTGTGGCAGTCATACGACGATCAATACTTACAGCGTAAATAAATCACTAAGTTTGAGCCCGCGACAAGGTATTACATGAACCTAGTAGCAGTACATGGCTTCTATCAGATGCCACTTTGATGTTAGATCATCGCAAACGTAAACAACAGGCGTCTAATTAGAGGTACATAAACGGATCTCATCGGTTTTCGGTTAGTATACGTTAATCTACTAATTTGGTGACAGATGCTCTATTAATTTACCAGCTTTATTGATAATTATTTATGACGATGTCATTGTATGCTCTAATGATGTGGTTGAACATGTAAGTTTGAATCGCTAATACCTTTGTTTTGATACCGTCTTATTCATCAAATCAATTGATATGTACCATGTATTTTAACCAAAATATGTCTTCCTGTTATATAGTTTTGGGAGCTGAAGTAAAATATTTACATACCTAAAACGATTGTATGTTTACTCACGAATAAATCTATGTTAGAATCTTAAGTTATGCCGAGCATGAATATTTTATATCATGTAAATTATGTTTCGTTCAATCATACAGTATGACAGAATAAGTCGTAATACTTCATGCATAGTACTTTGAATGTACTAACAAAATCACGATACCTGGTGTTTTAAATCTGAACAGTCCTTACTCAGTCCAGTGACATAGTGTGTCCTGTGGAGCACTGAGGCCAATCCCGGGTCCCTCTAGTGGCATGCCGTCACTCGCCGTAGCCCGTTTGACGCCATATGTGATCGCCCCAGATCCGAAACATCCCCAATCCCAACAAACTTTAAACAAATTGAAATCGTATGACATACGTTGCAAGGGAAAGAATCGATTGTATATCTGACATAGGGGTGGTAGTGTCGGTATGGGGTGAAGTCCCAGAGGCGACGTACGGCGCAGTGCTCATCATTTCCCCATTGTCTCGTTAGACAAAAATCAAAAACAAACACTCTCTGTCAGGGATTTTCGGTTCTAAGTTCGGAATGATTCGCAATGATTGTGCGGATTGTTCAGTGTGTTTATTTGCTGTGTTGTGGTCGATTGTTCTCATGGGAACATCTTCCTATAAGCTGTCATCGGATAATATTAAGCCACCATAATGTCAACCGAGTGTCAATTTACTATGAAATACTTAAAATATAATAAATTTGACATTTACTTTATATACTGTATACATGTAGTAGTGGTAAGTTTTATTTACCTTTCACCTTACATTATTTCGAATAGTTGTACTTACGCAGAATTTCACTTATCAAATAATGTTTGTCACATTACTGTCACAATATTTTTTTTTTCTTACAACGCGTATTTATTAACCTCAACTCGTTTGATCGTACGAAATTTATGTGACAAGTCATGGCAAGTCTAGCGTTGTGTAAGTTTGTCATGCAAATTCAATTCATGAATCAGTTGACAACTACTTTGAATATCAATTTGTAATTTCTTTAGTAACTGAAATTGTCTTACTGAAGAATTCACAAGCAATTCATTATCTGGTGACATATTGTAATGTACACATAAGATTTGTCTTGATTTACAAGTGGGTGGGGTGGGACAATAGCAATACAAATATTTTTTCACTACGTCTGCATTTTCATCGCGTCCATGCATTGAATTACTCGAGATTTCTCCATGCTTTGGATAAATGTAATTCTTTCCTCGAAGATTGCGCCTCCACCGAGTCTCGCGTCTCCTACGTGACCACAATACCTAAGATCCGAGTTGTCTCCAGCCACTCTTTTATGTCTATCATTTATTCTTTCGATACGCGAACGTCAGCGTTTGACAACTACAGTTCATGTCGTATAAATTTTCGGTGAAATTGTACGTAGAGTGAGTTACGGGTGAGGACGGGCCCTTCGACTCTGCCGTTTTCTTGGCTGTCGACAGATTTATCGCTCGCTTTGTTTTTAGAAATTTTCGCTTCCGTAAACGTTCGCCCCATATCGAGAAGGCCTATTTCGATCGGCGCCTGCATCTCGACGAGAACATCGATTCCGGGATTAACTTGAAGATTTCCCACTCTCTAGAATTGTCATCGCTCGTGGAGCTCTAAAAAATACACCCCACAGTGTAGATTATTTCTAATGCTCGAGCTCGAGACGCAATAAACTAGCGCGATGATAATAAAAATGTTCAGCTTATCCCTCGTGTTCCCGCTGTAAATTTAAACGGGTGGTATGCGAGCGATTCTAAACCTTACCGCCTTTTATTAATGTCACGATAGAACGTTTTAATTTTAATAAAACTGAACATCGGCACGCCCGACCTATTTGTCAACCTTCTTTACTTTTGCTGGCATAAAATCATACAGTCGCACTCCGCGTAACTACAACTCGGTTGAGGGACAGCGCGGCCGCTCGATTGAATACGTACTTTTTGATTACAGTGCTAAGATATAAATTCGCGCGATAATCCAAGTTTGTGCACGTATGAAATATGAAATCCCTAAGCGCGGCCGCGCTGGGTTTTAGCTTTTCTCTTTAAAGTAATAAAGGTGTGTTTTATTTGAACGGCTACGGATTATATTCGAGATTTGGACAGCGAAACACGTAGGTGAACCATCGCTCATGTGACAAATTTCTACGTTTGCCTTAACGTAGGGCACCGTGTTTAGAATATTACATCCGAAGTAGGGTCTTTGGGAAGTCATATTGATTTACATAAAGTAAGATATGGGTATAGAGGATTTGATATAAATGAAATGATCAAACCTTGTTATAATATGACAATATCCTTTTTATGTTTTCAATATCCATCATTTAGTAGTTATAAATAAATCAATTAAAGGTTTATCTGTTATATCGTAAGTGTACCAGTCGTGGCCACGGTACCAGTAATGGCCAAAAATTAAAAGAAACATCTAGAATTCGGACATGAGCGAATGTTTTTACATTGGGATCACTGTGACATAGACTTTAGACATCGAACTATCTAAGTTTAACGTTTTATTGAATTCAGTCAGTTACATGTACAAATATGCACGAATACAAAGTGTAAGGTGATTTGAAATTGACAACGACGGTTTTTCTTAAGGAAATCGTTAAGGCGGTGAGCAGAAAGTTTCACTTGTAAAATAGTATTGCTTAATTAAAATCAAAATTAGTTTTGTTTCATGTGTTAACCATAAAATAAAGATAAACTTAGACTAAGACTGGGGCATCCATTAATGAATTTTCCCTGTCCAAGACTGGGTCACAAAACTACAACTTTTATTTGTTATATTAATTGAATCCAGCTTTGCCGTATCTCACGCGCAACACATTACAAATATTAAATAAGGACTGGACTTTGCAGTTTCACTATATTCAGTGCTGAAACTTTCACAATTTTGGTAATATTTCACAAAAACCTTTTTTTTTTTCTTCAACTGGCCACCATTGGGTCATTTACCATACCTATGTTTATTTTCACTGTATACTTTGCATATGTCATTAAGCCAATATTGTCGAACAATCAATACCAGCCTCGGAACTCCTGCAGAAGCTCAATGTAATGATTGAATCCATGATTTTTTTATCGCGTCGTGAACAATTGTGACAGTTGCGCCCCCTGGGGTGTGAGTTTGACGGTTCGTTTATGTGACTTTTTGGGAAATTCAAATTGTAGTTTTCTTTTCGTATAGTAACGAAGCCAACAATACGTGCGGAAGACCTGTGTACGAATGTTTTCGCCCACATTTGGGGGTTACGCGCACATACGTGATTTTGCTACGAAAGCAACTAGCCAATTGTATATTTATGAGTTCACTATTTTGTCGGATTGAATTTTTTCATTGTAACTCCCGATTTGTTGTAAAGTTGATGCCTTTTGGGAATTTTCATTATTTGTTGTTTGTTACGCTATTGCATATGGACGACTGAATTGAATAAATAGTGATTGACATCATCATAGTCTCTCACATAGATGTAAAATATGCTGCGATAGATTTCAGCTATTTAATTACCTTAGGATTTCTAATTAAGTGACTACTTAGATCATATTTTCAACAAATTTATTAAAAATACCCATTAAATAAATAGATTTGTTGTTGGTTACAATTAACGCTTATTAACGCCCATTAAAATCATCAACCGGATATACAATGACGCATTCTAAATTTACCAATGTTGTGAAATGTTCTGGCAACAACCTTCAGTATGATAAAAATCATAATTCTCCTAAAATACCGCTCGAACAATAATGTTTATTATTAAACGTTTAAATAAAGAGCTCTCGTGTAAAACAGGAGTCAATAATGGTGACCGGTCACAAGTTATCATCGCGGACGTCCTGCAACACGACGCTATCACGAAGAGTTATCTCTCCAAGAGGAAACAGACAATATTTTATTCATATAAAGTACCCACTGCCCACACACAGTGGCGCCCGAGTACAGAATACCCCCGATTTCATTTCGCGAATTAGTTTTATTGTTGTTTATCCGAAGGACGAACGTGATTGCGTGAATTACGAAATTTGAACTTTAGAATTTGGATTGATTTCTTCGACTGTGTGACTTGTGTTCTGTGTTGCCTCTGGATTTATTTGGATTGCCATCAAGTTTTGTGAGTTATTGAAATTGTATATTTTAGGCTTTTTTATTATTTAATCCCCGGAGTTTCACCAGGGAGATAATCCATTTTCCCGGGATAAAAATTCGCCTATATCCTTTCTCAGACTCTAAACTATGTGTGTAGCAAATTTCATATATACCATTTCAGTAGTTTTGCCGTGAAAGCGAGACACGAGAGTTACTTTCGCAATTATAATATTAGTATAGATTGATAATGAAAATACTAATGCTATGCGTAACTCCTATAATTAGAATTCCGATTTCGAATGTCTTCGACTCGGCCGTCCTTCTGCCAGATAAAGGGGGGACTTGGCAAAAATTCCCCTCTAACGAGCTCATTGTCCTTTTTGTTTGGACCTCCTTTGTGAAGGGTTCCGTTGGCAGAGTCCTTAATTATCGCATTGAACAAGTTTCTTCGCTATTCCATTGGATGTTGGACTGTTGGTATTCTAGGTTTTATGGATAATTCTTGATAGCAAACAAGTTATACTAGCATTGAGTTATATTATTTTTCCACCTCCCCGTTTCAGTTCTTTCTACTAATTGGATTATTAGCTTGTTTTTATGCATCAGTTACATGTTGTACTTTAATCATTTCTGTTGAAATATTATCGTTATTATATGTAAGAATTTTAATTAAGCAATATTTACTTTACATACTAAAGTCTATCTTAATAATAAACCTAGTAACTTCTTTACAATCTTGTTAACTTACTTTGAATCAATCTTCAATAAAGAATCTACTTAAAATCAAATAAATTATATGAAGTAGATATTACTTGGAAAGAAAACCTTTGTACCGGTCTGGCTCTAAAGGTTAACTAGATGTCCCAGATTCCCATAATTGCGTAAAAGATTCTTGATCGTACTTATTAAGGATCAAGACCTCTTGAGTCTGTCTACTGTTGTATAAGTACAACACTGCGATATACTAATAAGATTAAAAATCTCTTAATATTTTATTACACGAATATATAAAGTGGAAAGATTTTATTCTTTGTTTGTTTTTGTTGAATAGGCTAAATAATTATTTCATCATTAGAAAGGTCCATTATTAGCAAGTAACATAGGCTCTATTTTATATCCATAATCCTTTCAGAACGGGAACTATACCGAAGGAAAGCTAGTACTCAAATAAAATTTTAAATGTATAAAAAACACTATCTCTAAATCATTAAACTGTAATATAATAGCGTGAAATTGTAAAAAAATAAATCCACAACATTAATTACTTCAAAAGAAAACGTATTTTGCGGTCTCTTTAAAAAGATCTTCACATGCAATCTGCATACTCAATTACGTAGTCCAGTAATGAGGTACATTCGAAACTAATTTTATTTTCTTCGACTCCTTTGAGCTGGGCCTCTTGGGATGTTTGCCTTAAATTAAAAAGTTTTCTCTCGGAGTCTCAAGAGCACTTCCGTCTACGGCCGCTTTATTCCTTTCTGATACTTTCCCCTAATGATCTCATACGATTTGACTTTAGTCTTTGGATTAAAAGAATTTCATGGAAATTGCCCCGCTTTCTACGGATAAATATTTGGTGAAATTCATAATGAGATTTTCTTTCGGAGGGCACTTTTGTGCTTGCGTTACCAGGAAATGAGATTTTGACGTTTCGGGACAAATGGCGGTAGTCAACAACTTCATGTTATGAGGGTTCCTTTCTTGGTAGTGTCCTTAGTTATTAAGGATCCTTAGTATTTAAGGAGCTGTCTAACTTTTTATATAGACAGGTACTATAAAAAACACAATCACAAATACAAGTAATTAAGAATTTTTTAGTATCAAAATCTTCATTACAATGATAAGCGACTTTAGGAACGTAAAATACAACATATCAATTTACTTCACAGTCTCATATACTTCAATTTCCTCATAAATTAAAAGGCAAAAAAGTTTACCAAGTCTCTGAAGCAACACGCTAAGTTGCCTCAGATATTTTTCCTTTCAAGGAGCGAGCTACGATATTACTTAATGAACGCTTTTCAACATCAAAGATACGTGTACTGATTACAGGAATCAACGTGTAGAAAATGTGATTGAAGATATTTGAACAAAACGACTTTTTCCTCACGACATTTGTTGTGATTTGCCATTCTGTTTGCATTAAATCATTTAATTACTGCTACCGTGTATATAATGTTCTTTATTTTTTTCTTCTCTAGTTGAGTCACAATTTATAATATACTAGCTGCCTCCGCCTTGTTCTCGTTCCCATGGGAATACTGGAATAAAATATAGCTTATGCTACTTACTGATAATGTAGCTTTCCAATGGTGCTAAGTAGTCTTTGAGTTTATTTATGACAAACATACACACACACACATACTTTCATATTAGTGTAGGCAAAAATATTAAGCAAAAACTACTTACTTCAGTTACAATATTTCTAGCTGGAATTTAACAAAAACATTATTAAAACAGAATTAATTTATAAGTATCTATTCATAAAAATAATTGTTAACGTAACAATTTTGCTCAAACGCAAAACATTCGAGGTAAAAATTGGTATTGTTGTATACCTATTAGATAAATTGTTTTCAATTTCATCTGTACCCTAGCATCCCTCATTTTCTTTCCCGTTAACATTAAAATCTGTACGAGGAGTCTTATTGTGCTCTTTTCCATGTCCCGAAGCCTTATTATTCCTAATTATGGTTGCCCTTTCCATTTCTATTTCCTTCTGTGGCTTCTTTGCCTTTGTTATTTATTTTCGATAGAGTCTGCCCCCGTCTGTAGGTAAATACTTAATGAATGTATGGGAAAGTCTTCGCTAAGTTTAAAACTGTGCCTTTTGTGGATTCACCTTTTTGTCTTTTCGTTTTATTGTTATCTCCTTACTTTGGCCCACTGACTGACTGTGGATGTTGCCTTTGATGTTTTTATATGTCCAAATTTATTAAACCTTTTATTTGTGGTTTTCTTTTTTTACTTGCGAGCATTTTGTACTGTGATTGTGATGTCGCATGAATAGCTGTGTTTTTCCTTGTTTGTCGATTTAATAATGACAAGTTAGAAGAAGCGGTGAGGTTTCGATGAGGAAGTCCTGATATTTGATTATATTTGAATGTTTTGATAAAATAATTCATTGTTATGTACCGAAAATAAGCAACGTTACTTATGTAACATTGTTAATCTAAATATTAAAGTATTTGTAAAAATTTAACATATTGTGGATGAACAACTGAAACACACATTTAAACATTTATGTGATTGGTAGCCAGTGATCTGCTTTCGATAATACTTTCATTTTGTTTATTTATCGTCCTCTTTTTTCTCGTATTACTATTTACTAGCGACCCGCCCCGACTTCGCACGGGTGCAATGCTTATACATCACATTAGAAAACTCCAAAATTGACAGTGTTTCTCTAACATATTATGCATGTATTGTATATAAAAACCTTCCTCCTAAATCACTATCTATTAAAAAGAACGCATCAAAATCCGTTGCGTAGCTTTAAATATTCAAGCATACATCCCTATGTAAGTCGCTTTCTCTGTCCCTATATCCCTATATAGGGACAGAGAAAGCGACTTTGTTTTATACTATGTAGTGATCAGATACGTAAAAATGCGCACAATAGTAACATGAACAAGCACCATCTTATTTACTAGTACGCTGATGCGACACGTCAGTGCTACTTACCTGCAGCTTCTTCAAGTCCAAACTTTTCATGTGAACTTATGTTATGGTAACCAGATAGCTGATATACTACATATATTACTTTTAAATACATACTTATATAGATATTTACATCCAGACACAGGACAAACAGACATATTCATGCATAGAAATGTTTGTCCTGGGTGGTATTCGAACCCACGACCCGCGGCTTGAGAGTCACGGTCACTAACCACAAAGCCAACCGGGCTGAACTTATACCTCATTTGTTCTTCCCCAGGCCTGGGCCGGCTGCACCCATACGGCTCGGGCAGCGGCAGCGGTTCCAGCAGCGACAGTGGTCGCCGGCGCACGCGCAGCCGCGGCCTGTCCGACTCGCCAACCGCGCCGACGACGCCGACGTCCGCGTCGGACAACGCGTCCGACGCAACATTAACGGATTCAGAGTTGCCGCTCGCGAGGGATTCCACGCTTCTTGTGCAAAACGGTGAGCAATTTTAAAGTATACCTTTATTTAATGTACTCTACGCCTACTGGTCAAGTATTAACTGGATTTTTGAAACTAAACTTTGTGTAAAAGCTGCCAACTAAAGAAAAATAAATATCCAAAAAGTTTATAGAAGATTGTACTTTACTATTTTGTCTTTATAATTCACTGGCTTACGCCACGCAGTTTCACCCGCGTAGTTGCCGCTCTCGTAGGAATACAATTAAAGCCTATGTTAATTACTCCCAGATAATGTACAAAACGTTGATAATGGTCCAGTAGTTTTTATGTTTATTCGTTACATACAAATCTTTCCTCATAAATAATAGAGTAAGAAAGAAAGAAAGGAAGAAAAATGTTTATTTGAGTAGATATATCCCATAAGACTAAATACATTGATTAATCTCAATCTCAGCTAATGAATTCAACGCGAGAGCTTTTTAACCTTTCTTATTTATCTCTTAAGACAATAGTTGAAGTAAATCCTCAGGGATATGCTCAAAGTACGCTTCACCCACTTCGATGTTTTCCTTTTCTGATTTGTCGCCAGTCTTCCCTGTAATTTTGATTCAATCCACCCCCGTGTAAGTGTAATATAACACTTTGCATCGTAACGTTTTCCGTTTCATATGTCAAACGTAATTTACATTGTTCCAGCGTTTGTTTGTTTTGTTTTGCTTTGCTATTGTGCTTTTGGGAATTATAATTTTGTTCACGTTTATTTATTAGGTTAGTATAACGTTCACGCGATTGTATGGTGTAAAAAATATGTTTAAATTTATTTTGGAGTTCTTTCTACTTTGTTTTCAGTATTTTGTCAGGTCTTTGCTAAGATTATTGTCACTTAAACTAAATTTTTTATCTATTTAAGAAATATCTACTTACGACTTAACAATACTAAGCTCTTTATATTCTTATTCTTGGTATATATTTTCTTGTCCTATTTTTTATTTCAAATTAAAACCTGACTTGAAATGCGAGCCATACATGCGAGTTGAACTTCAAAGGACCGTTCCAATATTTAATGGAATTTAATAAGCAAAAGGTTTTTAAAATGCCGACTCTTGCATCGCTTTACATGTTAGCCAGCCAGGATACGGCGGTAAAAGTGTTTGCGGGAATGCAAAATGAAGCATGTGATTGCTACGGAATCGCATTATGGCGGCAGTCGTGGGTACCGTCGAGCTCTGTGCCACTGGAAATGATCATTCCATTGTATTGCTCAAAGTTTAAACCAATATGCACTTCGACTTCCTAGATACTTATATTGGAACTTATGTCAATGGATATCGATTGCCTTTCGCAGCACTGTTCGAGATAATAGTTGTTGCTTATAAACTGTATCGGATTAGGTTCATAGTTCCAGTTGCTTTATCGTTAGTATATCTACAAATAGGTTTAATATCCTGGGACATTTTTCACACACGGCCAATCTGATTCCAAACTAAGCAGAGCTTGTGATATGGTAACCAGATAGCTGATATACTACATATACTACTTTTTAAATACATACTTATATAGATATTTACATACAGACACAGGACAAACAGACATATTCATGCATACAAATGTTTGTCCTGGGTGGGATTCGAACCCACGACCCGCGGCTTGAGAGTCAGGGTTACTAACCACAAAGCCAACCGGGTTTAGTTATTCACTACGTATAGATTTTAGGAGATGCAGAGCTTCTAATGTTACTCTTTATATGTGAATTTATAACACTTTTTTTTGTTTATGAAACTAAATTGGTATGAATTCTCTAGGTTGATAACGTATTTACTCTTGATATTATAAATGTTTTACTATCCATGTGTCTATAGGTCTCTACTAAAGATGCTTAGCTCTTGATTGGTAGTTCTCAATCATTCCCTATCTCATCCAGTATATTTATAGGTTGTAGAAAAGCACGGTGACACAGAGGTCTCTCGCGACGCCTCCCTAATGGATTTTTATCGTGGCGTACTCCATGAAAATTGAACAGGAAATCCTACGGAGACCTCCGTTTTAATTTGCCCACCAATGGATCCTATAATCGTTCTAGATTTCATTCAAATGCAATTTAATTGGAATTCTCTCGGTGTGATTTGAATTGATAGTGGTTGTCGGTCGCCTGGTGGAATTTTGTGTTCCAGCTGATGCGGGCTTTCGAACATTATATAGGTCGTATACTAACACTATAAATATGAATGTTTGTGTTCATCTGTTTCTGTGTCCATGATTACTGTAATGGGCAAATAATAAATATTGAATCGTTAGTTAATCATTTATCAGTAGATATATACTTATGTACCAATCAACAAAATAATACTGTTATCGCCATTAGCCTCGTAAACTTTTTCAATTGAAACTCCAAATCAAATCAACTTTACAACTCGGCCCGAACAAAATCACCTGCCCAGTTTAACAATTCGTCTCGGATGGAAAATATTAACATTTTCCCTGTGGACGGTCAGAATTTCTACGTGTTGCTCTAACAAAACGTTAGTTGTAACTTGTTAAACAAATTACAAACGAACATTTTCGATCCCCGCCGAGTGTTTTCAATGTTTCACTCTTGTCCTTAAAACTTTCCAACCGAAATTCGGGGCACCGATGTTTGTTTACACACAGTTTTTGGGGTCCAAATTTAAACTATCGCAGCTTTTATATGTCGTTTACTGCGACATTTGTTGTTCCGTGGTCTGTTGGTCCCGTAAACCTTTGTTTGCGGCTTCGAATTTATTCGGCCGATGTTTCGGTTCCACCGTATTCAGTAATTTGTCCAGGCAAAATGGAAGTAGCGGTTAATCTTTAATTAGGGACGTCCGATGTCACTCGACTTCGTTCCGCCTCGTTAATTTGGCAAAGTGATGTTATCTTGTGCGATATGTTATGTACCAGTATAATCCTTTATGATTCCACTTTCATATTTTTGTGTGTCATTAAAATTTTACATCTTACTAGCTTTCTTCCGCGGATTTATTCTCTTTCCCGGGGGACCTTAAATTTTTCAGGAAAAAATCTTTAGTCAATCTTTGTAAAAAATTACATAAAAATTGGTGCGGTGCTTTTGGCGTTAAAGCGTAGCAAACAGAGCTACTTTCACTTTTACAATATTAGTAGGGATTAATGTTTTGAAATATATATCTACTATAATACACTTTTACTGTCATATCACAAATCGCTCAAGCAGCCGTCATAAACATGCGACAAGTCGTAAATGCGCGCTCGACCGTCGAATGTGTTTAACAATTTGATACGCGGTAACTATGACATTTTTATGTAGCGATATTTGGTAAGCTACGAGTGTCCCCTTTAATTGCACCCATTAAACGCATGCTTGTGACGGATCGTCGAACGATAGATGGCTCACACCATTACATCAAATCAAATAACTATACGCATCCTTCTCAAACTTCATACCAAAAGATGGGAGAAAAGGAGACGCATATAGACATTTCAGTAGTCGCGGGATAATCATAATGAAAGCCGGAAATTCGTTAACGAATATGGCAGCGCTTCGTTAAATTTTATGTGTGTTTGTTTAATGAATGAATGCCTTTTTAAATTTCCATATGGTACCCGTGCTGCATTTTAATAGACATGTTGAGATGTAGACTTAAAACAAACAAATGTAGGTATAATTATACAGTTGGGCTATTATATTCTCGAAAAAATATAAACATCAAGGATGTGACGTCATCATTAGCTGTGCCGTCGCTCAGTTCACTATTTTATACGCTCGAAATTGCAGAATTAAGGCTTCCGTATTCATCCATCAAGGGAATTCCGTGAAATTTCGTTCGCGCAAGGCACCCCTTAATCCTTAAGACGAATATCTCAAACTTAAGAACGGAGCGGAATAATCGGTTCCTTGTGACGAGCTGAAAAAAGTATAATTCTTCACCTAATCCAAGCGTTCACGAGGCTGGTTCTAACAAATGTCTAACATTAGATGTGACAGACATAGCTGCGCTTCATGTTTATGATGATACGGCATTAAAAATGAACAACACTTTTTAGTTTTCATCACTTGTAAAATTCCAACCATCTTCTTTTTAACTTAGTAATAAAAAACTTTTGAAGGTAACATAAATATTTAAAACTAAGTTTCTTCACCTCGTAACAACAGTAAATTCACACCTTTTCAGAAATAAGTCTTTGACATTAGCGTCTCGAAAGGGAGTTTATCTATCCCACGATATCGTTGTCTCGCAAAAATAAACGATTAAAAGAGTATTACAAAGGACGTTCGTTGCAAAGGACTGACAATAGAGAAAATTTTTACAGTACATTGAGCGTAAAAATTCAGCCGAAACCCTGAGAAGGAGGAAGAAATACCGTAATGCGTAATGAACTGAAGTCCTTTACCGTCTACAGCTGTACAAGTTGAAAGCGACCCGCGATATAATTATTTGCAATAGAGGACCTAAAAGGATACCTTGTGGAACCCCCACATGAAACAATCCATATATTCAATACATTTTCCTTGGAGTTACGTTTATTGGACGTTTCGTCTCGTGAAAAGTAAATCCGCTTGTTATTTGTACCAGTAGCTTTATGCGACAAACCGTGGTACAAAGCTACAACCTCCTTAGTTTGGTCGAAAGCACAAAGGAGTTCCGTATCAGTCAGCCGACTCAGCAAACCCGAAAAAGTCCAAGCCCTTTGAGAGACCAATCCTTTAATACTAATTGAATCATAATTTAGGAGACTGAACTGTTTCTTTTTATGTAAATCTTTTCCTCTACGAAGGCTCAAAGGCCTGAGAAATGGGACCGTAATAATCTTCAGTTTGAAACGTCTGCGCTCGAAAAGGTTTCGTAATCGGGATTAAATTTTATTACGTCTGGAACTTATATTTTCATGAGTAATGATAAATCATTTGTAAACTGAAATGGTCAAAATATATTTTGATAGTTGAAATTTAAACGTAATAGGTATTTTCCAGTTTGATAGCAATTGGAGTAAATAATCAAAAAACCATTAACAGATTTATTATTTACGTATCGTCTACCTTTATATTTGATTCATGTGTACCTATAGATTTATATCGAACTTCAAACTGAAACTATTTTTACACTATGCACTCACTGTTACACTACCTCCATGAAGTAAAATGATTAATGTTTAGTGTCTTCTTACTATTCTTAAACGACAACATATTTTATGAATATGAAAAAATAAACAACATCAAAAGCAGATTACGCGAAGTTCTTCCCTACCCACGCATAATAACCCGACCACTGTCAGCGTAAAATCAAAAAACAATTTCACCTAGGCACACGGTGGCGAAACGGGGCGATAAATCTCGCAGACAATTTCCGAAATTTTTCTATCACAAAGATTTACACTCGGCTCATCTCGGGCAAAAGAGAATCGCACCTACAATCCTATTATCGATCCCTATTTCAGTACAATTTGCGAGTTGCGCCGGCGAGCGCAAGCAATTTTCAAACTTAAATGAAAATATCGGCGAAGGCAGTGCAGAGAGGCTACAGAGGGTTAGGTAGCAACGTCTCCGCCGACTTGTCGATAGTTCGCATCCGCCCGATGTCGATCGCAGACACGATTCGTTCCAAAACGTCCTTTGTCTCAACTCCAAGTATTTGCTCTGCGAGTAGTTTTTTACTTGCAACTTCGTCCAGACTTGATTTAGTAAACAACGTACCTTCGCTTCGTCTTATTTTGAATTAGATTAAGATTCGGTTAATTTTATTTTCCTCGTACATGATGTATGAAACGTCACACTATTTCTCCTTCCTATAATTTTATTTCTATCACGTCTGAACGGTCATTTATATGGCAAGGATTTTATTCATTGTTTAAGCGAGAACTATTTCAGTATTAAAAGTTCGTACTTATTTCTACGCGGTATATTATTTAGTTGGAATTTCTCAATGATAACTCATCATAATGTTTGATAGCAGAAAATAGTAAAAAAATAAAATATTTCCAAGTTGCAAAGGGCAAAGACGTTGTAAGGAAAAGTGGCAATTTTGGCGCCCTGCAAGAAATTTCCTTGTCTTCGCTAAGTATTTGTTGCAGACGCATTGACTCTTATGTGGACGGCGGAAGGCCCATTTCGGTAGTATTCCAAGTGAATATAGAAGTTAGTTCTTTTAATACGGATGCCGGATTACGGAGGGGGGTTAAGAAAGTTTTTGAGGGTTATATATCGTTTAGGACGCACTCTAACTTTGAAGATTAATTCTGGTGAAGTGATGAGTCAGATTACTCGGCGTTTATTTGATAATATCTACATTTTCATCGAAACTTCATGTCTTTATAAAACTCTCTCCAATATATTTGGGCAGTCTTCATTTAATACGATCTCGTTGAAAGTTCATGAAAGAATGTGATTCTCTGTGATTTACGAGGGTAGCGTTTAGGATACCCGGTTTGTATGTATTTAATTATTATATTTTTGATAATATTACCTTGATAATATTTTGATATCCATTATTAATAATATTTAAAGGGAAGGATGGAAGGCTCTGCAGTGGGATAACGGAGGCATTAAATAAAATACTTATCAACTAATTTCTGAGCCGCATCAAAAAAACCCAGCTACACCATTTAGTGTAAACGCAAAAGTTTTCGATATAAAAGCAGACAGATAACAGCGAAATCAAATTCCATCCGCACAATGTAGGTACACTGCCACTGAAAATTCCTGAAAAGAAGTTGTTAACAAAAATACGGGGCTCGCACTGCCTGCGGGCCCCTGATAAGGCAGAGGGATCTGTACAACGGAGCCTCCAAGGTACCGTTTGCTGGTTGGTCCAAGTTGAAATCGAAAGAAATACTAAATATTTTGGAGTAAAAATTTTGATAAATATATTTAGGATTTATGGATTTTTTTAAGGAAATGCCAGCTAAGATGAAAAATACATAAAAACCAACCGCTGTTATCAATATTTAAAACTTATATACTTTATGAGCTAGTGTTAATAAAATAAACACTGGAATAAGTTTTAATGATAGACACAGATCCGCCTGACGGTAAGCAGTCACCAAATGGAAGCAACTCAGAGACACTTAAACTTTAGGTCGTATTATATGTACCTGTATTTCACCCATACGTGTGATTCATACATACATATAATATACTTACATACTACCTCGGTGCAAACTCTCCACTATCAATTCTCTGCTTCTTGTAAGTTCGTCACTTTAGCCAAACCCAAAGTAAGTATTTTCAACCTGTCCACGAAATACCTAAAGATACCCGACTTGGATGATGGTGTTTTCAAAGAAAACGTGTATTGATGAGTTAATTAAGTCCCGAATACTCAGCTTTGCCGAGAAAGGTAAACTTGTAAATTAATATTTCAATATCCATGTTAAAGTTGTCTGTATTCATTTTGTTTCATGATTATTTTTAGCGAAATGTAATTAAATTGAGTAAACGTTTGAAGGTTTTAAACGAGTAGTAATTAATGAAAGAGATTAAGATAAATTAGATTGAAAGGAAAAATGTTGGATTCATTAATTTCTATAAAGTGGCCAACATTGCTTTCAACATTTTAGTATTTGTAATGGTAGAGTTATATCTTCCCATTTAAAATCAATTTTCAATTAGGAAAGTTATCTATATTTTAGAATATTATTAAGAGCCAGCCGAGAACTTATTCAGATCATATTCAAATGTTTAAATTTTAACCATTTCTTGGAATAATGTTCAATAGCGTTCACAGTCTAGTGATTCTAGAGTTTCAGTCTCGTAATAGTTTGGAACGACTATTCCAATAACCTTATTTAATACATGAAACCATGTATAATTTTGGTTCAAACGTTCCTATTTCACAAATTAGTGTTTATGTATACATTCTAGTATTTACTTACCAATATGACGAAGGTCGTCAGTTTAATTCGTGGAATGTGTTTGCGTGGACCAAACCCGTTTGTTCCTTGTATATGTGTGCTTGCATCTAAAGTAGAATATATTTAAAATTATAAATACAGTAATTGCAAGGATTTTTTTTCTGACAGTTTTGTTCTTCTTCTCAATTTGCTTTTTATCACATCACCCTTGTTAAAAATTTTACTTGCTCGATAATGATGGTTATCATGGGCTAACAAAAAAAAAATCCTTTTTCTTTTGCTTCACCCCATTTGCCATTGCCCATTAAATTGGCAAGCACACTTCTTGACGTTATTTAAAATATTTTACATTTCACTAAACGTCTAAGCCATTTACGGAATATACCCGAACTCGACACGACACGACACCTTGCGTCACAAAAGCTGCACCCTCCGACATTGTGGATGCATCGGTGAAATGCATCATTACTGGCTGCCACACACAATGTACCCCCGTCTCTGCGGCGTGCGTGTGTGTGACAACACATTTGTTGTGGCGCGGTGTGAAAGTTATTTGTATTTTAAACATTTTATAGCAATGTTATTTAAAACAGGATTTGGATGCTTAAATTTGTTACAAGTAAATATTGAAACTGTAATGAGACTATGATATTATAGCTACATGCTTGAGACACAAAGTAATATCAAGATTCAAATGTAACAGAACTAAGAGTGGCGTGAGCCCTCTCAATAAAGGATACTCAGCAGAAGATTATTGGAGACTGATTAATTATAGACAATCAAGTAGGAGTATTCATAAATATATGTTAATAATTATGTTGATTTAAAATTATTTAAAACGTTGACATCTGTCTATCAAATAAATAGTAAAGGAAAAGTGGCGCTTTCATAATCGGTAGGAGAAAGAACATCTCCTCAAAAGGCAAATTTATATTTATAGCACGTCGGAAAAGAAACTTTGAAAAGCATCATGAAATTCCCAAGAATATAACCTTAGACTCTTATATTTTTTTCCTCGAACAAGGAGTCTCTTCAAGTTTCAAACTTGTGCAACTAGAGTATACCAACATTGAATAATAGAGAATCTCAGGAAAAACGAACTTTAATCAAGAGCTAATAATAATCAAATTACCTAACTTCCAGCTTTCGCGAGAGAACTAAAATACGATACTGAAAGTAGCAACTACCGACATAATGCTATGTAATTAATCATCGCAACGTTGTAACTAGCAGCATTTTGATTTGAGCTTTGTACCTCATTAACTTCGTTGTTCTTTTTCTAAAGACTAGACTAGATTTTCCCCATTTATTACCAAGTAACTTAGTTTTTAAGTCTCTCATTATAAGATCTTGTAAAATACTGCATGAATAAAGAATCTCTTTTCTACTTCCTTAGAGATCAGAGAGATTTGAAATTATTGTATTTAGATCTCCAGCAATCACCTCAATTTATTGAACCGATTTGATCTAACTATCACTTAACAATAAGCCCCCGGAAGCTGGCGTGCACTATGATATGATGCCATTATTACACGCGTCAACACACCCTTAAGGCAACCATTATACTGTACAAATCCTTACTTACGCTACTGTCAGTCTCACACCTCCGGGCAAAGAACGAAAAATCTGGATCATCCTAAATTAGATACGCGGTAACGAGACGGCTTCCTGAGCCACGATAATGGGTTTTCTTTGCTAAGGGAAAAACCAATTTCGTTGGTAAAACATCAAAATATCTAAGTCAAGTTGGGGATAATCCTCCAAGTAGACGGTAAGTATCTTACGTCGTGATATTACTTTGTTTGTGCCATGGAGGGCGTTTACACGTGAATATTGTACGGTACAGCAATGTACTTGAATTGATGTTATTGAAAGGCTTAAAGTTTTCCTGAATATTGCTATCGTGATCGGGGTAGGAGATAAAGTAGCGGAGGAACTGATGCAAACCGTTTTGCTTAAGATAAGTTAGGTTGTGTTCTTACAAGTTTAACATAGTCTTTTCACAGTGAAAATACTTGGAAAGATATTTTAATATGAGACATGGTTTTTTAATATGTACTCATAGATACATCGGTGGTGTTGTATGTGGTATTATTGGCTGCTGTAACCGCTAGATAGGCATATTGGTTTATTTGCTACTTAAAAAGCTATAAACGGTCTATTAATAAAACGTTCCTTATGCAAAATTTCAAATAATATTTTATAATTAGTTGACAGTAAAAAAATTACTGTACCAATATAAATTTAAACTTACACTTATTTGATGAAAACCCCGCGAAGAGGCAATAAAGACTTTGACATAAACTTATAATTTACTATAACAATCTGCTGATCGCGAGGCAGTAAAGCGAAGGTTGTGCTTCCACGCAGACAATGTGAATTCGATCACGTAGACCAATAACCTGGAGTAAGATTTAAGACGTCGACAGGGTCCCGGGGAAATGGTAAATAAATTGAATACTTTTTGTAGCGGTCGTAAAGTTGTCAGAAGCGTTCAAGTAAGGACTAGTTTTTCTTGTGTCTTGTCGATGGTTTTTCTATTGTAAGCCGATTTTGTTATATTTATTACTCACTCGCCCTGTCATGATTTTATCATAACATTTTATTTATCATTGTTTATTTCAATACTTTTGTGCAAGCGTTCTTAATATATTTGTTTCAATGAAGCAATATTATGTAATATTTGCCGCCAAACCAATCATGTTTCGAATAGCTATTAAGACAGCCTTTCTCCAGTGGTGAGAAACAATACTATAATAAAAGTGACAATATTTGATATGCAAAACTAAATCCTTAGAAAAACATTTTCCATAAACAAATCTATACCATTATAGGGATATAAATAAATACGCAAGGAAGCGGACTTCGTGGAAACCGATAATTGTATTATCGTCGAATTTCCAATAAGAGGCAATATATAGCAAATAGAGACGATTTTTTCTCATAGCAGTCGAATCGCAAGTCACATCTGCGGGATTACTCGCGGATCCCCGAATGTTTTCATAAGTCGTACAAATATTATCTTCTTTGGTTGAATTAGTTTTATCCCTACGATAATCCCGTAACGAAAACACGACCGTCTAGTTCTATATTACCATATTTTTCCTCTCTGTACCGTACTGCGCACCGCATTGCATTATTTATTGGGAAAAACTTTATATTTTCACAACATAGCCGAACAGATGCTTGGATCACCTGTGGACGGGCTATTAGCATACTGTCCCCCTCTAAAGTGAACTCTAGTTACATTGTGTTAAGGTCGACACTATAAATTGGACCTAAGTGGGGTTATGTTTTTGTTTTTATAGCCGTTTGTAATCGCCTCAGACGACAGTCGTCAGTGTAATTTTCGTAGCGAGAGGATTGTGTCTAGTAGAATGTTTTATTCAAGCGCTTAGAATGATCTGCAGAATATATTTGCGTTTCAAACATTGTTTATGAATGGTAATGAGGCTGTTTCGATGGTGCATCGCGTGTCGTGCAATATTTTTATGCAATATTCTCGAGTAACTAACTCCCTTTGCCTTCATAGTTTGAACCTGTTTCAGTAATAGCTCGCGGCAATGCGGGGTTGGTTTTTTATTTATGTAACAGTATATTTTCCTTTTTCTAATAAAGCAATAAAGCATAATATTTTTAGCATCAAGAGACTGACAAGTACACTTTGCATGTGATGCTTAGTCAACGCTACTTCTGGTCACAAATACGTGATCTTGTTATACGTACAAGAGTGAACTATTTTCCTATGGCATAGTCGTATAAGATTTGCATGATTTATTGCATTATCCAAAGACTCAAGTTAGCGTTACTCTAGCTTAAACCAACTTTATTTTAGTTCACCTAGTTTCCACAAAATCCACTGCATTCTAATCAGAATTTTTAGCGCACCTAGAGGCTAACCCAAGCCCAAAACTGATGTCAGTCAAAACGTGTCCCGCAGTTGTTTGCCTCCAGGGTTTGTTTGCACAACTAACAGGATTGCTGCAGCGTTCTCATTTATTCACGCGCCGGACCAGGGTTGCCCTACTTACATTAGCTGTCTAACTTTGAAAATAAACATGTTACGGACGCTTTAGTGTTAATTAAATTTATAAACATCTGACCGTTGATTGACCTGTGTCATCTTTTAAGGAAGTATTTGGTTACTCCTCATTATTATTTTGACTATGATTTCTCTTAGTAGAATATTTTTTATTACTTAAAAAAAATATAAAATCTGTATAGATAATGTAAATTTCGTTTTCTTCAAAGCCCCTTTTCATAAAGTCACAGTCGCAGTTTACTGTTTTAAAAACAAATTGAATAACTAATCATCAAGCAAATAACTCTAATAATAAACCTATTCCATTCCATTTCATCACTAGCTCAACTAGGCACTCAAACGCTCAACAATATAGTGATCAAACATCAATCATAATAATACTTGTGGCAATTTGCCAATTAGTAATAATGTGATCATTTGAACGCAAATCAAGCATAAACCATGCCTCTATAACTAGGTGGGGGTAATAACGTATTATCGTGCGTCCGGTAAATAGCTGCCGAATTAATCTATGCACGGCTAGTGCCCATCAAACGATTTGGCGCAAATTATACTTTAACAGTCTGCATATACACACTATTTTGTTTTATATGAATATGCCAGATTTATTACAAATTAATAGCCATTGTCTAGCAATAGGTACGTTTTATTTCATATATCAGTAATGGATTATTGAATTTGATTTTGATTTATTGGCGATGTGACGTTTAACTCTTTACAAAAATATATGACTTATTATGTGTTTAAATTTTTTATACAATTATCATTTAAGTGAAAAATGCAATTTGGGCTAAATTGCATAGGAGGAGAGAGCTTCTTCCAAGTTTTTTGTAAAAAAATTTAACCAAACCAGTTGATTTATTATATAGAAGTTCTATGAATAGTTTCAGTAGCTCTGTTTCCGTCTTGCGGTTCTAAGGGATCAAATCTAGTTCAGTTTATGCATTGATTGAACCAATACTCTAAATATTCATTCAAATTATTTACGTAACGGAATGATCAATTATTCTATAGGATGGTGTAAGCTAACATGTTATATAAATCAATTTTATTTCATTACAGGTACGTTCCCTTCGCAGTATTTAATACAAGGCAGACAACATCAATTAAGGTAATTACGTCGATTACGGTAATGGACACAGTTTTATAAAGTATCGCTTTGTTTTTAATCTTTTTGGTATTGTCTGCCATCACAATTTCCCACGAAATGACCTGACGTTAACGCCGAACGCTTTTGGCAAAGATAAAAATAGGCAAGGTCTCTAATTAAAAGTCTAATCCGTTTCGAATCCGCTTTTCCTAATATCGTGTTCGTGCATGGATTTAAAGGGTCCAATGGTCCTTTGTGCTGATCATACGCAATTACACTGAATCAAACCGCCAGACAAAACCTAATTCTACCCTGCTTCAGTCAAGTCTGCAAGCAAAAAGTGCGGATCAATATGTGATGAAACCAAATCTCGACTTGCGGAAAACGCGGGCGTCTCTTAAATGAGTAGCCTCGTACGTTGATTAAAATTTGGATTCGAACTCTTATACGGAAAACTCACCATATACTAAGGTTATTTGGGGAAATGAATCCTTTGTGATGCTTCCATACGATTTGGCGTACATTTCGTCGGTTGCGCGTGATACGACGCGATGTCAATTGTTAATTTGACATGTGCTTTTGTGTTTGAAACTAATTCGGGTTTGCTAGCTCGGCTGCATTGTTCGTGGCCATATTATATGCGTCCTCGATAGATCTCATGCTGATGTTAACCGTACTGTATTGTCTGGATCTATCTTTATATCGCTTAGATTGAGGTCGGTGACAATTACTAAAAGATAACTTACGTATGTTTTTATTTCAATACAATGAAAAGAGATATTTTTAGGGAAGTAATGCTTTGATCATGAATTTTTAGTTCAGTTTCTAACATGAAAAAACTCTGACTATAACACCGATAAATGTATTGATTATATTTATTTTCATGATAAAGTTATAATGACATAAATATTTGCGACTCAAAAAAGCACGCATCAAAAAAATTTTCTAATTATTTATATAAATAAAGCGACGGCAAAGTACATTAAGCTCGTTAATTAGTTAAACTTTGAGTTATTGACTTGTAGTTAGCAGTTTTAACATCGTCTGCGAGTGATTAGCTGTTTGAGAGGAAGCCGGGCTAAGTGCGACATTAATGTTGCAATATTTACTTTGCTTTAAATACGTAAATTATTTTACAAATAGCCTCTAATTCTCAAGTTATATATACATAATAAGAGATGAATGAAACATTTGGAAAGTACCTACAAAATGAAAATATTAATATGGATGTTTGAAAGTGTGGGTCTCGATCGGTAAAGATCGATTTGATGTATTTATGGATTAATACTAAATAGTTCAATCTGCCATAAGTACGAATAAAATAATGTAAAAGCTTGTTATTAATAATTTTTATTATTTATTAAAGTTTTAACTGAAACAGGAATTCCTCTCTAATGAACATAAAAATATATGATGCGACATAATTATTTATTAGATAGATTCTTGACTACTATTCCAACATCTTTCTCGATTATTAACATTTAATTTACTGCCTTATAAAAAATCTAGGCAGAAAATCCATCCCACAGTTTAATTACTGCACTGGATAAGCAACGCCACAGCCAGACGAACTGACCGGCTTTTAATTTTATGCTGTAATTAGATTTTTCTTGAAAACCTACGATGGGTAGCCGTTTATCGGCAAATCGTTTAAAGCGCTTTAAAAAATTAACTAGCTTTCTATCCTGATTCTACTTTCTTACAGGATGAGTTTCCAAAAATCTTTTCTTTGAAAAAATCCTATGTAGGTACTAACGGTTAAAGTTATTCTTCGGTAAGTGTTTTGTTATGTTTTCTGACTTCAAAAGTAAGGTCTTATTGAGTAAAAAACTTTATTTCCAAATAAAGTAGACTAATGATTCCATTAGCACTATAAAACCACTCTAAAAAGATGTACCAGGCGTTCATAGCCTCACGGAGATCAGCGGTATCCATAAACTGAACCTTCACAGCAAATCCTTCTTTACGGCCTTTTAAAACTAAACAGCTTCATCAATTCTCATGTACCAGGCTATCATAGTCTCATAGAGATCGGCAACAGTCGTTTACATTTTCAATTGCGTCTGGGCTGGCGCGGCCGAGGGCGGTGCATTAACATAATTGCAGCCACTATATTGATTGGCCAGCTTGCGGGCAAGGTGCTTGCTAGATGCTACTAGGCGAACAGGAGCTCTGTAGAGCTTAGCCCTTGTCAAGATAGTCTTAAACAGTATTATGGTTATGTTTTTCTTAACCGTGATGTAGTATTTATTGAACTAAGCCTGTAGTACTAAGCTAATATATTTATACAGTGACTTTATACGTTATTATGATATAAAAATTACTTCTGCTACTAACCCTTTCAACTTAACTGGTGTTTCATGCTCAGTTAAGTTTATCAATCTTGAATAAGATATGTTCCTTTACATACTGATTGCCTTCGAATATGCAAATTTCCTCTATATAACAAATACCTTATAGATTATATAGGTGCATTTTCCACAGTCATATTGTGATCATTTATATTGGATTTAGTATCATCAGCTCCACAACATTCAGTGTTCCATACAACATAGGTAGGCGTTTCGTCCGTCAGTAGCGAACGGTGGCAGGCAGAGATATGATCACGACCAACATTACAGGGGCCGGCAGCTCTACATAATAGCGCCTTTAGTCTCTTTCTATCGCAAAATTGAATTATTTCAATAATAGCTTCGGTGTTATCGTTGGATTCAACGTGGCTATTACACGAATTGAATTTATATTTTAGTGTTTCAACTATGTCTGTTTTAGCTTTGTCTTTGAGTAAAAAGGTTTCTGTTTTGTCTTTCGAATAATGTTTCATGAATACTCATTTGATAATCATGTGTCGAGTATTTGTCATCTCTACAAAATTATATTATGTGTAATTATAACACACTTATATTATAAATGCGAAAGTTTATGAGTTATTATTACTTCTTCATGTCAAAACGCAGATATTTTTATCTCGGAAAAATTCACGATTCCCAGGAACGCAGGTTAAACCGCGAGGCAGAAGCTAGTTTTTAATAAGATCGTTTTAACGTGCCCATAATAGTGATTACGAATTAAAATAACTGTGAGACAGCAAAAAGGCAAAGCGTAAATGTACTAATAATTAACGGCGGTATTCAAACAGAATATTCCCCCAACTTTAAAAAAATCAAACTGAAAATAAAACGAAGGAGAGTGGAATCTATTAAAATAATCTTCGCAAACCGTAGGTAACCAGCGGAATCAGCAAATCTGCACCAAATTGCCGGGTTCTAATAGGGGGAGACGTTAGGGCGAAGGGGGGAGGTCCAGAACGTTTCAATAGCTCATAAATGGAAGTATTCTTGGTGGTATAAATTCTAGTTGGATCAGCAAAAGTCTGTGAACCGTTTTAGGTAACACAAAATTCAGAGAAAAATATTAAAGCCATAAGTTAAGCGATTTTAGCAAAATGTTTAAAATAGTATAGCGCTCCTATTCGTGACCGTAAAAGTCGTAATTTTCGTTCCCAGATATACCTTTACATATATAGTTATGATTTCTCTGGACAAAAATCTGGATAGTATGAAAGTATTTGACCAAGTAATCATTTCAGTTATTATAGAGATAGGTCATCATGTATCCAAAAATATAGTTTTCATACAAGTCAAGAACTTTATTTTGGGAAAATTTTGTCAAAGTCACTATATGCAATAATACCTAGTTACTACTCACTCTTCCAAGCCATGCCTGAGGCTCATCAAGGTTGCACATTTGATTTTAAAGTACTTTTAAGAAACCCTCCTGACTTCAAAGATAAACATTGGTACCACGATACCATAAAAACATGGGAGCCCATTTGTCATTCAGTTACGTCCGCGTGTTATGCCACGTCTTGTCTGCCCGTAACGGATCCGAGGGTTCAACTGCAGAATACGCGTATGGAATTTCAAATTTTATCTCCCGATTTAAAATTTATTTGGATTCCCTTTTTACTATACCGTTTGATGACTCCCATCGATATATTGGAATGGATTCGCCTCGGGCTATGATTGGGATTCCGATAAATGAAAACCATCTTGGTTACGTGGAACAAGGTATCTGAATTAAAAGCTTTGCCCTCTGGAGTTAAAAGCCTTAAAAAGTGTTTAATACAAAAACCGTTAGGAAACTTTTGAAGCTTTTCCCCAAAAATGTTATCAAAAGACAATGAAGATTCACAAACCCAAGATTTGCTGCGCTCATTAAATTTCTGATTTTCCAATTCCATTTCGACTCCAAAAATAATACAATCAAAGATTAACGGGGCTTCTATTTCCTGTATTGGTGAATGCAAATTACTCTGTTGACATTTTGGCACTGGATTTCAGTCTAACTTTGAAGCTAATAAGATTTCTATCGGAAATGTATTTAGATTGCAAATCGACACTTAAGTTAGAACCTTCTAGAATTATTTAAAGTCGAGATATTGCTGTATCTCCGTGATTTTATAACCGTTCCATATGGTGTAAGTGGCCTTTTTTTTCTGAAATCCTTTAACGCCTTTCCGGATGGTAATAAAATGTAACTACTAACTGAATATTTTACACTACTTCCTTACTTTTATGATCCTTGTAATCGTTAAGTTTATATAGCCTTTAAATCAAACCACGCACATATTACAAGTATCATTTTACAATATTTTTTCTCTTTAATATTTCGAATTTATAAATAGATTTAGTGTTTGATAGACCATTTAAGGAGAAAGGCTACTACATCACGGTATGATCAATAGAAGCAGACCATCATTAAAATGTTACAAAAACAAGGAAGCTCAGCTAGTCTAGATATAAATTATGTTTAATGTCAATATTTTAATTCCAAGCAACTAAACACAAATATCCCATTGCAAATTCTGAAACGTCATCCGGAACCACCCCTCCATATTCCAAGATTGATTGGAACATCAGAAAGGGAAAATTAAGGCTTCACAGGGTAATATTTTAAATTTATTTGCGTCTACGATGCAAATTATGAAATAGAGATGGGGTGAGATGGTTTTTTTCTTATTTGCTTCCCTTCAATCGAATAGGGGAGACCATTGTAATGCCCTCCGCTAGGGAAACTGTTTGCTTTCCGTTATACTTTTGATGCATGCAAGATTATTATACTATCATTGAATTTTTATGATCATGACTTCTTAAAACCACATGCATGTATTTCGTATACTTTTTTCGGAGCAAATTTATTCCTTACAGTTTTTTATTGCCTGTTGAAGTTGGGTGTATATTTTCTACATTACCTTCCACCCACAGCTTCACTTCTTAGCTTAGTTGGTAACCAACGCAAAAAAGGAGTCTTTGTTTTTTTCTAAGTTCTAGTCTATCTCTGTAGCAAATTTCATCAAGATCGCCTCGGAGGTTTAGACGTGAAAGCGTAACAGACAGACATAATTACTTTTATAATATTAATAGTTATTATTTACTCCAAAAATACTATCACCTCTAGTGCCTATCAGGACGTAAAACCTTGAAAGCCCGAATACTTATCAGCCAGCCAAGAGTCATTCAAAAGTTGCTTTATCAAAACAATGAACATACAAACATACAAACTATATTATCAACAATACAATACCATCGACTGGACAATATCACATATAATAACGAACAAAAACTAATCTAACTCGAACAGTCGTAAAGATAACATAGGTTGTTCCCATGGGTGTTTCACTGTTTAGCCGCTTTTACAACTCTGTCGAAGTAAGCCCGCTTATAATTCTATAGGGTGGAAGGTAGGAGATGCTTCCAACGTTAGTATCACAAGGTTCCACTTCGCAAATAGGATTCGTTCTGTTCGCCCTTGTGCAATTAAAAGTCGGATTATACGTATCATATTATTATCAGTTGTATTTATTAATTTATCTGAGAAAAAGAATACTCAATACTTTTTTTATTGTAGGAAGATAGGAAGAAATCGATGAAATGAAATATATTTATTTATTCATACAAGGCTTGACAAACGTTGACTCTATTGCTTGGTTACTTTTGCTGAGAAGAACCTGTAATAAACTTAGCAATTACTTAAAACCTTACAACTTACTTACACCAAAACTTACTTGACTTGAGCCTTATTATACAAATTAGAAGCTCTTTAAAAGGTATTCACGTAGCTATAGTATGGATTGGATGCATATCTAATTGCGGTTAAAACCACAAATCAGTAGGCGATGAATTCACGATGGGTTCAGATCATTATTTAGTAAACCTAACTGGTATATATAGGAGTATATTTCTTCACACACGGTCAATTTGATTCTATACAAAGTTATATAAAAAATGTCTAGTTTTATTGAGTCGAATAATATTGTAAAGGATGAACAAAATGGTTTTCGGAAAAATAAAAGTACCTCTCTTGCAATATTTAAATTAATTAAGGAAGTAACTGATTGTCTAGATAAAAAACATCCTGTAACTGTTTTGTACATGGATATGAGCAAAGCATTTGATTATGTATGTCACAAACGATTGTTACATAAGCTTTATAAGTATGGAATACGTGGTCCAGCGCATGATTGGATTAGGTCTTATTTAACGAATAGAACGCAATGTGTAGAGATTGAAAGATTTAGTGAGAATAGCAAATCTATTGAAATGTATAGGTCAGTTTTCAGGGAAAATAAGTATGGGGTACCACAAGGTAGTATTTTGGGTCCATTTTTGTTTCTGATGTATATAAATGACTTACCTAATGCAATCTGTCATAATTGTATTTTATTTGCAGATGATACAACTGTCATTATTAAGGGAAATAATAAAGAAAAATATGAAAGCGAAATTAATTCCGTACTTGCAGATGTTATAAATTGGCTAGAATTGAATAATCTGAAAGTTAATATAAAAAAAACTAAATACATGCAATTTCGCACACTACAAAGTAAGATTAATAAGCTTGACATATCTTACCAAGGTGAGCAAATTGAAGAAGTACTTTCTGCGAAATTTTTAGGAATAACTATAGATTGCCACTGCCTTTGGAAAGATCATATCATAAATATCTCCACTCGAATAAACTCATTTGTATTTGCACTGAGACGCATTAGTTTAATTGTAACGAAAAAAGCGGCAATGAATGCATACTACGGTTATGTGTACTCTGTTTTGCGTTATGGAATTTTAATTTGGGGACGATCATCTGCAATAGATAGAGTATTTATTATGCAGAAACGTTGCATTCGAGCAATATTTGGTTTAAGGCAAATTGAATCATGTCGACCAATTTTTAGGGATAATAAGATATTGACAGTACCTAGTATATATATATTTGATGTTTGTATCTTTGTACACAAGAACATGACTTTATTCCAACAGACAGAACAAATAACACAATATAATACACGACTACGGAACAAAAATAAACTGTACAAACCGCTCACAAAATTAACTGTTGTGACAAACAATTGTTACATGATGGCAATCAAAATATATAACAAACTTCCTGCAAATATTAAAGATTTACCTATTTCAAAATTTTCGAAACTGTTGGTCGACTGGATAAATGTTAGATGTTTTTATAGCATTCAGGAATTTTTTGACTACAAATGACATTTTATCTGTGACTTTTACTGTTTATTTTATTTTATTATTGATTTGGACATTTATTTTATTTGAGACATGTGTAATATGTGTATAATTGAATATAATATGGAATTTTGTAATTTGATTGTGTATTTGCGTCCGACTAATTAGATTTTAAAATGGAGTTCTGTACTAAATAAAAATAATAATGAATAAATGTAATAATAATAAATGTATATGCTTGGAAAGGCAGAATTTGGAATGAACTGTATGTAACATATTGTATAACACCCATGTACCTACCCAAATTTATACAAATAAATATTTCTATTTCTATTAAGAAAAATAAGCAACTTTCACAGCTTTCTAATTACTAAAATACATGATGTACTTTAGTAATTAGAATTTATACTTATACTACTTACTACTGATATTTTATACTTAGACTACTCCTAAAAACATGTTTTCTTAGATATTTACATACACCTGTTCTGTATCTTTTTTTATACCACAAACAGTCCCAACTGATGGGAAGCGGTTTAGGTAGCTTATGGACGATTGCAACACCAGGGGGGTCACCCTGATTTACACAAATATTGGTCCTTCGTAGGACGAATTCTGTATTAGCGGTTTAAAACTCAGGTCCATCTATTCCCATAACAGTAACAACAAAATAAATTTCCAATAAATACCCAACACGTCGCCATTAAAATTCCAAAAGAACCCCATTAAGCCTGATTCCCAAGAACTATGTAGAAGACAATAACAGTTCTAAAGACAAGCATTGCTGAGACAATGAGTGCTGAACTTGTACCCCAGTTATCTGAACAGCGATCTTTGCCCTTACCTCGTTCAAGAATGACCCTGGGTCACTGCTGTGTGTTTGAACTTCAATGGCACAGTGAAAGAGCTTATTCTAAAGCTACATTTTAAAAGCTTCGCCAGTACATATGTAACGGAATCATTGAACTTTTTAATTAAGTAGTATATACAATTAAAGTGTTGGCTGTGGTATCGGGCAGAGCGGATATATTTGACAGATTGGATTTGTCGCTGTCCATGGGTTCGAATCCCACCCAGGACTAACATTTCTATGCATGAATATATCTGGATGTAAATATCTATATTTCAAGTATGAATTTACAAAATATCTGCTTTCTGGTTACCATAGCACAAGATCTGCTTAGTTTGGAGTCAGATTGGCCGTGCGTGTACAATTTAAAAAGTCTGGTTACCATAGTTTGGAGTCATAATTTTGGCGTGTATCAGCTTACATAGTATATCATATTGAGTGATCTAATTTTATTGTCGTGCAGCTATAATTTTGTATTGGTAATAACATACGTACCACCAACGAGCTGGCCCATAATTGTTGATAATTAACACCTTCTACCGCTCCATATTATTTGACGACTGAGTATTTTGGTATTTCAAAACGTGACATCACAAAAATGATCTATGTAAAAGATACGGAAAATCCTACTACAATTATTTTTGCGCAAATTGTTTAAATTTTAACACACTTATTTCGATTCCATCCCTATTAAGAACTAGCTTCTGCCCCGCGTTCCCGGGGATATTAAATTTTCCCGGGATAAAAAGTAGCCTATGTTAGCTAGCTCCATACCAAATTTTATTAAAATCACTTCAGCAGTTTAGACGTGAAGAAGTAACAAACGTACACTCTTTTTTCTTTCACTTTCGCCTGTATAATATTAGTGTGATTTCATTTGTGTGACAAAAATATTTAAGCAGAGCTTCTTCCAAAGCTTTGGCCTTCATCAGCTTTCAATTTTAATTTTAATTCCAAAATGTTCTCAAGTCCAAAGTATAAGTGGAACAATCTAATACATAGTTACAATCACTTGTCGTGACGGTGCCGCGTCGTGCTCGTGAGGTTGCCAGCAATTTGAGGCAGCATTCAACACTGTCAGCGTATCATCTGTACGCCCCAATGCGATGCCACGACTAAACGTTGGCATCTTCGTTGCGGATCCGAAAGTGGGCTGCACTTTGATGAGGCAGTTTGAACCAATCAGTGATATAGGTTGGTTGATACCTTAGAAGTTTCCTATAGTATTATTTTAATGTTAATCTGTGCCAAATTTCATTGCGATTCCTTCAGCCGTTCTGGCGTGAAAGAGTAACAAACATACATCCACACATTCATCTAACTTAATAAGTAATTACTGTACTGCCCAAGTTCCTCGACTTAAAATTAGTAAATATATAAAGTGATTTGAAATATTCACCTTCTTCCATGTTATTTATATGAAAGTACAACTTATAACAGAGACTTAAGTGTTGAAAACGTTTAAATAAAGAAGATTAACGCGTCTTATATTAAAATTAACGCTAACACGTACATTCTCAAAATATACCTTCAAACGCAGGTGGTAATGTATATGAACAACAATTAGTTAAGAACTTAGAGCTAAGGGGAGACGCAGTACACCTGTACCACGAGGGCCACGGTAGAGTGGGAAGAATTGTACGACATTAACATTTCACTATATAATTATATTATACAACACATGGTGCATTTTGAATGTAGAATTTACATGATAATACGAAAATTGTGTTGAGATGTATAATATATAATTTTAGTACCAATTTATTATAAATAGTTTTTGTGGTATCGTAAATGTCGTTAGATTTTTGACAATGATATCTGATTGATGATTGATGATTGAGGTTGAGAAGTCACAAAATATTTTATTATTAATAATAGGTAATATAAAATACTAGCGACCCGAGCGGAGTCGCACGGTTATCTTAATTTTCATATATCAACAAAAAACATTATAAACCTATTTAATTCTTAAAGTCCGTTGCGTAGTTTAAAATATCTAAGCGTGCAGACGGTGGAACGCGACTTTGTTTTAAATTATGTTAATTACACTTACATTAATAATACACAATTTTAATCTTTAATAACGTGGAGGCAGATATTAAAAAAAGATATATCTTAAGCCGACATCGAGCTTCAACTTCTCCACCGAGGAGCTCGAGCCTTCCCTAACAGCGAGGTGGTTTAGGCCATAGTGCACTACGGAGGCCTAGTGCGGATTGACGGACTTCGCATGCCTTTAATTGTGACATCTCGGGGATGCAGGGTTCCTTACGATGTTATCCTTGACCGAATCAAGCCACTACTTTGAATCCGTAAGTTTTTAAACTAAGAGGTACGGGCCAGGATCGATGCTTCTCATTCAATAACCTAGTAAATGAAAGAGATAGCACGAACCGTTTTACCTTACAGAGTTTAATATCAGTTGCCTGAAATCAAGCGTGACTGACACAAATATCGCTACGTTATTTAACACCCTGTCAAAGGAATAAAATTGTTTTGATTCTGAGGTGAACCCACGGCCTCGGTGTTGCTAGTCGTAAAAAACTAGAATTATAGCCCGTTCGAGTGCCCTAGATATTTAGCAAAACAAATTTTTATTGCCAATGTTACCATTCCACTTATTTACTGGTTTGTCGGTGCGTTGTTCGGTGTGGTTTATTGTATGTAAAAATAGGTTTTATTGCGATAAAATATGTCAATATGTGATCCTACCAGTATAGGTTTGTGACTCAATCCAAATCACAACATAGTATGAAACAATGTCGCTTTCTCTGTCCTCATATCCCTACGTATGCTTAAATGTTTAAAACTACGCAACGGATTTTATTGCGGTTTTTTAATAGATAGAGTGCTTTAAGAGGAAGGTTTTTACAATACATGTATAATATATTAGAGAAACACTGAAAATTTTGGAGATTTCTAATGTGATGTATATGGCGGGTCGCTAGTAATATTATAAATGCGAAAGTTTGTGTAATGAATACCTATATTCTGAACTGACACATATGCAACTTTTTATCCGCCGGGAACACGAGTAAAACTGCTAGCACTAGTAAGCCATAGTGATGGGCTGTTTTTATCATATTTATATATTTGTAGAAGTATTTAATTATCTATATGATTCCAATTTATTCATATCTACTTAGGTCCTAAGAAAGTAATATACCTAACATTTATCAACAAAATAAATCATCGAAAATCTTTAAGCTAACCTTATAATGTTTTTCTTAGTACGCATTATTTTAATGGAATTTCTTTATTGTCATAAAACCAATATGAAAATATCTAGTAGGTATTAAGCAGAATGATGGAATTCTAAGATTACAATAAACCCATCTGCCTTCGCGGGATGAAATATTTTATATCAATAAAACGGTTTACGCTGATCTGTGACGAATAAAGCTTTTTATTGCATAGCGACGTTCGTAGCTTTTTCTAGACTCCCTTCAGCTTTACTGTCGAATATATTTCTCAGTTTTATGATTGTTGAATGTAGAGACAGAACTTTTTTTACGGAGCTTTTACATAAAAAAAATTGCAATAGTACAGTAACTAAGCTCCTTTAGAATTTTACCTAAAATGTGCAATTATAAGAGACCAAAAGTTTTTACTGTTATTGGTAAAACATAGTATTTATAACTTACTAGTGGCTCCTGCGGCTTCACCCGTGTACCGAGGAGATCTTCCATTTTCTCGGGATAAAAAGTAGCCTATGTCCTTTCTCATGGTCTAGACTGTCTGTGTAACAAATTTCATTTAAATCGGTTCTGTAGTAGCCTGAAAGCGAGACAGAGTTACACTCGCATTTTAAATTTTAGTTTGGATTTGTCAAGATTATTCGATTTTGTCTACTTCTACGAGTTACCTAATGCTGGTACCATAATTTTTAGATAAATTTGACGTTACTTAATTGCCATACTTCTGGACAAATTTCCTCACTATTGTTCCTATAATTTAACGTTGTCAGTGCAATTACAGACGGTGCTTGATGAATTGTGACGGATTGCCAGCGGACTAGTCTATGATTAAGTTCTGTTTCGCGCTAATGAAATAATTTTTAGAAAAAAAAAGATACAATTACATTTAGTCGTTATTGGGTAACTGATTTAGTTTTTAAAACTTGTTGATTATGGTTTATTAGAAACAATATATTTTTGTTAGCGCAAGGCATGTGAAAGTGCATGTTCCATCGACCAACAAAAATCTAGATAGACTACTTTATAAAAATGTGTAACAATATTAACAATAACTCATCTGATATTCCGAATACGTAACATGCTATGAAGCAAATGCATTTATGACGCCTCTATCGATACGGTGTCTAGACGAATCTTCGAAAATTTGCCTTACATGTATGTAGGTATAGGGGAAACGTCAAAACACCAAACATTGTTCTCTCCCGCCAACGTCAACCAAGCAATACACACAAGACAAAATTTACATGACAACACTCATGTAGACAACCGACTGCGACGTACGTAAAGCAAACGTTAGAATCTTAGTTGAACTTCAACAAATTACGCAAACAACGTAATCCGAGTGACGAGGCGCCGGCGCCATATTTGTCCGCCATATTTGTTCGCCATGTTTGACACGCTGCGCCGTAATTAGATAATTGCATGAAACGGGTACCGTTTGCGCATCAAGTTGGATGTTTACACGGCGGATTGGAGCCGCCAGTGCGGAATCACTCGATATGCCTGACAGCTGATTGCTCGCCTTTATCACCTGTTTTGAACTGTCGTTTTGTCTCGACCAATCTACACTAATCTATATCTACACTAATCTACATCTACACTAATATTATAAAGAGGAAAAGTAGGTATTTTTGTGTGTATGTTTGTAATGAATCATCTCAAAAAGCACCATGCGGATTTCAAAAATTCTTTCACCATTGGAAATCTACATATTCAGGGCATACATGGGCTATATTTTATACCCGTATTTCAATGGGAACGGGAACTACGCGAGTAAAACCGCACAGAGGCAGCTAGTTGGAGTATAAAGTAATACCATTCAAGTTTGTATGTATACTGCACATGGTCAATGTCATTCTAGAATATTTAACCTCTATTTCAATGAAAAATAAACTTCAACGAGATTATTAATTTTAAGGAATGTATTTAGTTACAAAAAATGATTAAGGAAAATAGAATGATATGGAATAGGTCTGGTACATTTAGCAATAAAACAATTTTTTGATAATAATTTGTATTACGCATATTTTGTTAAATAAAACTTTTTAATTCAAACTACGGCACATGCGTGACCTTATCATTAATTTACCCTAAAAATCACGGCGAATCAATTTGTAAAAAAATGGATATTTATATTTTTCAATCAAGCGTGTCATTAATCAAAATTAGGGTGCGGTTTGTGGGGTCGGAAACTACTTACGTAGGTCTATCAGGTTCAATGCCCTTGTCTATACTTATATTATTAAGAGGTAGTTAGAATGTAATAGGTAATCTGCAAAACGAAAGCACAGCCCGGTTTGTGGTTAGTGACCCTGACTTTCAAGCCGCGGGTCGTGGGTTCGAATCCCACCCAGGACAAACATTTGTATGCATGAATATGTATGTATTATATGTAGTATATTAGCTATCTGGTTACCATAACACAAGCGTCATTTGAAGCTTACTTTGGAATCAGATTGGCCGTTCGTGAAAAATGTCCCAGGATATTTAATTTAAAAAAAAACAACTCATCAGATTTATAATACTACTCGTTTTCACCGTTCGCCTTTTCGCGGTTTGATCCTTGTATTTCCAATAAGGATAACGGGAAATATAGCCTTTGTTACTCCTTGATAATGCAGTTTTCCGTTGGTGAAATAATTCTCTAGATCGGTCCTGTAGTTTTGGAGCTTATTCTGTTCAGTTAATTGAAAAACATTTTTTATTTTTTACGACTATTTATAGTATTTTTTTCTTTCTTTTCAGGTAAGAGTCACATGAACTAAAGGCAAAATGGACTTTCCTTCGACTATCTAAGGTATTTTTACTTTTTATTGTTTACCCTTTTAACCGACTTCAGAAAAGTACGTTATGAAATATGTTCTGCAGTATTATTCTACCAATTATTTTACGTTTATAAAATGTAAATAAAACATATATACAAACAGACAGTTTAAATATTATGATTTCACAGTAGATAGAATAATTGTTGGACAATTTTCAACTCGTAAACGTTAGGGTTAAACAAGGCAACATGAAATTTGTTAATATTTATGTACGTTTTGTTTGAAAACATTCGTGTAAATGAAATTTTTCGAATTGCCTCGAATCACGTACCTACGCGGTTAGGTTATCTGTGATCTTTGTCTAATCGTTGCAAGTGGAAAGAGATAGCGATTCTGGAACGTTTAATAACAATTAGTATATTGGGTGGAAAAAAATTAGATAGATCAAGTAAACAAAAAAAACTTTTTTCATGTGCGTGTCTGGAACCAAACGATAGCTTAATTGATTTAAAAAAATATATTGTGATTGGTAAAGAGGTAAAAGCTTTTCTACACTAATATTATAAAGAAGGGTTTTGTATTTTTGTATGTAACGAATAAACTCAAAAAGTACTGGACCGATTTAATTAATTTTATTTCTTTAGAAAGCTACATTATCACTGAGTAACATAGGCTATATTTGATCCCTGTATTTCCACGGTAACGGGAGATACGCGGGTAAAACCGCGCGGAGGCAGCTAGTAATTAATATAACAAATCGACTAATAGTTTAATGTACCTTCTCTTTATAATTTTAGTGTCGATGAATCGAACAAAACAAACATATTTAAGGTCGCTTCTCGCTTATAAAATATTTATAGTTTAGTCTATTTGTGGGGTATATTGCTTGTATGTAACACTCACCGATAAATTTAAATAAAACCCCTATTAAAGCCCTAAGGTATCGGTGCTTAACTTTTATCTACAATGTCCTGACACTGTCCAAAATTCAACCCCACTTTGTAGTTTTATGTTTCCTAATAAAAAGCAATCTATTCGAATTTTAGCTTTATTATATTTTTAATTAGTAATTTCAAATGCAAAGGTGTTCTTTTGAAATTCTTTTCTTTGGAAATTTAAGTAAATGGTATTGAAATCAGTTTATAGTCTAAGTTAGGATTTAAACCACTATTTGAAAATACACAGACAGACAATGTTTTGCATGGGATAAGTTATGTTATATTGTTTCTTTGCAGAAACAAGTACCTAAGCAAGAATGTTTTAACGACATTTAAATGTGTTATCAAAATCCTTAACAAATATCGCCTTATGTAATCTACTCGCTGCCTTCCCAGAGATCATAATTTGATGACTAAATATCATCTGAGTTGATTCAAAACATAGTCTATGCCAGAAGGGTGTGCTAAATCTCTTCCAAAATTCCTTTCAACCGTTTTTGTCAACGAGTAACACACTCCCGTACTGTCCCAAAGATCCTATCGTTCCATCAAAAATTTCATGATCACTCTCACAGACCGTACGTTTTAAGCTCGTCAGATAACAGTACAAGGTTCATACACTAACTACACAGTCGACCCTTGCCATTAACCAATTTACACCCCCGATTCGAACCCTACACCAGAGGTTATAAATTTCACGTAACCGGCTATCCACTTCCGACTACGTACCTGCTTTTAAAATGGGGGGTTATACTTGTTATGTAAGAGTTATAGCCGTATCATGATTGGTCTTAATTGTCCGTGGAAAATCTTTTTTCGTTGATATGCGAAAAGGGATTTATTTTCCTTTTTAAGAAGGTTTATTTGAAAGGTGTCCATTAAAACGTAGCTTTTTTTTTCAATGTTAAAATTTAAGGCGATGAATCAATTGTGCGTGTTGTTTACATTCAAAAACCGTTTTCATAAATTTGTATTCATAGTATATCAAGTACCATAATATGGAATACGATATTTTTTATTAATTTAGTTAGCTTAATAGGAACCATATTTTAATTAAAGTGCCTACACTATTTATATAATACAAATTATTATACATTTCTTGAATATTAAACACCAAAATTTCATTGCGTTCACTTCAGCCGTTCTGGCGTATATTTTTTTTGTTTTTTTTTATCTATATTTATTCAAAATTAGTTATGCAATTTACAGTTTAAACAAAAAAAGAAAACAAAGCATAACAAACATACAAAATCACAAGTTTGCATTTATAATATTAGTAAGTTTTGTCTCCTAAGCTTTAACAAACTTTAACTTCTCTGCTTTCATAACCATAGATTTCATATAACTATACATACAGATATAAGTTGATACTCATGTGTATAATTCGACACCTCGTGCTCAGCAATCCGTTTAAAGGCCCTTCAGAGACCGTCTAGGTGTTCTAAGCCCTGTAACTAATAGAAGGGCATCATTATCTAAGGCTCCCTTAAGGGCAATCAAAGTGGAATCAACTCAGCTAGTAATATTAACGAACAATTCTCTCAGTGTGTTATCATTTGAAAATTTATTATTATTAGATATCACATCCACGAAAAATCCATTATTTTTGCAGTTGTTAAGGTAAAAACTTAGCTTATAAAGAATATAGCGTAGATATCTAGCAGTAAAAGAAGTTTAGAAATCGTATCATTTCTTCTAGAAAGTACCCGGAATATTCTAACGTACATGTTAACTATATACTATCACTAGTTTCCGGCCTCCGGTTTTACCCGTGATCTTAAGGGTCTTAAATTTTTCTGAAATAATGTTCCAAATCCATTCTACTTCAGACTCTAATTTCAACTAGATCCCGTCAGCCGTTCAAACATCTATACATCCAAACATTTGTATGTATAATTAATATAGTAAGTTAATAGATGACAGTTGTGACATATCCAGGATAATTGTTGTTCCGGGATAAATTAGTTAAATTTAATTTTATGAACATTTAAATTCACATTTATAATATCAACTGAATGTGATGTACCTAATGAAAAGCCATTTAATATTCATTTCAATACATTTATAAGTTGTTGGTTGAGTTTGTCATGTTTATAGTTTTTATATTTACATTAAAGTTGATTTTCTATTTTATATTGTTACGGTAATTTTAGTACTTGAAATTTATTTATTCATATATTTTTAGTTTACATAAAGGCACGTGATTGGGGAGTGAAAATTTAATTAGTGTAATTTAGATTTTTTATGGACACAAATTACAGTGTACAGTAACTTTAAATAAACTTGTTATATGATAATTTGAAGTTATTTGTTTTTCTACTGCAATTGTGTATAATAGTTGTGATAGCTTCCGCCCCGCGGTTTCACCTGCGTTGCGAGGAGATCATAAATGTTCCCTTGATAAATGTAACAGGCTATTTCAGAATATGTACTACAAGCTTTTTGCCTTATTTCATCAAAATTCCTTTAGCTGTACTGTCGTGATTGAGTGACTTAAATATAATGCATCTATCCATACTTTCACTGCCGCGGCTTATCTCTTGTGAAGTGCGTAAGCTTTCCGAGGAATAAGTATCCTATATCATTAAAAATACCTTTACCTATATACTTCCAACTAAAAATCCAATTATTCATTGCGACAAGCAAACTTTCAAATTTTGATAGATTTTTAATATCTGCAAGATACTGCAATTTTCATTGATTACTAAGTCTCTTAACCAACCTAAAACCTATCAAAGTTTAAAATAATTTCAACACCCACAATTCAATCCACTAACCCCTTACAGCTTATCTCCTACATCACGAGACACATTTACCTACATGTATCATACATAAGCTATACAACAGATTCAAAGTTTCCGATAAGAATACAGGCCGATAGAGGGCGATAGTGTCGACTTCCGATAGTGTCTGAGCCCCAGCCGGAACTGCTTTGTCTGCCGCCAGGATTTCGGGATGAAACGGGGGTGTATTCATAGTGCAAAATTATAAGAATTTCAACCCTATTGGTATATGGAGGGTAATTTTGTTGTGAAAGGATGTGGGGCGAAATTTGTCATACGCAAAGGTTAGTTTAGCGAGGTTAGGGCATATGGTATTTTGTTTAGTTTTAATTTGATTGGTTTATGTATCGCGAGCTTAAAGTTAGTTTCTACATAAAATAGATATTGTGAAATATTTAATATGTTCTATGAATTATTTGGAAATGAATAAAACGTGTATTTAAATTATTATTTTTTATCTTAAATACAAAAATTACTTTACAATCGTTTTATTTCATTACTATCAGAATAAAAATAAAGTATCGAAAAAAAAAATTTTGGGTAATTGTAGCAACGTTAATCACTTTTTTAGTAAATAAAATTCTCAGAGGCAAATACACAATTTAGATTATATAAAAGTACTAACAAGTCACAAAATCTAATGACGCTTACTTATTTAAAAATCAGTTCTACCAAATTCGTCCAATTTAATTAATTGAGTCTTACTGACAAGCTGACAGTGGGAAAAAAATAATTATCTTTTTAGCTTTCCCAAACTCCCAAATAACCGTGAATATTAAAAAAGAGATGATTCGTAATTAAAAACTTGGAATTGTTAATTAATCATTAACGCTCGCGTAACGCTTCCGCGAAGTTGGCGGAACTCATTCCGCGGGGAGCGCAGTTCGATTCTCGACACGAACGAATTGTCTTTCGAATTTATATGTAAATTACTTTGGAAACCAACTAGGGAAGAAACTGTTTATTATTTTCACTCGAATGCTTGTTTATTACACCGCGATATTATTATTATTGTTTGTCTTTTTATGTGTTTTAAATATTCTGTCATCAATTAATGTGTTTGTTTTATTGGCGTTTATATCTAGTTGATATCGCAAATACTTATATTTATCTATATAAAAAGAAACTGCCTAAGGCATTATATTTACATTATCGAAATGACTGATCAGTCAGCTTTGTGGTTAGCGGCCATGACTATCAAGACGCCTGACGCGGGTTTCATTTCCACCCAGTTCAGGCACATGTCTGTTCTGTGTCTGGATGTATTTATTTGTATGACTATTAACATTTAGTGTATTAGCTATCTGGTTACCATAGTACAAGCTACAAACTAATTGAAATAAATTAGAACGGCCCCGAGTAAATAATGTCCTAGGTTACTTGTAAAGAATATAATAAAACACCATAGTGCGAACTGATCCAGTAGAGACTTATATATATACTCGTTTCCGGGGACCTTCAGATTTTCCGGGGATTAAACGTGGCCTAGTCCCTTCCCAAGCCCTTTACAAGTCTATCTCTGTACCAATTTTTTCAAAAATCCGTTCAGTTGCTTAGGCATGACAGCATATCAGAAAGACAGATAGCAGATTATACTAATTATTATTGCTGTTATTTTAGATTATTTTTTAGGTTTTTCTTTATTTAATATTTGTGTATAGTTCTGGTTGTATGTGATGTCATGAGGGGTTCCGACTGAAAACCAGCGCGAGGGCTAGTGTTTTGCTAGCCTAAGCCTTATGCTGAGTCGGGACCTTTTCCTGGCATCACACAACATTACATTTCTGTTTTCTATTTTATTTTCTTTGTGTTGTGTGTTTTGTTTGTACACGTCTGCTGTATTTTGTATTTTGTAATGTTGTGTGTTGTCTGGAATAAATGTATTTTCTTTCTTTCTTCTTTCTTTCAGATACTCGAGATACTCGGGATTTCTTACATCTAAACCACTATCTCAATAAACCAAGTTACGGAAACAACAAAGGCAGTTTGCAATGCTCTTCTCAGACTCCCTACCAATACAGAATCTAATAAAGCCTATCGAAAACCGACCAGCAGACTGATCAATGACGAACCGTGTTTACATTACGTTCTTTATTCACCCCCCCCCCCCCCCCCCTTTCCTGGAATAAAGGGGCTCCCCTCTGTCAGTTCAATACGAAAATCCAATTTCTTTAACGTTTCAACTTGAGTCGTTTTGTTTCTTGAAACAGTCAAAAGTTTTCTTACCTCGGTGCTTGCAGTAGCGTATAGAATAAATAAATATCCTGGGACATTCATTATGCATAGTCAATCTGATTGAATCAAAATCATATTCATATCATTTCCATTTAAAGTTTAACAACCATCACCTACTATTCCTTACGAGATCATCGAGTACCAATAATTAACAGCAATAAAGCAAACCTTTTAAAAATATTTGCCCCCAACAATACAATAATCAGGGAGGCCTCAGTCCTCAGTCCTCACTCCTCACCCACACATGTCCACATGGGGGAGAGCAAACACAATATGTTGGATTACAGGATGTCCGATGAAACGTCTCGCGATGTGCAAACACAGCTTCAACTTGGGACATTTGATTCTGACAAATATTATTTCGTAAACGTACCGCCTTAGGCCATTCTTTTACTCATATAGACGAACATTAGTTATTTACTTGAAAACAAAAAAAAATAACGTTTTCTCTTGTAGTGTTATAAAAATAAGAAATAAGAACCGAAAAGGGATTTCTCTGTATTAACTACTCAACCCCATCAAAGCTACAAATCTCGAGAGTCGTAAAGATCACACGGAATCCGGCTCGAAGGACCAAACAGTACATATCGCTCCTTATCGCAATTTTAACGAAGGCGTCGGGTGCGTTCGACAGCCTTGAGAGGGGTCAATGGGGGTGAAGCATCCCCTGGGAGGGGGTTGGGGGAGGGACATCCTGCGTCCGACACACAGGCACAGACCATTCGTCTAACGAGTCACTTGCTCCGAAGAAAAACCGGTTTAAACTGGATTTTACTTTTTTTAAGCCGGCCCCGTCGCGTCCTCTGCCGGGATTTATCATGGACCCTTTTTCCATTGAAAATTGGAAATTGTTGGTCTCTAAAAACTCAAGGGACACGTAAATATATGATTAGATTTAATCGTAAAATGACTTGAAGCAATTTAACTTTAATTTCTCTGTATGACGTATGTTCTACTTTATTTATTTTTAATTGAGTTAAGCATCTTGCCTTTATCAGTTAGCTGAGATTACCAAATGTTTATTGACAAACTGTTAGTTAACTGAAGTACCTAATTATGTATCTAGTTTCACTGAAATGTATTTAACCATAATAATCATCGAATCACAAAAAACTACTTTATATCAATCAACTTAACTTGCTAATAGATTCCCCTTAAAAAAATTCCGAAAACTTATAATAATTAGAAAAAAAAAACTAAATAATTAAACGGAACGGTTATCGAGAGGAAAAAAAGTCTGTGTCCACCATTTATAAAAACAACAACCGTTCCAGTGATAACAAGAAAAAGTATTCTAATGAATCTGTTTGATAAAAATCTCTTAATAAAATAGGTGCTTCATCCATTGAACATTTACATTCAAAGTTTTAACTTACAAAAGAATTAACTTGGACAAAAAACAAAAGCAATAGAAACTTTGGTACTGAATAAAATAACGGAATCACAAGACCAAAAATTTTTTGTAATCCGCTGATTGTAGAAGGCCAGTCTTTTGGACTGACCGGTTTCTTTACATTGTGTGCATGAACATGTATATTTGTCCTATGAACATCTATGAAGTCTATCAGCTATGTAGTTACCATAGCACGAGCTCTGCTCAGTTTGGACCCAGATTGCCCATGTGTGATAAATTTTCTGGGAGTTCTTTATTCATGTATTTGAGTGACGACTCTTTTTCGATTTTTGAAGAAAACCTCAAAAAATCTGTAAATTTATAATATTTTTAATCGATTCAAGTCTAAGTGCAGTAACAAAATAAAATGAAAAAAAAAACTCGTAAAGAAAAAAGTTACCAACAATGGGCATTCTTAGCGAGAAAACACATTGGCAGGATTAAAAGAGTTGGCGAAAGTTCCTTCGTATCTTGTACAGAGAGATGAAGCTGGCTGTAGGGACTTTTTTTGTTTGGAGTTCATTAGATTATATTAAATGGTTTTTTTTTCGTTGTTATATAAAAAAGCAATGGTGCCAGCATTCTTGGTACGCTTTCGCAGGACATTGATTTGGGATAAAAAAAAACAGTTTAATCTTTCTCAAAAAGTTTTTATTGAAATTAGTGACACTTAGTTTAAGTTTTAATCGTCAATGACCAAAGGTCAATTTCTAAACTCAGACTCAGACTACAGTAGGAATGAATAATATTTATATGAACTCAATTTTGTTTTTTTGTGCGCATTTTTTATCAACTTTATTTTACTCAAATTTTAGTCCAAAAGTAACACCCTATTTTTTGGCCTGACTAAAATATTACGTACTTACCTTTCAACATACAGAGAGGTCAGTGTGACTTTACGTGTGACCTTAAAAGCTTGGATTAGATTAGCTTTATTCAAAATTGTGCTGACTAGGAGTATGATTAAATCTTAAAAAATGGTAAGAAAATAAAAGCTTCGTGACAAAAATGCAATGGCTGAAAACAATATGAACGGAAACCATTTTTTTTTTATCATTAGAAACAGTGAACGCCATAGCAACAGTTGGTGATAGAAAAAATATAGTTCAATTCGTATAAGGGTCACTGAATACGGATGAACGCGTAGCAGGGATGTACGGATGTGCAAAGAATGCTTTTGTAGCCATTCTGGGCGTATTAGTTTTGTTCAAATCCAATTTAGACCGAGGCACTTTTTCCGCAATCGGAATCCGAGAAACGGCGGTGACTATGTAGGAATTTAACTGTATAAAAATTTAAGGTGCCGCTCGTGGTTTCGTTTCTATTTGATCTAATATTGCCACGGAGAATTTTTCACCTGATATTTCATCTCAATAATTGAACTTCTCCCGTGGATAAAAGCTGCCGTTATCGCAAAAAATAAAACACTCCATGTTTGCGACAGGTTTTCAGGGAAGCCCATAAAATACGACATTATTTGCGCGTCTGAAATTAACAAGAAGCTTCTCAACAAATACAAGTTCGATCAAGTTTCTCAATTATATTACCGCGCCCTGGAAGATAGCGCTCTAAATATGGCGGGGCAATGTACCCAAACGTCACATTCCTAGAGACGGGCTCTTTTCATTTGTCTTATTTCTTTTGAAGTTCCGCAAGTCCACGGTTGTTTGCAGCTACAAAGTTTTCTGGTACCACAGTTGAGGTAAAAGAATTTCCCATTAAAAAAGGACAACGGATCAAATTGGTTTCTGTAAACAATTCTTTTTTACTTTCCAATCTCTTATTGGTTTTATCTGGCGAGTGTGTCAAATTGTAGCGTAACTTTTTTCCTTCGCTACTATTCCTTTGTTTGTTGACAAATAAAATAGCTTAGTTTTATTTACTGGCAGTTTGCTAACCTGACCTTTTTTAATGAAGGATAACGCTTAGCGAATAAATACCTTATTTATATTTATTTTATGTCTAGTTTAGTACTTAAAAATTAAATTTTTACTAATAACATGCGATGAAGAAAATCTAATCATGGTGGAATTTAGTTATATCAGATCAAACATTAATTATTTTAACTTTTAAGCTTTGATAAAATAGAGTTTTTGATCTAAAATATTTGCTTTTACCAGTTTCAATAAAAATGGAGGACTTCGTCGAATATATTTCACTCGTATGCCATTAATTTTAAAATGTAAAAAGCTCTGAATTTCAGCTCTGATTCTAAAAAAGGCTCTCTAAGCGCGATTGTACATTTATATCGTTTAAACAGTTGAGGACCTAATATCAACCCTTGTGGGACACTTATGAATTAATATTTGTTAATGAATATAAATCAAATTTATTAATATATTTAAGTACTTGATGTTTTGAACATCTTATATTGGTTTATTTAAAAGGAAACTGTCTATGCTTTTTACAAGCTTCTATATATTTATACCTTAAGTCCACTTTTTTAGACTACACATTTTACAGGTACCTGACAAGTACAAGGTTTACAGTTTCTGAGTTGTAAACTAACGTTAACTTAAGTTCTAGTAGTAGTAGTAGTTGTATACCACTTAAAACCCTAAGAACCTTTTCAAACTTGTAATTGTTTACAAAACAGAGTCGTAAAGAATTATTTGCGCTTTTATCTGCTGTCTACTGTAACAGATTTATCACTCCCTTTCGAGTCACATTTGTGTTGTCAATCAATCGTGTATTTTGGATTGGTTTTTTAATATTTCTAATATTAATATAATTCTTATTATTATTAAGTATATAATTAAGTACTTTCTTTGAATTTTTTTAATCGCTTTCCACACAAAGGATATAACATACAGTATGTCTCAACCCTCAGTTCAGGTATCAAGGTGTCCCCCCCAGCGGTACTTAATCTAAAAACACTTGAAGTATTTCTTTCTTTTCATCGTAACCTTTACGTATGAAGATTGATGGAGTCAACCTTTCGTTCTCTCAATACTAATCGTATCGTGTACATAAACATATGAATGTTAAGTTGGTGGCCATTTGTCAATGTTGCTGATTTTTTGAAATGGTAATCGAGAATGATGTATTGATTCAACTCCAAATGTGTCATTAGTTGGGTTTAAAATACCTTTATTTTATTAATATTGATTGGCTATATCAAGAATTATGATAATCCTAGGCATTTTTGGATTATGTAATCCTTTATGGGTTCCTAATTTCACCTGCTTTAGTAATAAAGCCACTTTATTGGTTTTTTTGAAATTGTGGGAGAAATAAAGTTTTATTTATTTATTTACTTGTTAAACATTTCTACTAGTCAAATATCTTTTAAATTCTGTCTAACAGTTGATATTTCCATTACAAATATTAATATTATAATATTAGTAGAGAAGAGAACATTATGACTACCCTTTTAACTGGTAAAGCTCCAAAAAGGTACATTTAATTAAAAGACTAAATTATAAAACGTCAAACAGCAAAATAACAAAACAACCAACTCGTATCCAGAACTGAAGACTAAATGGAAGTGCAGTTTGACTGGTCCCATCAGCTGTAAAGTTATAATTAAAGGCTGTCCGTTATGCCCCGACATAATTTAAGGTCTGACGGGGTTCAGAAAGGAAAATGGCGACTCAAAAATGGCCGCCAAAATGTCCGCCATTCATGTAAAAAGATAGATTTTTGTTCAACTAAGAATGGTCCTTAATTCTGATTACCTATTAGTTTGTTTAATGTTTTATATGTATATACGTCTCTTTTATATTTAATAAGATGAAGTGAGAACGAAATATTTGTGAGCTTAATCCTGTCAATCTCATTTTGCGGTGTACTAAGCCGTGACGTTTGTCAATGTAGCAGATAAAAAAATAACCTTAAAATCGAACAGACTCTTTTCAACAATAGAATAAGAGATATATCTATAGGATTTAGTTCAGTTTAGTTTAGACATCACAAGTGTTTAATGGGGAACTTACTCAATTAAAATTACATAACTAAATAATAATGACAAATATCCTGGCAGATTTTTCACACACGGCCAATCTAATTCAAAATTAAGCAGACCGGGTTTAATAGTAACAAGATATCTCTTATACTTAGACTGCTATAAATAAAGTTATGTTATGCATTAAAATTATAATTCTCTCTAGCAAAATAGTTTAAATAAACGTTCCCCAAGTAAAGTAAACCATATTTAATTTACCGTCAGAAACATAAAGCCGACATTTTCTGGGCGGACTTCCTTGTAGGTCACACATTAACTCCGTGACGAAATAATATTACTTTAAATTGCATTTGCTTGCGGCTCGCGTTCAGAATTTCACTTAGTTCCTTTTAAGCTTATAAAACTAAATAATTACATTGGTGCTAACAACTTATCATTGGTCATAGAATTACTGTTGTATTTTTCTATTTAAATAGTTTTTAATATTTCTTACGAAGTTTGTTGTATGGCTTTTTGAAGTCAAGGTCCAGACCTTGACTTTTAAGCTGTCGTGGAGTGGGTTTCGTTGCCAACCAGGACATTTTGTGTCCACATACCTGTGTTTATTTCAGCTCTGAAAGTAGTTTTACTTATAACACATATGTTTACGCACACGTTTTTTTATCCTGAAGTTAGTGTTTCTAGACACAAAGTCAACCGTCGCGGACGGTCAATTATTATAGTACAAATTAACACTTATATTATTCTCGCTTTTTATATATATTATATTGAGTAGGTAGTTTCCGAAACTACTGGTCAGATCTGAATAATTATTTTACCAAAGGAAAGCTACATTATCAGGCTGCAACATAGGCTATATTTTATCCCTGTATTCCTACAAAAACAGGATCTGTAGGTAAAATTGCGCAGCGGAAACTCGTACAGTCATATTTAAGAAGTGGTTTAATTAGTAGTCAGACTCTGTCTTTAATTATAATAATAATAATAATAATCCTTTATTTCAGGCAACTAGGCCCATATTATAAATACCTTAAATCTAAGTATACATATGTTTATATTAAAATTACAACTAATTAGTTAGGCACGTAGAGACGGCGACGTGCTCGCCAGCGAGGTTCGTATTGTTCCGCGAAAACGCCGAAATACGACACCCTTCGGCCAAAAGTCCTCCTTCGTGAAGGTCTCGAGATGTTGAGTCGGAACCCGCACCACAAACGAAGTAAAATTTACGCTGTGACGCGATTCCAGCTTCGTGACCCTCAAGTTGAATTTAGCTTTCTTTTCTATGTACTCCACAACCTCCTCAGCCTTTGTGGAATACAACAATCGGGATACATACAGCAGCGTCGTCGGAATAGCGGGACGCAACAGATGGTTCGGTCCTGTCGGGGCAGTACCGCACTGGTTGCGACAAGTAGGCTTCTTGCGTTTCCGCTCTACTTTAACGAAGCCGTCCTTGTCAGCTCGTCCTCTGCAGTACGCCTTCGGTGCCGGGTTCGACTGGGTCGTCGGCACCTGCTCGGGTTGAGGCCGCGGTTCTTGAGCGGGCTTGGCGACAGCTGCTGCGTAAGCACGTTGTGGTGTTGACTTACGCACGCTGAGAGTCGGCGACACGATCACAGGTGACGTGGGGCAGGCGGGGCGGGGGGCGCGCGCCAGTGCATTGCACCCGACGGCCGCCGGTGACGAGTCAAGTTTCGCTGACTCGAAACTTGACGATGATGCATTGAATGCACCTCGACGCGTATTTACGTTGGACGCCTCGTGTGACCTACATTCTGAAATATTGTGACGTAAGTCCACTACCTCAGAACGCAGTTCACAGATGGTACTCTGTGAAGCTTCCAACTTCAGCTGCATCTCGGCCAGGCTCGCCTTCATGGATGTAATATCCTTTAAAAGCCTGGTGACGTCTACGTGGTCGAATGTGACGGGGGGCAATCTCTGTAGATCCTTCGCCACAAAGGTCGGCACGTCATCTGGGTCAACCTCCTTCAGCAGGTTGATAATATCCTGCAAGCTTCTTGCGCCTTTTTCATCCAGCCTACGCAATGGCATTCGGTCAGCCCTGCCGACCGACTCGTACAGCAGCTTCTTGCCAATCTGGATCTCGTCCTCCCTGAAGCTCGAGGTACAGATCTGCATCATGCTGATTTCGTCCATGACATCCATCTTATTTTGGATGAATGCCAATGAATTATCCGACACCCTTAAATGTTGATAGAAAGTGACCACTCCAAAGTATCGTTTATCATGTATTGTTAGCCTTTCGATTAATGACCACGTAACACCTTTATAGCATTAGCTTTCCACCATACATTACTCACTATACCCGGACCCCATAAGACATGCAAATCACACAATTCTTCACCCCCGGGGGCATAAAACGACCGGGGAAATTAACCAACGATAAATTAGTCACCCCGGACAACTTACGCCCCAGGTGATTCGGACCTCACATAAATTTTGACCTATTCGGCCTATTTCAATTGCTGATGAAGGATAAGAGATTGGTAGAGTCAGATGGTTAGAGTTTTTTTTTGTTTTTAAAGTTCAATAGTATGGTAGTATAAAAAAATATTTTTGCAAAAGATCAGCAGATCTGTTAAAAAGGGGTTTAAACCTTTGAAAAGTCAGTAAAAAAACAAGTTTGTTCATGAATCCTTTATTATGGAAAAAGGGAAGACCAGAATAATAGGTAATAGTAGAATTTTCGTGGCAATTTTTTTGGAAGTCAAGCTTCAGTGTTTAGGACATGGTAAGATTTTCATAAGACAAAAGCTGCTGTATTTCGACCACCAATATAATTATTTTTTTCCTACTAAAACAACAAAGGGTCTAGATGAAATTTGAGACAGAATTAGAATATATTCATTTTTTTTTTCAGACAATTTTTTTCGGGAATGTTTAAAATCTCCGGCAACGCGGCTTAAATCTAAACTAAAATTTTGTAGACACGTTTTTCGAAAAACCTACGCTATCACAATGTAATACGTTACATTATAGATTAGTCTTATTTTCCCTATAGGGATTTGTTAAGCTCAATCAGCTGACCGTACTTGTAGTGTCTAAGTAAAGGAAGACAATTAATTAGTAGACAAGAAGGTATGGGATAAAGCCTATTCTATTATCTGGGGTAAATGTTTTGCTTAAGATTTGTTGGTACCGGTTCACTGATTAGGATTTAAATAAATATCCTACATTAGTTAGGTATATACCTACTTTCTGGTCATTAAAGTAAAGCAATATACATTAGATTTTTATATTAAAGCCGTGATGAGTCAGCTAAGGTCATGAAGGTTCAAACTCATGACCCATACTTTTGAGTTTTATAAAAACTTACATACTGATTCACCTGGCTTTCGGTGAAGGAAAACATCGTGAGGAAACCTGCATGCCCGATGTCACAATTGAAGGCATGTGAAGTCCGCCAATCCGCACTAGGCCTGCGTGGTAGACTATAGCCTAAACTCTGCTAGTTGTCACAAAATTTTGAAAACCTCCATCTTTTTTTAAGTCGTTTGACCATATAAGCTTTTATAATATAGTATATAATGAGACTACACATTCTACTTTTAAATTCAGAGACCATATATCTCCAAATTCAAAATTACGTTCTCTCAATTATGCGGTACAACCCACACATGAAGTTACACACCACACAGCCACTATAACTAAACTAGGGCCATTAAACTTGCGCGCACGGCGGTACAGCACGTAACGTATCAAAGTAGCGGGAATAACTCGCCCCATAAGTAGCGCAATGTTCCCTTTGCCCTGAAAGTTGCCATGCTTTACTGAATGGCCTGTGTTGGAAACTTAAGCGATTTTGAACCTTATTTTGTGGTTTATTTTGGCAATAAACCTTGAAAATAGGTGTACCTAAGCGACCGAAATTCAGCCGAGTATTTTTTTTTATCGTTTTATAGTGAGGACGCATACCTAAAGATAAACTTAAAAAGCTAACGTTATCTTAATAGAAATCTGACCTTTGTCTTTGACCTAAATCCTTAGACCCGTTTTTGAAGACGAAATATTATATTTATATACATAAAAGACTTTCTTGTTAAAAGTTTATTGATTAATAGATAACATTTATTCAAAGTATTCTTTCATATTCTAATAACGGACTGATCGACTAAAGACTCACTTTCCATTGCAAAAAAAACTATAGTAGGTATTTTCTTTTCAAATGTCACTTCTGGGCATTTTGTAAACAGTAGTAGGTATACTAAACTATACCGTTCTCGCTTACACCTACCCCCACGCGTCGGAGGGAGTGAGAAGGGTATCTCGGGAGATCAACTTGATTTATCCGACCGCGGGCGGCCGCAAACTAGACGCCTCCGTATTTATTGCCACAATAACCCTATTAATTCTACTCGTGGTGACTTTGAACTTCGCATGGGTCCCCTCGACCCAAGATGGCCGCCGCCGCCGCCGCTTGCATCGCGGTCTGGGATGACACGCGCGGGACCACTGTATGCAATCATTTTATTGTAGGCCTGTATGCTTTGCGGCTTCGCGATGGTCGGTAGTCGAATCCAAAGGATTATGCTTGAAAATTAATATGTCTGTTGTGTGACTGTATGTAAATCTCTACAAAAGTATGTACTTTAAAGTAGTATATAGGATTTAAAGACTGCTAATAATTTTCAACAATATAAGAAATAATGTACCTAATATAGCATTTCTAAATCAAAGAAAGGTATGATCAGGCCGATAATGCCGTTGGGTTTTTCAAAAATTATATTTTATACAAATTTTATAGGTAACAAAAACTGGCTTAGCGGTCGAGGAAGTATTGTTCCTCTGTTTGTCACTCGTTAGTAATGTTATAGATGGGAGGTACTCCCAGAAAACATATGCAAGGACTAGTTTTCACTATCCCAAACACCGCATGAGATATGGTCTTTGAAAATAATATTAATGTTTTATCTTCCTTTCAATACAATACATCCATACATCTTACTCCGTCAAAATTCCTAATTTAAACAAATGCGCCGCACCCATAAAGCTGGCCATTAACGCGGCGACTATTCCTCAGCGGTCGCAACTGTTCTAGTTATAGCTGATTATTTATTAGTGAACGCGACGGGCGTTTCCTCCAATCGCGGATGTAGCCGCGGCGGTATTCAATTTGATTCATTGCACTAATGCGGACCGGTCACGCGAATGACCGACCGAAAAATTCGACGCACCCGTAGGAGGAGGTCAATCGTGTCGGGAGTAGACGGGCTGTTTTGTGACGTAACAAAATAATAAATATCCTGAAATATTATTTAGATATTTACATCCAGATACATAACAAAAACTCTAGTTTAAGTCTGCACCAAATATTAACAAAATCGGTACAGTGGTAGCAGTTCAAGATATAGGCGTGAAAGCGTAACAAAAAGACATAGTTTGCGTATTTATAATATTAGTAGGAATTTTCATTTGTCAAACAAATTGTGATATAATCATTATTTAACCAGATTTTGTTACATGAAATGTGTTAATTTAATTAAATTAATTTTCGTTAAAGTAATCATATGAAACTGTTGGAGTTAATTATGAAATTGTTTTACATAATCGTAGCATTCATAAAATACCTACAAAATATAGGCTTTTGTTGCTGAATATTTGGCCATTTATATAATATAATGGATATTCTACGAATAATATCTGAAATAACTATACATATTTCAACCTGACATTTGATTTACAAATATATTTATAATTAACTAATTTCAGTTCCCAGAAGGAAAATATTTTTTATTATATATGTGCCTATATGAATTGTAACTATCAACTGTGTAGGAACGTATTATTAACTAAATCTTCACTAAAACATTTAAGTCATATAAGTATCTAATTTAAATAAGATTTGAAAGCGAAATGTGATTCCAAAACAAAACAGGAACATGAATCACTCGATCTATTAAAAAAAAACAAATCAAAATCCGTTGCGTAGTCTTAAAGATTTAAGAAGCGAAGGGACAGACAGCGGAAAGCGACTTTGTTCTATAATATGTCGTCGTCGTCGTCTTCTGCCTAATCAGTCCACTGCTGGACATAGGTCTTCCCTTATAATATTATTAAGTATGTAGTTTAAAAATAAATATCCTGGGACATTTTTCACACATGGCCAATCTGATTTCACAGTAAGCTTCAAATGAAGCTTGTGTTATGGTAACCAGATAGCTGATATACTACATATACTACTTTTAAATACATACATATTATAGACATTTACATCCAGACACAGAACAAACAGACATATTCATGCATACAAATGTTTGTCCTGGGTGGGATTCGAACCCACGACCCGCGGCTTGAAAGTTAGGGTCACTAACCACAAAGCCAACCGGGCTGTCAAGTGTGATGTTTAATGTCATAGCATCGTAACAAAACGCAACAAAAGCTCACCCGTCTGCATCGCCCTACATGTTTCGCCAAAGCTCAAGTCTTATAGGATTCGATTGTAGGCCCGACGCGGACGTCTTGACCTCTCCTATTTCATGGGTCCTGACCCCTTAATGTACTTAACGTATTTCATTGAGTTTTTACGCTTGCACGGACGCAGTAAAGGCGAATAAAATACCGTTTTGTATTATTTAATTTGGTAATATGACCCTTATGTACCCACTCGAGATCCTTGAAAGGAATTGAAAGGTATAGAACTCTGATATTTTTTTTATTTGATTTATAAGTAACTGGTTTGTACTCCCGGCTTCACTTTTGCCTCACTAGGCACCTATGAATTTCTCATTTTATCTGTTTTTAGAAAATTTTGGATTTTTTTCCAAATAATCATGTTGATCAGTTACTACGTCGTCAAAGACGAACAAATAAAAAATACTCACTTATGCATCTATAATATTAGTCCACCCGCAGTTTTAATCTTACCTCTCTTTCCCGCGATTTACAAATATCTTAAGTATGACCGAGATAGAAATTATCCCATGATAATCAAAAATATGTGTGCTAAGTTGTTTTACAACTATTTATAGGTAACTTAACCAAGGACATTATATTTCATATGATTTTTTAATATTCCGTTCTGCCTCATAATATTCCTTTCTTAGTCTCACTATTTTCGACAAACCAAGATTTGTCAATAAAGTTTAGACACGTTTCCCTAAAATTTCAAGGAAACTTACCATTTTTTTTAACGAAAAATGAAGGTAAATTAACTTATTTAATTACGTGGGCCTTTACGTGACGACGTGTCCTGTGTTTTAGGTTAATAAGCCCTTAATTAGGTCATATTGATAAGAATATTTATTTTTCCAACAATTTTATACAAGGTTAATTTTATTTTGTTGCCACTATTAGAAAGAGTTTTTTTAGTTATAATTTTTGCCGTTTATTTCACCCTCGTTCATTAAATTTTCCCGGAATGCAAAGTAGCCTATGTACCATTCCAGAACATATTTTTACTCTGTACCAAATTTCATCCCGATCCCTTCAGCCGTTATTGCGTGAAAGAGTAACAAACATTCATACATGTCTACATTCTCATAAACTTTTGCATTTATTATATTATCCAGTAGGATAAATAAGTAACCATATCGTTTCTTTTTTGCAGGTAATAACAACATCTTATCTGAGAATACTCATTGCCTGGAATTAGTAAGTTTTCCTTTATCACAACCGCCATTTGTAATTTTCGCTTCATCAAGTCAACTCGGCAAGTAACCGAACCGACAGACATCCGAAAAAGACAGGGCCAAGTTTCATTTCGACGCTTTAATTTCAACGAAACCTTTGACAGCGTTAAATATGGCCTTTATTGCTTTCGTAATAAAGATTTAAGTGATGTCACGAAATTGTGTTTTCCAACTGGGGCGCTCGCCGTGGTAGACGCGTGCACAGGCTTCGGGGCGGCCGGGCACAATGCGACACAGTGCGGCTGGGGGTACCCTGGAAATAGGTCAATGTAGTGACAGGATATTACGAAGCCACGATGTCAGACGCATCCGCGTTTAGTCTGTGGCTAAATGAGAAATTGTAGAATAACAGCGGAGCGCGGAGGTCGACGAGCGATGTTCGCTGTGCGCTTTTAAATTCGAAAGTTTGCTTGCTTTGTTGCATTTTAGAGCATATTCATTAGTAATAGAGTTTAAAGTCTAAATGGCTATCTATTAGTATTTTTAAAGATTTTACAACGTTTATTCGTAAATCGTGAATACAACACGAGTTATCATTAAAACGTGATGTCTTGTCACATAATTAAGCATTTGATTACAAACTTTCGTTTTTAAACGTATGTAGGTAAATAAAGAGAAACATCTTATTTAATCTGGAAACGGTTTTAAGAGTTTTATGTTTGAAAATCTACATTATAATTGTGTTTCACTGTACAGTTATTTTTTACAGCCGGTTGGCTTTGAGGTTTGTGATCCTGACTTTCAAGCCGCGGATGGGTTCGATTTCCACCGAAGACAAACATTTGTATGCATGAATATGCATCGCAGTATGGATGTATTGCTGGATGTTTCTTACTTATTCACGCAAAAACTACTGAATGAAATTTCAAATATAAATGGTTTAAAAGCTAAATTTAGACATAGGTTACTTTTTATCCCGGTAATATTTATGATCTCCAGGGAAAGCGGGTGAAACCGCGGTGAGCCACTAGTAGCTCAAATAATTCAGGATTACTGTAACTTTTTATAAGTGAAAGAATTTTCAGAATCGTATCGGCAGTTTACCTATAAACAAATACCTTTTTCATTTTTTAGAGCTTTCTACAATGGGACTTAGGCTTTTCCATAGAATCTCTATAAGCTTTTCAAGCTTTCCAACATTGATCTGCATTCCTAAAGCTCTCAGTACAAAATTCAGAGAAGTACTATGTGTCCTGCCAATAAAGCTGTAGTGCTTTTGAATTGCTCTGATTGGAGTGGTAGTTCTAGGATACTGTATATTAGAAACACGCTTAAACCACTTGATACAAAATACAGTACTACAAAATACAACTTTATATTAAAATTATAAATAAATAAATATCCTGGGACATTTTTCACACACGGCCAATCTGATTCCAAACTGAGCAGAGCTTGTAATATCGTAACTAGATAGCTAATTTACTACACCTACCTACTACTTTTAAATACATACTTATATAGATAATGACATCCAGACACAGAGCAAACAGACATGCATCAAATCATGCATACAAATGTTTGTCCTGGGTGGGATTCGAACTCACGACCGGCGGCTTGAAAGTCAGAGCCACTAACCACAAAGACAACCGGTCTGACGATAATGATAAAAATATTTATTTAACTTTGTAACTAAGTTAGCTTACACTTTTTATTAAATTCAGATACCAGTTGTTTCTATAAAAGTATAGATAGTAGAACTCCAAAACTATATTTCATTAATTTCATTTCCACATAGATAAAACCATAAAAATTTACATCATATTATTAGCATACATTTGGAACATCTGCCGTGCGTAGCAGTACCCTAATCCAAATGAGACATTCGTTCCTACAGTCCCCTATGCTCTGTTGATTAGCGAGTGAAGCCGCAGGATACCGTAGTCTCCCCACGTTATCTGTACAATACTTTGCGCGTGAGTCAAAGATTAATGTCTCACGATTTTGCTCCAGTTTACCCTTGTTTGGTGTAAGGGTTGAGATCCGAGCGATTTGGTGTCTCGTTTCAATCAATTGATTATGGTATTGCTATCTCTTTCTACGTTTACTTACTGTCTAGAAGAAGGTAATAATATATTGTTATAGTTTTTTTTAAACTAGACTTAAATCTCCGCTATTTTAAAGATATTTCTGCAGATTTTTTAATCCTATATGTGCTGTTGACACTTTGAAATTTAAAGTTATTTGACAGCTTTTTTCAGAAATTTATCAAATAAATTATTGTATCTATTGAAACAACTATTGTGTTGTAACTAAGTACCTGTGAAATAATTCTTTACAAAACTAAAATCTACATGAATTTTTTCCCATTTTTTATAAATTAAAGGCAGTAAAGTAACCAAACGGTCAGTAGCTTTACTAGCCTTGACCGTTATAAGTGTCTTTTTAAGGCCCAAATCGGCCTGAAATTAGGATTATATCTTTCATACGTCAGTGTATAACTTGTGCCGTCAAAAATCGCTACCCATACCCGAGAGACGTTTACAAAATTAATTGTTGCGCTTATGTCGCGAGCACACCCCCTGAATCGCTTTGAAAAATCATCTCTCATTGTACATTAGCCACGAGATTTATTACTTTAAGACCACTTTAGCTCTTATAGCAGTTAGATTATATTACAATAATAACTTAGAGCTTGATAAAATGACATTTTTCTATCTCATTGTGAGTAAAATCTGTTTAAATTATAAGTGGTTAAATGTACCTAATTGTTTTTTAATCGATTAAATAATAAAAAGTATGATCCCAAAATATCATATACAATATACATACTAGTGGCTCCCCGCGGTTTCAATCGCGTTTCCGGAGACTCAATTTTCCCGGAATAAAAGTAGCCTATATGTTGATCAAAATTTTACAAAATGGCTCTAGCCGTTTAGACGTGAAGAAATAACAAACATACACACTCCCAAACTTTCGCCTTTTTATTATTAGTGTGACACATTATTGTAGTAAATAAAAAGTATTGAACCATTGAGTAATAATTAGTTAAACACGTAAAGATATGAATATACCTACTAACTTTATTAAAAATTAAATTTTACTTAAATTATCTTATTATCTTATTAAATTAACTTCCGTCACCTTTAACCCGCGTAGCTCCCGTTCCGAAGCCTGTTCAATACAAACAAAAAAACAAATCTATGCTCTTTATATAAAAGTGTATACTTATATAGATAAATAGTCATTATTCCTACAGCATAAGTGAAAAAATTCTGAAACGCGGTGGTCTACAATTGAATTACGATTCTGTGGTCACATATCTCGCCGACAAAGTAACGTTGGTTTAAACATAACCTAAAATTAACCATCGGAATGCACACACACGATCAAACACTCCGTCTGTCTATCCTATCAAATGAATTATCATATCAAACGGCATTCGGCAACGTATAAAAAAAACGAAACAATCATTCAAAAGCTTTCATCCACTTATTAGGGAGAAGGGTTACTGACAAACCATGATCTATTAGCTATTTGTACAGTCGATTTTCGACTCTGTCACCTCAATATAAGATGTATGACAACTGCACGTGTAATATTGAAATGATGTAACAGGCTTGCCTCGCTTCGCAATCAAAGGTCTGCGTATTTAAATAAATCTTGATTGAAATTCACAATGGAGTTTTAAGGGACGGAGGGAAGGGGCGTATTTGGTTACTTGTAATGGGCAAAGATTGTAAACTTCACCGCAGGAAATATGACAACGCGTGCCTAAGAATTTGCTTGTATGTGAACCCCATATTTTATTTATGAATAATATTTTCTTTTAATTTAATTCTGTTTACAGCTTGTTGGGTCTAGTTACACTTTCAATTTGTTTGGTTTTATATCACATTTCTTTGAATAAGTCATAGCCTAGGTCACATTTTGTTATATAATAAACTAGCTTCCACTCTGTATTTTTTCATAATGTACCTACCTAATTCGATTAATACGGCCAAAAGCCACATTGGTTGGACCGTTTTTAAGTCTTGCGCTTATAACCCATATAGCCAATAACTTTTATTTACATTTCCACAAACCAGTATAAACTAGATTCGCCCGAAACAACCGAAAGCCGCCCCTGGCTCTTCGCCCCCGGCAAAAATTATGAGCGTTACTTCTACAGAAATTGTGTTACCGATGTTTCAGTAATGAAGTACTGAACTTTCTGGTCATGTGTGTTGCGGAGGCTTCGTGGGTAATTGCCACTGATATAGTGGGCTTCTGGGCGTGTGGGCAACGTGGGCATGTGGGCATGTGGGCTTCCGAGAGCACGGGTACGGTAATAATGGCCCCTCTATAGTTTTAATCTTCTTTATTGCTGACCCTTTTGTGAAGTTTCGAAGCTCTATTATGGATGGCGGTGCGTTTGACACGTTCCCGAACATTCTGTATCTAGGTCACTGATTATGTTGAGTGTACGACTGGCTGTTCTGATATATGAGATACTAGCGACCCGCCCCAGCTTTGCACGGGTGCAATGCTTATACATCACATTAGAAACCTCCAAAATTGACAGTGTTTCTCTAACATATTATGCTCTTGAATCACTCTATCTATGAAAAAAACCGCATCAAAATCCGTTGCGTAGTTTTAAAGATATAAGAAGACATAGGGACAGACAGCGGAAAGCGATTTTGTTTTATAATATGTAGTGATTATACACTGTATTATATGATAATAGAGTTGATACTTGTGCAAAAAGAAATTGACCACATAAAAGGTAAAATATAACCCTTTTAAAAAAGCCAATGTAATTGACTTCTAAAGTAAATAATACTCCATTTATATACACGTAATTAAAGATAGTACTTAGGTACTTCACGAAAAAACATGTTTATCTACTCTTGTTTTTAGGTAGCAAATAAAAGAATCATAAAAGTGTTTGTTGAAGTCAAATATTTGGTAAGCTCGTATAGGACGAGCGATTCGGGGGATCATACAATACTAACGACCCTTCGACGTACCTACAGACGAACGGCCCAAAAACGTAAATAAGAAAAACAAACTTCCATCAAAACTCATCGGCCAAATTAGAAGTCGGTGTCCCGAAAAAATAAACAACGAACGGCGGTTTTAATTGTAAATTGAATTAAATTCGTTTGAAAATCAACTTAGGTGCCTCTGTAGGTACAATTTGGGCGGTCGCTAATGATCCCGCGGATAGGGGAGGTGCGGGCGATCCTACCCTCAAAAGTCGGATAGGTTTTTTTTTTTGATTAACCGAAAAAAAACCGCGTTATGACCGTAATTAATGGGGGGCGTGTTACGTGCTGTAATATTTTTTTTCAGCGATTCTTGGAGAGTGATTCGTGTTTTTTTTTCGCCGTACGATCATTTGATGAAGGTTTCAACGCGGCGATGTATATTTAAGATTAATTAACGCTTTCATGAAATTTTAACGACGCTACGGTACCTTTTGAATAGAAAACGTAATTTGAAAGGAATCTGCAAGACACTTGGAATTTTCATATTCAAAAAATAAAGTGTAGCTAATCAACACATTAACGAACCATTTGATAGACCAAACTTTTGTTAAAAACGATTAGAAAAACAAAAAAATATCGTTAAAAAACTATCGAGTTACCAATCAAAAGCACACCATCAAAAGATTTGAATGTAATCAAGTTTTAACGATTCATCGAAAACCGGAAAACTTCCACCAATGATATCTCGCATAATTGCATTTTAAAACCGGGCACTATATTAAAATCATCCAAAAGGAATGGAAGAAATTTCTCTCCCCATCTTAATAAGACGCCCGAATATTCTAGATATCAGCAAAACTGTTCGGCTAGCCTGACTTCTTAATGAAATTTTCGGATTACGACTTTCCCCGTCTCTTGTCTCTGTCTGACCGCGGCGTCTGCGTATAAGGCCATCCCTTTCGTCATGTAAAGGTGCAGCTCCGAGTTTTATGCGAAATTTATTCATAACTCTGTAATTTATCCGCGCCAAGTAAAACGCTCGGTAATGGCGATGGAGCATGGGGGGGGGGGGATAATGTTTTCGTCTATTATTATTCGTGAGTTCAGCTTTAATCTTGAAATTCTCGTGAGTTATCATTTTGTGTAAATAGGAGGAAATTTTAAATTGGTACAGTGACAATTTAGTACGTTTTATGTTGCAGAAACGATGGGTTTCGCCCGTTAATTTGCATGTTCGGACCGGCCCGGGTATAAATTTTGATGAAATGTTAAACCTTATTTCCGGGATATAATATTGTGTTTGGGGTTTTAATATTATATTATGCGTGTTGAGGCTTCACCACTCGTGTAATTGTCTACAATTTTTAATTAACCGCCGCCGTTGAGAATTTTCCAAACGCTTGTACTTTTTGTTGGTTTTTTTAGTTAATTGTTTTTAAAAAAGCCTCTCTCATAAAATATAATTAACATGATATCACTTGGTTGCTGTCGAAAACTTCCTTGCATGCTACAATCTGTAGGTACTTCTTGAAAAATTTTTTTGATAAAATTTACACTCACACTGTTTTATAAATCTCAGTTGGTTTTGAAAAGAGTAATTGCTCAGTTTGTAAAACCTTCCGGTCGGTGCATTAGATTCTGAAAGTTCCGAAGAAGACATTCATCTCGTTTCATACAAAAGGTACTTTTGTCCATGCAAGTGGAACCGGGGGATCCGAACTAGTACTTTTTAAACAAATAGCGGCCTTACTAAAGCATTTGCAAGGCAGACCATTATATTATCACGCTGCGGTAAACCTGTAAGGCAAGAGCTCTTTTGAAAATTACTGTAAGAAGTTCGTGCGAAAGAATATTTCACAGTCACTCGTCTATGAATGTATAATGATCGTTGCATCTTGCTTTTACCTACTGTCACAAGGTTCAAAGGTGTTCATATTGTATGCTCCGTCCCTTTCTAGCACAGCTTTTTTAACAAACATGGTAATCCTGAAGAGTTTATTACGTTACTTAAATATTTCTATATTTTATGTTATGTTTAGGTACCTATGAATGTTTCACATGTTTGATTGTCTTTTCTATGTCATAACTAAAATCGTAATGATAACCCATTCAAAATGCCTTTGTAAATATACCTATTAATTAAAATGTAGGTAATAAAAAATCGTACGCTTTAAAACTATAGTCTAATAAATAAAGTCCCCTTTATAATCAGCTATAAAATTATATTACCCCATAATTATAGCAGAAAACCTTGGCTGTAACCTAACGTGACCTAATGTGATAAAACTCGGTGAAATGATAAAACAAAATGGCCGCCAATGCCTCTAACAAGACTTAACAAAGTAACAATCAACAAATTTATGAATAACATTACTTCAGTACGCCTTTAAACAAATAAAAATGATTTATCGACGTGAACATCGCCGAAAAAGTTTTTAAATACGTTATTTAATTGCTGATAAAAATAATCGGTTAACTAGGTCAACTTTGACTTTGAAATTAAATTAAATGTACTTTATTATTCACTTATCACAAGCATTCATAGCAACTTCTGATTTATCGACATTTAATTCTTTGTCACTTTATCTTGTTGAATTTAACGGATTGATCCCAAGTTCTACAGACATGAAGTATCTGGACCTACCAAAAATATAGCCAGATATAGACCTTAAAATCTTTCGGGGGCCTTGTCCCAGGAATTATAACAGTGTTTTTACAATCTTGCTTTCGATTTTTCCGTAAAAATTTTTTGTGTATCTTTTTTTAGTTTTAAGCCCATTTTCATCCCTTTTCCCAAAGAAGTAAATAGATCTTTAAAATGTCTCAAAAAAGATACAGTAAATTTTAAACTAACAAACATTCCACGTTATAAAATCACTCCATTAAACGTACAAACTGATGCCTATTATTGTAACCGAAAAGCTTTCAAGTTTTAATTACGCTCTGAAATAAATTACTGGAATCGAATTGTGAACTTCCCTGGTAATTTGCCAAATGAACTGAGGAGGCCACTCGAACCTGAGGAAAGTATTTAACGCAAATTGGATTACCAGGAAAGGATAGTCGGCCTGACATAGATTTTAATAGCCTGATTAATTTTCACTTTTAATAAGTTTGATAGCTTATACAATAGCCTTTATAGTTTTTTTTAACCTCAAAACAAGTTACTGTCAGTAATAATCTCAAATTATTGCCATGTCATTAAAAGCTGTCAGGATAAATCCAAATGTCATAAAATTAACGAATTTGAAAACATTTTTTATTTTATTTAGAAAAACAATTAAGGCAAGTTAAATAGTTATAAAAACGGGTTGAAATACATAACCAGATATATAACAAGCAAACTTATGGACGCACACAATTTTTTCGGAAGAAAATCTCAACCAGCCTAACTAACTGGCCAGTGTTGTCCCATATAAAAACTCTTAATCATAAACGAGTTGATAAGCTCATTAACTGTCAAATATATTTGCTATCTGTCGTGGTTATTTGTAATTATTTAGTTTGGCAACACCCGTATCGCCGTGCCTATAATCCGCTTGATCCGTGGACGCCCCGGGCGAGAGACGTGCGGTGTTCGTGGTGGGCAAGGTGCGAATTATAGCGGGAACTACTTTAAAAATACTATAAAATTATTGACACATAATAAAATTGTTAAAAACTATAAGTAGGTATATATTTTGCAATTATATAAAACTTACCATATTAAGTAAACAATGTATTGTTATTTTTAAAAATAAATTCTTGAAACCGATTTTGTAACTGTAACTGTAGTTGGTCATGTTCTGGGATCGCAATCGTTTATTTTTGAATTTTCTTTTAATTGTCTTAGATGACTAGTATCAACTAAATTGTTGACAATACTATTCTGTCTCTATCGTGATACTGTTAGTTTTCACTGGAATCTTTGTAATCTCGGACGATCTCTCTAATTTCATAGTTTCATAACAGTACCCTCCCCCGCTCCGCTTATGTTTCCGCTCTCACAAAAACCCCACGGTCCATCGAAAACACGTACAAAGAATGTATTCCCCGCGCGTGGTGCGCTAACTGGCCAGAATTCTATTACGAAATTAGTCTATGTCTTCCCCACATCCCCACACTATCCAACATCCAATATTTTGGTATCTGCTTTGAGAATAACCTAACTTTGGTAAACAGGATATTTGTTCAAAAAACTACACTACCTATTAATATTATATATGCGGAAGATTGTATGGTTGTTTGTACTCATTCAGGACAGAACGTCTGAAAGGATCTGGGTCAAAGGCACAGAGTTAGAATCGGTTTTGGAGTAACACAAAAAGTACCTTTTATCTGAGGAAAATTGAAGATTCTCAGCTGCTTTTTTTTGTTTTATTTGCGATTATTCAATACTCACTGCCTATGATATATTTAACCTGGTACTAAAGAAAAACAAACAAATAAATATAAAGATTTTTCCCTATGAATTTCGATAAAAACCCGAGGAAAAAAGAGGAAAATTAAAAATAAATAAGACTATTTCATACTGTGTTCAATCTGCTCACAGAATCGCCCCCTCAATAAAATAAAATGTCAATGCGTGCATTTAAATAAAAGGGGCATAACCTAAATTCCCACAGTTTAGAAATAAACAAACGTCTTCTTTACATGAGGAGTGTTTGCAAAAATTTCGATTGACTTTTATCCCCTGTTTCCTCTGTAGCCCCCTCTGACCCCCTGTAGCCCCCGTCGGTACAATCATAAGTGTTTTCTTTGTGGATAGCGAGGCTTGGTACCCTTTAACGTGTTTATCCTTTTTGGTCGAGCCTCCCCTTCGCCTTTGGATATCAGCGTATATTTTGACGGCGTAATTTCGTCGCTTCCACTGTTTTTATTTTATTTTATTTCACTTTACGAGTTGCGCATTTTGTATCCGCCATTTCTAAGTGCGAATATTTTTATTTGCGCTCCTTTTGTTTTCGCGCGAATATGTACGCCCCTCGCGAATTACCTACCTATGTAATTTGTGCATTGTGCGAGAATGTGTCGAAATGAATTTTGTTAAAAATACCTATCTTTATTTAAGGCAATTTTGTGATAACCAATTTTCTTCCTACACCCAATATTGTCTTTGTTTTTTCTTGTTTAATATGTTCGCTTATATATTTAGTCTCTTAGACAGCCCGGTTAGCTTTGTGGTTAGTAACCCTGACTCTCAAGCCGCGGGTCGTGGGTTCGAATCCCACACAGGACAAACATTTGTATGCATGAATATGTCTGTTTGTCCTGTGTCTGGATGTAAATATCTATATAAATATGTATTTAAAAGTAGTATATGTAGTATATTAGCTATCTGGTTACTATATCACAAGCTTTGCTTAGTTTGGAATCAGATTGGCCGTGTGTGAAAAATGTCCCAGGATATTTATTTATTATTATCTCAAACACTTGCATTGTTAACAAGGTGTTGTCTCTATACAAATTACAATTTACTACTAAAAATGATCTCCTAATTTAAGGCGGTGTGCACACAAACGTAACGGCTTAATCTGGTGAATTTATAACATGTATACAACAATTAACCAAATTAACTGGCACTCGAGAGCTATTCAGCCAGTTACGGCTCGTTGGACGGACGAAATACGGCCCCCATCGTCGCCATTTTGTATTAATGAATTTTTAATAAATTAATTTATTACATAATTAGTACTCATTGGCCCGACTCGGGCGCATTTGCATTTATTTTTATAAGGATTAAAGTTTTATTATAATATGCTAGTTTGAACCGCGTTTAATGTTTTTATAGTGATATTAAATTTGAACAAATTTATTAAACTGTGCTAGTTACAAAAGTTGAATATCCAAAATGGTGGAATTATAATATTTGGCTTAAATGTGAATCTACATGAATATAGGTTATTTCTGTTATATTATATTACATGAACGGAGGTATCTCATATTTGCTAATAAATTGATGCAATTTAAACTCATTTTTCTTCTCTCACATAACATTTGCGCCTCAAATAGGAGATATGAATTCTCTGCAATAAAATTCTAAATAATATAAATACACTTCCCAGTTCTATTTAAATTTAAACTAAAATATATTTTAACCATAAGATAAAGTATTAATTGAAAGGTTTCACGATATTTGTAATAATATATACGTCGAAAACCATTTCTAGTTTCGGTCAAACTCGTGAGTTGATATTAGAACCGCAAACTGCGACAGCTATTTGAACTCTTCGGTAAAATTTAATTATGAATCAAACGGACGTCTCATGTTGAGAGCTCCGATAGAAGGCAAATCAACCTACTATGTAGGAATGGAGTAAATATTATCGTTTCTGCTGTTAGTTTGATAGTAACCGTTTAGATTTTCAAACGTTTTACTCGTTAAATTTAATTTTTTTATGGTACTTTGAGAATGGGTTTATATTTTTCTTGGATTATTCAACTTCATTGTAACAGCAACACCATTTTTTAAGTAGCTTAACGTAAAGCCTAAAAAGGGTCAAAACTGAATAAATTGTCTAATATTTTTTTTTTCATAAATGACTAGAAATAAAACATTAGAAATGCTGTTCAGTAGATTTAAAAAAAAAATTCAAGTCAACTGATATATATTACTGAAAAAAACAAAAAATAAAGCCATAAACATATTTTATTTCATTCCATCAAAAAGTTATTCAAGACGTAAGCATGAATGGGTACGCTACATCCACTTGGCAGTAGATTGAACGAAAACACGCCGGTGTGCGCTCCGCCTTAGAAAAATATCAATATCTTGGAAGCTCCTTTTCCTATGCACTTTAAAGGAAACATACGACTAAGCATACCGCCAAAGAATGTGTAAATAATGGTAAAGTTCTTAACTACTCACTTGGTGTGAGAAAAAAGTTTATGTAAGTAGGTAGTATTTTAGTATCTTTTGCTATCCCTTAAAAGGCTTATAAAAAAAAACATTACTTTAATTTTTCATAATATAAAGTGTAGTCAACTATTTACGTAAGACATGATTTTGATATTTAACAATAAATATTGTAAAAAGATATATATTTATTAACACAAATTAAGCTTCGAGGAAGGCTATAGGCCATATACTATTACGCTACAGGCCATAGGAGCGGAGCATCAACAGATTTTTTTTGCATAAACGGGTAGTGACTCTAACAAAGTTGCACTGGTCATCTAGTAGGTAATGCAATATAGAAACAAATTAACTATAAATATCCTGGGATACTATAGTAAGTATGGGAACTATAGTCAAATACCAAGAAATAATAATATATCCTGGGACATTTTTCACACACGGCCAATCTGATTCCAAACTAAGCAGTGCTTGTGCTATGGTAACCAGATAGCTGATATACTACTTTAAATACATACTTATATAGATATTTACATTACAAATAATATTACTTTCCCTAATACGTTCTTTCGATACTAAATAGATTACCAAAAATCTACATTCAAACAGCTCATACATCTAGGCTGTCTATAGTCCCAAAATACGGGCGAATAATCCGACATTTTTGTCCGTAAAAATATTGCTCGCCATCCGTCATCTATGGGCCGAGTCAGACCCAATCGGGGCCCAACTCAGTTATATATCGATGTTTACATAATACAGTCCGTATTTGCTGAAGAGTTGGTAGGTAGGTAGGTACTTCATTTCACTCAAATCCCCTTTACAAATGATCCTAAAAATAGGGCCCAAAATAAATTGGCGTATTTATTGTTGAGCTCTGCGGTCGTATATCAAATCAGGAATCTGAATGTGAAGGTTTTTTTTGGCAACTTTGTTTTTCATAAAAACCCAAATTATATATAACAATTTTGATATCGGCTGTGAATTTTTCAAAATGGCGCTCAGGTAATATGAGCTTTTGATGTATAAGAACTATATTGCTTTCGTAATAAACAGTTTCAGTAAATTTGACTGTGTCATTCTTAAATATTTTTTTTTATGAAATAGACTATGATTATCCTAATGTATGGATGGATGTTTGATACTCTTTTACACAAAAAAACTACTGAACGGATTTGGAACACAGATAATATATATCGTACTTTAAACACACTTCTATTCCGGGAAAATGGAAGATCCCCGGTAACGCTTAGCAACTACCTAGTTTATTTTATATTTATCGTACATTAGTTCTATAAAAAGCTTCTTACATAACGGTAACCTTTCACTTACGACCACGTTTATATGAAATTCTGTTCATAACGAGCATTAAAATTTCATACGCCGCAGAAAAGTAACGAATTCACGGTTATTTTTATTTCCATTACTCGATCGGTTAATGTGTTTTAATGTCAAATAAAAATGTCGTTATATAAAAGGTATAATATTAATATATTAACATGTATTAATATTTATTATTTTGCCAGTAAAAATTACTGCTTATGTGTCCTTGTAAGTCTATGTCCTTAACATATATAGGTTGATTCTTCATAGATGTTATTTAAAAGTATTATTAAAGTTTAAAGCAATATTATGACTAAGATACTCTCATGTGAAGGCTAATGTCACCCTTGGCTGGTAATTTTAATAATTTCTTGAAACAATTAGCAAATAATATATATATTTTCACACAAGAAAATTGTTATACAAATTACAAAACCTATGAATTTAAAAAACAATTTTCAATTATTTTGAAATGTTTTATTAATAAATAAATATCCTAGTATATTCTTTACACCTCTATTTTTACTGTAATTTAATCTTGTAATATTAACAGTGTATTTTCTTTTTGTTTCAGGTAAAAAACGTTAGTTTCGCATTCAATTAACAACTTACTAACTTTAAGGTATTTATATAAGTCTAGTTGTATTTTTAGATTTAATAAAATTTTACTCAAATACTTTCACATTTATAATATTAAAATTATATACCTACTGCCAATTAAAAAATCGACCTCATACTAAAACACTGACAAATAAAAAAAACGTTTTATATCCAAACAAATAAGAACCAATATAACATATTTTCGACCCGATTATAAGGCGAGTTACCTAACGTACTATACCCGAGTGAAATACCCTTTTATGTACCCGGATCTAACTTATCCGTAGCTCTGTAATGGCATACCCTAAGGTCTTAATGCGATAATGATTATATATATTAAATGCTATTCGATTGGGTAGCTATGTTTGTTTGATTTATATTTATTACTATTTATAAAATACTAGGTGTCGACCCGCGGTTTCGTCCGCCTTCCTGAGGAACCTTCAGCTGTCACAAGATCAAGAGTAGCCTATGTAAAATAGCTCTAGTTAATCTTTGTACCAAATTTCATATATAGGTAATTGTTTTGACGTAAAAGCGTAGCCCCGACAGACGGACAGATAAGTTACTTTCGAATTTATGATATTAGTAGGATTAATATAGAACTAAGTAATTGTTACTTTACTTTAGTTACTTATAGTTTGATTAATAAAAACACAGAGCAATATCTCGCTTCTAACTAGTTATATGAAAACTCTAGAAAAACGTAAACGTAAAAAATATAGTTCATCTAATTTTCATACATTTTCAATCAATCAATCACTCAATAAGCATTTTAGATATAAATAACCATTACATATTTATTAAAACGTATTTTAAACATAACATAAACTTAATACAAAAACCTCTCAAAATTTTACCTGTAGCAAAACTGTCGCGTTTATAAGTTAGGTAATTATGAAGTTTCCAACTCGATCAGACCTCTTAATTTATATACAAAACGTAAGTAATCTCGTTAAACGGTTTTCATTACTTTCATTGGAACGCATTTAGAATGTGCCCTGTCAAAATATAGGTAGAGGTATTGCAAACGTAGACGCTGCGTTTGTGGTGGGAGGTTTTTGACATGAGAATTGAGAGTGGTCGATTGAAAGAGAAAAAGGAATGAAAGACAGAGTCATGTTAAAGAAGTATTTATGTAAAAAAGATATTATGTTTCACTAGTTTTTTGCCAAGCGGTTTTACCCGCGTAGTTCAAGCTCCCGTAGGCGAGGTTACATTGGTGAAAGATTGGAGAGTTTCAGATCAGTCCAGTAGTTTCGAAGCCTATTCTAGCCTAATACAAATAAACAAAACATATAATCTTAACCCATAAAAACCAAAAAGACCACATATAATCAACCTCCTGAACACAATTACTATGTACAAAGCATATTATTCGCATTAAAAAAGAGATTGATTTAAATCACAAAATCTTTGGTTGACCGCTGCGTTGCCAAATATGAAATCCATCCGTATGTATGTCACATAACTCCAATACACCTGCATTTCCACGGGCCGGTTTATAACTTGTAAAGCTCTTAATATTTACGTGGTTATTAAGTACCGGCGATGCGATGAATAAAAGGGCCCAGTACACGGGTATTAATCCCCCCAATTAAAAGTTTGATTATACAAAAACGTTCTTTAAGCAACTTGTTGGGATTTTCACGGTTGGATTAAATCTTTTGAATTTACCCGGTTATTACGTTCAGCTATTGAATTGATAATTAAGGCTTACGAGTAATTTTGTTAAAAGTTTATTTGTGTTTTAATAAATTATCAAATAAATTTTACAAACAATTTTATTCGGCGAAAAGCTTTGAAGCGTTTGACGTATACATTTTTTATTTGCTTTGTAAATTTTATTTATGATGCGTATCATAATATTATGACAAATATTTAAATGCATATTAAACTAGGTCAATAAGCTAATGGAACTGTGTAATTTACAAATATCATCAACTAAATAAATAATGGTTTCAAAAATACATGAAATAATAAGCACTCAAGCTAAATCGATAGAATGTCACACTAAAAATCTGTATTTCTGTAACATCGCAATCCTTTCATAGGAGAAATTCCAACATTCAAATCGGAACTCTATTCAGTCGTAACACGGTTTAATATAAGTGTGAATGAAACCTAGTTTGGAAATAAAAGCAATCCTCAGGCCTAGCATTCCCTCGATTCCTCAGCGCCGCACACACACAAACATACAAATGTGTGTGTATATACATAGTGTTCTAGTATCGGGTATGTATGTAAATGGCCTACAAATTTTTCAACCGACGCCACGCCGACTTTGTGGCGCTCATTTGCTAAAAACATCCCCCTGTATAGGCGTTGCTATAGGATTAGGAATAACAAGAAGTGGCATGGGAAAAAATGCATTCTTTATGAGAGAGATTTTGACATTATTTTTTAGCTTAATGTGATTCATAAATGAAAATATTATACGACTCAGGAATATATAGGGCAAGTAACATCTATACTAGCGAATTTTTTTTTGCTTCTACCATTACTTTGAAGAAATCAAGGTAATATAGAAACTTAGATGTAAAATTCGTTCCTTCTTTAAACCTACTTTGCTCCAATCGACGTCGTATCGATAAATCCAGCTACTTTAAATTCCTAACTCTATAACCTACGTCGGTGATGAATGCACCAAGTTTGTCCACGTCAAGCCGCGAACGAAAAAAAAATATGGCGAACGCTACCGTAACGGAAATAAGCGACCCGCGCGCCCTTTGCTCTGATTGGCAGCTCTAGGGTTGTGACCGAATCGAACGAGTATTCCGAAAATAGAACGTTCCGCGAATATATTTATGACAGTTGCGAGTTGTGACGCTTATGGTTCAGCTAGTGTTGTGCTGTTCAGTCACCTGTTTGGTATATGAGTTTTCTTGACACAAATTAAGATAAATGCTTTATTTGATATCAGTGTTCCTATTATCAGTAACTAGTGTGATGTTCCTTAATCACCCTTAAAAAGGCACTTAATTTTTACACAGCATTTTACAATAAGATCCACTTAAATGAGAAAGGTAATTTGATACTTTTATTTAAAATATATAGTTGATATATAAGGTCAAATATCGATACATTTCTCCCAACACTATCTCGTGACAGAGAGATGATTGGAAAATACGTGGCATCCTATTTTAGGTCGGCAGGCGGAATTCCGCAACACTGTACCGTACTGTCTTTTTTCTTAAAAATCAGTTGAAGAGCTTTCATACGTATCTCAGTTTTTGACATATTCTCGTTTATTGATGATCTTCTATATTAAAAGCAAAGCTTAGGTTATTTAAAACTTAACGTTCTTACTTGTCGGTTTTTTGCTCCTAGCTACAGCAGCTTTGACCTTTAAAAGCGCTTCTATAGTGCAAAGTAGTAAAATAATTATTTGATTTATTCAAGACTAGTTGCCTCCGCGCGGTTTTACCCGCGTAGTTCCGTAGGAATACAGGGATAAAATATAGCCTATGTTACTCAGTGATAATGTACCTTTCTAATGAAAAAAGAATTATTAAAATCGGTCCAGTACTTTTTGAGTTTATTCGTTACGTACAAAAATACAAATCTTTCCTCTTTATAATATTAGTGTAGATAGTGTATATGTTAAGAATAAAACAGTTTAAGGTTGTCTATCTCAAAGCGCCTGTTTGTAAAGCCTCCGCGCGATGCCCACTCGGTCCATGGCCGCGCATTATACACAAAATGTAATACATAAAATTTTACAGCCCACTTTACATCGACAACATGTAATAAATCCAAAGTGACAATTCGCAGACACATAAAAACGGATGGCATCAGATCTGTGGGCTCGAGGCAATCGAACATCCAACATTTACGATTCAGGGGGCCAACTTTAACATCGCAAGGTATTTACAGTATGATGACACTATAAAAACACGAGTTATGTCGGTAAACGGTTTATGCGTGAAGCCGGCTGATATAGCTACTGCGGCGTGGCGTCGCGTCGTGAAAATTTTTCGTGATTCCGCGAGACGAGTTTTGGCTAAATTAGACTGGTTTGTCTAATAAAGGTCTCATTTCTTTACAAAGAGCATGACAAAATTGTCTTCCTATGAATTACCCAATATAATATGTAAAATATCTTCACAAATATTGTAATAAATGATACAATTTGGGTGTAAACATTTTGAAGTACTTAAATTGCGAATAATTTTGAACTAAATTTTGCCATTCTCATCGTCTTTGTGGCCAAAATCGCAATAAAAATAATTTGAAAGAACCACCCTCTAAAAAGCTTCTATCAAACCAAAATCAGAAAGTTAGGCTTTCCCTTAAAATATTCAAATATAATCCCATACTGAATCACAATCGTTGCGTAGAAACATCCCCCCGTCAAACGACTTAAGAAACTCAATAAAATTCGTGTACCTACCCACCATATTAGCGATGGATAAAGTTGGCAAAACTCCGTCGTACATTTACAACATTATTCAATTTGTCGTTACGCTAAAAAGCACCGTACATAAAGTAAAAAGAGTAGCGGCTGAAAACCTGTGTATTTTTCAAACAAATCCGCCGCACTGGCCCGACTGACGGTGGAAGTTGAAGCGAAACGGATCCGGCCCAGCGTCCGCCTTTTCCTACCATCTGAATTGCAAATGGCGATGTGATGACGGCGTTATACAAAACTAAAAGTGTCGGGCAAACTTCGGATTAAACTTCCCCCGGCTTACCTCAGGTACAGAAACAAAAACCTCACTTACAATTATGATAATTTTGGTCGCATCTCCGCGGATTGAATTTGCATGGACGCTATCCGTAGCTGTGTCAACTGAGCCACCGTTCCCGATGAATAATGCAGGCATGCGACGCCACTTACCTACCGTATTAACATATTTATTAATAAAATAAATACGAGACGTCCACATGGCTCGATGTCTCGGCGCGGAATGAAGCTTCCGTTCTTCCGTCTCACTGTTGACACACAGTCGACAAACTTTGCTACTGAGAAGGCTTATAAGTGAATTGTTAACAGAAACGATGTAATGTATGGCATTCATTATATAAATTGAGTTAGGAATACGAAAGCTTCATGTTCATCTTGCAAATGTGTGCTGAATTTAACTTGAATGTATGTATGAAGGTGATGTCATGGACTGTTTATGAGATAACAACAGACATCATTGAATACTTTCACTTAGCATAAGTGGCAACAATCAGGGTCTAAATGGTCCATTGTATTGCTTGTAGAAAGTATACCGTATATCTCAATGGAGATGGCACATTAATTACAAAAAAGGAATCCTGAAAGACCGAGATAGACGTACCTATTCTATTTGAACAAATGGAGATTCACAAGTACCTATCTCTCATCAAATCAGACCATCACTCTGTCTCTGTAACTTACTTGAGCCCTTTCCGTCACATACGATAGACAGGGGGTTTAAAATACCAAGTAATAAAATCACCACCGATCAATCAGGAAACACTTAAGAAAATCGATATCTTACTAGGTGGTCTGATGTTCCGTGCATCTTTAAACCTAAAATGTTGGTACTTTATCCTCATAATCGAACCAAAAATATCAAAATGACAAAGGAAATAGGTACTCATATCTCTACAAATCCCTGAGGTGTGTACATAGTTGTGAACTCTGATTTGAAAGAACGACTTTAGTATCAGAATTTACAAGAGGTGACATCTTGCATTTAAGCACCTTCCAGGGCTTTCAGTTTTTACTCAAACCTTTCAAGGCTTCAAAAGCAATTCCATCGGGAAATCTTGAATACAAGTAATGAAGAATAATACTGCAAAGTTGAATCCTTCACGTACATCACCAAGTCTACCTCAAATAATCCAATCTTAATCCCCACAAACGGACCCCTGTCCACATTTGTGACATGAACTAAATTCAAAACACTTTCCATGCCTCATTCATCGTTGAAGATTTCCCCTGACGTCACAATATGGTTGATGCGCAAAAACCGTCCACTCCCAACGGGCGCGATGCATTTCAGACCATAAAATGTAAAGCTAAATTAAATACGTGGATTGCAGGTGAATAGCGCCATGGAAGAGGAAAAAACGGAAAGTCCGATTCGACCCTAATTTATAGGTCCCTAGAGGCCGTATTGATAAATCCTATCGGCCAAATAGGTCCGCTTTCGTGGCCCATGTTTGTTTATCACACGATGCCGTGTCTATGTAGCTTAAGTTTTTATGTAATAATCATTTGTCTTGGAGGGAAGTAAATGTTGGCTTTTAGAATGTGTTTGAGACTTTTTTGGTGCAGTATTTAGATGTCTATGCTATGTTTTTAATGCAACCATTAGCTGAGTTCGAAATTTGCTTATATCTTACTAACTACTTTTTACTATACATGAGAAATTTTCTAAACAAATTAGGTCACGTAGCTTAATTGTTTATGCGGTGAAATTTTTAATACGATTTTAGTGCAAAAATTTATTTTTTACTATATGATAAAAAATTTTGAAACTAAATAGGTCACGCAGCTATATTTTTAATGCGGCGAAATTTTAAATACGATTTAGTGCAGTTTTAGTTTTTTAGAGCAGTAGGTACTAAGCACTAAATTTCACAGAAACTTTGATGCATGAAGGACCATTGACCTATTCCGGAGTCAAGTTTTCACATTCACGAGAACGAACGAACGTTCTCGAAGGCTGACGGCTTAATTAGTGAAGTTGTCAATCACCTAGTCGCCCGGAGTCTATGTTCACTAGGTGTACCTAATTGCTAGTTTCCTTTGCCACCTCCGTTTTATGTTTACTCCATGTAAAACAAATCAATCAAATATTTTGGTACACAGGAATGTTGATTATAGATTAACGCTTTATTATTAATGTTTTGTGTAAATAATTATACTAACTCTAATATTTAATATCTACCTATTACTATGTGTGTATGTAAGTATCTTATGTATGGATGTAAATATCTATAACATGTTTAAGTAGTATATCAACTATCTGGTTACCATAACACAAGCTCACTTTGAAGCTTACTTTGGAATCAGATTGTCCATGTGTAAAAAATGTTCCAGGATATTTATTATTACTAAATACATAAAAAATCTCTTGTTCGAAAAACTATTATTTCACTCTAATGAAAAGTTAAACCTGTAATATTAAGATCATGGTTACCAAAATTAAGAACATTATTTTTCTTCCTAATATTTTTTGTAGCCATACAGCACATGCTCATAATTCTAACAGTCATCTATACCTGCATAGATGCGGCTTGAGGACACAAAGACGAACTTACCTTCTGCTTAGGCGGGCGGTGTGCTGGTGTGCCAACAAAAATGTAATCCAACCAAGCACACTATTATTGACATTTCGACCACAATTTCTACTTTGAACAAGAAAGACGAAGAGTATTTGAGTTCAAACACAAATGAATTGAAGAAGCAAGTAGTTAAAGTAATTAGTAGAGTAAAATCAAAGTGGTTTGAAGTGCTCATTGTTTTCTAGATAACATAAAGGTAGAATTCAATACTTAAATATAGATTTTCAATAGGTAACTAACCACTGGCTTATTTAAGCATAGTAAAGAATCAGATTAAACGTGAGTGAAAAATGTTCTAGGATATTTATTTATTTGTGTGCATGAACATGTATGTTTGTTCTATATCTGGGTATACATATCCATATTAATACTAATGTATTTAAAAGTAGAAGGTTTATAGTATAGTGTATGTCTGGTTACCAAATTTATTTTGCCACAAGAAAACATGTGTCCACCTAACTAACTTCATTTACCCCTGTACATAAATAATTCGTTATAAACTTAATGTAAATATATCCAAAATACTATATTTACAGACGAGAAAGATGCCACTTGCAGATGTCTGACGATGTTAAGCTTGCAAACTTCAACAGTAAACAAGGTTGTGCTAGTGATGCGCGTGTATAACAAATTGTTTTAGTCGATTGGTTAATCGATTAATCGACTACCAATAGATACGATTATAACAAGGATAAAACATATAACTCTTACAGTTAGTTATTTTACTGTGGTATTTAGGGAATATTTTACATTCTTCACATGCTTGATAAAATGTAAAAACCATGAAAATTATGGGTTCAAATCTTGATTAATGAAAAACTTATTTAATCTATCGCAAAGTCCCTTGTAGTTTATATTAACTTCAGAAACATATCTACATTTTAAATGCTATTATAAATGACAATCATTTACCAACGAAAACTAACAATGTATTTGTCCAGTAAACAATAAAACTAACTCTTTCTATTATTCAATAACAATCAATTAATTGACTCGATTATCCGACTCGATAACCCGACACTAGGTTCGTTTCAGCCTTCGTATTCTGTAACACTAACTTTGTAAGCGATCCGGCAAAGCAGCGGACCTCTCACTTGATCACGTAGTAAGTGAAAGAGTCAGAGCATAAATGAAAAGCGAGGTAGTATCATTTAATGGTATTGAATTGTTCAGTACAGTTGTTACAGTCGCTACGTCATCCCACTGAGCCGTACGTAGTCGTTCACCATTACTTAGGATTAGATATTGTTTGCTCTTCGAGTTAATTTCCCGAGTTTCTATTGGGTTTATTAAAACGCTGGCCAATAGCGGCCAATTTCTCGGATTCATTTGAAGTTGTGTGCTTTGAAGTGGTTATGGAATTCTACGAGTATTTTTGTAATGTAGTTTGGTTCTTTCGGTGTTTGAAGTTGAACAGTGGCTGCAGTTACTAGAAAATCTTACTTTATGCTTTTTTAAATTAAATTAAAACTGCGACAGTAATTGCGAATGAATTAAATGTTTATATAATTATGTCAATATCACTTTGGATTTTAATGAAATACAAAAAAAGTAGCGAATGATCCATACTCAAAACAATATAAATATAATATCAGCTTCCACATACCGGTCAAACCGAGTCCAAATAAATGATTATACAATTAAATTATACAGAAAAAAAAACACGCCAAGACACACATACCCTGCACATTCTCACCTCGTAGTTAGCGCGGCTGAATGACTAAACAGGGTGTCCATATTTAATCGGCGCGCGGTGGTCGGATCGGTTTAACGTGCGGCGAATGCATGCATAATTCAAAATGCGCCTGAAACTTGGCGCGTCGTGTTCCGCGCACCGTAATGCCGTGTCTTGCTTGAGGGGCGAACACATTGTCGGTTGTATCCATCAGCCGGCTGGTAAGGTGCTGACTAGCAGCGGCCTTGAGCACCAACGACGAGGTAGGATCGCAGCTGATCAACGCATCAGACAGTTTGTTTTCGCCTGAATGGCACACAAGCGTTTGTCCTAGATGGACATCGGACCCACGATCGGTGGCTTAAAAGTCACTATCACTAATCACAAAGCCAGCCGACCAATTGTTATTTATGCCTCCATCGTGTGATGACTCTGCCAGTGTCTGAGGTAAACAAAAATTACTGAAACAAATGACAATCTACACTATAATATAATAATCTACACTATCTACACTAATATTATTAAGAGGAAAGATTTGTATTTTTGTATGTAACAAATAAACTCAAAAGTACTGGACCGATTTAAATAATTCTATTTAAATGATAGGCTAAATTTTATCCCTCTATTCTCACGGGAACGGGAACTACGCGGGTAAAACCTCGCGGAGACAGCTAGTAAAAAATTAAAGTAGCTAATGAGCAAGGTAAAAAAAAAAAATCCCTAAATTTATTGATATAACTAAATAAAGTTCATTCAATTTAACTTAACACAACTTGACATGTAGCTTTAGCTGTCAGATAATGCCCTAATCTGACAGTGACAGTTCTATCCTAGTTGTAAACACAGTGTTGTTCCTAATCTAAAGCTTAGTCGAGTTGTTTTACTAAAAACTAAAAAGTTCCCACTTTATATTTTCTCTACACTTTGTAGTTTGCTGCGCCAACTTTTGCTTATTGTCAAAACTTAGATTGGAGTATGCATATTACTTATGTGCTTATTACGGTAAAAGTTTTAAAAATATGAAAAAATAAACTGTATGTTTTTAAACTACAATTTATTTGCTAAAATAATATTTTTACAAGTTTATGAGGCCTTTGCCCTGCAGTAGTAGAACACCTTACCTTAATAATAATATAGACTATTGTTTACTACCATAGGCAACGATAGCCGCTTCCCATCAAACCCTATGCCTGTTGTGCCACCTTTGCAGTATAAAGAAAACTATAGACAAGCCTACTTTGTATCATAATAAATGCTCTTATACAAGCAGCTTAAATTATCTGTCAGTTTGTGATAATGTTTTGGGAATCCTGTAGGAACTATTGGGAAAATAAACAAAAAAAGAAACTGCTACAACGGTAGTAAATTCTTATAAGACAAATCTGAGTCAATGCTGAAGTCTAAAAGAAATCATAAATAGCCTCATTAGTCCCAAAACCACCTTCACCCCTAGTATATTTATGTAACAGAATTTATTTGAACTGCATCGAGTGTCTATAGCCCGCATCGTGGAACACTTTCAGTTTTGTTGAAACTTATAATTCTCCATCGCTTCCCGTCTGACTAGCTCGTTATGCCACCTTTGTGAGGAACTTGAAGGTAAATATGGGGTAGGGGATACCAGCCATTGGTCCTCATTGGTGATTATTTGTATTGTAAATTAGAGTGAAGGTAAAGGGGGGAGGACAATTTGTATGGAATCCACTTGGGAACAGAGTTTCGGGACATTTAGATTTGATGTTGCCTGTATTGTCATGGAAATTGTTTTTGGGAGATTTGGAGATATCTTCATGATTTTTTTTCATGGTATTCTTTACTGTTTCTAGAAAGTTTTTAAAGATAAAAAGTTAGTTAGTTACTATTGGTTAAGTGCATCACTGAGTTTCAGTATTATTTGAGCATAATTATTTATCAGGAATTTGACTGCACCGTCCTTTATAGGTTTTATAGTTAAAAATCTGTATAATTTTATATTTAAAATAAATATATAAAGTATATCAGTTATCTAGTAAGCATGTCACAAGCTCTGCTTAGTTTGGAATCTGATTGGTCGTGTGTGTAAAATTCCCAGGATGTTATATAAATATAAAACTCTAGCATCAAACAATGGAATTAAGCAGCACAACAAAAAAAAGTAATCCAATATAATCGCGTACCCACCAAAGCGCGGAAACCTCTCGAAACTAGTGGGGGCGTACAGTCGCATGGAAAATGAACGCCAACGTTGGATGTACAGTGGTGCGCAAAATCACAAAGAGCCGAGATACAACCGCGCGCATTCAGTAATTGCAAACTCGGCCGACGACTGGCCCATATCGACAAAAGGCGGTAATGCATTCTCGAAATTCTGACGATAACCCATCGATAATGATGGATGTTAGCATTTTGTGTTATCGATAAAACTCTTTTGCACCCCTCGAGGAGGCCTGGATTGATTCGGACGCGAGACGATGCCTTTTGCATTTTCACTTTTGTTATTCAACCTTTGTGAATTCGCGATGTATCGTGAACATGGAACACTTCGAAATATTGTTACAACCCTATTAGAAGAAGTTTAGAAGAAGTTACGAAATAAACACACTTACAGTAGAATTTATACATTTTTAGATAGAGAAGCACTTAATATTGAATAAAGTATTTTGTTAGTTAATCGAAATATTTGATTGAGTCGTTATTCGTTGAAAAGGCGTCAGTTTTAGGTCGACGATAATACCTATCGTGATGGCCCGGGGCAATTTAAAATAGTAGCACTTTATAGCTTATTTCTTATTCTAGAGTTTGTGCAAACGATTATTTTACTTTAAATGATAATGTTGGAAATGTCATCATGTATCTTAGATTTGGTAAAACTATGTAAGTTTTTAAAATATATGTAAAATTACCTTTAAAGCTCTAGTCAATATCGCCACCAAATTTCATTAAAATCTGTTCATGGGCTTAGGCTTGAAAGTGTTACAGACAAAGATTCTTTCAAATTTATAATATTAGTAGAGATTAGGTGGGTTTGGGATTTTTTCAAGCGTCTCGCCGGTAAATATATATTATAGTCATAAGAACTTACCTTTTAAAATACTTATAAAAAATCGAAGAGTCTAACAGCTTTTTAAAACAAACTTTTTGGCTTACAATAACTGAACATGCATATTTAAAGTAAGATATAACTGTATGTCTGTTCATTTGATTCGGCAGCGGTCAAACGTCCACGAACTTTGCCGGCCACTATGTTCGCTAACATCTAATCCAATTCTAAACTACTCTATTTTAAATGTAATTGTTAAAGATAGGGATTTTACTGCAAAATAACAAGATATGAACATTTCAAAATTACTTTGTTATTTTTTTAATCGTGAAAATATATGAAAACGATATGTTACAATTTTTAATTTATTTAATACTGCGAGCTTTTGCCTAGCGGTTTCCTATAAAAAACGGTTAAGTCTATAGGTTAAGTCTCTGATAATGTAGCTTTATATTATTGAAAGAAACCACTTCGTTACAAAAAAAAATCTAATCTTTCCTCTTTATAATTTTAGTCAGTTTCAATAATACCTACTAATAATTTGGTATAATTGTAGTTATTAAAAAATACTATTAATTGCCGTGTTTTATATAATTAAATACTAAATTATATTTAAGTTTCCCCACATCGCAGTCATGACAAATTTTTTTACCTACGACCGAAAAATTTTCCAATTTCAGCCGTAATTTTTTTATAACAATAATTCCAACTATTATAGTTTTCATTTAATTTTACTTCGCAACGTTTCGCTCCATTATTCAGGAATGTAATAACTGTCTACGGATACTTATCACAAACGTCTCACTTGCTTTAATAACCAACGCGTTATATTACGTTATAATGCTTGTGCCAAGAAAATAGAGCTTAATTATTTTTATCCGTTTCCATTGTAGCTTTATTTTATAGGGTTTTTTTTATATTGGAAAAAAAATATTGTAGAGTATTTAAACACGCCCAATTTAATTCCAAACTAAGTAGAGTGTATGCTATGATTTGATTAAGTACAACTTTTTAACTTATATAGATATTAACATTCAGACATAGAACAACGGACATATTATTCATACATACAAAAGTTTGTCCAGGGCAGCTTGAAAGTCAGGGTCAGTAATCATAAAACCAGTTGATCCGTGAAAAATGACAGTCCAATTTATGTAACTTCTTTACAATCTCTAAGCTCTCATACTATAAAACGTATATTAAAACTTACTATCATATAATATGATGCTAGATGTTTAGGGTTGAAACGAAAATCTTTAAAAGAACTTTCTTTAAAAGTCCAAAAAAATCCAAAGAAAAATTACATCGCAAACTTTCGCCGATGCAATATAATATTTATTTTACAATGCCATACGGCCGATACGAGTATAGTGATTGTACTGTAAATGTCACATTCGTCCAATACGACTTGCATTATGAATTCCATAAGCAATGTTCGCGTCCAGAAATAGAAGTGGCTCCAGGTAAAGTAGAAGAATTGGGCCTCCGCTCGGCTCGCGGTGTGGTAACGTGCTATCGACTAGAGTCGGCTTGTCTCCTCAATAATGCATCGACAGATCGATAAGTAACCGTATTGTTACAGTTTCGCGCAACACTACACTATGTTCATATGACTGGAGTATTTCTAAAATGGCGTCCATTAATTTTTAAGTGTCAATTTTATCGTAAAACTATTTGGGAGATTTTAAATTTTCTCTTGTTAAAAAGTATCAAATTGTTAAGCTAACCTAACTAGTATTATAAATGCGAATGTATCTCTGTCTGTGTCTAGCTTTCACGCTAAAACTACGGAACCTATTCAAATGAAATTTGGTACACAGATAGTCTAAAGCCTGAAAAAGGACAAGGGCTACTTTTTATACCGAGAAAATGGAAGATCTCCTGGCTAAACGGTCGAAACCACGGGGAGCCACTAGTCGTCTTTGAGTGTGGCAAGTTTCGTCTGAATCCAAACAGCCATTTTTGCTTAGAGAAATAGTAACAAAATTCTGCACGTATGACGGAGTAAATATCTGTTATTTAAACCTTATTTTGCTGTACCTAAATCTAAATACGTTGTAATTTCACAATATTACTATAGAGTGGGTTATTACGATAGCACTAAAGGACACATCAGAATAATTAGATTATAATGACTACTAATTTAATATTAATTAGTAACAGCGTGTACTGCACAATCAGCATATTGCCTACTTTGGGGACCAACATCTCTATAATATATATTTTTAATCATAATCCAAATTAAGAGTAAATATGTTTTGTCAAGACATTAATGGCTGAATCAATTCTTTTTGTGGGCACTTTAGCTCCATCCCCTCCCCTAAGAAAATCAAAGTAGGGAGGCTTCCGGCGACTGGGACCACAATAAACTGGGACCGCGGTCCCACTTGCCGGATCCTTTTAATTTAAATATTTTTCTTCCGGCGACTGGGACCACTCAAAAATTAATAGTACAATTTATTGTTCAAGTCAAATCAGTACAGTCAAACAAAAACATGCTTAATGTCAGAAATTAAAGAATAAAAATATTTAATGTATAAATAGCATTTACTTATCCTAGACATGAAGCATATCTGTTAAGGTTGGCTCACTATAACCATATTTATATTAATCAAATTTGTTCGAAAATGAAGCATTATTTGTGAAGGTGTTTTTATAAAGATGATATTAATCCTTATCCAAATAAATACGTTATTCATCACCAGTATTCAATTTAAAACAAAATTGCCATTTACAGCATTCGATTTCAATGAATATCTTAGGAGATATCGCAAATTTAAAATCATTCACAAACATCGCAGCAAAATAATAATGAAGTACTGCGCGCACCTTATGTGCCGGGCCGGTGCGTGCGTGCAGTCATCAGTTAGCTCTGCGAAACCCCTTCTTCTACGTAAACGAAGTTGCGGGTTGAAAGTTAGCGTTTGCCCAAAGTAACTATTCCACGCGGACGAAGTCGCGGGCAAAAGCTAGTTAATAATAATTAGTGAAAAGTGTTTGCAATGCGACGATAAAAACCGGCATTATTTTTAGCGTAATTTATGTGATTATGTGTATGTTCTCATTACCTTATTACGTTAATTTTGAATAGTAATCGAAGAGTGTTTTTAATGTTATAAAAATAAATTATATTTTTTAATCAAAAACATTTTTTCTTTTACTACTTACTAAACATTTTTTCGTTTGACTGTACGGTTTTTGGCTTAAACAATAGTTTTTTTCATTCATTTATGGATGGTCCCAGTCGCCGGAAGAAAAATATTTAAATTAAAAGGATCCGGCAAGTGGGACCGCGGTCCCAGTTTATTGTGGTCCCAGTCGCCGGAAGCCTCAAAGTAGGTATCTACTTTAGAATATATTGGTTAAGCTACATTACTTCCCTATTTCTATAGCTATATTTTTGTCTGCAGTAACAGCGTAAACACGAACAAACGGATGCCTCAAGATTTCCTCCCAGGTCAAAGCTAACTCTATAACCTTGGGGCAACGTCGGGGGATAACGCTAAGGCATAGATCCGACGTACCCAACCAATTACAGGTAGTCCATTGTCCAATTTGACTTATTAGGTCCCACTATGCATCAGTAATTGGAATTATTGGCTTGCATGCCGTTCAGATACAATAGTGTCGGTTTGTAATATGGGACTATCTTGTAATACGTTTGATGTATCGCCTCTAGTGGCGTTATGTAAGTCAATTTGACATTTCGTTGGCCCCAAATAATTATAAGTCACTTTACCCCGGATTTTTTATTGGTGATTTTTCGTTGACATAAAATATTAAATAGGATGTCTCGCGCGTAGATTTGACTTAAGTCATTTTCGTGAACGATATATGCAACAAAAGTTAAGTCAGTGTACATTAAATAAACAATATTAATAATATCGTTTTTGGTATTGGGTCTTGCAAATGTTTTATTTATTCAGCTGTTAGTCAGTTAGAAAGGGACATGCAAAACTTTCGTGTTTATAGTTTTAGTATTAGTAAATCCGCTTCTGAATTGTTGACCTTCGAGCCGGACCTAACTAACTATATTAATTTTAATTTTTCAAGTGCAAAATATTTATTGGTAACATTTTCCCGCATTCTTTTTTTTCAAAAAGTCCTTGATGGATCTAAGCAAAGACTGTTTTGTTAGTCCGCTTTTTTTTCCACCTCTGTCTGTTTGTGACAGCAATGTTATAGTCAGAGCTAGTCTGCCACTCTCTGACACATTTATAACATCTGTCTAAAACACAGTCTACTTTTTAATGTGGCATGTTTTTCAAAACTTAAGAAAAATATATTATATCAGTACTTTAGTTAAGTACAGTAGCTTAAAAGTGGAAATATTTATAAATGTCAAAATTATTTCGGGCATCACAAATTCAGAAATTCAGTTTATAACTGTTTTAAAATTGTAAAATTCCCGTATCTTTAAAATACTGAACCGATATTGACAAAACAATTCAAAGAACTACCGCTAATAAATCTGCTGTTGACCCGTTTAAGAGCCCCGATGCCACAGACAGATACATACAATACACATAGCAGTCAAGCTTTCACCCATCTTCGACTGTATAGGACTAAAAAAACAAATTTTAAATTTATAAAAACCGGGCCTAAGTTACTTCTTTATTCCTACAAATGGTTACTATACATCTTATGACTGCATATAACGCAAGGCACTTAGGTATACTTAAACTATTCCTAGAACTAGCCCCGGTCCGAATCGACGTACATTATGTTCTTACATATTTGTGTATTTGGAAAAATTTATATCGACACAGTTGAATTATGTACAGTGCCTCAACTGCGTATTGATTTCTAAAAGATTGAGACATAATAAAAAACATAATCAGTTACCAAATTGCAAATATTCTTTAATTAACGTTAATGAATCCGTTTATTAATATTTTTTAAAACTACAAAACTATTCGCTACAAAACTTTAAGCCACTGTCTTTAAAATAATTCGCTTAAATAATCCACTTCTTACAGAAAGATTGTGGTCAACCACACTCATCTGACAATATATAAACTATCTTTAATTGAAGACATATTGAAAAAACAAACAGAGAAGTCGTGTTTTTTTTTAATAGACTAACAATAAGAACGCAAAATTATCACGTTAACGTTAACTGCAATGGTTTAGCCCAATTGTTAATTTTAAATGAAAATATTCACTTTAAAACTACCAACTTACAACCATAACTTCACATAAAAATATTTTTAATTTAATACAAATTGATTTACTGAGCTTCCATTAACTGTTGCATCGCTACAGCTACAGTACGGTAACATAAAAGGCATATTACAAAGTAGGTCAACGTTTGTCGGCAAACACTTCAGAACCCGACAATGGCTAATAAAAGAGTGTTCTTTTGAGTTTAAATAAACTGCAGTTTTGGTAAAAGAGCAATAAATTCCGTGAGTGCTGTTGGCTGAACAAGTTTATGACAGAAAAAGGAACAGACATTACTTATTAATTTTAAGCTTCATAGTGCAGTATCTCTGTCGCTTTCACCCAACAGGTGACTGGCAAATGAAAGACAAGGATAAATATACCCAAAGGCCTTTATTTAGATCCCTATTGATGGAATAGAACGATATGCAACCAAGATCTGTAGTAATTCTTACTTGTGCGATGTACGTTTCAAACAATATCTATGTAGCAGTAATATATCTATACTAGCGCCATCTATCCGCGTATACCGTAACTATCACACGTTAAATGTCACTACATATAAACCTGTATTTATGAAGCTTTATAACCAAGCGACGCTTATAAAAATAGATTTAAAAATTCCCAACAGGTGTACATTTTCTCACGTTTACTTACTTACCGTCGTAAAGTATTAATGTTTTGTCAATAAAGCTACCTTTTATTATGTGGAAAATAAGCATTTGTTGTCAGTTTGTTTGCTTATGATTATATCCGACATTGTTTAGAAGTTTGTTTACATATTAGGCCCCTACGTACCACTTTTGTATCATCTTATACTAAGACACTATAGGTGTGTGTAGGCAAATGCATTTGAAAGCCTCTGCCTTTCCAAGTTTTATGTCTTACATCTTCAACCAAATCATGACATAACATGGGTAGTTAACTTACTCGACTTCTATGATCGTCTGATTTTTAGGCACCCATTTAGCTGTATTTGCTACCAGTTCATATTGCTACTACTTTCCCTTGTCTGAAACACCTCAATACCATCCCCACACCGCTTTACAAAACAACTTACTCCACAACATACGTAGTCTCCAATCTATAAATAACCTCGAAAACCCGAGGCTTTATCATTCATTTAACACAAAAAACACCTCCACACCCCGGAATGAGCGTTCCCCGTTCATATCATACCTAACCTATTAGATAGCTTGCTAAGAGGGTAGGGCGTGCCGCCCCGTACCAAGCGCTGAAAAACGCTTGTAATACCCTTTTGTTGCTTAAAACGAGGAATTAAGAGGTATATGAAAACGTGCAAGATTGCCACTGTGGTTAATAGTTGATACGTTTACCCCACACGCTATTGCCATGGACTTGGTATAGGTATGTAATAAAAATATAAAATAAGTCTTGTAAGCTCTTACATTTGATTGATGCTCCGCTCCTATTCGTCGTAGCGTGATGGTATATAGCCTATAGCCTTCCTCGATAAATGAGCTATCTAATAATGAAATATTTTTTTAAATCGGACCAGTAGATTTTCTTTGATTAGCGCGTTCAAGCAAACAAGCTCTTCAGCTTTATATACTAGTGTAGATTATTTCTAAAGTTGCTTTACGAAGATTACCTTGAATAAAACTTAAGTTTACAAGAAACACTGTGTCTTACTGTGTCAGTTGTGTTTCACCTTTGAATACCATTTCAAACATGCTCGCTTTCGTGATTCATGCAGACTTGGAATATATTTACTTTAAATAATCGCTGAGAAAGTCTTAATAATTTTAACGACCCACTGAAAGGGTCATTACTTTGTGTTTAACGAATATAATTCATATTGTACTTTATTATTATGGTGAATAAGGTTTATTTTGTTTTGATTGTGTATTACTACTGATTCAAATCTTTTGGGGTCGGCAAAATATAAATGCTTTATATCTATTCGGTGCATTATAATTTAGAAAATATATGGTAGTTTTTATAGATTTCTCATACGTGCATGACACCATCCTTCTGATATGTATTATGGATGAAAATGGCCCGTTGTCTTATATAATCTTACCATATTCTATTCAAAATATCGTTTAATTTTATGAAAAACTAGCCGCCTCCTTGCGGTTTCCCCCGCGTAGTTCCCGTTCCCGTCAGAATACGGGTTTTTTTTTTTTTATACCACAAAGGTGGCAAACAGGCATACGGTCCGCCTGATGGGAAGCGGTCACCGTAGCCTATGGACGCTTGCAACACTGCACTGGATTAAATATAGCCTATGTTACTTGATAATGTAGCATTCCAATGGTGACAAATTGTTTTTAAATCGGCTCAGTAGTTTCTGAGTTTATTCACAACAAACAAAACAATTTTTTTTCTGCTTTATAATATAAGTGAATGTTTGTTACTCTTTCGGTTTCAAGGAAATTTTTCATACCTCCCGAACGCGTCCAAAACCGCGTGATAGAAGCTAGCAACATAAACAACCTTCTATATCGTTGATTGTGCAAATATTAACATGTCAATACAAAATGCGTATCTGAAAATGACTTGCCGGTCCCACGTGCAAGGGATGAAGTTAAATTAGGGGGTGGCAAAGATAAATGGAAAAAATACGCTGTCAATATCTAGCTATCATTAATGGCTTAGAGTGAATGTGGGTAGGTACTTCTTGTTGAGTCACACTTGAACTACTGTTAAAGTGAAAAGTTGGTCTTGAGAAGTGATGTTTGAAGACGATTTGGAGTCTAGAATAGATAAATTAATATTATACATAGATTATGTATTTCATATTATTAAAAGGTAAGTTTGTAAAAAAAGCCTTGAGGGCTCAGTGGGGAATGTACCGGCTCATGAGGGCGCAGGTTCAAACCCCTAGCTCGTATCTCTAAGTTTAATAAAAACTTATGTATGGATTCACACTACTGGCTTTCGATGAAGGAAAAACATCGTGAGGAAGCCTGTATGCCCGAGATGTCACATTAAAGGCGTATGAAGTCCGCCAACCCGCACTTGGCCTACGTGGTTCCTTTCTTTCTTTTCTTAGTATGGCCTAAGCCCCCTCGTTGTTAGGGGAGACTCGAGCTCCTCAGTGAAGACGTATATGATCGAATGATGGTAAAGTTTCTAAAATGGTTCATTATGATCAAGATTTAAATTTAAACCGGATAGAAGCAGTTCTTAAATAGTAAATACTAGCTGCCTCCCCGCGGTTTTACCCGCGTAGTTCCCGTTCCCGTGGGAATACAGGGATAAAATATAGCCTATGTTACTCGGGGATAATGTAGCTTTCCAAAGGTGAAAGAATTTTTGAAATCGGTCCAGTAGTTTCGGAGCCTATTCATTACAAACAAACAAACAAACAAACAAACAAACAAACAAATCTTTCCTCTTTATAATATTAGTATAGATTACATTGAAATGTGCCTTTATTACAAGCACTTATGAATCAGACTCTAATATCGTTACAAAAGGTTGCTTTTCCAAGAACTAGGTTCTCATGTTCATAATCGTGCATCCCTTTCCAAATATCGACAATCAAATGTGCATATCAATAGGTACGAATACGTGCGTACGGGGGGGGGGGGGGGGGGGGGATTACTTTTGAATAAATTCCACATGTAATCGCCCCTGGTAGGCCCGTATTTCCATGTCAAACACCTTTTCACACACGAAATGATATGGTAACCAGATAGCTGATATAGGTATTACATGTTTTACTTAATACGTACTAAATACATACTTATTTAATTACATACAGACATATTCACAGACAGAATGGTCATATTCATGCATACAAATGTTTGTCCTGGGTGGGATTCGAACCCACGACCGGCGGCTTAAAAGTGTGGGTCACTAACCACAAAGCCAACCGGTAGCCAAATTATCTGCTGTGGTTTAGTTCGCGATCGACCGTTATTGCCTTCAGACGTCAAAGAAAAAGTGATACGGTCTTTATACAAATTGAGGTACCTACTTAGTACTTAAATTATCTAGTTATAAGTCTGTAAGGCGACAAATAACTGATGTATTTACCCTATTATTTGTTATAATGACATACATAGAATGGAACGGTGAGGTAATTAATAGTGTTGTTTTCTTTCTAAGAATTGACAGTGACATAAAAAATAAACACTATTGTCACTTGTCATTGTGACAACGACACTTATAAATGGGTAAAGTAAGAAATACAAACATTAACACAATTATTATAAAGCTCAGGTGGACAAGTAGATTCTTTATGAGGTGTTTAAATCCACGAGAATAATGATGTACTTACCAAAAAATCTTTTATATAGGGGAATAAGATGAGAATGAGAATACAACTGCCGAATAGTACCTAAGAGATAGAAAATCAAAAAGTCATTGCTTATATATTTGTTTTAATTAGATAAAGATTGATATCCTTTAATCAGATGCAGCATTTTAATGACGCACGCAAACAAAACAAATACGACATTTAAAGCGTCATCGTATTTCCCACAAGAATTTCAAACTTTTTATATTTCAAATGCGAATTTAAAGTACGGCAGCTTATCCCTCTAATAGAGAATCCAGAATAATTACTCGCTCAAAGGTATCGCTGAGGAAGCATTCCGCCGGTGTCGAGGCGGTCGCGGTTCCTAAAAACCTTTCATACATACATAAATTGAATTTTATACGTATTGACTTTAGGTAGAATTTTGAATGCACGCTGGAATTGCTTAGATAAGTCTTAGGAGGATAAGCCGATTTCAAAAGGAACACGTGATCTGATGCTGATTGCGTGATCCTCCCCCCCCCCTTACCCCCCCTCGCGTCGTCCTCACGGTACCCAATCATATTTTAATATTGTGAATGAGGGTATTTCGCTAGATTAAATTTAAATTGTATCAGTGGGATTTGTAAAGGATTTTGTGTACGACCTAATTAAATGGGGCATTAGTATTTTTTCTTTTAATATTGTACCTGATGCGAGGCTTAAAGATTATTTTTTACTGATAAATGTAAGCTTGGTTTTAGATTATTACAATATAAAGCAAGAATGGCTTATTTAAGGCGTATTAAAGCCAATAGTTTTTAACCGTTTGATCAATAATTTCAGTGTAGAGGTAGATTAGATATTAGATAAGTATCTAAGTATAAGTATAAGTATCTTATTTGAAGCCGTAAAAAATTGTATTGAGATGTTAGTTTAGATATAAAATTAAATCGTATTTTAGTCAACAAAGCGTTCTTCCATAACACAGTTATTATAAATTTTATAATAAATTATTTGAATGTGACACAAAAAAACTTCCAGTTTGGAAATCGATCCAAAAATATTTCTCATATACAAAAACATATTAAAATCTCCCCAGTACAAAGTTGATTCGTAAAGTTAGTTAAACGTTGTAACGGGGGTGTATTGAGTGCGGTACGGCTACCCTCCTTGCATTGAGTACGTCGGTAAGTCCTAATTAAGCGAAAGGAAAAATATCTAATTTTCTTTACCTGCGCCCGGTTTATATGAAATATTCAAGTAGCTATGGCCGCCGCCTTTTGAGGTATAACTCTGTTTTTGTTGACATGAGCGGTAGCGAATTTCCAAAAAGACCTAGTACAAATCTTCTATATCTATCTATATATATAAAAGAAAGAAAAATATTTATTGACAGCACACATTATATAACAAAAGAAAGTCGTATTAGTTACACTATGTATAACCCAAAAAATGAAAATTGGCGGGCAGTTAAGTTAGAACCCGGAGACATAGGATACTTTTTATCCCGGGAAAATTTAAGATGAACGCGGGTGAAACCACAGGGAGCCACTATCATCATCTTCCTTGCCTTGTCCTATGTAGGGTCGGCTTTGTGCGTCATGTCCCTCTATTTCATTCGATCACCAGTCAAGTCCACATTCACTCCACATTCTCACATATCATCTTTTACACAATCATACCATTCTTTCTTTGGCCTTCCTCTTTTACGCCTGCCACTAGTATTTATAAATAAGATTGCGAGTATGGATGGATGTTTCATACTATTTCACGCAAAAACTACCAAACGGATTTGGATGCAATTTGGAACACACATAGTTTATAACCTTAAAACATTAGAGTCGACGTTTCATAAGAGCCTGTGAATGTCTATTTGAATTAATAAATATTTCATTTTATTTAATTTCAACCTGAATTAACACAAAGGCTACTTTTTGTCAAGAGACAAAAACTAGATATGATAGATATCTTTATCAATATTGATTTATTCCAAATATAACACACACCCAAAAGAGTAGTTTTGATATATTTACAACATCAATAAAATACTAAACCCCGCTTTCCCCGCTCCCGCTTCAGCTTACGTCTGTAACCGCATCTCAAGTGAGCGTGATTAAGGCCCAAGCCCTCTCGTGCCCATATTCAAGGGTCTTAAGATTTGTTAATTACTGGCAACATTAAAATTAACTACCATCTCCGCTATAATAAAAATCTTACTAAGAGTGTTTTTATCATGAAAAGTTCTGGTAAGGAAACTTGAATTTGCTTGGATGAAAATGTAAGGACGTTTTGAGCTTAAAGTGAAATGATTTTGATGGCTTAATATGGAATTGTTAAAAAAATACTCATATTACTTTTGCATTCAAAATTTTATTGCTGCTGTTCGTAGGTTCGATTTTAAGCCTATAGAAATGTATGCTTGAATATGTCTGTTTGAATATGTCTGTTTGTTCTGTGTCATGATGTAATACTCTATATGAGTATGTATTTAAAAGTAGGTATATAGTTAATATGTAGTATATCAGCTATCTGGTTACCATATCACAAGCTCTGCTCAGTTTGGAATCAGATTGGCCGTGTGTGAATAATGTCCCAGGAAAAAAATAGGCCTATTCAGAATTGTATCTCAGAGTTCTGGTGAAATTTGACAAACACACATACACTATTAAATAAAAACTTGTTAAAAATACCTTCACAAAGTACTAAGGCACCATTTATTACGCGAAGCCAGTACAAGTTCTCAGTGCTGAGAGTCACCCGCCGACCGCTAAGTGTGAGGAGAGCGAACGTTGGCAAGTCATTTGTCTCTGTCACACGGTGGCCTCAGCTTTACATTAGGCTTGTTGATAGCATGTGGGGTTAAGTGAACCGTCCGTCTACTGAGTAAAGAAATCCACGGCGAGCGAGTGTTTTGCCTTTTTAAGTGGTTTTAATGTTACATTTTATTTAAGTGTTTTAAAATGACATCATTATTAAGTTTATTTAAGGTGGGATCTAAAACGACGACCAGCGGCTCGAAAGTTAGAGTAACGAACCTCAAAGCCAGGCTTCAGTTCTGTTAACAAAATGGCCGACTTAACAAGATGGCGGATATTATAATTGGACTCGGTCAAATCTTGCAAGAACAATTAGAACTTCTTAGCATCTGATTTAGGTACAATTGTCCATTGTCTCGGTTGAGGCCCGACTTCCGAATATGTAGCTTTAGCAGGTTCGACTTTCATAAGCGCCATTTTAGGGCCTAAGCTCAGTAAATTGTTATTTATTTAGATTTTTACCACACACCTTAGTTCTGTTAACAAAATGGCCGCCACCACAAGATGGCGGATAACGTATTTGTTTAACGATTCTTTAATATGGATGTCTAATGAAAAGGTTTGAAGAGCAGAAAACTATTAAGTGACACAGTTTAAACAATAAGTTATAATATGATTATTACCACTCTCTCACTCTTTTCCGTCTTATATGAAGAAGACAGAAGAAGAATAATAACGAATCGACAAAGTCGCTCCTTATAGCACAATTAAAATGCTAATACCCACAAGTTGAGTTTGGAAAATCTTACAAGTTATGAATTTTTCCAATTTAACTCTGCCTTAACTAACTCCGTCTCAGGTTTTCTAATGAGTGTGAGGGATATAGAAGATATTGCAAAAAGTGTATTGTTTTGATTTTGTTTTAAACTCGTTTGCGTTTACGTACTTACAAGATCTTATGAAATATTCAATTAACATATCTAGGTATCTTACTTATATTTATAAACACACTAATATTATAAAGTCGAAAGTTCGTGAGTACCTTCTTCACGTCTAAGCGACTGGAGCGATTTTTATAAAATTTGTTATGGAGTTAGCTGAAACCCTGAATTAACACATGCTTACTTTTTATCCCGGGAAAATTGAAGATCTCCCAATTACGCGGGTGTTACGGAAGCCAGTAGGTACCAAATAAATATCATTACAATATTCAAATCCATACCTCCCAACGCTGACCTATCGAACATACAATTAAAACAATTTAATACGCCGCAATAAGAAAGCTCTGGGCATTTCGAAATGAAACACATGTCGTGTCGCTAACCCGTTCGCCGCTGGCTGTCTCGAACCGTCGCTTATTTGGTAACAGAGGCCATTTACGTCCGGCCAGGTACGGCAGCCGTCCTCCCGAGCCATATACGGCCTGAGAGTTGCATTCTGCGCCAATATAGCCGGACACAATTGTGGTAGATCTCGAAAATGAATTTATGGCACTGCCTTTGGACATAGACAGCCGGCGTGTACGGCAAAAAACGTTGGTTATGCTCGTTTTGGACCAAATTGGATGTGTTACATTGTAGGCTGCGTTCTTGGCTTTTATTTAATGCAATATATGTTTTGTTGTTACATTGTAAATGCACATACTACAAAACTAATAAATAGATTGGCACTTTTACCATCAAAGGTGACATGACATGACATTTTTTTTATCCCGGGACATTTCTCACATACGGCCAATCTGATTCCAAACTAAGCAGAGCTTGTGATAATGGTATCTAACCAGATAGCTGATATACTACATATACTACTTTTAAATGCATACTTATATAGATAAGGTAAGCATTTGAGTGCATGAACGTGTGTGTTGTTTTCTGTATTTTAAAGTAGTATAATATTTTTGTGTAATATATCAGCTTTTCCTTCTATTGTTGGTTAAGTAGGTATACACACAGTAAAAAGCCACATTATATCCACAGTTCAAACCATCCAAACTAGCTCAACATAAAGGGTTGAAGAAGATTCTAATCTTGAAACGTAATATCCTTCCCCTAAAGGAGAATTTCATAGAGTTATATATAAAAAATCGATGTAACTTGACAGTTAGTTCAAAACGGCAATAAATCATGAAACGATTCCTTTCGTCACTCAGATATCTTGCTACTTGTTGATCTGAGATCTATGAAATGTATATCATACTAGATTCTGCCCCGCGGTTTCGGGTTATTTTTTTTTTCATTTTATACCACGATGGTGGCTAACTGGCATGCGGCCCACCTGAGGTTCTTTAGCGTTCCTGGGAAAAAAAAGTAGCCTATGTACTATTCCAGAACATACTCTCTGTGTCAAATTTCTTCCAGATCCCTTCAGCCGTTGTTGCGTGAAAGAGTAACAAACATTAATACATCCTCTCAAACTTTTGTATTTAGAATTTTAGTAGGATTTGGTTATAATATTCATCATCATCATCAGCTCATATACGTCTCCGCCGAAGAGCTCGAGCCTCCCCTAACAATGAGGAGGTGTAGGCCATAGTCCACCACGCGGGCCTAGTGCGGATTGGCGGACTTCACATTTATTCATTTGTATAAAATACTGTATTTTTTTCTGTTAACCTTGTGTTAAATAAAGTTGTGTTCTAAAATTTAAACTATTCGTAAGCTTATTTTCATCAGACTAAGTACTGTTCGCGCTACAATTTACGTATATTATTTTGTATAAATATTTAATGTCACACACAGTGTCATACTAAACTTTAGTAAAAGCTTTAACAGCTTTTTAAATTCAATTCATAGTTCAGTCCCAAATATTACGTTTTTAACATATTCTCCTTGAGAAACACCACCATGTAAGTAAAACTAGAGTATTCTTTGATAGTTGTTTTGAGATCCCTAAAGTTACTTAAAATTTCTTGGATAAAATAAAGACGAAGATAGAACTTTTTTTAGAGGACGAAAATGATATTTTTTTCTACTTATAAGTGTCACTTTACATCTAAACTATGATGAGTTTGTGACTTTTAAGTTTACTGCCATATTTTTACGTAGAGCTTAAAAAATTTGCTCATAGTTGAACCTTCTCTTAAATAATTCTCTGGTTATTTTTACCTAAATCAACTGCCACAGACAAAATAATATTAGTGACCTTTTATTTTAACATAGAATAAAAAGTAATGCAATATTGAATACAGGGTGTGGTTATTACAATATTTTACTTGTTTACCGTAAAAAGGATAATGCCCATTATCGTATATGGACATTTATACAATACAAGATAATTGAGACACGATTATTTTAATGGTAAATAAACGCGATGTACTGCGGATGGCTCGTTTACACAATGACGCTTTTCGAAAGTTTTTTTTTGGGGATCCTTTGGGAAATAATAAAACACAGTTTTACATGCATTTTGCTTAGCCAGTATAGCGATGGTAGGTACCTTTTATAACCAAAATATATCAAAATAGTCAGTAGTTAGTTACATCGAACTATTTCATATTTTTTGCTGAATAAAATCAGATAAAGAATACTATTTGTAATAATAAGTATATTAAGAAATTAATAAAATTATAATTAATAAAATTAATATGGTATATTAAATGTAATGCGGAATCTTTTTGCAGTCGCAATTTTTTTTAAACCAATTTATTCGGGCAAGCTTTACGCAATTCGGGCCCAAGATAGTAATAATAATATGATTGTCACTTGTTTACATATAAAATGGACACCTGTCAAAAAGTTAACACGAGTTTCCAAAGGATATATCCCAACAAGTATGTACTTGACAGTAATTGGGTATAATTGCTGTACCAGATTTTTTAAAATCACTTTTTTACACTATAGGTAGATCATAATCTTTCTTTTTTTGTAACGCGTTGTGCAATGCCTTGATGTGATAATCGAGAGTGGCGCCATCTTTTTTAAAGACAAATGGCAACACCAAAAGCCAAGCGTAGATGGTTGACTTCTTATGTGCAACCAATAATTGCTGAACATATTATAAAAAAAATATCTTAACTATCAATTTATTTAAATCTTTTTAATACGTTGTTCTAGTAAGACATATCTGCATTCGAGAATCCAAAAAATATTTACAATATAATCGCCTCATATCTCATAATTTCGACAAAATACAGAAACGAAAAAAAAAATTCTAAATTTCTTTTTTTCTTAAGCCTATGGTATATGGTAGTAAGTGGTTATTGAACGATACGCGATCCGCCTCCACTCGCCGCCAGGGGGCGACACCAACATATCTGTTGTAGGTAATATCCACAAATAGTCAGTGCACTTTGACATTTTATAGGCACACAATGGACGAGATTATCTCGGTGTACAGCTGTATTGTCGACTGTGGCCTTTATTTTATACTAGTGGCTTCCTGCGTTCCCGGGGATCAATTTTCCCGGGAAAAAATAACCTATGTGCTAATCCCGGTAAAAAATTATGTGTTTTAAATTCGTTTAGTAGTTTTTACGTGAAAGACGAACAAATATGCATACAAACTTTCGCTTTTAAGGGACTTTCAAAGGAATGGATAGGTTTTTTTTGAACGAGGTTGTACCTTTGGTCTCGACATCATCTCCCGTGGACAGGTCAAAGACCAAACTCGTAAATGATGCAGAAGTTTTGAGTTGTAGGTATAGATATGATATTTTTTTTTTATTACTCAAGTGAAAAGAGTAGTAATACTTTCCTTTCCATCATGTTGATGAAATAGGGAATTCTTTGTTTGTTTTTCACTTAAGCTATGGCTTAAGTATGGAGGCTTAACAAGTAAAGTCCCCATATGATACCATCTATTTCAACAATTTTAGTCTAATGAAACCTACAATATAATGGCATATTTAACATACTTTAACTTTTCAGATTCGCCACTATACACACTTATCTATAATAATAATAATAAAATATTTATTTATTTTTCTCTCACAAAGGTCCTTATTAAATATAACAAAATGCGTAGATGCCATACAGTACATTACAGACCTGCTTTGTGAGAGACCTGGTGCTTGTGGTAGGTTAAATAAACCTGTATTACAAGTCACCAGGGCCCCGACTCCACGGATATTGCAATACACTGCACTTCCCATATAAATTAGGTAGGTACCATTTAGTTATTAATTAAGTACGTGACACTAGGAAAGACAGTTAAAAGAGTAAAAGCAGACTTATATCCAAATTAAAAATTAAAAAGAAAATATTCAAGCAGATATTACAATAAAAATAAAAATAAAGCCATGATAACAAAAAAGGATGAGTGTATGTGACTGTGTATATGTATGACTGTGTGTGTGTGTGAGACTGTGTGTGTGTGTGACTGTGTGTGAGTGTGTGACTGTGTGTGTGTGTGACTGTGTGTGTGAGTGACTGTGTGTGCGTGTGTGTGTAAATGTGTGAGTGTATGAATGAGTGGATAGTGAGTTCAAAATAATAGCGGTATCAAAAATATATTCAAACGATCAAATATTGGGGGATAGGAGGTCTTCTGTCTGTTGATAGGTCAAAGTCCTTAGCCATCTAGTTATTGAATCTTTACATTTGGTCCGTGGAAGCGGGTAAATGGTAAGAAGGCTGTTTGCCTTGTTATACAAGTATGGGCCAAGAAAGCATGCAAAGTGGTGGGATAAGCTCGTATGGCAAATGCGGGAACGGCAGACAGTACCCTTCCTCCGAACGTTTTGGACTAGCTCAGGGTCAAAGGTGGTCCGGGAATGAATGTGGAGCACTGTTTGAAGAATAAAGAGCTGCCTAACCGTAAGCACTCCCCAAGTACTGTAGACTTTAGTAGTTGGAAAACGATATGGAAGACCCGCACCCACCTTTAAAACAACCCTTTGGGCTCTTTCAAGCTCAATGAGGTGAGACTTGGCTGCGCCTCCCCAAGATGTTACACAGTACCCCAGAATCGACTGGCACAGGGAAAAGTAAACCATCTTGACGGTATTACGATCGGCTACATTTTTTATGGATTTGAAAACGTAAGTTAGCTTACGCATTCTGCAAACCAGTGCGCCTATGTGTTGCTTAAAGGTAAGTGTATGGTCTATGAGAATCCCAAGGTATTTAACAGTGACAGCACGCAGAATATTGGGGCACGAACACATGGGGGTTGAACCGTCGCAATTGTGAGCGGTAATTGTGAGACTTGGGGGAGGAAGGAGATTCGTTTTTAAGGCGAAGGCAACGTAATTAGTTTTCGTTACATTTAACGTAAGAACGTTGGACCTCAACCATGAACAAACCTTCGTTACTCCTCTTTGGGCCGCAGAAAATACATTATCCCAACTTTCCCCATGAAAGACAAGCGCTGTATCGTCAGCAAAGGTCAGCACCCTACCGTTATGAATGTGGATGTTACATAGCTGGTTAATGTAAACCAGGAACAGAGTAGGCCCTAGAATACTTCCCTGGGGGACTCCAAATAACACTGGGTATTCTTTACTTGTAAGGTGGTCAATCCTTACCCGCTGTGTTCTACCAGAGAGGTAGTCAGAAAACAGTTTCAAGGGTATTCCTCTAACCCCCATTTCCCTCAATTTATTCAAAAGGATAGGGATCGACACCGTGTCAAACGCCTTAGCCAGATCTAAGAATACGGCCAAACACTTCTGTCTTCTATCTAAGTTGCATATGATGGTATCAGTTAGCTCATGAACAGCATCATTTGTTGACTTTTCAGAACGGAAGCCATACTGGGCAGATGAGAGCAGGTTATTACTTTCTAAGAAACCGATAAGCCTCTTATTCATCAGTCGTTCAAGTACCTTGGAAATAGTCGGCAAGATTGAAATGGGCCTATAGTTATCTACCCGGTATCTGTCCCCACCCTTGTGTATAGGCTTAATGAGTGCTGCCTTGAAAGCATTTGGGAAAACACCATTTGCAAGGGCTAGATTACAGATGTGTGCGATAGGGACCACTAGAATATCCGCATATCTCTTAATAATGCTTCCCGAGATCCCATCAAAACCTGTGGCACATTTGTTTTTAAGACCCATTATTAATTGTTGAACTTCTATGAGATCAGTTGGTAAGAAAGCTAATGACTTTATGGGTGAGATGGTAGTGACACTTTTTTTGTTCGGGTTATTACTAGAGTTTAAATTTATAAGGGGTTCAGCCAGTTTCCTTCCAATTTCTGAGAAGTATAAATTAACATCGTTAATACTTTGGACTGGATTATCGGATGCTACTAAGCATGAAGAGTGATCAGCAGTTCTCTTTTGGCCACTTATGTCTCTTATTACTTCCCATAGCTTCCTTTTGTTGCCTTTTGCGTCCTCAATTTCTTTCTTTTCAAAATTTCTCTTTGCTTTCTTTAGTAGACTATTGCAATAATTCCTGTACCTATGATCTGATCTGATATGATCTGTATCTATGAAGTAACCAACGCAACATTTTAATTATAATTTCATTCTATTCACGACACGATAATGAAACACAACATCCACTATGGGAGCAACCATTAAATCGCCTGAACTAATTTAGTCAATTCCCTCGATTCGTCGCTAATTAAGTCGGCGAAATCGTCAATTTGAATAAATTAATGGCAGTCAACCCTCGTCACAGACAATCGTCACGACACGCAATAATTAAAAAGTAAAAATGTCTAATTAATATCGTTGAACCGACGCGATGCGACGCGACGCGACGTTTCGCTTTTACACGCGTATCGTGATCTTTATCAGGTTGCTAGGGATGTCGTACACGTGTTCAATGATAAATTTGTCCGCCATTTTAAGTTTGTGATATATTTTTGATAGTGATTGAGTCAGTTCTCTGTGGCCCCTAGTTTTATTACTATGGAAAGTGTGGCAATGGTATCTGAAAGCTTTCACATTGAACAATGTTGTAGCAGCAACAAAGTAAATAGAGACTTTCTTGCTAATATTATAAATGTTTATAATTTTTTGACATCGCAATGAATCGAATGATTGTTGTATCACACTTGGGTCTACAGTCTTAAGCTATAGTTATCCCCAAAATTATCAATTCTACTCATGCGAAGTACTTATAATTTACTAGTTTCCAGCTTGTTGTTTCACCTGCGTACCGATTGATCTTCAACTTTCCCTTAAAAAAGCTGTGCCCTATCTCCGAACCAAATTTCATAAAAATCGAGTTCATAAAATAAGCGTAACAGACAGACAGAGTTTCGCATTCATAATCTACAATAATAATTGTATGTAACGAATAAATTCAAAAAGTACTGGACCGATTTTAATAATTATTTTTTCATTAGAAAGCTACATTATCACTGAGTAACATAGGCTATTTTATCCCTGTATTCCTACGGGAACGGAAACTACGCGGGTAAAACCGCGCGAAGGCAGCTAGTATTACTATAATTTTGATCGACAGCCCTGTAAACTCCGGCTTCCGTCCGACATAGGCACGTGCGACAGATCACGACCGCGACTCACGACGCGCGCTTTGTCGTCCATTTTTGTCGTGTATAGTTATTTATTAGCGTCGTGAGCGGACTGCGCGCGCACAGGGTTAACATATACCCGATTGTCTCTCGATGACCGACACAATAAACCACTTCACATTTTACCATTGACTCGTGTCGAGCTCGGGTTACACAATTGTACTAGATTTTATGCCGAGTTTCGTATTGACGGATTTTCGCAATGTAAGATAGATGGAGAACTCTGTATTGTTGTCTACAATCCCACGTGGTTTGTAAGGGTGTGGTCAAATTGGTAGATAAATAAATAGCTAAAATATATTTTTTACAATTCTAACTCAGCAAAGCTTGTACTATGTAAACCAGCTGATATGCAACTTTATACAACTTTTAAATGGTATGTAAATAAAAGAGATAGAGACATAAAATCTAGATGAAAGCTTGTTCCCAAGTGCAGCTGTTTAGATATAATAATTGTGATTTATTTTTAAAATTACACATATAAAGTAAATTATTTATTAAGTATATGTTGTATTTTCTATGAAGCGATTCAATTAAATGCTTTCTACCATCATAATCTGTTTTCCTAGGAAAACATTTGATCAGAAATTCGGGCAAAAACGGACAATAATATTTATTCTTCGAATATTGGGGTGCTAGGACATATTTATTTAATTTCGGTGAAATGTGTTACGTAGACACGACTCGGGATGCACAATGCTCGAGGGCACATCCCGCAAACGCCAACAGCTTTCGAATTTCTACATCGACACTAATATTATGAAGAGGAAAAAATTGTATTTTATGGGTACTTTTGTAATAAATAAACTCAAAAACTACTGTGCCGATTTCAGAAATTCCTTCACCATTGGAAAGCTACATTACTTACTTACTTAATCAGCCCGTAACTACCCACTGCTGAGCATAGGCCTCCTTCTTTTTCCGCCAGTTTACACGGTCCTGTGTCAATCTCATCCACTGCCTGCCCACTACCCCGACTATATCATCCACCCACCGGGCCGGTGGTCTACCCGGTTTTCTTTGTCCATCTCTTGGCCACCACTCCGTAACAGCTTAGCTTTGTCTGAGAGTAATATTAGATATTTTATCCCTGTATTCCCATAAGAATTACGCGGGTGAAACCGCGCGAAGGCAGCTAGTCTTCGATAATAATATGGATAGGGAAAAATGTATTCCAAACGCCTTATGTTAGGCCGCGTATGTTTATTATTTCATTGTGCTCGCTCGATGGACTCCAATTTCTTGAATAACGCGAGGGTGAGAAATACCTTTAGAAAAATATAAAGGGTGAGCGTTATGCGTGAAGATGTTGAAAGAAAATTCGATTTTGACACGTCATTTCGGAGTGTTTTTTTTAATAACGTAGAGGATGGAAAGCGCGGTGTCTATGTGGAGTACACCTTTGAAGTGTGTACAGTAAATAATGTATGTCTTTATGCAGATACTATACATATAGGTATTATATGTATCTACTCTAATGTTATGAAGAGGAAAGCGTGAAGTACGTGGGTGTTTGTTTATGATGCATATTTTAGAGGCGAGAAAACAATGGGGATAGTATTTCAAGTTCAAAGGATGGTGACCGCTTACCATCATAACAATCTTAAACTGTCAAAAACTGCTATGTTTCAAGTTTCATACCTCTCATTCAAAAATAAAAATATCAAATACAGGGGCTCGTCACGGTTTCTCTCGTGTTCCCAGGCTATCTTAAAATGTATGTGTTATTCCAGAACATGTCCTAAGTCTGTGCCAAATTTTACCGCGATCCCTTCAGCCGTTCTGGCGTGAAAGAATAACAAACATACCATCCATACTATTCTGACAATCTTTCGCATTTATAATATTACTCGTAGTACGATTTATAGGTAGAGTCAACTTAAAGACTGCATTTTAAAACAGTAACAAATAGATTCATTCAAGTTCCTCGTTTGTACCCGACATTAGCAAGTACAGTGCAATGGACCATGTGAACCGCCCATAGTATAGTTGTGCACGATATCGTTTTCAACTAGAAATTTTAATTGACGCAATTTAGACTGTTATTAGAGGTCTCGGGACCTCTGTAATATTTCTTAGGATCTAGGTATTCTTATTTTTGTGTATCTAACACTATAAATCACTTTTAATCAAAAAAAAGTAGCTATTAAAGACACTTAAAAATAAATTTTATAACAAATTTTTCTTATACAAAATAATAAAATTTTACAAACGACTTTAACCTATTCAATATTTCGAGAGGCATATCACGTCTAAATTTCCGTTTATAGGCGAGTGTACACGGACGCATCGAGGTGCTAAACTGTACAAAATGTCTGACAGACAGAAGCTGGGCAATTAACACGTGTCGGTCATAAGCCGGTCGCCATGGCAACGGGCCGCTTTCGGCACACAACGTTAAACAAACTAATTGGCCGACGCTTTTATCGGCGAGTGTACCCGTAGTTTTATGAATGTAAAATGATGAATGAGATAATTGATGCAAATTGATGTATGGCTGTTTAATACGTTTATTTTGAATTGCAGTATTTTTTTTTGGTTATTCGAATTGTTACTAAAAGTATTTTCATTTTGTTCACAGGCATGCTGAGATCTACATTCGAGCGGCCAGACCACGAACGTAAGTTTTTTTTAATAACATTATCTAAAAACACTGACGCCATTTTGAATTTGCCAAATAAATATTTACCTCTCTTTTCCGTCCGCGCTAGTGTATTGAGGAATAAAATAGGTAAAAAAAATAAACAAATTTGTATAGAAAAGCCCCGGTCTGACATAATAGCTATCAATTTTTTCCATTCTACGAACACGGTATTGAGTAAATCCATCACTCTTTCACGAAACGCAGCGATGGTACCACGCATTCTCACTTACAGTATTATTCAACAATTTATATTATAACAATTATATATTACCTAGATTATTTATAATTCATATTATTTATATATTATTCATATTATTTATATTCGTTTTCAAATGAGTAATTGAATTGTTTGATTTAAAGTGTTCAACAGAAAAATAAGCTTCAGTTTTAGCCATATACACAATCAAGATCAATATACAACCATCCGAACCGAGCATTAGTGTATTTGAATTAATTTTAAAACGTAAAAAATTGCAATGGATCGTGCAAAAATATAGTTTTCTCACGTGACACCGTAAAAAAGACAGAGACGGCGCTGTAACGTCATCCAGTTAATGTCAGCTTACCTTACTAATTTGAACCCCCATCACTTTAACGTATGACATATTGTATCGCTCGTTAACCGTTATCGATAAATAAAATCGATAACGACAATTTAATCGAGTTGAATGTATTATTTATACGTCATAACGTGTTGTTTATTGATACAAGTTTTTTTTAACGTTTGTTTTTGAGATTAGTGTCCGTTTTGTTACGTTTTATTGTTCGTTAATCACACATCACTAAATATTATAGATAATTGTCCCCCGCCGTGTAATGTTTGTGTGTTTGTTTGGGCCATACTCAGAAACTTATTGACGGATTTTTATTGGGTTTTCATCACACAATAGACGAAAGTTTCTGAGTGTGTATGTTTGTTACTTCTTTACGTCTAAACGGCTAGGGCGATTTTAACAAAATTTGATATGGGGTTAGCTGCCACCCTGGAATGACACATAGGCTACATTTTTTTCGGGAAAATTCAAGATCCCCGGGAACGCGGGGCAGAAGCTAGTACCTAAAAATAAAGGCTTATCTATAAGAATATAAATTAATAAGAATTTTTGGTCATACAAACCCAGGTCGGGTAGCTAGTTCAATAAAGTGTTCCCTCTTGAGATAACGACAAAATTTCGTTACTTACACAAACATTGAAACATGAATTAAGTAAGAAGTTATATTTACTTTGTGTTTGAATCCCAACGTAATAGCTTAAACCAATTTCTAAAGAAAATATGTACTTACACTTTTGGGGGAAGATTTATGAATATAAGTACTTTTACTGAAGTGAGATTTTTATTTACACATACACGATTGTCAAATAAGCCGGGAAATTTAAAATGATTTTGTTAGTTCGTTGTTTTTAGGAACTATATTTATCTAGTATATTTTATTTGAAGGACTAGCAGCTAATTGGTTATAAATGATTTTGTAAGTATTAAAGGTCCTTATTTAGATTATGCTATTCCAATACATAAGGCTATATCCATCCAGCTTCAGCAGTAACAAACATCCGTCCATTCAAACGTTCATCCATACTAATATTATAAATGCGAAAGTAACTCTGTCTGTCTGTTACGCTTTCACGCTAAAAAACTACTGAACCGATTTCAATGAAATTTGGTCCACAGTTATTCCAGAGCCTGAGAAAGAACATAGGCTACTTTTTACCCCGAGAAAATTGAAGATCCCCCGGGAACGCGAAGCCGCGGGGAGCCACTAGTATTAAATAAAGTAAGATCAACTTAATATATATACGACAAAAATTAATTGTACGTTTAATTGTTACCAGATTAATATATTATTCTCACTTTAAACTCGCTCGTCGATATACAAATAGTAGGTAATTGAGTTCATAAATTATTGCGTACTTTCGGCCCGCACCGTCCGCGTCCGCCATTCGTCAAATAAATCAATGGAATTTACATTTTGCCGCTGTGTTTTTCGTATATTTTTACGAAAACTACATAGGTAATACGTTGTTTTAAGCTGCTTTTATTTATTGTTATTTAAATTGCCCGTAGATTATATAAACTAAGTATGTTAGGGTGCATCGCAGGGACTATGTTAGGAGGTAAATCTACAGTACAGTATGGGGTTCTTCAAAAAAGGAGTCAATAGGGTTCTGAAGGGTCGGCAACGCACCCGTGATGCCTCTGGTGTTGCAGGTGTCCATAGGCTGCGGTAACCGCTTTCCATCAGGTGGGCCGCATGCCTGTTTGCCACCGTCGTGGTTTAAAAAAAAAATCTTCGAAGATATTTGATAGTTTAAAATCAACATTTTTCGTAAAAATGCTTATAACAATAATGTTTTTGATATAATGTCAGATTTGTATATAGATAAATAGCCAGAATTTCTCTCCAAAGTACCTTGCCTTTAGCCTAGTAGGTATTGTAACCCATGTAAACTAAAGGCGTTTTGCTAGTGTAGCGATATATTTCAGTTTTAATTGTAATTCTAAGAATTGTATTAGTAACAAATAATTCAGCCAATGATGTATAGAGCAATCCGTTTTAAGTCTTAATCCAACGCAATAAAACTCAAAATTAAAAGCCGTTCCGTCATGATACAAATTATTTATTCAGTTCTATAACTAAGTAGTCTAGGCTGCCTTCCCTTAAAGCAAAAACTTGAAGTTTCCCACCTAACTTTCCCAACGCTTTCACTACTTAGCAAGACCAAGTTAAGTTTGCACTCAATGTAAATCTTGTTACGAGGCAGCAAGAATGATTTTTCGATAACCAACGAGATTGAGTTACGACCTTTGATTGCGTCGAGGCAGTTGATAAGTTGACTGACAGTACAATGGGTCAAAGATCTAAAAATCGCCAGGTTATATCTAAAGATACCTATTTAGATCGTGGTTCCCTGAAGACTAGTATAAGTAGGTACACATATAAATTTAAAAAAATTAAGGTTTTTTAATGTAAATATTTCATCGCATGTTTCTGCTGTAATATTTTTTTATTTCTTTTTATTTTTATTAAAAATTTAATTTTCCGAAAAGTACCCTTAACTTTTATGTGTTAAAATTCCTTTTATTTTTATTTCCGATTTAACTATTTTCCGTGGTAGAATTGTATTGAAATTGTTTGACAACCCAAAAAAATTTTCACATTTTAAAACTCCATAATACTCCATATGTTTTCAACTACTATATATCAGAACTGTCTTAGCTCTTAGGTAAAACACCTTTCCATTATTCGTAATGAAGTATCTGTACTTATTGACTCTATGGCCATGTCCCAGGGCACTAACTCTCTAGATTGGGTAAACTATAATCACGAGGACTTATCGTTTATTGGTCAAGACTCCATTTTAAAGGTCTCACAGACTAATAAGGAAACGTAATAGCGCAGAATTGTCAGTTGCAAACTTAAATTTTAAGTATAGGTACATTTGTAGCTTTCGCCCTGCGGTTTTCCCTTCTTACTAGAGAATTCTCATGTCTCATATTAGAGGGTGTAATTTATGTACATATTTTATGTGAGTGTTGATACATTTATGTAAACTTTTCCTTCAGCCTATTAAATAAAAACAAAGAAAAAATCAAATCAAATTTTTTTTCTTTATATATTAGACTATATTTCGTAACAGTAATATAAAAAATATTACTATTAGATAAACTAAATTAATGTCCTTAAGTCTTATGCTAATGTATTTTTATCCTCATAATATATCTTTCACCACATACGTCATAGCAAAGGCCTTCTCCAGGAATCACTAATCTCTATCATACGCTTATCTTCACACAAAAAAAAAATGCAACAAACCCCAACTAACTATAATTATCGAAACCAACACACTAGGTACACCAAGTGCAAAACAGGAAAACAATATCCCAACTAAAACCGCGGCAAGTCGTCTGAAACTCGCTCGAACATCGCCAAGAATCCGGCGAACTGCACTCATTACGGTATAACCGGGAAATTACGTTTGAAGCGATTGTTTACTAGTTAGATACCGAGTTAGTGATTTCGTAGGCAAGTTCAGTCGACGCCGACGGTCGCTTTATGCGAGGCAAGTTCGGTGTTTAACGCTAACTCGAGCGAGTTCGCGCCGCCAAATTAATTTGAACGCATGATAGGGGAATATTGGGTGCCGTCTATGATATTTTATTAATTAATTACCTATAAACATGTGTTAAAGGACCAAAATTATCTACAAGTTTTTGTGTGTATTTTTTATTAACTCCTAATAGTTTCAAAGTTCTTCCTGACGGTAAAGAAAAGCCGTTTTTTCAGTTTTGGGTTCTAAAATTGCCTCCGCGTGGTTTCACCCGCGTAGTTCCCGTTCCCGTGGAAATACAGGGTTAAAATATAGCCTATGTTACTCAGTGATTATGTAGCTTTCTAATGAAAATAGATTTATTAAAATCGGTCCAGTACTTTTGAGTTTTTTTGTTACATACAAAAATACAAATCTTTCCTCTTTATAATATTAGTGTAGACGAAGCTGCTAACACTCCTACAACTATATCTACAAGAAACTCGGCAATGTTACATATTTTATTTAAATCATCAGGAAAACTACATGCTCAAGATATGACATTCAAAGGCATGTGAAGTCCGCCAACCCATACTAGGCCCGCGTTAGACCATGGTCTAAGCCCCCTTAAGCGAAGAGGAGGTCTCCTGCATGCAGTGATGAATAAAAACTTATAGCCTCTACTTCAGGTGATGATGATGATTAAATAATCCCCTACATTGCTCACCTTCACATTTTACGACACTCCGCGCAAACGTCTCGATTGTATCTTCTATATAAAACGTCATAAAAATCGACTGAGGTCGTCGCCCCTTCCCGACAAAGCGGAAATGGTATTTTATATTAAGGAAATTGCATCTTTTTGTTAAAAGATAACCCAGATTCAGATTATAAGAATGTATATATAAATTATATGTTAGAAAACCTTTCGGATTAACATTCTAAGGTTCTTTGAATAGCTTAGCATCATTCTAGTTAGATTTTTATTTTATATACCTAATATAAGAGATCTAGAGGCGCGGCAGCGTTTCAAGCCAAGTTCAAGCAAAGGAACCGCTTAGCCAACGCCAAAAAATTATTTCTTTCGAAATTTGGAAAAACTATGCGATCGTTTATTATTCGGGTTTGGTTTTTTTAACTCTATACGTAAAACTTAATTTAAGCTTTAAAAATCCATAAAAACCACACTTAAAAGTATGACAATATCCATTATATATTTTATTTTAATTTTACTTTTCAAGTCATTGAGAGCACACTGCAGATACTCTTTGGTATCCAATGCAATTTCAAATCCTTAAATAAAAGTTCTTTAAAAAAGTTGTAATTAGATTATAAATAGTAAATAGGTCATAATGGGTCGCGCACCTGTCGCCCTATCAGTATAATAACAATACAAAACTCTCATACCGGGTACACTTTAAACTCTGCCATTCTTTTTTTCATCAAACAAATGAAAAAGAGTACTTCACACAAACGACTACCTGAATCACCCCGGCCGTTTAACGGAGGACACCGTCGTTAAGAACGGAAAAGCTCGATTTAACGGAAAGAAAAAAGCTCCGTTATCTATTATAACGATCGGTTATTTCAGTAGATGGCCTCCGTCGAAGTGAATTTGCATTATTTTTTATCGGTGACACTTGATGTAAAAGAATTTCCAACAAAGCATCGGATCGGATCTACCCACTGTTCATAGTTAGGCGTTTTTTTATCATCTAAATCTCCCATCTTTGTTGAGTGAAAAATTACTCTGTTATTGTCGTTTAAGCACGTAGGCGTTTTTTACGCTTTTAGAAAATTTGGCTAAATCACAACGCCATTCAAAACAAGGGAGTCTGTAACGCTTTAATGTTATTATGATATATTTTTTTTGCAAATTTTGTTCGTCATGACCTATTCATATTGATAATAATAATACATCTCGAATTTAATGATAGCTGGTAATTTTTTATATAGTATTCTAAAGAGGTTATAAAATGGGCCCTAATAAACTCGATCATCTTTAAAAAGTTATTGATTAAATGAAAAATACTATCGATATCTTAGTTTATCTACGCATTCAAATAACAAATAAAATATATTTTATTGTCTAAAGGAAAATTTCTAATCTAAATCAATCGAAAAAACGCAACGCTTTGCTTTTAATTAATTTTCCTTTTAATTTTCACCTATATTTAAACTTTACAAAAACTCTCAAACAACCTTTGATTATATACTAAAAAATAAATTAAAGTTATTATATATGTTGTAAGGCACTAAACAAATAATCTTCAAAGGTGACACTAACTCACAAAACCTCGCCACGTTAATGCTGCCCCCAAATCTCAAAGAATCAAAGCGTATAATCGATACATCCAAATTTTATACTTATTCGATTAATCAAAGATATTCGATATAAACTAGACGCAATGTTGTAGCCGATTGGCAATCAGTTGTGATCCATTGGGACCGAGCGGCGCAACGAAAGCCGCGTTTAAACATTAACGTTACAAACTACACTAGTGCAAAAATTGTACGTCTGTCGATTTAAGAGTTCGCCTCCAGTCAATTTAGATCCGCAGATATTCTCTTCCTTTACGTGTGGTGTGAGTTATAAGCGGTTGGAGCATTTTTAACTTGGATTGAATAATGTTGAAGAATTTGATGGTAACTAAAACATTGAAATCTAATCTATTTTTAACCGACTTCCCAAAAAGAAGGAGGAGGTTCTCAATTCGGCCGGTATTTTTTTATTTTTTTTCTATTGTATACAGATGTCAAATTAAAATTAAATGCGATAAGATTAGGTCTATGGCAAAGTAACTAGAACAAGAACAAAATATGTGTACAGGTTTTGAAACGATATATTATATTACAGTTTTAAAGTTGACTTATGTTATCTTTTCCACATACATTTTACTTTAAACATTCATCTTTATAAACAGCTTAGTATTATCCGTTTTGAGATACAAAAAAATAAACCTAACATAATATGAATACAACTTTCAATCAGTTTTACTTTAGGACAGATTTGAACCTTTGATATGACTTTACAAGGCAAGTTTAATATAGGCAATACGTTTATTCTGGATGTAAATATCTATATAAGTATGTATTTAAAATTAGTATATGTAGTATATCAGCTACCTGGTTACCATATCACAAGCTCTGCTTAGTTTGGAATCAGATTGGCCGTGTGTGAAAAAAAAGGCCCAGGATATTTATTTATCAATTTTTTTCAGCACCGGATTCCTATGCCTTGTGCCAGACACCAGGTTGCGGCTCTCGCCCCTAACCCCCCGCGCATTCTCGCCATTTTTCGCTCCAAGATATTATTATGGCCGTCTAAGGAGTCGTTTTCAGTACTCCCACTTATAATTTGCTGGTGTTTGGTATCCGGTATCCCTGTGGATAACCACCGCCGGTATCAGCCGGTTATATCCGGTTAAGCGTATTTCACGTCTGACCGGTTTTCGGGTTTTATTAATGTTTTGCGCGTCGCATCGATTTTTTTGGTATTGCCTTTAATGTATCGTCTCGGTTATTTTTGGTGGCAGTATTTTAGTATTTTTAACAGTCTGGTGGGCGTAGTTACTGTGATCTCTGACTGTAATACAGACCGTGGGTTCGAATCCCATACAAACAAACATGTTTTAAAGTTAATGTTTTATCTATCTAAGTGTTTTATCTAAGTAAGTCATCTTGTCATCATATAAAAAGCTCTACTAAGTTGAATCAGTGTCAAATAGCATATACCTAGCTATGATTAACCTGAATCAGCGTTAAAAAAATGCTTTAATCTTCTAGGGCCTTCACTAAATAAGTTTCATCGGCTTATCCTCTCGGTACTTTAGTAAATGTTGTCAAAATAGAAACTAACATTGTTACCATAATAATTTCGCATTCAACGAGCATTCCAAAAACTCCATCAAAACAAAAACATGTTTGAAATGCAAAGGAGACAATATTTATTTTTTTATTTCCCTTCAAGTTGGCCGCGGTCGTCAAACTCATCTGAATTTCCGTCGATCAATCCATCTGTAATACCGAGTCGCGTTTCGTTTTGGCAAAACTTCGCAACGCAAATAGAAATGTATTTTAAAATATACGAAAAAAATATATATAAGAACAATTTCCAAACTTTGAAATTAAATGAAAAATTTCAGTTTATCTTGCGACCGTACCGTACCCTGGGTTATTCTAACTTCACTTCGTAACTTCGATAAAATAATATTATCATTTCAATCGGTCTCGTTGTAAATATGTATCTCGTGTTTTGGAATAATTATAATGAAGAATTTTGGTAAATTACCCTGGAGGTATTAGGAAATTTCCCTGTATGAAGGGATGTACGATAAATTATATTTTTTTACCGCTTTCCGTTAAATGAACGTTTATGTCACTAATACATTCTACTAGATAAAAATTACGAGAAAAATAATAATATAATTTTACACTATTGTAAGTTAATCTATGTAATCTAATTAAGCAAATATCCCTGGCTGACAAATAATAATACTCTCTCATTTTGAGGTGAGAAATAGATGCCTTCTAAGATACTACTAAGTCAAAATCTACGAAGAGAAGGGCTGTACTATCAAATTATTTCAGATACTTTAAAATAAAACACTGACCTTTTATATATAGGTATCGAAATGAGAACCACTTTTTTCAAGTCGGCCAATACTCCGAATAAGACAAAGGAGCTATATGAAACGGCAAAATCATCCGGCGCAGCACAGTAACAAAAATGTAACATTGTATGACAAATAGCTAATTTTAACAGGTTCCATTTACTTTTATTACATACCATCTGAATGCTGTCCCTTTCTCGCGCCGAATCAAATGTTACCTATCTCTGTCCCCCCGCGAAGTCCGCAGTAAAAGTGCAAAGTTTT